>JARLTB010000084.1:5450000-6650000 GCA_030141615.1 Unio pictorum
TCGTGATTACATCAAGACTATTTGGTACATCAGCACAGTTAATACTTCCATTTATTTAGAATATTCTATACTGTTGGACTTGGCGATAGAACATTTAGGATTATTAGAGATGTAATTCGCAATGTGGTAAGTTCCTTTTACATTTTTGCTTTGTAATCTAAGAAAATAAATTGTTAGTTGAATTTTACACAATCGTTGGTTTCGTTTCTTTATGTTACTTATGTTATGATTAAGGAGTAGTAGAAATACAATACAGATGTATAAAGCCGCTAATGCTACATCTGTTTGTCTTGATGAAACTAACGACAATTTATAGGCAAATCATTGACGTCTTACTGTATTGATTAGGTAATTAGCAAGCCGCTAAGTGCTTCGCGAGTTAAGTCTTTCCGTTGCGGCATCTGTAAACAACATTTTGTACCAAAATATCAGCAAGAAGGTCATATTTTGGGATTGTGATCATGCTTTTACGATTGGTTTGTGCTCTGAATAGCAATATTCGTGATATACCGTATTCGATTTTGATGATTCATTTGTGGGAACAGAAATAAAAGAAAACATATTTAAATTAAGAGCGTATACAGCAGTGGTACAAGTTGACTCTTAACTCTTACCTGTACGGTACCGACCTTCCGGCCTCGTCATTCCGGCATGGCAGTAAATAAATGTCAAACTGGTGCTGCATTTTTTACAGTAGCGGTTTACTTGACACCGCTAGTATACAGAGATCGTATGTGCACAGGTGTAAACTAGCATATATCATAACAAAGACGAAACGGAAAAAAAAAACATGTAACCAAGATGGTTAAGTTCGTTTTTATTATCCATATTTGTATCGCAACGGCAAATGTTTTTACTACAGCAACTTCGATAATATCCCTCAATTTTTTTCATCTTGTAAATGTGTCAATTTTGAATATTTTGAGATTGAACGTTACATTTTTTGACTGGGGTTGTAAATGCTAAAACGTTTCTTTCAGACAGAAAAATGTAATAGAATAAGGTCAAGAAGTTCTCACAAGAATAAAAACGATGGTTCAGTGAAGAAAAAAAGTGTTTTATTCCTGATGTTTTTACTGCATCATTTATATATATATATATATATATATATATATATATATATATATATATATATATATATATATATATATATATATATATATATATATATATATATAATGTGTGTGCGTGTGTGTCTTTATGTGTGAAATTTGAATTGATCCCTTTTCTTTCCTTTTGTGGGAACTGAATAATAAAGATGCCAAATCCAAAAATACTAACTAGTATGATGAATGGGAGGTTTAGTTCGGTTCACCTTTCCTGATCACCATCTTTGAAATCTTTCCGGATTCGTTCATAAGTTTCTAAACTGATGATTTTTCAATACTTCAGATCGATTTGTTAAGGGGTGAAAAAGATGCAATATTAGATTTTATGAACCGGTTAAAAAATTGACTTTGAGCGAATATGGCGAAGATAGTTACACCAAAAGTACTTTAAGTCATTGAAGTCGTAGATAGCGAAACATTCATGTAATACAGCCAAACATTCATGTAATACAGCCAAACATTCATGTAATACAGCCAAACGTTCATGTAATACAGCGAAACGTTCAGCGAAGATGGGAAGACAGGATCGCCACAACTAGAGAAATGCTTACAATATACATATGATATCTATACTTACCTACCTTGAGAAGAAACACAAAATATCACAACGATGAACGAACGACAGCTAAACCGATATAATTGGTACTACTATATGCCTCACAGTCAGGAATCAGAGACTATACTGACATACTTGAGCGCGACAGTGACAAGTCGTTCATCATTTCTGGAATGGAATGGTCGTGTATATTTAATAACAGAAAATTCTGTGGGCAAATTTGGCCTTGTGATACCTTGGAAGAAAATATTATTCTAACAGGGAATTTTCATCTTTGATTGGGATCGAGAAGAAGGGCCCATTTATTTAACAGAGACTGATAAAACATTACATAATATTATCAACAGAAGGTACCGTACAGTCAGTCCAAAGTCGAAGTATCATGTATAATCCTCTGGAATATGCTGAATGTTCTCCGCTACCATATCAGGTAAGACAGTAATTAAGAGAAAGGCTACACCAGAAAAGAGCAAAAAGTACCAATACATTCATATATATATATATATATATATATATATATATATATATATATATATATATATATATATATATATATATATATATATATATATATATATATATATATATAGAGAGAGAGAGAGAGAGAGAGAGAGAGAGAGAGAGAGAGAGGGGGAGGGAGGGAAGGAGGGAGGGATGGACGGACGGACAGACAGACAGACAGACAGACAGACAGACAGACAGACAGACAGACAGACAGACAGATAGATAGATAGATAGATAGATAGATAGATAGATAGATAGATAGATAGATAGATAGATGGTAAGAATGGAATCTTTGGAAATGAACTTGTCATTAAATATATTATAAAATAACACCTGCTTAGGTGTTGACCTGCTTGCACGAACATGTCTTAAATGTGGTATCAAAGTCAAATATCGTAATCAGCCTAAATACCACGTGGATCTATTGCCAAGTAATATAGGTAGTGAACCACGGCGAAAACATGCCAATTCACCTGTCATTAATAAGACAAGCGAGTCTAAATAAATAATTAGACCAATGCTTACCATTTTATGCAGGCATACCTACTACAGATTAATCTAGGCATTCGTGCGAGCATGTGGAATAAGTATTCCAAGTAGTATGAGAAAGGCAGGACTTAGGTGAGCCCGGACAGGTTGTAACACATACTTCTTCCAGATGAGCGACTTTTGACTATAAAAGCAATTGATTATCCACTTACATGCGCGCGAGAATTCGGATAAACAAACTGAGAGGCGAAATGAAAGGCAACGAAGCTGAGCTATTAGGATCACACACAATGGATACACGTCCTACTATATAATACATCTTCGAGCAACAGAAGCATTTTCATACTAAAACTCCTCTACGTGCCATGAGGGTTTAAATTGCACGGGATATCTCAGATGGAAAAAAATCAGTCGTCCTATCTCAGCCGCTATAGCCACTGATGATGCTGCCTCGCGCAACCAGGTGAATAACATTTGCAGCTCTCGCTAACATTTAAATGGTTTCTTTACCCTACCAATAACCCCACACGGAGTGTGATATATCGCAGCCAGCTTCACATCCATTTCATGGTATTGCGATTTGAAATACCATGAGTGGACTTTGTCCACCGCTCCGGTGGCCTAGTGGTTAGAGCGTCCGCCGCGAAAGCGGGATATCGTGGGTTCGATTTCCGGCCGAAGTCATCATGCCAAAGACTTACACAAATGGTACTAACAGCTGCCTCGCTTGGCGCTGAGCATTAAGAGGTTAGTGTTAGGACTAGTCGGCCTGGTGTTAGAATAATGTGATTGGGTGAGACATCATATTACATGTCTGCAACATAACGCTTCAGTGCTAGACATCACTATAAACTGCCTCACTGCAGACATCGTAGCGATATCACTGAATGTTTTTAAAGCTACATTAAAAATCCTAATCACACACCACCTCAAAGCGGCTCGTTAGCGGTCACCAAGTGAAATCTTGGTGTTCTTATTTCCTTGTGTGTGTAGGGGACAGAGAGAATTATAATTTGTTCCAGGCAAAATTCGAAACCGTGCCCATCGTCTAGTCCTGGGGTTTCAATCTCAAACCACCCTGAGGGCCGCATGAGTGCATTCTTGATGGCCCATATGCCGTACCACCTTTGTTATCTCCCGTGATACCTTGTGACACCAATCATTTTGCGGGCCACATGATGTGGCTTAGCGGGTCGAGGGAGGGAGGGAGGGTCATTATTTATGCAAATTACATTGTGCATAGTACTTTGAGTGTGTAGTGGGCATACTGCTAGTTCTATGCAGGAACAGGCACAGGCGTTTTAGAGTTTCACCAAAAATGTTTATGAATGAAATATTTATTGTAATGATTTTGTCACATGCAAATAATATATTTTCATTAACGCTTCGAATAAGTATCCGTAATGTTAAGGTACTCTAGTCAGCAACAATGATACGAATGAGATGCAAATCCAATTATCTGTAAGGTGCAATGAATACAGATTTTAACTTCAACTTGCAATGGTTTGGACACGAATTGTAATTTAACATTTGGAGCAAAGCAAGCTCAACATTATCGGGACAAATGTCATTTGTAAAGATAAAACATACATTGGACACATATATATTCGGTGAGGTAGCGAGGGTGGTGAAGATATGTTTCGTTATGGTATCGTAAAGACTCTTTAAGAAACAAAACAAAAAATAAAAACAAACAGCAAAGGTAAATTCATACTGGTTAATAAAGGAATAATTCAGTACAAGTCAGCTACCCAATTCATATACTTATAAAATGGTTGATTTTGAGGAACAATTAAATAGTCGTTATACTGGGAATTCTGTGGGAAATAATACAATTGATTGTTCACAGATAAAAAATGTAGGATTAAAGAGGTGTAGTGCAATATTAATACTAATATTAATTAAACTAATGTAGAATTAGACAACAAAATATATCGATTTAGGAACAATTTAGCAAAAACAGTAAAAACAAGATAGAAGCAGGTAATAACGTATTTTAATGCAAGAACAAAAATCAAACTATTATGGGGAGCGTGTACAAATGTATTTTTGTGAGAATAGCTTGTGTGTGTGTCAACGTTCCCTCTAAGCGAATGGTACGTGTGCGCGCAGTGCTCGCTGCACTGCGCAAGCATTACGGAGACGAGCAAAATTTAACGTTGGATTGAGCAAAAATTGACAATTCAGCTGCGCGGGGATGCCTGAGCAGCTGCGCGCGCGTGCACACGCGCAGCTTAGAGGGAACTTTGGTGTGTGTGTGTGTGTGTGTGTGTGTGTGTGTGTGTGTGTGTGATTTGGATTTTCAACCTAGCTGTAAAAGAAACTTCAGTCATATCGCTACGATGTCTGTAGTGTGGCAATTTATAGTGATGTCTAGCACTGAAGCATCATGCCATAGACATGTAGCTTGATGTCTCACCCAGTCACGTTATCCTGACTACAGGCCGACCAATCCTAACACTAACCTCTTAAAGCAGGTCATGTCAAATATCCAAAATTAGACAGGTTTGTGTCGTACCTGGTCATCAAGAAAAGGAGAGATGCATAGGCCTACACTCTCAGTAAAATACTTTTAAAAAAATAATCTGAAGACATCATTAACTGCCTTCAAAAGTCGCCTTAAAGAAAAGCATCGTAACTTTAATCGTGTATTCATGCTTGAAATCAAACTAATAAATGGTCAGAGGAATATGCAACATAATTGCTTTGAGTCAGTCTAAAATGTTAAAATAGTGCCTTTGGGATGGTTGCTATTTTTCTTCACTTCTCAAACACTATTATATTTTATTTCATCGTCTTTTCTGTTTAATTGGTTTTTGTTATTTTGTTGTAGGTTTGTGACGTATTATTATAGTATCAGATAGGTATAGTTATTCTACAGTATGTGCAGTTTCATATGTTTGATATTACCACACGCTAAAACATCACTTTTGCGATTCTGATTTGCCAAAAAATGCCCATGAAATTATTGTGCATTATCCTCTTTACTGGGATAGGTGGAAAACGCTTTTAACCCCCCCCCCCCCCCCGCCTTCTGGAATTTTGCTTTTGAACGGACATTTTTGGCGACCATTTATGAACTAAACTCACGAAAGGAAATTGGGGAAACATTATCGCGGCTGTCTGAATATTGATATGTTACCCCAAAAGGGTTTGTTATGTCATGTATAACAATAGCATACTCAGAAAAATGCCGTAAACAAGAACCACAATAAGAAGTAAATTTAATGGTTTTGTTTATTTAATGGAGGGGTGGGAGAGGGAAAGGTATATATGTTCCATAGATAAAGAATCCACCGTATATACAAGCGTGGTTTAAATGTTAACTTACAGAAGTAAATAAACTCATTTCTGTTCACAGAAGAATTTGGACATGAATGGGTCTTCTCACTGACAGAAATTTATCCAACGACAACATCTTTACGCAGTATGTATGGGATGCAAATCCGACTAAACAATAAATCTGTATACGTCTTCCGTGCAGTCTATTGTTCCAGTCAAATACTGCAAATGCATTGCAGTAAATGTGGAAATTTATGAATCCAGTAATTCTGTTTAACATAAAAATCGTAGCAATGTATTGCTTAGTTCTGAAAGTGACATTTTAGGGTAAACATGTATTCTAGGCCTACTGTGTACTATATTAAACGTGGCATCACATCGCAATGACCATTTTGTTTTGAAAAATGAGTTTGTCGTTATAAAATGTTTTGTTTATTCGGATGGAAGCTTTGTCTTTGATTTATGATTTGTAAAAAGTACAATCCACTTTACTAGTTCAACTTTGTTTGGGACTATATTTTATTCACTATAAACGAAAGATTCACCGCCTGTCAGAAGGAACGAATTATTCGTTCTTCTTTCTAACTGATTTCTACTGAAATATAAACTGTGATAGAAAAGAATCTCAAATAGGTAATTATTTTATATTAAATTTATTAAACTCGGTGTATAAAATCGAGCTTTTGCTCGCATAAGATTGACATTATTCAATTCGTTTCATAAATTCAGTATTAATTCGTTACCCATCTGAGATCCTCTATATAAGACATTAATTGTACAGAAGAGGATGGGAAACTTCATACGGTTCTATAAGCATTTGTCATTCTATCTTTCCCATTATCCTGACACCAGACAGACCAGTCCAAACACTTACCTATTAATGTTGAGCGCCGAGAGAGAGGCGTTTTTGTAAGTCATTGGTATAACTCGACCGGGGTTGTTACTCTCTGGGAATAGTGAACTGCAATGAGTGATTTATATTTTGCCTTTAAGCCGTATTTACATTAGGTCAAGCTATCTTTTCCAATTATTTTGTAAGTCAGCTTAACCATTCCTTTGTAAATTATTACTATTAATTTTCTTTTCGTCATGCAATCTTTTATATAGTGATATTCTGTTCTAAAACTGAATGTCATACCTATATACAAACCTCACTCTAGTCAGCTACGATAGCGAAAAGATTGCTGGGGAAACTGAAAATCTATATTAATAATTTTTAATTTATTATAATATTTCGACTCAGTCGAGGAACTGATTAGCTCTATAAACTCCATTACTCATGAAGTATAATTATATTTTCACCAGTGTAACTTTAAACCGTGACACCTTAAACATGGAATCATTGCAAATTAATTGACATTTACGAGGCACTATTTTTCCCTCCGCCAAACTGGTACCAAAACGATGAAGTATCTGCTATTAACGTAAGTATAAAAACTGGTATAAAAGCAAGGTATTTTTCGACCAAATGCCTCATGCAAGTATACTGGAAATAAGTAAGTCTCTTATGCTTGTTATGTAAACTAATAGTGAACTGGGAATTTATTGGTTAAGAAGAATTGTATCGATCTAGGTAGCGTCTACTATTTACATTTTTATGTTACACTGCAGATTTTAGGTATTGTGGCATCGTTAACACAATTGTCTGGTTTAAAAGAAGTTTAAAGTTGGACTTATTCATTTCATAAATGTTAGCAGAGTAGTTATGAAAGAAGGGCACGATCACTATTTTAACTTTGAGGTAGACATACTCAAAGGACAGCCATTGTTTACAGAATATATTTGATGTATGATAAGTATGATAGATGGAACAAACAACGTCTGTCCTAACTCGAACATTAGCCAGGACGTGTCCTAACTGTATATGAATAAAGAATATGCAAATATCAGTCGTGGGAAACTATAAACATCGCTACAACCTCTTTCTTTACTATTTTCCATCACTTGGATATAGCTTGATAGCTCTTATGAAAGCGTTGACTAGAGATAAAATATAACGTAAGAATGACGTTGGGGTTGTTTACCAAGAATTTATCTTACATTCTTCTTCACCGATATAGTTTACTCTTGTTTACCTTGAAGATGCGTTTTTTTGTGTTCTAAAATGAAAGTAAAAAATATACTGAGTCTTAACACAGTAGAAGTTTGGAACGTTTGAGTCATGACTTGAATGTACCTTGTGCTACACATATAACCGGCCCTTTTCCTTTTGAGTCAAATAATTTAGTAAAAACCACTGTGCTGCTCTGACTCGTGTTATAGAGGAAAGTTATGATTCAGTATTTTAGGGGAACGGCTCATAATAGAGAAACGCTCTGACTCCGTATTTTAAATGTAAGATCTAGCTCACATGTATATTATACTATTTTTGAATTCAATGTTCATTGTTTGTCCTTTTTGTTCTTTAAACTGCTTAAAATATTCAGTTTTCAAAGGTTTTTAAAGTATGCTTATTTTAAACTATCTGTTATACTAAAATCTGAGCTTTCATTATTACCATGCCTTCTTAGACTATTATCTGACATTTTATAACTTTATATCTAAAACTTTTTGAATTTTTTCACATACAATGTCTAAATATTGTATTTAAAGCTTAAGTATTTGATTACATTTTTTGACTTGCTTATATGTAACTTTTATGAGAACCTATGGCTCAGTGACCTCATATTTTGACCATATTTAGTTTTAACTTGCCGATGTTTAAAATGTTGATTTACTAAAACTATATTTGACAGATCTTCACACATTTATCAAGTATTTAGTGTTTAAATATGAACGATGTTACTTATTTTTGAGTTTTAGTGAGTTAGTACACTTGCATGACTAATTATGATACACCTTCACTCACTAACACCCACTTGGGGTCCCCGAGTGGCCGAGTGGTCTAAAGCGCTCTCCGTTACGAATCACTGCCATCTCACCTCTGTCTGCGTATGTTCAAGTCTCAGATTCGGCCAATGTTGGTGTGTGAGAAAGCTTGCCAGTAGCTTCTCATGGGTCGGTGGTTCTCTCCAGGATTTTCCGGGTTCTTTCTCCACCGTTAATACTGGCCTCCATATATAGCCTATTGTGTGCTGAAAAATGGCGTTAAACCCTACAACAACAACAGCTATCACATAATAACAGTGTTATTTAAACACGTTGCTTACTTAATCAGTATTTACCTATTGTAACCGGTTTTGTCAGCCACAAATTTTAAATTAAGAAATTCTGGATTACCCAAGATGTTTTTTTTTTAATTTTTTAAAAATCATTGCTCACTAACCTCCAAATTGAATTCAGAAATATGGCTCCCTAACATAACTGATTTCATGTAAAAACGATATTTGCTAGCCCTTTCCAAATCTGTTTTAACTGAACTGCTCACCATGAAATGTAATGACAAACCGGACTCATTATCGTACATAATGTTTCAACAAATGTTTGGCTCACTAACACTCAAAATTAGAAACGCTGGATCACTTGTATCCATATTTTATCAATTCTGTCCTACAAGGTCCCCAAACTTGTATCACAAATTTGTTTCACCAATTTGTTGCTCATTGATCTCAAAATGTTTTATTTCATCATCATTAAGAAGACCGTTTTCAACATTTGTTTTTCCCAAGCAGTTGCATTGATAACTGGCTGTTACCATTTGTTAAAGGTCTTCGCCTTAAAATGAATAGAACGATGCTGTTTGAATGTCAATTATCACAAATCACTTGCCCACTGAGGGATAGTTATACCGTATGGGCAGGCTTATTTAGGCAGTGGAAAAAAAATAACTAAAACTCACTAAATGTTACTGCGTAAATTTTATTCTATGTTCCTTTTTTTAATACATTCAGCAGACTAAATCTTGTTAGATTATAATGTGTTTGTTTCGCAAACTAACTTTTAGGCAGTGAAATAATTTTTTAGTCTGTATCATTTTGTAACTTTTAAATACTTTAACGTTTTGCTATCTAAATGTAATACTCAGCATAAAAATTCCCCCAGAAAGAAACAGAAGCCTTAATTGCTTTTATCCTAGGTTTTTGGCTTAATTATCACCACGTCAGGCTCATAATGTTACCTAAACATATTTCAGCGGTAATTCAAGTTAATACAACAGGCATATAAATGACCTTAAAGGAGACCAGAAACCAATGGAAATATAGCATAATAATAACAGCCCTATAGAAAAAAACTTTATTCTGAAGTATCAGATGCGACCACAATGCCAATATTTAAATATTGGTATATGTTCTAGGGGCTGAAATTCCGTGACCTCGTATGCAAAATTTCCGTACCTATTCGGTTACTCTCGTGATGTGACGTCATAGAATGCGTCAGTGTCATTATGATATCTAGCAAAATACTTGTTCGCATTTTAGTTAAGCTACATGATAACTAGGTGACATTTATATTTTTAAATTAAAATATTTTAACTCCTCCCTCACCCAAAACTATTTGTTTTAAAACACCCCATAATTTTAAGAAAAGCTTTCTAGTAAAATATATTTATGGTTGCGAGTTGTCAAAGATTGGATCGTAAGAAATTTAAACGTTCGATGGGTGATGTTCATTCAACGTAAATACAACTCATGTAACATCAAATCGAGAATGAGCTAAAGCATTCATAGATTAAACAAGATGTCGCTAAAACTGAAGAAGAGAAAAAGTTAAATTTCTTTCGTGTATTATGTATTATACCTGAAAATACGTCGCCTTAAATAATTTTCAATGAGATTGTGTACTTCTGTTTTCAGAAATGACCGTAGGAAACATAAGGTATTTATTTGCAATATATATATATATAATGTTTCACAAATACATCTCACAATAATATATATATATATATATATATATATATATATATATATATATATATATATATATATATATATATATCTGTGCACGATAAGACCTTTCCGGGTGAGAAGGAATAGAAACACATTATGCAGAACACCAAAGATGAATATAAGAATAATCACTTCAAGCAGATAGGGTTCAACGATTCATCCTTTTTTATACATCATTGTAATAAAAGCGTAATTTAGTGACAGATACCTAGGTTAGACAAAGAGATTATGCTAGTCAAACTTGTAGATAAATTTCTGGTCACTCCGTACAGGTTGATAGTACTTCATAATTGTCAACATTGCATTGTTATTAGCTCAAAACACAAAAAATTAAGGATATATTATGGTCACACGTTATATAAAGTGCGTGCCTTCGTAACACAGCTGACGAAGAAATTGTTCAGCGCTTCCTAGGTGGGGAATTCCTCTGCACATGTGGACTAAAAGACCCGATGTATACAGAAAGTATATGCTCTCAACTGTTATATTTTCTGCAGGACGCTTACGTCGATTTTGTAATTAAACGGGACGTCTTTTCTTTCTTATTCAACAAGCTAAGTAAATAGTCGAGGATACATTAATAAATTAGTTCACAATTATCCAGTTGTGTCACCTAACAAACAAGTTGACATCAACATCATCGGTTATGAAGTGGGAGTCAGAAGCGGTTTGCGAATGGCCGGAAGCATTCATCACATTACGCTCGTATAGAAGGAGAGATCATTCTAGTTAAAGCTAATTTAAGCATGTATGAATTTGTGATTTCTATATGCGTTTTCAAGTCATGTTCGGGTCTGTACAATTTCTTTATGTTGTTAGTAATGTCTGTAAGGAAGAACTAAAAGCGGTTGCACAATATTCTTATGTTCGAAACACAAATTACGTGTATTTGAATATTTAGCTTGCCTAAAAGTTCTGATCGATTTCCAATAATTTTCCTTTCTTTTCTAGCGTTTAGTCGATTGTGTTCCTCGCTAATGACGTCCACATCTTTAGATTCATTATTGTTATTGCCTCAATTATTATCATTTGACATCGTCCGAAGATTCATTCCGTTTTATTATCATAATTTGACTTGTTATGTCTCGAGCATCCTTAGATTCGTTCCGTTTATTATCATCATTTGACTTTTAATGTCTCTCACATACAACTGGGCCGGATCAGGTTAAGTTTATGGCGCGGGGGGTGGGAGTGGGGGTGGGGGGAGGGCTTTTCAAAATTTAAAAAGGGCCCCGACTTTCCTCGAAAAGGGCACCAAAGCAAATGTTTCGAGTCTATTTAGTCACAGTGTGCATATTATCCAATATACGTGCACAATAATTATACGATTGTCAAATTTCATGTGGCAAGTAACTGTACGTTAGTGTGTGTACACGTTTTTATCCGGGTTTCGGAAATCACCCGCCGATCGGGCCATGTCCTAAGACACATACACATCATTTGACTTTTTATATCACTCGCATCTTTAGATTTTTCAGTTTATTTTTATCATTTGATTATGACACTCGCATCCCTGGATTCATTGCGTTTATTATTATCACTTGACTTAATAGCCTCTCGCATAGTAAGATTCCGTCTGTTTATAATTATAATTTGACTATGTCTGTCTGTTGATTCCTGAAATTCATTCCGTTTATTATCATCATTTCCTTGATTATGCCCCTCGCATCCTCCGATTCATTCCTGAAATAAACTGATACACATGCACTTAAAACCTTAACGAAGTTTTACGCAACTATTGTTAAATATTTTTAATTGTCTTCGATTCAAAAGCAAATTTAATTTTTGTTTTATTCGCCATTCTGTCGTAAGATTTTCGAACGTTGCTTGCGACAGTGAACGAATGGGGATAAAGTTCAGGGACAATAATAGATCGTATGGAAATTTTTCCGTAATGTTGATGCTTTGTTTTTAAATCTAAAAGTATGTCAATGACGAATTTCGGACATATTTATTGCGGTGTACTAGGACATGTCTATTCTGCAAGTTTACCTTCCAATCAGTCTCGTATATACTCGATGACGCAACACATCAGAACATTAATGTGTCTAATTTTTATTACATGTATATGATGTATATGGAAAGGTATAATAACTTAACATTTAGGCGAGGATCTCGACAGTATTTTGAAAACAAAAGTTTGCTTGATTACCTAACTATTATGTCTTTTCATAATATGTTAGTCATTAGATGTAAGCTTTACAGAGACACAAATCAAATCAACAAAAAATAATATACCTCCTATTAAGAACATATTATAACAATTTATATGGTTTGAGTATTATCTTTTATAAAACAGAAAGAAAAATACAAGTAAACGTAAACAAAATGGAGTGAGTGCGAATGGCACTTATGACGCCAAATCTAATTTCTGAATTTCATTTGATGCGAGCAAATAAGAGTGCGTGAAGTGCACTAATCACCCTAAGGCAAAGATGTTATTTTCCAATCTATGGAGACAGAAAGGAGGGTATGTCAAAGCCACTTAGCAGACTAAATCTTATAGGGCCATCCATTTAGTACGTACGCAAACATCTGGCAAAGCTTGATCCCTGCCCCCTCCCTGTGCACACGAGTACATTTTTTTCACCATCCCTACCCGCGTACGTACATCATGACGCCCCCCCCCCCCATAATTCTATAGAACGGCCTTTATTTAATCCACGTTGAAACGATTAAGGATTAATACTCTTAATCGGTTTAATAAAACATATATTTTAAAGTCATTTGGATGCATAGAATGAATTTTATGTCTCCGGCTGATAAGAAAAGACATTATATATATAAAGTTTTACAACATGGTCGTTGCCATTCGACGACACAAGTGTGAGAAAGAAACGTGTTTCATAATAAATTATTCAGATATACCCTAAGTTAATAAGTAATGTTGCACGCATAGAAGGGAAGTATTATTGGTACCTAGAAACATTGTGGGTTTGAACGGAATTCAGCCCAATATTTACTCTGATAAACTGGCTAATCAATGAATTTATCCTCCAACCCGTCTATAGAATCAATGTTACTTTCTTGGAGCTTGATTGCAATACTATTTTATTCAACACATGTCAACAAATATTATGCCTATTTATGTTTTGTGATATTCAGAAAATCATGTCCACCTCGTGACGAATTGGTTGATTAAGTAGGCATAATGAATATGTTATAGTCAAACGTTCCATGACATGTTTATGTTGTCACCTGTATCTATAGTCACTACAGTAATGATGTGTCAAAGATGCAATTGTAGAACCTCAGAAATGTACTAATTTGAACAAAATATAATTGCCTGTACCCATACTCTGTGTAATAAATAAAAATGACAATATTTGACTGTGGATATCATTTTTATCCCAATATACCCGTCATTTTATCCATTGTCATTTGTGTTTTGGGTGGTTTGTATCTTGTAAACTTGGGTGGTTTGTATTTTGCTATAGCGAGATACACAGCTAACATAAGCCACCCAGTTGCAGGGTTATTTTGCCATTTAAGCTTTCTCTATCTATAGCTTGGCGATCTTTGGCATAAACCTAACTATGTACCTCCGAGATTTTTTCTGCCCTAATATTCCTTTCTCATCTTCATTTCACCAGTATAATGGATCTAGAACACATTTCGTACGGTATTGACTGTTTAACTGTACCTCTCACCCATGGAATACGGTATTGACTGTTTAACTGTACCTCTCACCCATGGAATACGGTATTGACTGTTTAACTGTACTTCTCCCCCATGGAATACGGTATTGACTGTTTAACTGTACCTCTCACCCATGGAATCGGCATCGGATGTGGAGCTTCTCATGCACACAAGTCAAAAGCTCTTATTCTTGCGAGAAGTTACTCATTTCCTAATCATCTCAATTACTAGTATTTTCAAAACTGATTTCCATCATATTTAACCTTTAAAGTTCCTTCTTTTGTCCATCATTTCTTATGTTGCATTTTCTTTCATCCTTCGTTGTTGTAAAAAATGCAGTCTGGTATAAAAAATAATCTCTTTTGATTCATTATTAATTGCAGTCTGGCAATACAAAGAATCTCTTCTGATTCGTTATGTAATGCAGTCTGACATTAAAACGAATCTCTTCTGATTCGTTATAAAATGCAGTCTGGTATTTAAAAAAATCTTCTGATTCGTTGTGAAATGCAGGTCAGACATGAAAATAAACTCATCTGTCACTGGAAGATCATCATGAAGTTCGCTGCATACTGCGTCATTCATTGTTTACATCTATCTTTAAACTTCCTCAGTCAGTTAACTGAATCATTGACGGGATAACATTTAAATGATTCTCGGTTCGATTCTGCAGAATGACAAAGCAGACCTTAGTGAACCATCACTATCTTCTCATGCTTTCTGTGAAACCATTTCGTCTTCTATTTCTGCATTCACTCCAATTCCCTGAAAGATCAAATGACAGTAATACCAGTTATTACATCTTATGTCGGCACATGATGGATTAATGTATCCACAAACTGAAAACCAACAGACTATCAATATCGGAACACCACTGCCAGTACTAATTTTACATAATTATAAAGTCTAATTATACACAATTCCATTAAAACGTTATTAATAAAGATGCAGCTCATACACAGCCTTTCACTGAATTTTATCAATTACGATACAATACTTTTACTGCTCCACTGGCAAGTTTTTGTTCTTTTACAGGAACGAAATAAACTTTTGAAAAGTAAGAGCTGAATGAGTTACATACACTTACACAATGGCTCACGTTATTCACAAGAGACTTCTGTCTATTACTTTTATGAAAACATTGCAAACAAAATGTATAAAGGGTGAATTAGAAAACAAAGTTGTGTACAAACACCCAATCTGATATACATTCAATAGGCAAATTTAAATCTTCTTCTTGTTAAATTGGCTGAGATATTTGGATGTTCTTGTATACAGAGGAGATACCCATATTTATTGCCTATATGAAAAACGTCAATGGCTTCAATATGAAAAAATTCTAATAGGGCAATGCCACCATATTTTACAACCGTCACATTGTGTACCCTAACGAGGCCGTTTGATGTTCGCTTAACTAATTAGTAATTCTATACCAAAATTTGTAATTTTAACATCATTTGTAATGTTTAGCATACCAAAGCTTGCAACTGGATTAGCCCAAGTTGACTCTCTATCCTAGGTCATGGCACTTTAATATAATAGCCACAAAAGGAAATAAACTATTTGTGTTGCGGTGTTTTAATATAGCTAGCCAATCGTATTTTGGGCGTATATTCCAATGCATAGCTCTTGTTTAGACTTATCTTGTTTTCGTTCAGCTACTGGTTTCCATGGCAATATTTTTGGTTAACTGGATATCACACTATGCATGTTTGTTGTGTGTTTTTAATTATTAAAGATTCGGCTGGTACAAATATCATTTATTATACAGTTTACATTATTCAAATGCATTCTTGAAATCATTTGTTTGCCAAGTTAATTGGTAATTCTATGTTTCTATTCCAATACCGATTAACTTGACAGAACAGACCTCCAATTTTAAATACGATATATGGAGACAAGACTTAAAACTATATTCAGTAAATGCCGTGTTCTGCCCTTTTCTGATCTGTTTCGTACACTTGCTGACTTTCATGGAACACACATATTACAAAATATTAAAACATATAGAGATATGTTTCTTCTTTCCTAAGTCTAAATCACTGATAATGTCTACCATTAATTGATCCCAAAATTTAAAATGACAATGAATTTTCATGATTTGTCCAGTTGCATTAAACAGGGGTTTAGTTTCTTAAAAGAATGACGTGCAGTAAACCCTCATAATCCTTGATGAATAGTCTCGTGTACAAATTGACATGAAACTGTTTTATATTCTTTTGCAAAAATAGAGCAATCACTGATAAAATCAAAACCTGTTTGCGTCTAAAATATTGTTTAATATTACTTGCTGACATCACTGGTTATGAGGTTTCTGAATTCTTTTATTCACCGAAAATATCGCGTAGTTGTGTTACCTGTTCATTACTTGCTCGCCAATTTTAATGTCATAAAACTTGTAGGTGCTTTAAATAAGCGCTGACATCGATACACATAATTGCTAATTATTTTAGAAAAACAAAATCTTGCTTTACCTGAAAGCATTCATTACCGCAAGTATTATTGTACACCATTATATGCTGCAGGTGACATGCGCTTAGAAATGTCAATTTTAATGTCATGAATATAGAAGTTCATATACTTTAAACATGACGTGGTCTTCCTATTTCTTGATAAACAGTATTTTCCAGCTTTGAATACGAGATTTAACTAGTTATTGGTGTTATTTAGTTCGCAAACGAAATACCATCAAACCTCTTTAAAACGAAGACATATAACACTTGTAAAAGGAACTTCAGAGTATCCCAAAAGCTACCTCCCAGTATATATAATTTGTTGAGGCCATATTAGTTTGCATGGGTTACACTTGATCGATCATTTCAATGCATTTTCCACGTGTTGTTACTTATCGTATTATACGTTTTTTTCTAAACTTTTAATTGACCTTTCTTGATGTCCGGTAACCAAAGACACGAGTTTGCCAAAATAATGTAATTGTCATCGAACCTACCAAATGAAGAAAAGAACGATGAATTTTATCAGTACATACTTGTCTGTAATTTTAAATGTTATATTATCTAATACAAGAGACTCAAGGCTTACAGATAAAGTATTATGCTTCAGTTTAACAGGACAATGGTATGGGAAGCACAGTTACCAACAACTTTAAGTAATTTATCTTCGTTTTTCATATTTTATGATTGGTTTATGGTTGGCAATACATTTATATATGTATTTAATTCTATGGCGCCAGTCATGTCAAATTGGGGAATCATTTAAATGGAATCAGTCATGAATACTTTTCCCTTCAGGTTTTTTCCCCACAACCTATGTCATGTTCGACAATTATCAGAATTAATTTGAGACGTCAAAGAATATGCAAGTTTGGAGATGTATTCAAATCATGACAAAATATCGAACTTAACATCGTGTCAGGGAAAAATACTTTTTAGCTTTCAGGATACTGATCCACTTCACAAAGGAGATTCTATGATTATTTGAAATACTATCGGGAGAAACACTAAGACATGCATGATCTTTAAACTTGACGTGCAAATGGATCCTTATTGCGCAATTTAACTTGTAGAACATTCTGAATATTATTTTGGTCACCTGTTGTCTTCCAATTTACTGGTTTGGCTGAAATTATCATATTTCCTTAAAGTTGAATTGGATATTTTCTTAAGCCTTGGGCAATATGCTGCTTTTATAGGAAATAATGACATTTCGTGCGGCTATACATTCACTATTTCTTGATGAATTCAGTTTCCAAATGAGTATGTGCTAACTTCGTAATTAATTATTATCCGATATATTCCTTAATTATTTAGTCCAAAATGTGTTAGGATGAGTTTTTGCATAATTGATTACAAAAGTGCAGTTCTGAAGAATTGCCACCTAGATGTTTATCATTACAATAAGGAGTGAAAGGGCATGATGCGAAGGCTAATATGTCATTACATATACAAGAATGTTTTGCTGGCCCAAGGCATGGCACTAATTCTTTTTTATTACCAACGCGGTTTTTAATGTTAGTGGCGAGTAAATGCTGATGTGGGCTGCTCCTTTTGAATGAACAAAAATGCATTTAAAACTGGAAATGAAATGACATACAATTAATAAATGTGACATTTAAAAAATAATCTTACCAAAAGTCGTTTTCAAATTAAGTTTTGTTTCGTGAATTGTATATTTCAGTTTTATGCCAATAAAAGTAGAGAAAACTATGTATGTATGTATGTATGTATGTATGTATGTATGTATGTATGTATGTATGTATGTATGTATGTATGTATGTATGTATGTATGTATGTATGGATGGATGGATGGATGGATGGATGGATGGATGGATGGAATTTGACATACAATATTTGTTTATCACTGATTTAACAACATCTATTAACTTATGCAGAACACTCATAACTGACAAAATATTACAATAAATTGAAACTGGTTTCCAGTTCTATTCATGGACCTATGCTATTGTTTACAAAGGTCCTGAATTAAAAACAGCTAGTTTTACATCCGACTATTAAAAAGTACCTTACAAGGCGATGTACAAAAGTAGCTGGACATTTGCATGAGGAGTTAGAAGATCAAGCGTTTTTTTTAGAATTTGTACTCAGATGAAATAGTTGGATTTATTCAGTTCTTATTGCTGACATTTATTAAAGAATAAACATCAACTGAGTTAATGTGAAAGTTTAATCAAGTTTTGTTTTGAAAATAAGGATTCACGGGTCTGTTACGTACAGTGAATATGTCATGTCCTTTGTGGGACGTGAGCTTTAATTTTTCAGAGCAAACATTTGTGGACATTTTATAAGTATTTGACAATAATTGCATTAGGGTTATATATTTATATAATTGACAGTCTTAAAATTAGACAAATAAGAATCATATAGGTTCTACATCAAGATAATGTTTCCATTATACATTCATTTAGTCTTACATAGCTGATACGGAGTTGTTTCAATCCACATTTCCGCATCGCACATCCACACTAGAAATTGGCATTGGCACGTCGATGTACTAAAGTAACAAACTGAACTTTGTTGTTTTAAATTGTATTCACCCTTTAAAGATGCAAAATTTGAAAGACGTAACAATGATGTGTAATAAATGCATTATTTTTACCGATTCAAAGGAAGGATTTCGCATGAGTACGGTTTGATGACCTGAATATCATCGTTTTGTACATCTCTTTTTGCCTTCTCGCCATAAATGTAATTTCGCTATACCTTGAATAAAATATGAGAAAGATTTGGAATATTTGTGAGACCTATCATGCATCGACAGAGATGCGATAGTCGAGTTTAAAGTTAATGTAACTGGTTAAATATCCTTTTTTACAATTTGGTTGGAGCACTTAGTATGGAATAAATCTGTATTTGGCCTCTATATCATTTTGTTTTATTTTCTTGTCATGAATATACTTTTGCCACCGACTGTTAGCGGCGAGCAAGATATTGCATGCACTTTTTCAAACTTAAACGTGTGACATTAAATGAGCGAAATTAGTAGACGACTAGATAAATTAGTAGACGACTAGATAAATTAGTAGACGACTAGATCATAAATTAATCTAAATTAAATTAAGGATTTTGTGAGGAAAACGATGTATTATTGTATTAGTTCCGTGCGAGCATATCTATAGTACCTTGCACCATTATGATTCTCTTTTATTATATTATTTTTTTATATTTCAGATTACAATGACAGTGAAGACTCGACTTTAAAAGAGTGAAGTATTGCAGACGTTGTTGTTTCCAGGCTTGCCACTAAAGATTGGACATAAGCTCCAATATATACGACATCTCCTTGTTTGTGGATACTATGAAATACTGTCGGAAATCTGCTCGCCATACCAGTTAGACATAAGATGTCTTTCTCATAAGAAAGGCTGAATGGACGGATAGTTGAATGTGTTTTCAATTCTGAAGTTGACAGCCATATAAATCACGCGTGAAGTTTGCGATTTCATTCATGCGTTTCAATGTCCACTCCCAGAAGTTAGACAATATTTTATAAACCTTCGATTATATCGTATATACTAAAGAGGACTTTCATGACTTGGTGACCTGTTTAGTTGTGGCTATCAGGTACTTGATGACCTGTTTAGCTGTGTGGCTATCACGTACTTGGTGACCTGTTTAGTTGTGTGGCTATCACGAACTTGGTGACCTGTTTAGTTGTGTGTCTATCACCTACTTGATGACCGGTTTAGTTGTTATGGCTTCACTGAGAGCACTCCTCGGAACTACTTATAAGACGATAAAACTCAGCTGATGAGGTAGGTTCTTGTATTTCAAGTGTCGTGTCCATGCAACCGAAAGAAATGCTTTAGCATGTTCATTCACTCTCCCAAGAAATTATTTTAATCAAAACACAACATGGAGAATAACTTTACTTCGGATCCGCTTAACATTAGTTTGTATTGGAATAACACTAACACTAATGAATGCAATACATTCTGTTTGTACGACAAACAGCTATTCCAATATCAACTATTGGCCGTCATTTATACCACATTATTAATGGTTCTTGGGATACCAGGCAATATAGTTGTCTTGTATATATATATTCTGAAATGGCGAAAAAGTACGTCACGAATATATATAATTTTTCTCGCTGTTCTGGACCTGGTCAACTGTATGACGACCCTGCCTATGGAGATCTTTATAATGACTTACTCCCTTAGGTTTGACTACCCTGTTGTATGTAAACTGTCGCGCTTCTCCACATATTTAATGAATACGTCGTCCACTTTAATTCTAGTTGGTATTGCCGTAGACCGCTTTAAACGAATATGTCGTCCCTATGATAGACTGTTTAGCGAAACGACGTCCAAATGGATCTGTATTGCTAGCATTATCACTTCACTGGTAACAACAAGCCCATTCCTTGTTTTCTACGGAACACACACTGTTAAAATGGCTCCTGATGTTGTAGGAAAAGTATGTCTTTTAGAGGACAAATACAATTCATCACTGGTTCCTTTAGTTTACTTTGGAATCATGGGATTAACCACCGTTGTGATCTTCTTTGTATTGTCTTTGCTATACTATTGTATTGGAATGCAAATCTACCGACACAAGAAATTCAAGGAAAAGAACTGTAGCACTGTCGAGAAAATTATAAGCGAGACACCGGCGGAGAGATCATCCAATTCCGATATTAACAATCTGAAGCCACTGATTCAATTAAATGTCATTGGCCCGACTCAAGAGGATGATGGAATAAGCAATTGTCTAACTCAAACGGCTAACATCTCCAAGAGCATCACTCCTTCGCCATCTCCTCACTGTTGCTTGAAGAACAACGACCTACCGTCTCTACGACTTAACGAAAGCGTGTTAAGCATACCAAGTAATGGACAGGACCTTTGCAAGCTGGTAGGCGCTAAGACCGAAGATGAGTCTCCCAGGTACTCGGGAAGAAAGAAAAAACAAGTGAGATACTTGTTAGTTAGAGGATCTTCTACAATGCATTCTGTGAGAGAAAGAAGGACGAATTGTATGACAATAAAAGTGGGAAGGAGTACATTAATGCTGTTTATAATAACCTTAGCCTTTATAATCAGCTTCCTTCCTTTTTATATTATTGTTATCATACGACAGGCGATTCCTGATCTACTGAAAACGATGACACCAGCCGGTAACATAGCCTACCATATGTTTCTAAGGTCATATCTCCTTTGCAGTGCTATCAACCCTATCATTTATTCCTTTTGTAACAAGCAGTTTAGAGGATTTGTAAAAGATCTTTTAGCGCAAATCGTCATGAAAAACCATGCAGACCAGATTCATAAATTCAGACACAGGATTAGATAATACTGCCTTACAAAGGATTAGATAATACTGCCTTTCAAAGGATTATATAATATTGCCTTACCGGCAGAGAAGAGGCGGGATTAATCATTAAGAACTTCATCAAGAATGTCTTGTAATTGAAACAATGTAAAATACCATTCCAAGAAATGCTGATGATCGTATTACTTGAAAACACCTAAATATTATTAAGCCAAACCTGTATATGACAATCTTTTAATTATGGGATACGATTTTAACACGTAAATTGAAATTAATATGATGTAGTGATTAGTTAAGTCGGCGCTTTTAGTAAGTATATAAATGTATGAATGGATGAACTGATGGATGGATGTACCAGGATTAAAGGAAATCCTCAAAAACATTAGAGGAGCACATACAACACATTTGTTAAAGTGACCATGCTTTGCTTTTAATGAAGTCCACTAGAAACTGTTCAAGTCTTAAATATAATGTATATGAAAGCTTGCAATTGTTTTGATGTGATGTTTCCTTGACGCTATGATTTCAGTGTGCTTTTGTCAATGCTATATTAAATATTTTCACACTTTACGGATTATTGTCTTTTGTATTTGGTCATTTTACTTTGTTTTATTGTAAGTCCTAAATTCAAACAAATACACAAACACTGAGTATATATTAATATCTTCATTATTAGTATTTATATAGTAACAGCAGTGTTAATAGTAATTTAGGCAATACTAATAAAGAATAAGAAAATGTAGTATTAGATATACGAAGTAGCCACAGTAGTAATGTTACTTTTATAATTAACTTGTCCTTCGCTGTATTCAAAATTGCCATAGAAACAAAATCTCAGTAAATGATCGTTTATACAATTCGGTAACATCTTCAATCACCTCACATTCATCAAATTCATTTGAAATATGCACTTTGTGACAAGCACAAAAACTGAATAATTGTTCTAACTGTCAATAATCGTTCATTTATCACGAGATTTATAGTTTTCATTAAAAAGGAAAGAAGAATCGTTTCGTTTTAATGAAACATTTATACAAGGAGTGGTTATAACCTTGATACAGCGTACATACTGTACATATATTTTATTTATATCACATACAAGTATATATATATATATATATATATATATATATATATATATATATATATATATATATATATATATATATATATATATATATATATATATATATATATATATATATTTGCCTTTTTTAATGGAGTTCAGATTGACTACTGGCAGTTGTGCATCGACCTAGTGAATGAATTCCTAAGATTCCCAAGTGTGTCCGCTACAAAATATAGTTATTTGCATTTTATGGAGTTTTACAATCACCTTTGCATATTGTTAAGTTGATTTTCTGTTTTTTTTAGATTCAATTTTCCTCCAGGTGATTCAATCAATATAATGCACACTTATGATTTAAACACGAAAGATGACTTTAATAATAAAAGTAGAGCACTACAAACAATTGGTTAGCTACGCCATTCACATAAACGTTAAGCCATTAACTTACAGGCTCATGGAAATTAATGTGGAATATAAAAATTATCTTTAATTTTCCTCTCCCCCTCTTGGTGAGAGAGAGAGAGAGAGAGAGATAGAGACAGAGAGACAGAGAGACAGAGAGAGACACAGAAAGAGACAGAGACAGACAGAGAGACGGATTTTGGATATTTGTATATTTAATTAATAATAATCGATTATTAGAACATTAAAGAATGTTTAAAAAGCAGCATATTCAAAACATTTAATACATCACGTATGAGTTTACCGAGGAATTTACTGTATAATGCTGACATGGTCTGGAACTTTGAATCCCAAGGCATGTGCACACGTATCTGTACGACGAACTATATATTCTTGTAGGTTATTTGGTGACATTACTTTATCAAGGTTGTAACTCAGTACAAACTCCTCTTCTCTCTCTCACTCCACATTTCTGTGTAGTTTGTCCGTTATGCAAAAGAGGGAAGGGGTAAAATTATTCGGTAAGGATAGTGTTTAAAATGTGTACCATATTAAATTCATTTAAATCACAAATTGCAATTTTACCAAAACGTTTATGTTTTTTAATATATATATATATATATATATATATATATATATATATATATATATATATATATATATATATATATATATATATATATATAATGTATATACATACTTTGATATAAACATATATACACATATACATGCATACACACACACGCACACACACTCAAGGCTTTTTCCGTCTTTAATAGGATAATTTGTAATTTTTTTCAATTTTAGGAGCATCCTTTACTGCTTTTTAAAATATTGCCAGATATAGAATATATTTGATTCCTTCCAATACAGAGTCCGTGAAGTACAGTTGACCTCACTGGACCTTAAATTTTCCCATATTGTTGGGGATGATGCTTGTTGTTGCATTCGATGCAACTAAGAGATCCGTACAAACGAACCAACAGTGATCCAGCAATCAGTGGCCGTTAATGGAAACGTGTTCATTATATCATTGGTCAAAATCATGTCCACGGGAATAGAGACCTGTTGCTGGATCCATTTTGCCGTAACTTCGAACGCTTTAATAAACATTGCAACATCATCCTTGCCATCGTTAAACATTGACAACTCATCTGCCCCCGTCGCATCTGACAAATTTAGTAAACATGCATGGAACTGCTTCAGTAGCTTCTATAATATTCGATTAAAATACGAGTTGAAGCGACAGTCTCCGGTCGTTCACGGGACATACTAGTGTTTAAAGACCGCGTAAATAACAAACGGGATTTTTATTTAGTATAATCGGTGATATTATAAAAACATTGCTATCAACTCTGGCCTAATCGTAAGCTGTGGCCTTTCGCTGACCACATTATAGTAAATGTAATCGCTGTCAAATATCGCGTATTGGTACCCCGCTCATGGACCATGTAACACTATCAACGTCATGCCGCACGTGTGCGGGACTTCACTTTACGTCGTGATAGTCGAATGCCAAATGCCACTATCACAAGTAAACTACCCACATTAATAGCGATATCATGTTTGAGTCGTGCAAACGTTGTTGTTGTTATTGTTGCTGTTGTGTTAAACGCCGTTTTTCAGCACACGATAGGCCATACATGGCGGCCAGTACTAATGGTGGAGGATGAACTCCGGAAAAAAAACCGGAAAGAGCCACCGACCCATGAAAGGCTACTGACACGCTTTCTCACATGCCCATATTTGCCGAATCTGAGACTCGAACCCACGCAGACAGAGGTGAGATGACTGATCCGTAACGGAGATTTTTAGACCAGTCGGCCACTCGGGGCCCCTCGTGCAAACGTATTGATGCCATTAACCTGTTCCGTGTTACCAAGGGTGAGGTTATTCATGCATTGTCTGCATTTCCAAAGTTGATCTATAGAATCGCACGCGGAATTCAGCGCGGATACGATCGTCCATTCGATACATCATTTGTCGTAGTTTATCGTTATTTGCCATGGGATACACGCTTGCACTGGATTCTTAACTTGACCCGTTGAAAGGCTTCTATGACTGTCGATTGCATCAATAATAGCCTCCGTGTCTTTTGTTTGAAGATCATAACGGCACCAATGTGAATACGTTTTTCACACGCTTTTAATTCATCGTTTGAATCGGTCGCAAGCGGCATTTAAAGTCAGCTACAAGAGATATATTCAACATATAGCTAGAGGTGGTCGCGTGTGGTAAATCAACAGTTGATTTGATCAACTGTCGTATGCATGACATCATCTTTACAGCATCATTGCCCAGCTGTTATGTTCGTAGAATGATTGCCCAGTAATGCTAGAAATCACCAAATCGCATGTGCAACTTGAATTAGAGGACTTGGGATCCTGGACGACTAGATGCGGCAGCTATGATACGGTGGTGTTATTGTACATTGGCTGCCACACATGCATTTTTGGCACGCTTAACCCGTTGAAGACTCTTAATATGTCAATAATCTTCTGTTTCACGACGCTCTCCAACGGTTTGGTGCGGTTGAGCTTCGAGTCAGAACAGTGTAAGTATACATACAATTGTTATACTGCTTATTATTATTCCAATCGACATATCTTTATATAACGGAAAAACATTGTCTAAATGTTTAATCAAGTGTTTAGAATTTTTAATTTACCATAATCAGAATTTGTTGGCAACGACATCAATTGTATTTTCTCTTGAACAGGTTACACGTTTGTACTGGCATTTCTTCACCTCTGCTTGCCATACTACACTGGATCAGATCTACGCGGTGAACAAAGTTTTTTTTCCGTGACATTACCCCGATACCACAATGTAATCATGGTCGATCATCAGGCCAATACGTGATGCAAGCAAATGTGGTTTATGATATTCACATGAACATGCTGTCGCTTAGTCTGCGTCTTACGTCTCAATAGCATTGAACTTTCTATATGCTACCAAAGTAATTTTTATATGTTGTATTTTCCAATCGCCATTTTTTCTCCTAGCTCTGTCTGAATCCGGAAGTAACAATCTGGATTTTTGGTTAGAATTTCACTTGTTTCATCATGAGAGATACAATGTTTTGTGTTATGGTAATATGAATCTGTAGATCATGCTTTTGCAAATAATCAAGTTTGTTCTTTCTGGAATCAGTGTACAATTTATTTGCAAGTCTGGAAAGAATTATCATTTCACTAGATTTACTTAACGTCAGCGACTTAGAATGCACTTGCACAATATCATATAATGCATTTTCACGCTTCTTGTTATAAACTCGGCCAATTTTATGAAGATGCACTGTACACGTATTTAAAAACTCTTACAACATCCGTTGGGCCACTTTGAAGAATCGCTATAACGTATTTTAGTCGAAAGGTTGATTGAATCTTTCTCTGACATTACAAATATACCATTGCCTAAGGAGTTTATTTCCCTTATTAGCTATGATCACAAATACTTTCAAAATAGTATGTTCGCCATTCAGTGAGATATGACAGTGTACATGTACCTACAGTAATTCTCCAAGATAATATGCTCACACAAAAGGAAACATTCTCGGGTTGTGCTTATGAACATTATTTATTGAGAATTACACGCAATGTTGTCTTAAGATTTTGCATTCTAATTACTACAGTCGAAATATCTGTTCTAATCAGTGTTAATGACCTCGGTTTTGAATGTTTGCAACCTTGTAATTAGCCCATAGAGTCCGAGTTTCAAACGACACCATATAAGGATCAGACGTTGTTTCAGACTGGACTATATCTCAAAGAGTTATGCGAGTATGTAAGCAATACACTATCAGATTTGACTTTTGTTTTTTTAATACAATACATCCTAAGCTGGACGTCTATTCATTTAGTATACAAAAATGTAATGTAACAGGAAAAGAGTGCCACACGTTAGCAGATTAGGTCACAAAGAACAATTGGCAGTAAATGAAAAGGATTTATTTGTAAAATGAAGAGCACTGGCAAAAGTTAATGTGATATACACTTCCGTATGTATCTATTTATAATGACGCCATTTTAGAGTTGTCATTTTATTCCTTATTATTTCGGTACGAGGCCCCATGTGTTTTTCATTGCTGGCATAACTGTGATCAATATAATAACAATTCAAGAAATGTTTGATTCATCTTCTAGAATTATAGGCATCGTAGAATTCTCCGATATAGTATCCTACCAGAGACAGTGTCATGCATGCAGAGAGCCGCAGACCAATAATAACAGATACAATAAATCTCATAGCAGTGGCATTGATCTGACTGGTCATCCTGTGTAACAGGATAGACGTGAATGAATGCTTGGATCAAATGACGACACAACAAAATGTGATGAAAGATGAAATTTTATGGAATGGATTAATAATACAAAATGTGTAGATTACAAATGCAGTGATCCATTTAACTCTAAAACATATGTCTCATTCAATTACTCTATCCAAGCATTCACAAATAGAAAAAGAAAAACAAATTGTTTATACACAAATATATGACGGTAAGATTAAAAGAATTTCACGTAATTTCGTACAATGTAAGTGAGATTCAGATAACCTCATTTAATTTCTAACATTGAAAGTGAGATTCAAATAACCTCATGCAATTTGTTACAATGAATGTGAGGTTCAAAAAACTTTATGGAATTTCATACAATTAATATGAGATGCCAATAACCTAATGGAATGAAAATAAGATTCGAATAATCTTATGTAATCAAAATAAGATTCAAATAATTTAACGTAATCAAAATGACATGTATTGTGCTAAATTGAAGCAATAATGAATTCGAAGAAATATACGACTCTATCATTTGTACAGCCGTATGATTCATAAATATTTGTTAAAATTTGGCAGTTGTGTCCACTGACAAACCATACAGTTATCCCGAATTTTCGGGTTGACCCTTACTTGTATCGGCCGCTTACATCCTTCATGGATCCACCATGTCCACGTGTTTTACAAATTAGCGGTTTCGTCTTTGTATGGCCTTGATGGTTACTTCTTCTATATCCACTTTGACGCACAGACGGCCAGACAGCCTGTTAAACCAGCTCACATACGTACAGACAGCTACATAGAGCTACAAACAGCAAGAGACATCTACGGACAGCTACAAACAAACCGAAAGTTATATTAGTTATAATATCAAGTACTTCCACGATACGACATTTAAAGCTGAATATGCTTTCCATATCAAATAAAATACAAAAGTAACACTTACCCCTCTGGCTGGAGAACAAAAATGGAGACCGTTCACTCCTTGACAAGATCCAAAGACCAATGTGCCAATTAAACAATACTTTCTCTAAATCCACAGGAGAGTGTTAGTCAGGGTGAAATAACCATGTATACCTTGCTTTTAGTGTCTCTTGCAGCAAGCGATCTACGATGCTAGTTCAGTTGCTTACCTAGAAGGAAAAAAACACAATTATTCACCCTAGGTAACGTTGTATGGGTATACATTGAGAAATGGTCGAATTGTACAAAGGCGTTACCGAATTATTTCTTGCTTTATTCTCTGACACCCTGTGGCAACTTCACAAGGGGACCTACGCAATGCAGGTGGGTTTTAAAAAAAGTAGTTGGAAGGAGTCGCGGCTGGAACAGGGTTCACCGTACGACTCCACTTGGGACTTCCGCTTGTGTCGCCTACTTGTATTGGGGCGAGGGTATAGAAGGAGTTGACAATAATCGTTTCCAAAAGTCTCATGTCGCTAAGGCTAATGCTGCTCTGTTGTTATTATTAAATTGATGCACTTTAGGAATGTTTGCAATGATCCATATTTCTAAGAGCTGATTTATACAGTTGTTTTCCTATTTGTTTTAGTCGCATTGAGCCCATGTAGTGAAACGAAGCCAAGACAACATAGAAATTATTCTCACAGGCTTAGTAATGATATAAGGTAACAGCGTCGCCGACTAACCTTTCATTATCAGGTGTACTATTATACTCTATATTCTCTCAACGAATCTTGCAACTGGGTAATCTTCGCTATCAAGATTAGCAAAGGCATACATCGATAATTTAATATTCTTGGAATTCGCAACACACAGTTCCTTACACAGTCTGAGTCTAAAAGTCTATTCGATCTAAAGATATAAACATCCCAAGCTGATTTGACTGACATCGCTCGAAAGTCTAAATACTTGGAGTTTATGAGAGGACATTTTCTCGAGGAAAAGCTATTGAAATTTAATTTATTACTAGTAGGGACATTTGATCATTATAATGTCATGTTCCTAGTTCTTCTGTTTGAAAAGTACCCATCTCTCTATAAGGACCATTATCTTCTGTCTGTCTCTCTGTATGTCTGCCTGATTGTATGTATGTATGTATGTATGTATGTATGTATGTATGTATGTATGTATGTATGTATGTATGTATGTATGTATGTATGTAGGTATGTAGGTAGGTATGTAGGTAGGTAGGTAGGTAGGTATTTATCTATGTATGTATCTATGTATGTTGTTGATGTTGTATATATCTGTATTTTGTAATTCACCTAGGTCCAAAATAAATTAATTATCTACACGGTACATCATGCTATATGTATTAAACGATGATTTACAAAAATGCTTTGTCTAGTAAATATGAAAAAAATTAATGACTCGAGATTATAATCCAAATAGGAAAAAAATCGGACAAGCCCCTTATTGGTAAAGAATAAAAGAGGTGACAGCATGCGGTTTTAATTACAGTGTATGAATAAGAGAGTATTCCATCTCCGTGTCATACAAGTATTGCTGACGTTTATGAGAAGATTTTGTACACATTTAGTTTCAGTAATCATTAAACGATACAATTCTGCTTTTTTTGATGTTATGCTGAAACATGTTCATTGTAAGTAGGACATACACTTTACCACTCGTCGGCACGAACATTGGTCAATTTCATACATCATCTTCAATAGACGACAATCAACGATGCTTCCAAGAAGTTAATCATTTTCTTGACAATAAGTCAATGCGGTCTCTCACCACTGAAGTGCCAGTCACTCTCTCATAGAAAACATTGCTTTCTGCAAGTAACATTTCGCAATCCAAGAGAAGATATTTCGCTCTGTCGTCAGTTTCTTTTCCACATGTTTCATATTATGGGTTTTTACAACAGGCATAACATTTAGTTCCATTATTTCAAAGAGAGGATATAACTTCAAATGGAAATGTACGGCAAAAATATAGAAGGTACTTGGTTTTTGAATCTAAAGATTTCTGATGTGAAATAAATAGTTTATTTCCATATTTGCTCTCCATGTAGTTTTTCACTTTTTGGAATAACATCAATAATGTGACGAACCCAAGATATATTGGATAATATAAAGGAGCGCTTTTTATTTATTCTGTCAATGCCTAGCCTACAACCCATCTGAATTAATGAGTTTGTCAAATACTGACATAAATGTATATTGAATAGTTTTTTCCAAATATATGACCACTTGACCCCACACAATCTGTTGTAAAAGGATAATTTCGTCTTAGCTATGTCTGCTTCCAATTGCCAAAGTGCTAAGTTACTGCACGTCGCCTTTGTAAACGAGTACATATCTAAAGCTTGCATGCGTCTCGGTGAATACCTCTGACATAAATCGACCTTTTCCTTTACAGAAAGTGGGATGCGTAACCATAGTTCGCATTCATACATAATCGAAGGTAGAAGAATTCTTGGCCTGATTTTAAGACATACAATAGGATTCATTATGCCATCTCTGATGCCAATAAAATAACAACAGTTTAACAAATGTTTGCCTTTATCGCATGCTTTTCTATTGCGCAGTTTAAGTTGTATGTTAAAGGTATGCTGGAACTCCAGCTGGAACTGGAGATTCGTTATACAGTCTTTATTGTGTCAGTGAACCGAATAGTACTACTTTTATCTGAGTTATTTCTAAGACTCCATCTTATCAAGCAGTATTGTATCAAGCTAATGTATTATCTAATGAAAGGAATCAGCCATTACAGTGGTTTCGTCTGCTAATAAGAGACCAGTCCATGGAGGGGTTCTCTTGTATAACTAGACCCCTCTTGTACAATACTATTTATCTATAGTTTATTAACTTAGTATTTAGCGGTTAGATAGATTCAGGCAGTGACTATGAACTGGGTCCTACTAAACACCGCAAAGTCAGACAAAGGCAGACAGAGTCAGACAAAGGCAGGCAAAGGCAGACAAAGTCAGACAAAGGCAGGCAAAGTCTGTTTAATTTTGTTTTATTTGTACATATTCGTATATATTATACTAGATTAACTTTGTTTTGAGATAAAAATATTTAAAAAGCTTGATTTAATGTTTTTTGTATGTTTAATTGGTACCTACGTACATTTAATAGAACAAAGTCAGACAAAGGCAGGCAAAGTCTTTTTAATTTTGTTTTATCTGTACATATTTGTTTATATTATACTATATTAATTTTGTTTTGAGATTTAAATATTTAAAAAGCGTGATTTAATGTTGTTTGTAAGTAAAATTGGTACCTACGTACATTTAATTGAACAAAGGCAGATAGAGTATGACGAAGTAAAATAACACAGATATCGTATGACAAAAGCTACTTCAATGTGACAAAACCAGATTTATTAATTTTATATAAATAATTCTCTTATTGAGAGACACGTAATACAATTATGAAAGTGATATTAAATATTCTATTAGCATTCATAATCATAAATTTATGATGTACTTTCATCGAAAAAGATCGACCATGACAAGTCTGATAATACAAAAAGAATACATCATTTCATATGTTATTATCATAATTTCTTTCAGCATAATCATTACAGTGTATTAAGCGGTAATACAAATCTTTTCTGTTGCTAATAATGTTTGCGGTATCCGATGAGAAGAAGAGATTTCGCTACAAACGGTAACACATTACTCTGCCGTTGTCGGCAAAATCAAACGCGGTTACTGGCTAATTTACTATACAAATTTCTTCATACAGTATAGTTTAAACAGCAGTTATTTTTTCAGCGTTTAATTATATGCTGGCGTCGGCAATCTCAGTCATAGATACTGCTATTGAAATGTCGTGCTTTCCACGGTTTCTGACTATATCAAAGGTGAGTATTGTTTGCATCAATTAGCGGACTGATTAAAACATCTGGCATTTTAAGGTTGTGGATTATTATAAAATAGCCAATAAATACAAATCTTCATCAAAAGCATTTTGTCATGATTCAGTTACGGTATTAAGCTTCAACTCATTAATACCAAGAGTAGGATACAATCAGTTGTTAGGAGTTATATTTAAAATATTGTGTTTTATTGTTTAAACATTGGTGTTGTAGTGTTATAGTGTTTCAACTGTTTAAAGTGTTAAACATTCTCTACATACAATATTCTTTATTGGATAACGTATTGTATATTTGTCAGAATGTCTTCTGCCCGTGCTCGTAAGCGTGCTAAACTCCATCAGTACACGTGCGCTGTTTGCAAAAAGAATTGTTCCAATGATTCGGTCCATTGTGATTATTGCAAAAGTTGGGTACATGCATTGTGTGATGGCATCGCAGTTAGTGAATTGAATGTACTTTCCGGGCATTATAAATTTATGTGCCGAGTTTGCATTAAGAACAATGATAGTGAAGAATATAGCTACATGAACGCTCTCTTCCGGCTGAACGAGGTAAGTGATAATATGACTATTATACCACGCAACCATACGCCAATGATTTTTCATTATGCTCGCCATCGCTTGATGAAGCAACTGCGAACTGTGCAAAACTTGGTGGGTACTCTAGTGCATGGACTATTCAATCCGCAGCCGATGTTTTGCGGTGCACAATAAACGCTGTGTATCCATTTGTGAATGGCGAAGCGGACTTCCAAGCTAAATTGCTGACAAGAACACACGAGCCACGGCATAATGAAAATTCGTCTGAAGCGCTTTGTGTAATGTGGTCGAGACTAGGTTGCAGTGCCAGGATATGGCTTCCAAATCATTTTGTACCACTGATGTCGTCACTCAAACCAGAGAAGGTCAGTACGCCAGCCAAATCGATCAATGACGCAAGCATGACGTGCGATGAATCGCGCATAAATAATCATTCAGTATTTCACGATGAAGAAAATGTCAATCTTTCTCCCACCAAGGTCAGTAGCAACATCAGTGATTTAGGTGATGATACTTATGCTGATTGTGATCACACATCTTCTAGAGACACACATATTGCAGGAACATATTCGTTACCAGCCGGTCGACCGCTAAGTTCAGAGCAAATAATGGACATTATTGTAAGTGAAATTCCGGCTATGAACAAAATTCCTTTAGATGTTAAAGACAATGTGTATATCGTGCTTGACAATTCAGAAAACACAGTAAGAAAATCTGCAAAACAACTAAAGCACTATTGGGACGATTGCGGTGCATGGGATTATAGAAAAGGCCGTTGTGTAAAAACAAAATTTATGATGAAAGGTGACGGACTGAAGAAAAAAAATATTCGTGCATGTTATAGTTAAGGACGATGCAATAATATACACTGAGACTCACGATAAAGGTTCAAAAGCTTTGAAACAGGTCGTTCCACAACCAGAGAAGACAGATATAGTCATATTTAACAGGTACTAAGCAGCATTAAAACGCCAACCATCTTATAGAAAGCGGGTTACACATGTTGACGGTTCTTTCAACAGAGATGTTGCCATTGTCGAATATACTGGACAGTATGCTACATCGGAAGAACCACACGGAAATGCAAAAAATATGCACGGAAACATACGAACGAACAAATCCACAAACTCTTCAAATGATTCGGAAAGAGGTTAAGCATAAAAAACCAGTGAAGTGTATGGAAAACTGACGGACTCGGCAAATAATGAATCATTAAATTATCCACGCGATACCCGACAGTGTCAGAATGCTAAGGCTCGAGTGAAGGCTGAAAAAAGAGGTGGCGTAGGTTCGAAGAACGTTGCCGACGAACTCTTGAATGTTATACGTATGTTAAGCGACAAACATCCGTATGTAGCTGAGATAATTCATTCTAGAGACAATCCCTTACGCTCAGTAATATGCTACACTAATGAACAAATACTGGACTTGAAGTCGTTTTTATCGTCGAAAGAAGGTGTTGTGGGCATCGATAGAACATTTTCACTAGGAAAGTGTTTTGTCACAACCACGGTGTACAAATCAAATAAGGTACTGCGCAAGGGAACTGGAGACGCGCCAATACTTCTGGGACCACTCATACTTCATTGGGATGGTCGCCAGCAGAATTACTTCAGATTTTTTTCGCATTTGAGAGGGGTGCTTGGCATAGAAATCAAAAACATTGAAATGATCCTGGGAACTGATGACGAACGTGCAATGATCAACGCCATAGACATGGCATTTCCGGGTTGCACAAGAAAACTATGTTCAAAACACCTAAAAGATAATATACTTCGACAAATGACTGACAAGATACCAAAGAGTGTAATTGATCGAAAGGAAATCGTTGACATGATTTTAGGAGCAAACGGTGTTGCAGCGGCAAACGACTCTGCGACCTTTGAGGAGCGAAACATCAAACTTAAAAACAATCTTGAAGAACAACGTCATAGTGACTTCCTGCAGTATTACGTTCGGCATGTTGAGAACAAATTAGCGAACCACATTATTTCCAGTGACGAAGATCAACTCTGGACAAGCAACAACACAGAAAGCATGAACCACAGATTAAAAGTGAAACTTAACTGGGAGCCCAGGAAAACCGACGAACTGGTTGAAAAGATATTCGAATTAGTTAAAATGGAGATGGTGGATCTAAGAAAGTCATTATACGGGACGGGTAACTTTTACCTGAATACGCGATTTTCGAAATTTAAGATTACCAAACTTTCATGGACAGCGAAGACAGAAGAAGAGAAACAACAACTCTTCAGCAAATTCCTAAGTGCAAGCACTGCAAGTATTTCAGGACTGACATCTTCGAATGGGAAATATACTGTCCATAAGGACCCGAAGGTAGCCAAGAAGCCAAATTAAAGGACACGATGCAGGTCTACAAAGACACGAAGCAAGTGAACAGTAACATAATGCGAGGTGTGGTAATCGTAAATTTCGGAAAGCGCGTGTTCAGACAAAAGTTACATCATGAATATGTGATTATTAATGTTAATATAATAATATAATGTATACGATTATGTGCAAATAAAACAAAATTAAGCAGATTTTGCCTGCCTTTGTCCGACTTTGTTCTATCAAATGTACGTATGTGCCAATTTTAACTTCAAACAATATCAAAGCACGCTTTTTAAATATTTAAATATCAAAACAAAGTTAATATAGTATAATATATATGAATATGTATAACTAAAACAAAATTAAACAGACCTTGTTTGCCTTTTTCTTACTTTGCCTGCCATTGTGTGACTTTGTATGCCTTTATCGGACTTTGTTCTATTAAATATACGTAGGTACCAATTTTACTTACAAACAACATTAAATCACGCTTTTTAAACATTTAAATCTCAAAACAATTAGCCTGCATGAATGTGGTAAGATCAAGTTAAAGTCAAACCAAAATAAAACGTTGATACTTGTGCATGTACATAAAAATGCATTAATGCAATGAGATGTGGAACTCAATGCCCTATTCAAAACGTTTCATTTGGAACATCCCATATAGCCAGGCGTTAAGGATACACAGAAAGTTGCTCCGACTATGAAACATTCCTAAAATGGTCTGAAGAATTATTTAAAACATATAACCCGGTGGCAGCACACTTCTCTATCACTGGCTACACTTTCAGTGCTATAACACCTGTTGCAATTGCTTACAACCCCAAAACCAGGAAAGAAAATGAATCTTACTGGATACGGCGTTTAAACGAAGAAGACTAAAACAAGACAACCATGCACAAATAAAATTATATTTTGCAGATGACACATTTTCTTTAAATTAATTCCCTAAATTTGCTTAATAGCTATGAATTACAATAAGAACTATACAGGTCATGTCAACATCATCAGTGTTGACGTCCCCACCCTCACGTCTTCAAAAAACACCATGGATCATTTTTATGGGCAGCTGTACGAACAGATCAAATGATGCCCCAAACAAGAACTACTATTCCTCGTCGGCTACTTTGATGCCAGAGTAGGTGCAGACCAAGAGTCATGGCCTACCTGCCATGGATATCATGACACTGGAAACTTCAACGAAATCGGTCAGACACTGATGATGCTGTGCACCTACCATGGCCTGTGCGTCACAAACACCTTCTTCAAGTGTAAACTACAACACAAATTGTCATTGGAACACAACAGGTCCCATTGCTGGCACCAACTCGACTTGGTCATCATCAGGTGCTCTGCCCTTAACAGAGTACTCTCCACCAGAACCTACGACAGTGTAGACTGCGACTGTGACCATGATATGTGAGGAGCAGTGTGCAATTGGAGCTACACACTCTACACCGCTCAAAACCAAAATGACACCTTCGCATAATCACTGCGCAGATATCAGTCGCCTCCAAGGTGGAGGAGTATTATCCGCCTTGGACAAGGCTCTCCATGACCTGCCAGAGCACAATGCCACGGACAAGTGTAACGCCATGAAGAGTACCATCTACAGTACAACTATGTCAACGTTTGGCATGAATTAAAGACCCAGCCAGGACTGCTCCAACGCACACTTATCAAGGATGGAACCACTAATCGAAGAGAAGCGAGAAACCTTCATAGCGTAAAAGAATTGCCCTAAAGAATGGGCTCATACTGCTCTCAAAAGTGCCCGAAGCAACACCCAACGCATCGCTAGACAGTGCGCGAACACGTAGAAGTAGGGGCCGCTCCCCTGAAATCTCTGATAGGAGCGAAGATCACAGACCGTGGTCAACAGATGGTCAGATGGGTGGATCACCACCCAGAGCTATACTCCCGAGAAATTTCAATCCCCAATGCAGCCATCAGCAGCATACAAAATCTTTCCACCGGAATTTGCATGAGTTAAATATCGAGATAGCTTGAATGTGTCAATATAGCAATTAAATAAAACAGCAATCATATAAAATGTCCGACAGTGATGTCGTAGAGGCGTATGGAAAACGACGATGTGAAGCCACTCAAGAACAAATGTGATAGAATGACGCCAAAACTTGAAAGATATGCTACAGTCGCGGGTTTAAACAAAACATTAGAGCCACTGCTTAAACAAAAAAGAAACCAAAACCGAAAATGCAGTACGAGGCCGAGAATATTAAAAGATTACAAAGATCGCAGTGGAACAAGTAGTAGAGCTCACGGGAACAGAAGAATTACGTGGCACAGTTGTAAGATATCCAAACTCATCAAAGCGATCAAAAAGCAGCACCATCTACTGCAGAGTATATTAAGCATTTGCCACGGGCAATTGAGGACGTCAAAGGAAACGTTGGAGAAGCTATTGGTGTACTTTAAATGGAAGGGATTTGGTAAATACCTGGCGTGACTGATGAATAAAATGTCAGAGGTGTGAACACCGCCTCAGTTCTTCAACAAAGAAACTCGACATGATATTTGTATAATTCCTGCAAATGTCGTTCTTACCAGACATCGCGATTGGATAGACAACATTATAAAAATGCCATCAAAGACACATAATAACTACATAATTTCTGAATGGCCTAGAATGGTCCTTATGGAGTTTACTGAAATAAACCAAATTACCAATACTAAATTTAATCATTTTAGAGCAACACTTGATCCATTTATGAATGGACAGGTTAAGGTGAAGCACCAGGGAGACAATTTTATTAAGCATTCATTACCTCAACCAAAGATGCAACCACAATCACAACTACAACAACCTCATGTAGACCCTGACATTGAATATATGACAAAGGAAAGTTGAAAAACGCATATAGTAAGAATTCACATGTGTGCAAAAACAAGACAGTATACTTGAGATTAAACTAAAACGTTTAAGGCACTAAATCTTAAACCAGATCTCAGTCTGAAAAGGATCAAGACCAATGGAAATAAAAGAATGGGATCTGTTACTACTAGAAATACACTTTTCTGTGCATCCTACACCAACAACATGGAAAACAAAATCCCAAACGAAAGTATATTTTGACTATTTACTGCCATATTTTGAAGATAATCGTGAACTGAAACCTTATCACAAGAACCAATCACGACCACAAAGATACCAACCCCGTTTGAATAATCTTCTGCATCACCGGCTAAAGAAAGAAGGTCTTTTTAATCCACAGCTGACGAAAAACTAAAATAGCAACGAAAGCGACAGATAATTGTAGCATCTGCATCTTCATCCACAGCTGTAGCCAATGCGTATGAATGGCAGATGGTTGATTGATGAACAAGAAAAGAAAGCGGCATTGGTGGAATGTGTGACCCTATTGATCTTGCTGAAAGATTTGAAGCACAGTTAGTACGGGAAGCAATAAGAATCCAAATGGTGACTGACAAAGTCTCCACAATTTGTATACTTACCTATGAGCCCTCACTCAGTTATTTCATCGCCATCGAATCTAAGGCGTATTCGGTCGATATTGGACGGTGGTCAGCAAGGACAGTTTTAGCAACATTCTAAGTGATAAACAATTTTTAAGTGGTGAATATCAAATCGCGTCTGACATTGCGATAACTATTTCAAAGATGCAGGTAAATTTTATTTGTGACGCTATGAGTAGTAGTTATGAATGAAGGTCCGAAACGACTGATGCTGTTGCACAGGGTTATGTGTGTATATATATATATATATATATATATATATATATATATATATATATAGAGAGAGAGAGAGAGAGAGAGAGAGAGAGAGAGAGAGAGAGAGAGAGAGACTAGGAAATTCGAACCAGGACACACACATAAAAAATTACACAGCATAACAAAACAATGGACGATAGCTAGGAGATCCGAGTCGGTCTACCTTTGCATCGAGACGGCCAATTGAGCCAATCATAGGAAACCGTATTCCTAAATCTAAGAGAGGAAGTGAAAACCTCTCATAAACCAATATACTAATGAATCCTCCGATGTATGTCGAAGTCGAATATGTATATCTAAAACATGATCATAAAGTTAGTCATTAATCCAGCGCCTTAACGGTTGAGAAACTCTGTATTTACAGCGGCACCATCACAAAACACAAAAAGTGATTTATTTAACAACATTTCAAATGTATTTCCATTCAGTGTGCAGGGGAGACGGATAATATTGGCAGGGGAACAAATGTATATTGATCCGTTAGCGAACCAATGAATTTATTAAAAGTTGCGGCGGAACATTTTTGTTCCTCTTGCCTCCATTTCAACGGCATTATCGTAACTTGAATATCATACTAGATACTAGAACTTATAGGAGTAAATAAAACTTATTGGATTCGTAGCTATCAACTCTTAAACATGGCGACTTGATTCTAAACTAATTTCGCTCTTCATATTTAACTTTATTTTAAGGACTTCCGTTCGTTTGTTTGATAAGCAATGTTTGTTTTTCACACTTGGGAACATTATTTTAAACTGGCAACATATTTTCATTATTGTGTTGAGGGCTGGTAGACAATAAATATCTCTTTTTACTCTTAATTTTAGAAATACGTCAAAACCCCTTTCCCCTCGTCACTTTTGCATTTGCTTTGAGTGATTTATATATCTGGAATTTTGTGCAATTCACAGTTTAAACATATTTATGATCTATAATTTTAATTGGTACTTTATAGACTTGATTTTGCTGATGTGAATTTAATTTCCAGTACCTACACACATAACATGGCATTCTTGATTATATAATCACGTTCTCTACATTTTGGATTAAAACTGTAATACACATGATATCCGGGAGAAATTTTGGCTAGCCATAGATCAGCATCGTTGCTGTAACCCGTTAAATTTCATTTCTTTCAGTCAATTAAATAGATCAGCATAAAAGAAGATAATAATCTCAAGAATTCCATCCTTTACCCCATAGAGCTCTGAGGGATAGCTGAGATAGAAAAATTCAGTAGTCACCGTGCTATACATATGTGAATAATACGCTGACTGTACACTGATTTCACCATAGCGTAGCAATAAAGTATATCCCCCTGAAAAAACTGAATCGTGTAGCAGCCTCTCCCCCCAAGAAAAAATAAATTTTTTGAAGGTAATTTTACATCTACCCCCCACCCAGCCCGATCTGATCCCAAAAACCACCCACCCACCTTTCAGGAGTTATTTGAATTTGCTAAGTCCCTGCACTAGCAATTGATTATTAATATATTTTTTAATGTCTGTTTAGTTTAACATTTTATGTTGTAAATCTTTAATTAATTATATTTGCAACATCTCTACCTTACTGCGTTTCACTTGAATGTATTACATGTCCATTTCTATGTTATGGTTTACATACTTTTTTGATGAAAATTTTGGATTGATGTGAAATATTTTATACAGATGATATTATCCGATTATCCAATATTCTGTAATAATAGGTGGACCAGCGATTTCGTGACACAAATATTGAAGACAATAATTAGATGAAAGTAAAATTGGGAGAAAGGATAACAATGTTTATTGAGACCAATGCATATCTTTAGTGTCATATTTTTTCATCTAATGAATTATCGTCTTTTCCCTTTGATAATTGTTGTGGTAAAACTATTGTGGTAGGTAAACTCTCGTAAACAATGGCAATGAACGTCAGGCTGATAAAAAGGTTGGAATAGTAACGTTTAATAGCTTATAATACATATTTATCAACTCACTGTCGAAAAATAAATGTGAATTATGCAATATCTGTACCAGCAGAAATGCTCAGATACCAACTCGGCGTGAAGGTAACGAAGCTTGTGTATGTGTGAGATATTCTGTTGTTTATTGTAATGACCTATATTTTGGAAAATTCACGACAAAAAATTCTTGTACGTAGCGAAAAGAAACAGAAGAGAATGTTTATGGCAATGTAAATCAAATACATTCAAGTTTTATAACTTGATCTACTTAACGTACCATATGCTCAAGGAATTATTGAGCTAAGTGAATATTGCATCTGATTATTACAAGCATCATTTTAAGTAGACGTAATTGCATTGACACTTCATCTAGAATTTAACGGGATTGTTAGATCGTATAATCATAGTTGATGAGACAGGTATGGTATTGCTCGTGTAAAACTATTGCAATAGTACCAATCAACACTGAATCAATAGTACCAATCAACAATGAATCAATAGTACCAATCAACGCTGAATCAATAGTACCAATCAACACTGAATCATTAGTACCAATCAACACTGAATCAATAGTACCAATCAACACTGAATCAATAGTACCAAACAACACTGAGCCTATAGTACCAATCAACACTGAATCAATAGTACCTATCAACACTGAATCAATAGTACCTATCAACACTGAATCAATAGTACTAATCAACACAGAATCAATAGTACCAAACAACACTGAACCAATAGTACCAATCAACACTGAATCAATAGTACCTATCAACACTGAATCAATAGTACCAATCAACACTGAATCAATAGTACCAATCAACACTGAATCATTAGTACCAATTAACACTGAATCAATAGTACCTATCAACACTGAATCAATAGTAATAATCAACACAGAATCAATAGTACCAAACAACACTGAACCAATAGTACCAATCAACACTGAATCAATAGTACCAATCAACACTGAATCAATAGTACCAATCAACACTGAATCAATAGTACCAATCAACACTGAATCATTTGCGTGAACAGACTTATTGAAAGCATACAAAAGGAACAAATCAGGAAGCGACAAAATCAGAACACGAGAAATCAACGTGAGATAAGACCATTATATAAATTGCATTCAAGTATAAATCGGTTAGAAACCTTAAAGAGGAAGTGATCCGTCCTTATCTGTCTAACGTTTACGGTCACTTCCCGTAAAAAGAGAGATGTTGATCCAATTGAAAATCTGAAACCATCAACACCGATATGGTTATCGATCGACTTTATTTTATAAATTAACGTAGAACATACTTAATACCAAATATCTGAAACTGTACACGGTCATTGGAAGTAAATATAACAGGACGTGATCTACGTCTATATTCATGAGTTTTTGCTTTTAAAAGATGGAAAATATCTTAATATTACGGACCATTAGAAGAACTTTGAAAAAATTCGTTGCAAGACAGGATTACTAAAGACTGGCAAATGCTATTTAACATAACGATTTATTGGAAAAGTAAACCAGTTGTATTTACCAAACAAACGAAAAAGAATATTTCTTCAGTAAAGCTAATTATTGTTACAAGTTCCTCAAATTTCTAACGGAAACAAATCACTCGTATCACTACAAAAATTTCTGATTCTAATTTAAGCACCAACCTTAAAATGGGTTTAGTGCAAAAATGAATGATTTTGCATTAATGCTTAAATTGCTTATGGTTATATTATTGATATTAATGTAATTACAAACACATGCTAAATACAGTTTTAACTAGTTGCATGGTTATTCAGATTTTTCAATCAGATACGTACTGAGACTTATCAATTAGTATACCTTAATACTAAAATGTCCTAACTTTGCAACACATTTAGCAAATATTTGACTAATTCCTCATAATGTATTAATTTTAAACACTTTATGTAAATATTTGACTAATTCCTCAATATGTTTTAATTTTCATCACATTTAGTAAATATTTAACTAGTTCCTCGAAATGTCTTCATTTTCAACACATTTAGTAAATATATGACTAATTCCTCAAAATGTGTTAATTTACAAAACATTTAGTAAATATTTAGCTAATTCCTCAACATGTTCTAATTTTTCAACACATTTAGGAAATATTTAACTAATTCCTAAAAATAACATATTACCCACATGCCATCTATGACTTAATTATCACAAGACAAACCTTTTTTTGAGATTAACTAACAAAGGCGATTTCTCTGCACAATAAATTAAACGTTAGTCAGGAAATTCACAAATGTAATTTCCTTTTACCCCTGACCTTCTAAATGTAACCCACTGGATGACAATTATTATGTAATTTAACGGTAACTATGATGCTACTACAAATACCAGTGCCAGTAAAACAAATATTGCGAAGATTTTTGTTGCCTGATAAGGTGATATGCAAGCCAGAATCAACGCTAGCTGTCACATCATGGTACCTTAAAATTCACATCTATACTTCATTTGCCACACATGAGAAAAATGTTCCTGATCAGGAAACAATATATCAAATGTTGTTGACAGGTGAAATCCACAACAAGTTTATCTTTTCGTAGCACCTACCTTAATTTACAAATAATAATTATAAAACAATATCTACCTGTCAAAACGGAGATGCTACATAAATACTAAGGACGTACATGGCGAAGTTAAATCCTTATCTCGACAAATTTAAGATGAAGCAAAACTCATATGAATAGTCAGATCAGATAAGAGTCTGGCTAGAATTGTGTTTTTTTATTACATCTTTATGAAATCAAAGAAATCTCTTGTTTAGCATGTATTGTCAATATCTATGTTACAGGAACCAGGGTCAGAATGATATGAAGTGAAATATATGGACATAAACGTGTTTGTTATTTCGTTTTTCGTGGCTGCGGAGGTTGGTGGGTGGTGTGAGATTCTGCGGAGGTTGTGGGTGGTGTGAGATTCTGCTGAGGTTGGTGGGTGGTTTGAGATTCTGCTGTGGCAACGCCCATAGATAATCATCATGGAAAAGATTTTACAAGGAATAACGAAAACAACAATATTAAACACACACTGATGAGAAAGTACAAACATGAACATAATAATAATGCTTCATTTTTTTCAAATATTAAAAATTCAAAACAGTTCTACACATTTTAAACAGCTTCAAAAGTTTAAAGCAAGCTAACTTTACAAATTTAAAATAATACTTTAAATTAATTTTCAACATATTGTAAAAAGTTTAAATTTTGAAAGTTTAGAGCTTAAATCAATTAAAAGCAAAATAATAAGATGTATGAAATATATATTGAAAACATTGCTAGTTAAATAAATTTAACGATTCCAAAGCAGTTGAGAAGAACACTGTAGACATGTTTAATGCGTATTCCAACGAAGACCGAGAGAAGAAACATAGATATGCCAAATTTGAGCAGATTCACAATGCAGATAGTTTATTATAGTGACAGTACATCTGATATTAATGACTCATCAGGAATCAAGCGTAAAAAAGGCAAAAGTGTGCGGCATTTCATAGTAGACCTTATATATCAACATCGTTCCTAGGGGAGAGAAAAATAAGCAATTTAACTTTCATTTGATATTTCACAAACCAAATTTCGACAGGAATTATCAGAAAGCATGAAATGGATGTTGGACAAGATGCAAAGTGCCATTACGATGAAACAAAATGTATGTCCAGATTTGTGGCGCCACAAACAAAAACAGTAATACATGCTTAAATGTTTTCGATGCTTCAGGAAAGTTATCAGAACAACCATATTGACGGAGTCTAGACAAACAAACAAATATATTCCCTAAAGAGGGATCATTTTTATGTCATAAAACTATCGTTGCCAGTTAGAACGCTGTTGTGCATACTATGTTTGAACATATAAGAATGTCAGACTCAAATACGGCATGTTGAACACCAGTAAAATGCAATAATAATAACATTTATCAAACATATATATCGTGGACTACACTAATAGTTCAACACGTTCCTTCGGGATCTTGAATATATGTGAAGGTTTTAAAAGTTTAGAAAACCAGTTTAAACTCAACTAGCATTGACATGCATGTGGAAAAAATAGATAAAAGAAAAGGCAGTGACCGTGATCATTAGACTGAAGCATAAAATTGCCCTGCTCGTATTGACTGCAGTTTTAAGCTAAATATCTAACCTTCATAGCCAGGCCTTTTCACAACTTATCTTGGAATAAAGGCATGTATTTGTAAAGCAGCTTGCGCAAAATGAGTTTACAACGTAAACGTTATACCGAATATTAATGGATTACAATGTGTATCTGATGACTGGAAGTGGGGTCTGAGAGAACATTAGTAATTGATTGCAATAAATATCTAATGATGTGAAGTTGGGGCAGAGGGTATGATGGTAATTGTGATTACATTTCGTATCTGACGCGTGGAATCTGAAGCTTTGAAGTTGGACAGAGGAGATTCTATTATTTGATTACAATGAATATATGTCGATTGGAAGTTGTCACAGTGAGTATAATAGTATTTGATAACACAGCATGTCTCATGATTGAAAGTGGGGTTATACGTGATTTAGTTGTTGGTGCTGTGGACTTAACGCCTCTATTCTGCACATGATAGGTTATACATGGCACCAAGTACAACTGGTGGATAAAAAACTCAGGAAATCTCCGGGAAGAACCACCAACCCACCGGAAGGTACCGATAAGCTTTTCAAAAAATTGCATTCGCCGAGCCCGAGACATAAAGAATCCTGGAGCCCCGGGTCGGAATTCCCAGACAAAGGGGTAATATAATTTGTCTCCCCACGTGGCTTGTCTGAAATAACAACATACATAAGCCATCGCATAGTAATTAGATATTATCACATTTAAGATATGGATGTTATATAAAATTGACAATACATAATTAATATTTATTACAAAACACTGATTCATTTCATAAGTTCAAAGTTTAAAAAATCCCACCCCCTGTGTAAAAGATCTTACAGATTTGTACCCTTAATGATACCACGTGATAAACGTTTAAGTTCACAGATTTAAAAAAAATATTTTCTGTCTTGGAATATGGTAAGTGCTGCAGTGAAATTTGCTTATGGATTAGTGTGTTGACGTATAAATGATTCCTTCTGGCTGGTAAGTGCATTATTTGTTGATAAATATTGCAGGTACATTTTTATTCAACTGTGGCACAGTGGAGATGCTTAACAAAGTTAAAATAGATCATGTTTGACAACACATTTCTGGCTGTTGCTAAGTTTTGTGTATTTGTTAAGAGTTGTGAGGCTATGAAGTGTATATGTCTATAAACTATGTGCATGGATTAGTGTTATTACACACGAAGTATTTAAAACTAGTTGATTTACTTTATCTACATTTAATGACGCTGACCTGAAAATGTACTGAGCTATTGCTGCATATAGGATAAAACTTACCATTCTGTGTTCAACGAACTAGCACAATACCAAAATGTTCGACATGTATGCGTGCGTGTCTTTGAATCTATCAAAATGTTTTTGTATGGTGTGTTCTCAAAGATGGATTGACCTTAAATTACTATGTTTTTGTTATATATTTGTTGTTGTTTGATTTTATAACATCTCTGTCAGGCACAGCAGAAGACAAAAGGGGTTTCTTTGTTTAGGTAGTTCTAAGCGCGTGGACACCTTGACTGAGACGAATGGTCAGAAATGACTAGACTGAAATAATAAAAGTAAGGTTAGCAAAACTGCTAGACTTTTCTGTCGCATGGGTGAGAAATGAAACCATGCGGACAGTGGTAAGATTGTAGGGACCGGTAAATACGAATGGTTTAGACCACTCTGCTACCCGGGGCTCCAGGATTAACAGTAATTAATTCCAATGTATATGATGATTGAAAGTGGTGTCAGAGGGGATTTATCATCATACTACAAAAATACACACAAGACGATCGCGAATTCTATAAAGAGCTAAATGGTGAGATGGCATATGTTTGCGACAAGGATTAAAACAAAGACTAACTGAGCAATAAAATACTAATGCAATGATACCTTCTATCATTAGGTTATGTGTCAACATTTAGCTAATTTAGATAGTCAGATGATAAAATAGATGTTTTGCACGAAACTCTGTTACTAGTCCTGATAATAGTGACATGAATTGCGTAATTGTTGTGGAGTTTTGGATACAAAGTAGACTGTTTAAACTAAACACTTCTGAGAAATGAATTCAAGGTTATTAATCTCCACTGCAAAAGAATTTAATAACGACCGTAAAGTTCCTAGGTTATTGACTACACAGAACACAAAGTACATGTATATTTTAAATTATAACACCTTAAATATCTAAAGGTAATAAAGGTTTTGAAATTAAAGAAATGAAAAAGTCTGCACATGAAAATATGTATACTGTATGCTCTTAGATCCATACAGAAGATGTTAATAATGTAAGGATGAAAATACTTCTTGTGTTTTTATACATCATTTAGTTTACCATATAGAAATAATTATTGCTCGTAAACCATGCTACCAAGAACTTCTTCATTTGCGTTTCGATTCTGTAAATAACCAGGTCAAGCTATACAATTTATTTGGTTTTGAATGCTTCCCATAGAACCTATCTCTGTTTTAGCTTGGTTGATTTTCATTGACCTTGCAGATCGTCAAATTTATCTATAAATTCAGCTGCCTTAGTCTGTGACGCTCTGTGGCAACTTCACACGAGGACCTAAGCAATGCAGGTGGGTTTGAAAAAAAAAACAAAAACAACAATAGTTGGAAGGAGTCGCGGCTGGAACAGGGCTCACCGTACGACTCCAATTGGGACTTCCACTTTTGTCGCCCGCTAGTATTGGGGCGAGGGTATAGAAGGAGTTAACAATAATCGTTTCCAAAAGTCTCATGTCGCTATAGCTAATGCTGCTCTGTTGTATTATTAAATTGATGCACTTTAGAATCATTTGCAATTATCCATATTTCTAAGAGCTGATTTAGACAGTTGTTTTCTTATTTGCTTTAGTCGGACTAAGCTCATGTAGTGAAACGAAGCCAAGCCAACATTGAAGTTATTCTCACAGGCTTAGTAATGATATAAGATAACAGCGTCGCCGACTAACCTTTCATTATCAGGTGTACTATTATTCTCACTTTTCTCTCAACGAGTCTTACAACTGGGTAATATTCGTTATCAAGATTAACCAAGGCATACATAGATAATTTAATATTCTTGGAATTCGCAACACACAGTTCCTTACACAGAGTCTAAAAGTCTATTCGATCGAAAGATATAAACATCCCAAGCTGATTTGACTGACATCGCTCAAAAGTCTAAATACTTGGCGTTTATGAGACGGTATTTTTTCGAGGGAAAGCAATTGAAATTGAATTTATTGCTAGTAGGTAGGGACACTTGATCATTATAATGGCATGTTTCTATAAGGACCATTATCTTCTATCTGTATGTATGTCTGCCTGATTGTCTAGTATGTATGTATGTATGTATGTATGTATGTATGTATGTATGTATGTATGTATGTATGTATGTATGTATGTATGAATGTATGTATGCAGCATGCATGTATGTATGTACGTTTGTTTTGTTTGGGATTAATTTTAAACATTCTTTAAGGCGTCTTTGCATTGATAATATGAATGTATACTAAAAGGTTTAACAGGTTTAACACATTTTAAGATATATTTATCCTGACGAGTAGAGATATTAAGCTCGAATAATTAGAAATAGAGATGATGAAAAGATGAAACATTACACAGACCTGCCAATGGAAGCACAGATTGGAATATATTACACAAGGGCAGATATATATCACAGTTTTGAAACGATGGTAATTTTCAAAAATGATAACGACCTTACGGTAGTAAAAGTAATATCGTTACTATAACGATTTTATTTGTCCCCACTGATGTTTTATTGTCTCGTTATGTAATAAGATAAGTCAATCATCGTCCGTTACTAACCATTGTAGGATATCTTTGTTATATTGGAAATGGATACATCAGCATAGTTATTTTCGTTCACGTTATTCTGTAACAGAACTTTCGTAGCATATTTATTTCCACCAAACTCGTAGGAAGTTACACATTGCATCATGGTACGGATATTATTGCTTTTGTGTTAAATTCACAAATATGTCAATGAAAGCTGCTTAATCTGTAACAATATATTTGTATAAACATTTTACTTATCCTTTTCACATTGATAATGAACTTTTAATAACACTATAGCCCACACCCTGTTTGCTTAGTACACATTACAAATGTTTCAGAAGGCCTTTTACATCTTCCATTGTATTCCATAAAACCTGTAGGTGTAAAATACCAAGTGCATAAAACTTCACTTATTTGCAGATATTCGTATGCATTTTTTAACGTAGTGCAAGTCTGTTTTCGTTTATTTAGTAATGGTTGCCAGAATGTACAATTGCTTCACAAAAGATTGATTCACACAATGCTTAGATATAAATTTGAACATTGTCTGAGGGTTTGCTTCCCTTAGGAATTTATATTTTATATTACGCGTGAATATCGCGAGAGTTTAATGTAACCTATCTGTTCTCGTTGCTTAAATAGCCCAAACTGGCAAAAATTGTTTACCGGAATTTGCAAAAAAACTCAATGCGTCAAATATCAAGCCTGGTTCAGGCAGGTTTCCAATGACATGCCAATATATTGGAAGTGGCTTGGAGCGTGAGACATATTTGCTCAATCAAATTTCTGTCAAATTATTTGAATTATGAAGAGTACGTCTGAATGATACACATTGTTTATAAAAAAAAATTCTATGCGAAATATCAGTCATCCGAAGACCCGCAAAATTAAAAATTTTAGGGTTTCAAGTAATAATGTCAGATTCAATTCGCATTCTCGCAAGACATACAGTTATTAAATTGAGACTGCATTTAGCACAGCCGAATCACGTACAAATTAGTTATTAAAATGGAATGGTTTTAGCCATTTTATTCACTTATGATGAATCTCATCTTTGAGCAGAACAATCTAAATGTGTAAAAATTGCTCACTTATTAGAACCTTTTTCCACTTTTAGTCCCCGTACATGAGAGAATTGCCTGCAATGGGGAAATGTGTGAATATAAATGTTAACATCTTCAGTGACAGTATTGTCTAAAACACATTAATGTCATTTGATAATATATGGGATGACGTTGAAAATGTAATCAGGTTCCTCATAATTTAATAAAACCAAATTAACGATAATGATGGATATTTATTTCCACCCTTTCACAAATTTGAGGATTTTTGGATATAAATCACATAATAATGCAAACATAGAAGCGATTTTCAGCAATTAAAGTCTTTTTAACTTTATCATTGGTTTTTATGTCTGTTTCTAATCCCTGATCTGCACACCATATACAATTAGGTCACTAGAAATAGTTTACTATATATATATATATATATATATATATATATATATATATATATATATATATATATATATATATATATATATATATATATATATATATAAACAAATGAAACATTTATATTTGATTACTTTGGAAAAGTCTTAACGACTTCCATTCATATTTCCATTTTATCCTATTTAAGACAGAAAGTTGAACCATCGAGCGAAGATATATATTCAAGACATAGTTTAATAGCTGATCTCGATTTTCATTACAGTTTTATAAAGTCCACAATAATATTGCTGATAGGATTTTACTGTCCGTTAAGGAAAGAAACAGTTTGTGCCCTGAGGGCAATTTAAATTATGGAAAATTACAGTTTATAGAAACAGGAAATAAGCATGCTCATTTACTTGTGCAAAATAGTAAACTTAATGTCAGTTTGCTTTGAAGAATTCGATATGAGAAATTTAATACATTTTGTTTCCACTGAGAAGCCGGGGTAAATATGCCTAGAGGAATGGAAATATTTCTACAGCGGAATGTCAGAATATACATACAAATGGTGTCTGCAACTCTTCCTTCTAAAGTGGTATTATGTTCATTCGACTTTAAATTTTAATGAAATGAACGGCTAGATAATTTTCAGCTGAGATATGTTATTGTTCAGGAATAACGGATAGATAGCGATACTGACATCATCTTACGTTTATATTCATTATTAAAGACAAACCGACGTAATCTAATTTCAAATTAATAAATGTGCTTATTATGAAATTATTGAATACCTATCTGAACTTGAAAATGTATACCGACGAGACACGACTAATGACGTGATCTTGGTTAAAATCTACCCTGCATTTTTATTGAGATCAAGAAGCAGCCTTACACATGAAGTCGTAGATGCTTGTAGCATTATTGAATGAATTTAATCGCCAATGGAGTTATCGTTTAATACAAAATGCCATTTTAGAGTTATCATGAATTAGATTAATTCAACAAACTATACGTTACAAATTTTGACAATGAATAATGTGTTAAGTAATACAATTTTATCTTATCTAGACAAAACTACATTTCCAAAAGTAAGAAAGTTGTATTTACAAAAATGTGAATCATTGCTCAAATACGTCATTATTACATAAACAGCTTTAGATTCTTGCTATGTATGGTTTCTTCCTTGAAGAGAACGTGAAGACTTCGTTATTCACACATTTGTACACCTTTATGGTTGCCTGTGCTAGTGAGCATGCACCTTGGTGTTTGTATTTGCTTGTTTGTATGCACCTTTATGTTTTCCTGTGTTTCTGTATATACACCTTTATTCTTGCCTGTATTCGTCTTTATACCCATTTATTCTTGTCTCTGTTCTTATATATAAACCTTTGTGCCTGCCTGTATTCGTGTATTTACACCTTAATGCATGCCTGTGTTCTTATGTTAGTGATGTCCAACAACTCATGAAATAATCTCTCTTAAATTAGAGACTCAAGATTGTCTGATATCCCTGAGGTGGTTTGCAACTCCATATGAAGGTGGTCTATATTTGGAAATCACTGGATAACTTTAACACCGGTTAAAGTGGAGACATTTTGAAACGAATATATTCCTCCTTTGCGTTGTGTGGTAAAACCAGACAACGAAGATGTGCCTGGCTTGAGTTCAATGGTAAAAGCGGGGAAAGAAAACATATAAAAGAAAATGTATTTGTCAATGTACAAGACATTAAAACGTTTGATAAATACTTCAGAATGTAACACTAATGATCCCATTTGGGCAAAATCAAAAAAACTTATGAAACATGGTGTGTAACATTTGAATGTTGTATCAGAAAAATGATTTCTATCTTGGAAATTTATTTAGGGAAATAACTGTATAAATTTCTCATGTATTTCGCAAAAGAAATTAATCTGCTGTCTGAATGGTTTGAATGCGACAATATATTTGGGCGCTATTTAATAAATTGAGCGCTGCAGATCCTGAACGACGTTTGGTTCTGCATGAGATGTGTTGTCCAATATAAAGAACAATACATGTACTGAGCTGTCATCTGTTGTAAGAAGGGTGAGCCGGTGTGTCTGTCCTGTTCGAGTAGAGGCCTGATTTGAGTGGCTATGGGTATAGTTGAAAACTGCTGAGCACTAGGACAGCATCCGTTATAATCTACTATTGTTTTCAGCGATTGAAAACTCAGCTTGTGAAAACCAGATTTATTTGGAAATCGCTGAGAGACAGCTGAGCATTGATGCATGGAACACCGCGATATCCTATTGAGAACTGCGCTGTTTCTGTCATAGGAGAAGCGATAAGGTCTATTCTTGATAGTTTGCGTCGTGTATTTTCTGTTGTCTTTTAATGTGCTATCCTGGGGAAAACTTCTTGGTTCTGACGTATAACGAAAGAATAGATAGCTGCAGGTTTGCGATGCTCTCTTTCGGAAACACATGAGTGACATTTTGCTGTTTACTGTGATCAGCGAGCGCGTACTTTGAATGACACGATTACAACTAGGGTTCGGAGATTTTCGCTTCAATCAGAACGACGTTTAACAATAACTTCGATGCCTGTATCGTATCGGTTTGGTATTTTGATATTAAATAATAAAGATCTCAATCAAACAAGCGCTTGCCAATCGGCGTCAGTTATTTCATCACGACCGCTGTTTGTAATATTTTGTTCTAAATATGCTGGATAGTGATGATGGCTAGAAATGGGGAGATCCTTTGTGTTAGTGTACATGACGATAACAAACACATATAATTATGTTATGCAAGTAGAGGAGGGATAGATCTCTTACTCGCATCGCGAGCACCCAATGCAATGTTATTATGCTAGGTGTCCCTCTGGATGGGATCTAAGTTTACGATGGCAATAATGATACAGACACAGTTAATGATTTCGTGCCTCATTCTGGAACCATATAAAGTCAATGATGAACACCGCGTGGATGTGATTCCAATCAAGAACAAGGAACACGAGTAAAGTTGATGGGAAGAAGCTAGAGTTAATTCTTCTTTTGAAAACGAATATTTGATGGCTTTGAAATACTTCTGTTACATTTCTTATGTCTGTGTATGTGTGATTTTATCTTGCTTGCCAGCACCTTTTACAGTTTCGGCAAGAAGTAAAATACAACTAAAACATGCACTGCTTTAAGACTATTCTCCAAACGCACATAACCAATTTTAGTTCAGGTAAATCGTGCTAAGAACACCATACAAACAAATTCTAAACAATACTTATGGAGTTCACATGATTAATTCCAAACAATACACCAAAACCAACATAGGCATCTATCCTATACGAATATTATAATCAAATAACAGAATTAAAATAGTTACATCAACCATAGCTCATGGAGCTATCTGAGTTACGAATGTAATCAACTCGTTTGATGTTTATACTTTCGTAACAATCATTCAACAGCCAAGGGGACACAATTGTCGTTAACCCTTTCTTCTGTTTGGCATTTATTTTCTATACCTGGCCAGTTAATTAAAAACCAAGTAAACTGTAACCATCAAAAGGAATGGAATGAAACGTAATACAGCGTTACAAAATCCTTGAGATTCAAAATCGAGCGAAATGTTTGACACAACTTAGGCGAACCCTCTTACACTGTGTTTGATTCGTTCTCTGATCAGATATAGAATCGGCCAGCAATGGGAAATTTAAATAATTCCCTTTCCTCTTCTGTGTCATCACCCAATCATATTACTATAACTGACTATTGATGTTCACTCTTGGGTCGAACCAAGAATGGTGCCAATTGATTGAAGTGAACACTCTGTATTATGATTATTTCTTGCGATGAGGTACGTGATATCTGTCATTTCTGGCTATGCGTTTTGCCTTTCTGAGTATGACGTAACCACACACATTCGCCATCACTTACAGACTCAGAAAAACACTTGTGATCATGCTTAATTTCTCTCGAGCTTCCTTGTTTGCTGCCCACAACGATTTCTTATAGTATGACACGAATTGAGACAGATTTCTTCTGACCTCGTCTGGTGTTTTGCAAGCAAAAAGATTTGAGAAGTGTCACGTCCCAACGCAGTATCATCTTGTCATTGATGAATCTGGTGCTACAAATGTCATGCCCATGAGAGGAAGGTACTGGACACAGTTTTCAAGTCGATAACACCTGGTACAACTCAATCGCATTGTCCCGTCATTCAATTGTATTGCGGACGACATGGACGTTTGTGTCTTCTTAATTTGAAGCATAACACAGAATTTTTTTAATATAGCATGTTTAAAGTGTCGGCTTTGGTCAGATAACTGATTACGAAGGATGCCAAATATACCAATACAATTTTCAAACAAGCTCTTGCAACAGAGATGGCTTCATTATTAGGCAAAGACACCTACTCCGTCCACGTGGTAAAATTATCCCTAATCACATTAAGGTATACGTTTCCCACTTCCCACGTCGCTACATTATCTAGAACTACGAGCTCCCCTGCGTCGCTAGCCATTATGTACTGAAGGTGTGCTCGGTTGGGGTTCTTGCGTTGATCGGAATCTAAGAATGACGGTCGATAATCTCGAATGTCATATCATGGCAATAGTACCGTTGGTGCACACTGATTTAAAACTTACCACCGCCAGCGCACAACTTCACATTACGTTTGTTACAGTATTGTGCAAATAAAGATGTTCAAGCCGCATGCCCTGCAAAGGTCGCAAATACTGTAACAAACGAAATGTGAAGTTGTGCGCTACATGGATGGGCAGTGAAGCCTATTTTAGAGAGATGCATAGGCAAGATGCCTTTGTCCAGGGTGTCTGATTCTAGTGTTAATTTGTATTGAACATTCAGGAAAACTATTTACAAGTTCTATCTTTGTACCTAACACCTGGCGGTGGTAAGTTTTAAATCAGTAACAAACAAGAATGCAAAGAGCCTCCAACATCCAAAGTTTTCCATCCTTCCTAGATAACGTCCCTATCTTGACCCTGATGCTTTCTTTAAGTATAATGCTACTACATCCCAAAGAGTCCGCAAATAAACACGAGAGACCAGTAATCATTCAGTAATGCTAATGTCGACTTTGTACTGACGGAAACAAATCTAGCAATGACGAAACCATGTCTTTTGATGACTTTCTAAGCAATCAAGAATTCGTCTTTACCGTGAGTTTAAATCTTATATCTGGAAACAATGAGTTGGTTATTAAGGCTGATTAACTTCTGGCTTTCCTCGACCATTTGTTAATCCTTTTACATAATGTGTTATGGTTAGATCAAGAATTACAATCAAACTAAAGCTGAATAGCTGTAACAACTGTTCCTTTAACTACCTTTTCAGCCGTTCCTGCTCATTGTAATTTTAACTTTACTATTAAACTCGATGCTGATTTAATTATATTCCCTAACATTTATTTCTACCTCAATTAAAAAGCCAAGTATGTATATATGTATATATGTCCGACTTGACGTTTCCAACTTGAAGTTAGCTTTGTTAGCTGGGTCTAGTTTTAACAGCATTTGAATTCTCTTTCTTTCTTCTTGATGAGTATACAGTATACAACAACTTTCGTCTCTAGCCATCGATTTCATAACCTTTAAAATTGATTTCCATTTTTAAAATCTTCATGTACTTCAGCTATACTATCTTAAAAATTCGTTACAGCAACAAAAATAGTTACATAAAAGGTAAGAAGCTTTACTTGGTCTCATCATTTATAATTTACGGTAAGGATTAATTTCTCGGGTAATACTTACAAATTGCTGAAAAACAAAGTACTATATTTCATTTCATTCCAAATCTATCCCAATTTTATTTCAATTATCCTTCAGCCACAATGTGACTTACAATCAAATATGGCTTTTAAGATCCAACAATATATTCCAATATATTATTGAGCTAAATTAATAAATGACTATAAATTACCTCAGATTGTATAACAAGAATACGATTGCAATATACGTTGATTGCTATGTATAGATTAACAAGTCAGACTTGAGGCAATACAGTGTTGTTTAATACACCAAATGTCGGTTATTATAATATGGTGCAATGTCAACTCTATTTGTCGTGATATTGTATATTTTTCATGATGCTATGGTCTGATTAAGTTCATGTTTGAAAATGTACAGTTTTGTGAAATAAACAGTCTTTGCACATATCTAAATTGAGATATTTAAAATAGCTGATTCCTTCATTACTTTTAATACATTCGTTTTTGTCTGGTTCCTTGCTTAGTATGCTCCCATGCGTTGCACATCGCTATACTAGTATACGGAATGCAACGCATGGGAGCATACTAAGCAGGGAACCAGACTACATTCGTGTCTGCTAGATCAGTTCTAAGGTAGCAGAATTCTTGTACTGCTAGGCAATTCATCTCCGCTTTCTCTAGCAGCTTTATTGTTAACTATTGGTATTCTACATAAATAATGCACCTGCTTGTGTTGGAAAACTGCCTATTTTGTTTTATATCATTATAAATGTTGTCTGTTTCAATACTAATAATTAGAGAATCTGTATCTGCCGGTTACAATATTTTCCCCCACCGAAATGGTGACTTGTCTTGTATTCTAGTAAAAGACATTAGGAACTTACTTATATCATTACACAATGCCATTAAGTCTATAACTGATTGGACTAATGTTATTTTCTCGTTATTTAAACTATATGTATCTCTGGACCATGTGCCTTATATACATGTTAGGAACTTGCAATATACGGATAATGGCGTGATGGATCATATTTAATTTTATAATACTCGCGGTTTTCTTTAGCATATCCATCGGCATTCATACTTATTCCTCCTCTGATTAAATCGTTTAAAAACGCATCATAAATGTTTATCAATTCTAACACTATCGTATATTATTTGAAATTTGCATCTTCAGCTCATCCAGGTGTGGTTGGTCTAGTTCTAATGCTTACCGCGGCATTCGACACACTTGATCCAAACATCGCCATCTGTTTTCCATCATGACCTGAACCAAAGATGTCGTTTCGGTCCTTTGTCTTTTCAAAACCGATTTTGCAAGACGATACTGATAATCTTCTTACAAATTAGGTTTGCAATATTTTGAGCTTTCGAATATACCTTGATATTAGCTCTCATTATCCGGAGAGCAATACTGACAACATTGCTTTGCTAAGTTCTCAGCTTGATCTAGAATCCGATTTGTTTAGACGTCTATATGTATTTCAGTACATTGGAGGTGTCATTGGCGTTGCTGATTCAGTTTTCTGTTCCTCTCTCCTAGTATCCGTATGTACATGCGTTTCTTCAGAGGCTTTAGGATTCTTCTATCGCTTCAACTGGCTTATTATTCGCAGTGATAGGATTTGTTTATGCTTTATTTGTCTTTAATATGGCTTTATTGTGCGGTTTACTTTCATTCCTATCTTTGGTTATCTTGCTGAACCTGTCTTTTATTGCAAATTCATATTCCTATTCAAATAGATTTATCTCCTGAACAATGTAATAAACCACGTCACCGTTTATCTTTTTTGAATAATTCATTCATGTTCACAGATATCTGGCACCTTGGGTTTTAAATAGTAATTGTGTACGACCTAGCTAAAGGTATTTCTTGACAGAACAATTTATTTTTTACAAGTTTGTTTCTCTGTGTCATGAAACATGCATTAATCGAGTTAATGTGCCACGTGGTTTGTCTGTGGAACACATTTATTACCCTTATATACGTTAAAAGCAATTACTACTTTATGAGATCAGCGAATAGATCTGTCATACGTTTAAACTACGGGTTGCTTGTTTAAACCCTGACTTCTGTCTTAAAATTTGCATATAAGCTTAGTTCAACGCTACTACCGAAATCTAGCAGTATAGAAAGCAAATTACAAAATAAGGAAAACAAACCCTATAGACGAAATTTATAAAAGAAACTAGAAAAAAATAGTACGATGTAAAGAGTTTTTACGTAAACAAAATGAAGCAGCTCATAGTACCGTTTCACTAAACAACGTATGCCAACTTTTCTTAAGTTTTAATATACGGCTTTCCTTCATGAATACAGGTGGTTATTAACTATTATGACGTGACTTTTTATATCTTACAAAGTTTTTTTAAATACGGTTTCTGGAATATGAGAGTCTGCTCAGTTGAAATATATACTGTATAGCGGTTCTTTTTGAATGATACTACTTTCAAACACATTTCTAAACATTCTAGGTAATAGAATGACATGAAAACATTCATATGCGTGATGAGGCATTTTTCTTTGTTGATTAATCAGTACAGTATAAGCAAGTGAGACATGCAATTACCAATTTTACTGAAATTCCATCAAACATTACGTCAGAACAATGACCATATATATTCGGTATGTCTGGATCAGCAAGTGCTGATATTCAGTATGGCGTTGTGATATAGGCTATATGGATGTTAGCACAGAGATAAACAAAAAAATGTTGAAAAATCAAAGCCAGTAGGCTAATGTTTTTTTCCGTAACTAGTATACATGACATAAAACATACGTCTGCGAGTTTACTTGACAGGTTATAAACGTTTCCACTCCTAATGGAAAAACAGCCGTCTTTAATAAATGGATGAAAGGAAACATCAAACATTTTTTTTTTTGGGGGGGGGGGGGGTAAATGTCCATCATCATTATCAGGCAGTCCAATCCGCTAGAACAAAAATTACCACATGTTTTTATAATAGCTGATAATGAAAATTCTTCCATGCAGACTCTATGAACTTAGACAAAAAAATACGTGTCAGCTAAGGCAAGAAAGTGATTAACTAAAAAGACCACAGCGACCTGTGGTATTGAATAATATCTAAAATATAAATAGTCTTCTTTTTACACGACTTCGTTTTCAACTAAACTTTGCCTTAAAATGTATTAATGACTCAATGATTCGACAGAGAGACAAATAAACGATTCTCATTGGCTTGTTTTGTGTCCATAGTAAGACATATACTATTTCCATTGGCTTATTATGCGTGCATAGAAAGACTAGTAACTATCACCACTTTGACAATATTTCATCAAACCCTACAAATATTGTGATTACTAATTTTTGCGGTATATTTATAAAGCAGAACAAAAAGTTATTGTAACAAATTATAAGCTGGCTCTGTATACATCAGGTAAAGTTTAAATGCAAGGTGCACAATGAAAGGCACGAAATTTCAGCTGAAACACTTTAAAACCATACATTGCAATAGCCGTGACCAAATGTACGCAAAATGCATGTTCACTCGAGCACACACTTAAAACAAGTAATTAATACTCATTCAGACGGAGGAGGCGGACAACGTTGGAAAATTAGCTGCCATGCGAACGGATAGCAGTAAATTGTATTAGGATAATGTTGACAATAAATGAAATAAGAAGAATAAGGAAAATGCTTTGTTTAATACATTCATACATACATACATACATACATACATACATACATACATACATACTACATACATACATACATACATACATACATACATATATATATATATATATATATATATACCATACATTTACATATACATTTAGACTAATACTCCATTAGCGGAACGAATGTCCATAATGTTGGGGTATTTATATTCTGTTTGAAATAGAAACTTGAATTATATTATTTTCCACGTAATTGGTATGCTTGAGATCGATGATGCAGATTATATTTATTATTTGCAGTGATTTATTTATTTCTCTACTTAAAGTCTCGGCTTTGTTCAGAGAAAATTCGAAAAGCGAGGACAATGCCTTTATTTGTCGAAATCAAATGATTTCTGTTGTAATTGTTCTCATTAGTTTTTTGTTCAAAATTTAAAAGTTTGTAAAATGTTTATATACAAAATTTATGAAATTGTCTGAAAATGCAATCAGGTTATCTACATTAGAAAAGAAATATGACTATTCATATTTATTTTCTACATTACGTGGTTAAGCCTAATGTTGTTAACAGTCTTTCATTTTTAAATGTCCAGTTATAAACAGTCTTAAAAATGAACAATATAAAGTTTGAATAATGATGTAATGGCCTGAAAATCGAATCATATCATCTACCCATGTATACAAAATTTAATTTATATACGCTGATTTTTTGCCCTATGTTCCTGAAATATCTGGGATATGAGTATGCGCTACATCAAATCAACATGCCTCCACTGGTTGACGTAGGCAAATCAAATTAGGTTGGCTTGTTTATTATAAATACGTACCTATTTCGAATAGACTTCATTAACATTTAGCTATTTTGATAACTTTCATCAGTGGTTTGCTTACATTTTTGCCGCCGCAAATATGGTTTCTAAGCTTTACGTCATTCAGCATAATGAATACACTAAACAGGACGATTAAACAACTCATTAGTTATACCGCTCTTAACCTAATCATTGGAGACATCAACCTAATTAAAAAATAAAAAATAGTATATATATGAATATTATTACGATGTAGTAATTAACTGAATTTAATCCGTGTGTGTGTGTGTGTTGTGTGTGTGTGTGTGTGTGTGTGTGTGTGCTACATGTTATACTAACGAAACGTTTATCTTTAGATTCTTGTTTCCAATTCAAAGACTTATATTTATTGACTTGAAAACAATCTTTTATTTCCCAATTCTTTCCATTTTATTCACTTTGGACTTGAAGTAATATTATTTACAGATACAATATGTAGATATATTGGACGATAGATAGGTAGGTAATAGATAGATAGATAGATAGATAGATAGATAGATAGATAGATAGATAGATAGAGAGAGAGAGAGAGAGAGAGAGAGAGAGAGAGAGAGAGAGAGAGAGAGAGAGAGAGAGAGAATATCCCCAGTCCGAATATTTGGATCTGCATCAAAGTTCACTGTATATTATGTAATTTATTCATAAAAACGCAGAGATAGCGTTATCAAAGCATGAATAAACGATGCATTTTTTTCATCAGATTTTGTACTTATGATGGAATATTGGAAGAAAAAATTAAAGTTAAAGAAAAGCTGTATTGTTAGTAATGCAATGAATGTCAAATAGGTGCAGCAGCATGTAGATGACGGAAAGTATTGTATAAACGTCAAATTAACCTCCCCGTATACAATGCTGGAATCTGCTGATCTGTTGTTAGAAATGACAGCCTGGAGACCTGCAGTACAATGAAGTACTCGAAGTATATAGAAGTCGATACAAATTTTGAAGTGATCAGGGGAACCATTCTGTTTTTTTATATAGGTAAGAAAGAATCATTTTGCAGTTTCCTTCAATAATTTTAATTCTATATATTCATTGATTTGTACCACTAATCTCTCTCTCTCTCTCTCTCTCTCTCTCTCTCTCTCTCTCTCTCTCTCTCTCCCTCCCCCCCTCTCTCTCTCTCTCTCTCTCTCTCTCTCTCTCTCTCTCTCTCTCTCTCTCTCTCTCTCTCTCTCTCTCTCTCTCTCTCTCTCTTGAAATTTGTTTATTCTAAGGCTGTGTTTTGAGCGAAGTGGGCGGGGGATGCCACAGTGCCTAAAGGTAGTAAACGCACACAAACGCAGACACATATATACACACAAAGCACCTTTCTTTTGTCAGGAATAACACTTCTATAAAATCACACACACACACACACACACACACACACACACACATTACCTCAATTTCTTTAGTCAGGAATAACACTTCTATTGCATTAAATATGGCCAGAAGTTCAAGGTATTTCTTTGCACGATAATTCGTTTTTGTTTGTCGGGGTGGGCATTGAGTTGAGTGTTGTTATTCTCTTCGTCATCTTCAAGATATATATATATATATATATATATATATATATATATATAATATATATATATAATATATATATATATATATATATATATATATATATATATATATATATATTTATATTTATTTATTTATTTAGACTAATACTCCATTAGCGGAACGAATGTCCATAATGTTGGGTATTTATATTCTGTTTGAAATGGAAACTTGAAATTATTTTATTTTCCACGTAATTGGTATGCCTTGAGATCGATGATGCAGATTATATTTATTATTTGCAGTGATTTATTTATTTCTCTACTTAAAGTCTCAGCTTTGTTCAGAGAAAATTCGAAAAGCGAGACAATGCCTTTATTTGTCGAAATCAAATGATTTCTGTTGTAATTGTTCTCATTAGTTTTTTGTTCAAAATTTAAAAGTTTGTAAAATGTTTATATACAAAATTTATGAAATTGTCTGAAAATGCAATCAGGTTATCTACATTAGAAAAGAAATATGACTATTCCTATTTATTTTCTACATTACGTGGTTTAGCCTAATGTTGTTAACAGTCTTTCATTTTTTAAATGTCCAGTTATAAACAGTCTTAAAATGAACAATATAAAGTTTGAATAATGATGTAATGGCCTGAAAATCGAATCATATCATCTACCCATGTATACAAAATTTAATTTATATACGCTGATAGATTTTTTGCCCTATGTTCCTGAAATATCTGGATATGAGTATGCGCTACATCAAATCAACATGCCTCCACTGGTTGACGTAGGCAAATCAAATTAGGTTGGTTTGTTTATTATAAATACGTACCTACTTCGAATAGACTTCATTAACATTTAGTTATTTTGATAACTTTCATCAGTGGTTTGCTTACATTTTTGCCGCCGCAAATATGGTTTCTAAGCTTTACGTCATTCAGCATAATGGATACACTAAACAGGACGATTAAACAACTCATTAGTTATACGGCTCTTAACCTAATCATTGGAGACATCAACCTAAAAAAAAACTAAAAAATAGTATATATATGAATATTATTACGATGTAGTAATTAACTTAATTTAATCCGTGTGTGTGTGTGTGTGCTACATGTTATACTAACGAAACGTTTATCTTTAGATTCTTGTTTCCAATTCAAAGACTTATATTTATTGACTTAAAAACAATCTTTTATTTCCCAATTCTTTCCATTTTATACACTTTGGACTTGAAGTAATATTATTTACAGATACAATATGTAGATATATCGGACGATAGATAGGTAGGTAATAGATAGATAGATAGATAGATAGATAGATAGATAGATAGATAGATAGATAGATAGATAGATAGATAGATAGATAGATAGGTAGGTAGGTAGGTAGATAGATATTGATATAGATAGATATAGATATAGATAGGTAAATGGAGAGAGAGAGAGAGAGAGAGAGAGAGAGAGAGAGAGAGAGAGAGGAAGAGAGAGAGAGAGAGAGATATCCCCAGTCCGAATATTTGGATCTGCATCAAAGTTCACTGTATATTATGTAATTTATTCATAAAAACGCAGAGATAGCGTTATCAAAGCATGAATAAACGATGCATTTTTTCATCAGATTTTGTACTTATGATGGAATATTGGAAGAAAAATTAAAGTTAAAGAAAAGCTGTATTGTTAGTAATGCAATGAATGTCAAATAGGTGCAGCAGCATGTAGATGACGGAAAGTATTGTATAAACGTCAAATTAACCTTCCCGTATACAATGCTGGAATCTGCTGGTCTGTCGTTAGAAATGACAGCCTGGAGACCTGCAGTACAATGAAGTACTCGAAGTATATAGAAGTCGATACAAATTTTGAAGTGATCAGGGAACCATTCTGTTTTTTTATATAGGTAAGAAAGAATCATTTTGCAGTTTCCTTCAATAATTTTAATTCTATATATTCATTGATTTGTACCACTAATCTCTCTCTATCTCTCTCTCTCTCTCTCTCTCTCTCTCTCTCTCTCTCTCTCTTGAAATTTGTTTATTCTAAGGCTGTGTTTTGAGCGAAGTGGGCGGGGGATGCCACAGTGCCTAAAGGTAGTAAACGCACACAAATGCAGACACATATATACACACAAAGCACCTTTCTTTTGTCAGGAATAACACTTCTTTAAAATCACACACACACACACACACACACACACACACACACACACACATTACCTTACTTTCTTTAGTCAGGAATAACACTTCTATTGCATTAAATATGGCCAGAAGTTCAAGGCATTTCTTTGCACGATAATTCGTTTTTGTTTGTCGAGGTGGGCATTGTGTTGAGTGTTGTGATTCTCTTCGTCATCTTCATCGCCGTCCTTTATAAGTACCTTGCATTTATTTAATTACATTTTACAGAGTTATCAATAACCAACAATATATAAATGTAGCTTACACAAACAGTTTTTCTATTAGTACGAAAGTGTCCTCAGATATCATTGTGAGCTTACAAATCTTTAGATGTTCTTTAAGCTAAAATCTTACGAAACTTCAGTACATAAACATACAGTGTTTTGAGACGGGGCTCAAGTCTGCCGTAATGGCATTGGGATGGTGCTTGCCCAATGTAAAGCTTACATAAGGAACCACGATAAAGCAGGGGAAAAAAGGGCCGTGCAAGAAAACAATGTGCCAATTAGATCTGCGACCTCTCTCACGAGGGTATAGCGTTTCTTTCCTATGTATATCTACAGGGTAGAGGCTTTAGGCGACACGTGACTTGTGTTTCTTTAGTAAATTTTATTTTTTACCTCAGCAGCAGAGAGGGTGAATCCTACATCTCTAACTGGGTTAGATTTCAAGCAGATAATTTAATGCTCTGTTTGTCAAATTAAGGCTTAACAATTTTAGGGTTCTTTTTGTCCGTTAAGGATTTCTTGGAACCGAAAAAAATGTCAAAACCAACCAAGGCTTGTCACGAAAGAAGGGCTGGAAAGCTCGATGCAGGGGATGTATGCAAACATTTTCTAATCAACTACCCACATCTGTTTCCGAGCACTACTATATACCGAAAAAATGCGATTTTAGTGGGCTCGCTACCTGTTTGCTGTACCAAGCGGACGAGAAGAAGCGAGACAGGTGAAAGTGAAAAAATCTGGTGTTACGTACGATAACTGCCTTCGATAACATCACATACTAAATTCAATGCTATCACCGAGGATATATTCACATTTTGAGGAGCGATATGCCTACCACCGCCGTCTGGGTCATTATAATATTTGATGATTATTGTTTTTTCTGATTGTGGCGAAACCATTATCGATGGCGTATCTAAGAGATTCTTTCATAACTGAGACACTATGTCCTGGAATCTTAAAATGAGGAATATATTCTATATGTATATTATACTTTGTTGCAAATTCTGTTCTTGTTTTAGGATTATCGTCACCTAATACCTCTTGAATAATTTTCAAATTATATATTTCCATGTCGTCGATGATTTTATTACATGTTTCTACAACGCTGATAAATTCATCTCGGGTGAGAGTACCAGACTCGAGAGATACTAACAGCAACGCAAAATCATTAGTCATCGCTGTGAAATTTTTAACGATTTCATCTTGTCGAGTTTGATAATATCTATTAGCGCGATCGTCTATCATTTCAGTGAAAAATTTAAACTTATTGTATTCGTCATAACTTTTTATTGGATTATCGGGTTTTATTCTGTTGGTGACATAATCAGATTTTTCAGGTTCGGGTATTTGATAAGATGTCCGAGGTGGTATTTCAGGCCATCCAAGTATAGTTCTTATAGAACTCTGATAGATATCTACAACATAACTAGGCGAGTTTATCTCGATCGCAGATGATAGCGTCGGGTCGTGGACCGTTATAGCGATTTTCGATTCTCGCCCAGTAATGGATTTTATTCTGCGTTGTAATTCGGCATTGATTTGTTCAATTTGGTATGACCCAGATGGCAGCGAAACAACGTTCCAGTCTGGAGTTCCGTCTTCGCGATTCTTACTCGCAAATACCAAGGAATTATTCGGTTGTTGACCACCAAATGCTACCGACCTAATATTAGGCCAACTATGGTATATTCGTAGTTTTACTAGTGCTATTTTTCTCACGGGAATCGGAGTAGGGAAATTCACACTGAATTCAGGATTGGTTGAGGTTATTGAGATCATGCTGGTCTTCACCGGTGTGGTATTTTCCGTTATTTGTTGAATTGGTTCGGTATTTTTTACTATTCGTTGAAGTAGTTTTTGCGGTGTTGTCATTGTTATTATTATTATCCTGCTCTAATTTCGATATCGCGGAATCATAAATACGTACCATCACTGAAAACTCACTATCTGATATAAATGTGTTATCGATATCGAGCGATGATGATATCATCGAGGATAATTGCGAGTACGAGGTTAATACAACATGAAATTGAATTATGTAATCTTGCAGTTTACGTTGGCTGCATGATGATATTTTTTTGTTATTATCGAAATTATTCCCGCCATTGTTGTCGCCGCGGATATGCAAATTGGAACAGCTATCGGAGCAATCATTGTTACCGAGGAGAGTATTGTACCAGCTCAGGCGATTACACCACTCACCGAGTATACAGTAACATCAACTGCGGTGATTCTTCGTCGGTATTTTTTTATTTTTGTTTGATACTCTTCAGTGAGTGTTTTGAGATTAGTTTGAAACTCTCTGACCTGATCATAGCCATATTTAGATACCGAAGGTATTGTTGATGATGAAATAATCGGTGATGACATTTTATTTATTATAAAAGATTTCAATTGAAATCGCTAGCGATTTAATTATTGCTCAAATCCGCTACGAATTCCACATACCATGTTACTGAAACCCTAGCCAAATTTTTATCAGTAGATTTTATCATGAATTGTTAAAGTTGTATTCTTGTCGATGATCGTTGATATCGTATTATTGACCCCAGATGAACTCGACGATGAAATATTAAAGTGAGTTGGCGTCACTAGTGTTAATCGATAAATACCTTTGACGGCTGCGGTGATATTTAATATGTTAGTAGATGGTGTCCACGCAAATGATCCATGCTGAATTGTGTATACTATGTTGATGCTTCTCTCATGAGGAATATTTGTTTTTTCAAGTATTTTTATCATCTTCGGCATATCATCCTTGATCATATCATTGGTCGTTTTAATATCGGTGTTGATAGTTTCTATCTGCCGATTAATCGTGGCTTTTTCATATAGAGAATTTTTTATATCTGCTAGTTTCATTGTGACCGTCGGTGGATTTCCAAAAATTCTCTAACAACTCTATTTCGAAGTACATTAAAATCTTTTTCATGCTTCTCATACTTGTTTTCAAATTGATCAATTTTATAATCAAGCTCAATTAATCTATCCATGGATTTTTTTTATTGGTGGTAAATTCGGTGATATCACCACCGATTCGCCGAAGAAAGCCATAATTGATTTTAATTCGTCATTGACAGTCTTTATATTGTCCATAGAGATTTTTATTAATGATAAATTCGGTGATGTTGTCGCTGGATCACCAAAAAAACTTAGTATGAATTTTAACTCATTGTTGAGAGTTTTTAAATTATCTGTAATCGTCGAAACGAGTACGCTCGGTTTTAGTTTACCCCGATCGGAAAATAACGCAACGGTGTTCTCGGTTACGCCGCTTTGTTTAACTAACATTTTATCCAGGGAAACATTACTAGTTTTCAATTTACCCTGACGATTTTGAAATACAACTATTTCATTGGGATCAACACTTGCTAAGTTCAATGTCTCAGCTATTTCATCTTCGATTATTTTTTTATATCACCGGTTGCAGTGCCATCAGGTTCGGGTCTCTTCGGCGCTGATAAAGATCTCCCCCAAATATCAATCATGTTATTCTATATAATCTCTCTCTAAAATCTCTTCGATTTCCAGCGATTACTAGTGTATTCATTTACGACCCGATGAGGTGGTTTTCGAGATGTTGAAATAGCGTTGAGTACATTTAATACTTCGCTGCCACATATTGGTGGGTCATTCTTTTATTGTGTTGGTAGCGTGGAATACCAGACGAGGAGTTTTTAAGCGGTTTATATAACGCATTAATTCTTTAGGCGGTGTTAATCCATATGAATCGAAATAGACGATTGCACGTGGATCAATCGCGTATGCAACCCAGTGGGTTCCATGTCCGCTGCTGTTATCGAGATTAATAATACCGGTTTCAACGCTGTTTGGTTGTGTCGGCAACTGATCTTTCATAAAGACACCTCTGAAGTTTTTTATGGCTAACTTTTTAGCGGCATCGAGTAAATCAAAATTTGACACAGGAATTAAAGATTCCACAATCGAAGGTTTGGGAATCGAAGATTTCTGAGTTAATAAACCGGTCCTAGTCTCAGGCCTTTTCCGCTGTACCATGAATACAGGGTTCCTAGTAGTCTTAGACCATTTCCCTTTTTTTTTATATCCCCGTCCGGTAGCTTTCTTCAACGCCATTCCTGCCGCGGTACCAACGGCCCCTAACACTGCCGCTTTAGCCTCCGCTGGGGCCGCTGCCGCAATTAATGCTGGAATCGCAGCTAACAACGGGAATATACCGCCGGTTTTAATCATATTTTTGATCGCGGCTGCAAAGAGTGTAACCTGAATACCTTTTTTTATCCTTGCGAGCATCATTGAAGTGTTTTTCTTGACGAGCCGTTAACGATAATTTATTCGCTCCGCCAGACATCTGACTATGTTTCAGCGTTATCGTGGTTCCGCATTTTTTTAGCTGATTCCGATTGCAATTTCTTGAGTTGACCAGGAGTCAATGTAACACTGACAACCTTGTATGACATTATATAATAACAGATTGATCTAATTGTTACATATTTTCCACTGGTGCATCAATTACTCTCATTCGTCCACCAACACCTTCGAGTAGCATTGATTTATCACTGAGAATAACAGCAATCGCTCTGTAGTAGGGAATAGCATGATCACCAATAGTAACGCTGTTTACATTAGCTCTAAAGTGTATATCAACGACAGATTGTCTTGTTAAATCAAGATGTTCCAGCGAAAAGTAATAAATCGGATATAAATTCTTAAAATCCAACTGTGATATCGGTAAACCAGTATCGACATTTTTATCGCGCGCCAGATATGGCAACAACCTATGATATACACGAGCAATATGGTTGTGAAAGTAATTAAGTTGTATATCCTCAAATGGTTCCTGTTGCCCGTTTATTCTTAGTGAAACGTCAATAATACCGAGTTGATCAAATATCATATGGCTGCGTTGTTGATTGCCAACTCGTGCGGTATTCTGTAACGCAATAAATATATGACGTGGAGCTGAAACGTCTTGTTTTGATGCTAGGTTCCACGTAAATAATCCATTAATATCTGATTGCTTAACATCTGTAGTCGTTGTTAGCCAACTCAGTAGTGATTTTCCTCCTTGGTCCATAAATGATAGTAATCGTTCTTCTGTGGTGATTGATGGAGTCAACACTGGCATCCACAGTGATAGTTTGGTTAAATTCACTTTACCGGCATCATCATTTACATGTGCTGGATCTGGATTTGCTGCAATTCTCCAAATTGCGTCATCGTCAGTACCCTTTCGCACGAGTGATACTGTGTGCTTTGCTCCATAAATAACATTTCGAACATTTCTGCAGAATCCGAATATATGATGCAGTGGAATCGCGCATGAAAATGATCTACGCACCCCACTCAACATTTACATACGTGTTACAGCTCCTAGGTTGTAGCCGGGATCCTCTCTTATAAGCATATCCTCGATATTATCAACATTAACAGGATTATCAGCATGATTCTTTGGTTGTCTGAAAATAAATTGGATTTTTCCAGCCGTATTCCTATTATCCTTTGCAAACATCATAGAAGGGCCTGCCGATCTTGTATAATCTTGTATAATCGTCGGAATATCTCGCTAACCCTATAATTGTTGTGGCTACATCAACATCGCGATCTATCGACTCAATCTCTTTTCCATCGATGAGATATTTTGCACTCTCGAATAACGATATGATCCCATTATTGACAAAACCGACTTGGGCATCAGGTGGATATGTTGGATCATATGGGTAGCATCATTTATTACAATTTCTCCTACTTCAATAAACGCTTCACAAGGCAAAAAGTATCTACTGGTATCATGAACTTGAAGTTCAATTCTTGTTCGACTATTTGGTTGTATTGCGTGATAGGCAAAGTATTGATAATCGCGTACAGAATCATCCTTGCACACCGGGAGTCCATATCAAACGCTGGATCAGGTGACCGTTTGAACATATTATTATATATTCACTTTGATTTATCAAAGTCTAAATCATCGTCGTAATCGTTGACGACCTCGCCGTGGTTATTTAAGCCACTTCCCGCTATCATATTTGCGATGTTACTTTGGTCGTTGGTCACTAGTGACGCTAGTTTCTGATCTACTGCATTATTTATTATTTTACTAACACTTGCAGGCATCTCCGCTGTAGATGGTAGTGGTCCCGGTTTCCTTCCCCGTCGAACTAACGCTGTTAGTTTACCCTATCGGCGGAAAACGCTTTCCAGGCAAGATCTCCAACAGCGCTAATACCCTTATCACAAATAACATCAATAGCCTTCATTGATAATTGTTTTGCTTTTCAGAATCAGCTTCTGCTATTATTTGTATCTCACCTGGCATTGGGTATGCTGTATACCCTGGTGGTTGTGAGCCACTCTTTACTGCAGCTAGAAAAATATTAAAATCAGGACTTATTTCTTTTGTTATTTTGGTTTTACCGCGGTTTGCTAAAACACTTTATTCGCCCAGGTGTCTAGAGATTTTATAAAAAAATTTAGACTCGTCGACTTTTAAATAATTATCTCTTATATTTTTTTAAAAATTATCTTTAGTAAATTTAATTAATTCAGATTCTATTCTGATTCCTCTAATTCTATTTATCGCATCAGCCGTAAATATCTTTTCAGGTGGATATTCTTCTCTTGCAACAGCGCGTTGTTGTTCAAGAGGTTCACGTGGTGCGATAAGTGGTGGTCTACTAGCAAGTTCTTCAAGTTCTTCAAGAAGTTCTCGTTCTTGTTGTTCTCGTTCTTGTTGTTCTTGTCGTCTTGCAGCGGTTATTTTATCACCATGAAGCGTTTATAAGGATTTTTGTGTTTGTTCAGTTTCCGTTGCTATTTTTTCAAGTACACCAATAAGAGACTTTTCTTTTCTTGGTTCGTCATTGGGGATATCTCCGTATATAGCTCGCTCAGTGGCTGATATTACCCCTTTCGATGCAGAGGTAATTGGTCTAAACAATTGTTTCGTATCATCAGAAAAATCGGTCTGAAGACTCTGTCGAGCTTGAAGTTTTCCAGTACGGAATTGCGTACCGGAATATACTTTCTAATTGACGCTAATCTCTCACGAGCTGATAAAGTGGTTAATGCTTCATTTACCATTATTCAAATTGTTTACATTTTTTCAATTTGAATCCAAAAATTAAAGATTTTCCGGAGATTTCAATTTAAATGTAATGACGAAGTCACTATAAATGACTTTTAATAAGAAAACCTCTGATTGATTCATTTAATCAGTCAAAAAAGACTCCAAAAAAGTGTTTTTTAAAATATTTCAGTACTATGAAATCTACAACTTTGTTATAGTACACGTTCATTGATAAACACTGATATTGTTAACTAAAACCGAACCAACATCATTTATTGATTATTCAGTTACATTTAATCCACAGCAGCTGGGCTATGACGTTTGGGGAAATTTTGATCGTATGAGCGCACACCTGTTAACCTATCGATGTAGTGTTTTGTATTCTGTTCAATAGACGCGCAGTATAGCATTGTATAAACACGTATAGGACATAGTAGTGGTGGGATAATGGCGAATACATATATTTTAAGTTTTTTCTAAGTGATTTCAATCCCAATTATCAGATAGTTTAAACTAAAATAAAATTACTTCGGACTTTTTTGAAGACATAAAGTTCAGTGTTATGAATAACAAAATATGTGTTACCGAAACAATACACCTTCATTAAACAAATCCAGAATTCCATTCGTGAATCACTTGTTTTCTGCAGCGACGTCAAGTAAATTTGTCCCGTTATTCACTGTTGTAGAAAGGACCAGTTGACAATTGGGGACAGCACAGGACATAACTGAAACAACCATACTTTCATAGGCCGACATACCAGTATGAGTTATCTCCCTTGGTGTTATATAGAATAATGCAAAAACATGATTCAGACATACCAAAATTGAATCCTTTGTCCAGTCTTTTTTGAAATCGCTGATTGATAAATTTCCTCTGCTACTTTTCGTACTGAGGCTATACAAATATCAAAATATCTACCGGCTTTTTTCATAGATTGGAATACCATCTCCTCGTTAGTTATTATATTAAAAGATTTTACAGGTCTCGCTTTTTTCGAGCATTGTCCAGTTTTCCCATATGTAGTATTCTCACTCTGTGTAACAGTTCGTAAATTATCCAATTTGTTATTCCGAGGATTGGAATCAATGTGATCGATAACAAAACCATCTTCGATCAATCCGTTATGACATTCATACACGAAACGATGGAAATAATATTTCTCCTTCCCAGCCCCAGACATCAAATACCCCATATTAGTTACAAAACCGACTGGGTTCTTCAGTATGCGGTGTCTGATAATACATCACGGGATGCCTCATAATTGGGAATCACGGGGTGCTGTTGGAATTCTTGGTTCATTTATATACTATACTATTGTTTGTCTAATTCATTGCTTGGTTGAATTATTACATTACTTGGAAATCTATCAATGTAGTCTTGGCGTGTTCTTATGACTCGGTCAGGGTGTACCGTCAGAGTGATTGATGGAGTTCTTAATTCGTTTATCATAGTAGCGCTTCAACTCTCTGTATCGCTTACCACCATAACCGAGACACAACTGTGATATTCCTCTCACACCAACCCCACATCGTATGCAGGGTAATAGCCCATAACTCCCGTTACGTACACTTTGCATATGATACCCACAGAATTCCTTTATGCGTGATTTGTTACACGGGGTTACTGATTCAATCATAAGCCATTTGCAATGATTCATTATATAATAAATTCTCTATTTAAATACTTGTTTTAATTATAATTTGAAGGAGTTCGAGAGATTATCGAAAATTACGCCTTGGAAAAATGCTAAATTCAATCTCGATATGGTCTCCACTGATGTACCAAAGGGTCTAATAAGTGATAGAAGCATGTTGGGTAAAATCCGTGATTGCTTTAATGAATTCAAGCGCGATGGAGCATCTCACTGTTGGTCGACATTTCGAATTGGTGGTAGTGTTGATGCTACCATGAACGACAAAAGAGCAGCCGTGATAATCTCACATCTTGGGTGAAAAAGATATTTTTTTAGAATAAAATTCATTATCCGTTCAGACACAGGAGATTGGATTATCAGAGATAAATTTGAACCCATCTTGAAGGATAAAAGGACTGTAACTGTGAGTCGAGATTCCAAACCAGGAATTTTGACTGGAAATGACAAACCATACTACGAAAGATCTTATCATGTAACAGCAGTTGTTTATGAGATATACCCGTTAAATGATAAACCGAGTATTGAAAAAATAAAACCCATGAAACTATCATCGTTGAATTGGGTAGCATAACGAATAATAGAAAACTTCACAAATGCGTTGCGTGGAAACAAATTGACTGATCTAGGACGCAAAAAATAAATGAATGTGGGCTAACAGTGAAGGAGCGCGGAGCAACAATTCAGGATATAGCCAAATTAGAAAAATCATTAAAATTCCCAATAACCGTAGCGACGATAACCGGCGAGATATTATATGAACCTAAATATAAATAAAATGGAGCTCCAATCAAAATTATTGATCATAACGAACACGCATGGACATCTGCAGTAACACTACTTCCGCGGAATAGAACAATAAAATATATACCCGCGGAGTTCTCTCCAGAATTCTCTGAGAAAAAATTATTTGATTTTATTTACCGGTTGAGTAAAAACGATCCTGTGTCAGTGTGGTTACTTCACAGTTTTGAAAAGTCCGAGGGTAGATTCGATCAATTTGTAAGACCCAATGGAGAATTATACCGCACCGAGCCTCTACATGATAAATTGAAAAAACTAGCTAGTGATTTCTCAACAGAATACGACGAACAATTATTAACAAATTGCTTTACACTTCCGTCGGTTGCAGCTCACTTCGCGAGAAGAAAAACACGTGGAAACCAACGCGAACTGAATTTTTATCAGATGTCAGATCAAGTTGCGTGGAATATGGTCATGGCGGATTATGGAATACAAAATATGACCCCAAAACTATTATTTCGGTTGATATGGTTGCGTGTTACCCAGGGAGTTATCCCGGGTACGGAGAATTCGCTGAGTACTTCAAGCGATTTGGACATCCCACCCATGAAATGACTCGTGTTGCGATTAATGGACCACTACCTGATTTTGATTTAACTGGATTCGCTCGTGTGGTATCATTTGAACTAGCTACAGGACTTCATCTGTGCTGTTATATTTGGATAGGTAGACACATATCTGAAAAACACTGGATGCCAATAGTGCTGTTACGGTATATGACTGATTCTAAAATGCTGATATCGCTGATTGTCGGTGAAGCAATTATATCATATCACACGCAGACAGAGGTCTGGTTACCACAACCTGATAGTCTAGATAGTATAATCAGCAAAAATAGAAAACAATATCCCGATCTCGACGAAGATTATATCGTGAAATGGTCCAAACAGATAATTGAAGTTAGAAATAAAGACTCAAAAGATCTCGGTAGAAGAATAATCGGTAAATTTAGTCAGGGTGGAAAATACGAAAATAACAGATATTCTTCACGGTTGATTATAGATAGCGTTGAATATGATTTTATAATCGCGGATGTAACATCTAAGGGTATGTACGTGGATCGTAAAGACGCTTTCTTGTCCGATGGAACCAAATTGGGTACAATTGTGACTTACAACGATGGATACAGTCTTCAGTATACACCTTTGAGGGCGTCTATGCTGGCTTATGCTTCTATCAATTTATTTTCGATGATAAATAGATTTCCTGACACCGCAGTTAGAGTCGCCACTGATTCATTTTACATAGACATGAAACACAGTAGCGCAGTGGCCAAATTCACTAATTCTGACGAAAGTTGGGGATCATGGAGAATTAAATGGGAAATACCATGTGATTATTCCAAATCAGCAAATGTTACAATCGAAGATAAGTATTTGAAAAATAATTAGATATCAGAACTATTTAATGCACCGTCGATATCTGATCCAATATGCAGGTATAAAACAGTTTATTTAAACGGTTGTGTTGCATCAGGAAAGACGACTCGTGCGATTGAATTATACCGTGGGAAAAATCCTACGGATTTTCACGCTAGCGTTTCCAAATCAAATATGATTGTACTAACACCGATACACAGACTTACCCGAGAGATGAAACAACGAGGAATTAATGCTTGTACTTATCACAGTTTCTTTCGATGGAAAGGCGATGAATGGACTCCTGATGGAATGGACGAGAAATATATTCCTGAAGTTATTATTTGGGATGAGATATGCACGGTGTCATTAGATGTATTACAAAGATTTCTTGATTGGTTATTGCTATCGAATCCAAAAGTAATAATGTGCGGCGATCGTGGTCAACCACCACCATTTGTCGGTTTATCCCCACATGATTGGATGATGAATTTTGTAGACTATTATGAAGAAATTAATACTGATCATAGAGCACTTGATGAACAATTACGAGAGTTCAAAAAACTAATCAGATTACAACCGGATTGAATCCAATGTGAGATAGCGCGTTAAATAATTTCAGAAACCCCATTAAAAGATTTATGGGAAGCGTGGAGACCAAACGATTTGATAGTAGCAAGTAGAAAAATAGTCAGAGATACACTTCAGATGAAATTATTTGAATTGTATAAATAAAAATTTGCAACAATTCCAGTACCGTTGTGTTATAGGCCTTCGGATACAAGAAAGCAGAATATCGAAGTTGATATTCCAGGACAGCGTGAAAAGTAGAATTTAGTGTTAAATGATATTGTGCTGGTTGATATCAATGTCATCAAAGATGCATTGCGCGCTGATAAATCCCCATGGACGCTAGGTTACGTTAGGTTACGCAGCGACAATACATTCCTCACAGGGATTGACTATATCCGATACAATTGTTTGGATGGTAGATAATCACATCGAGTGGTCGAATTTAGTTTACTTGGCGGTGTCCAGAGTACGAAGAATAAATCAACTTCGAAGAATTGTTTTAGATGATAATGACACTAGAATAAGTGATATACGCGATGATAAAATCAGAAAAAAACTCTCCGGCTATAAACAACAGGATAAAATAAATAACAGAGAATTTGATATTGATGCTAAATTAATAATTACACTGAAACAATAACAGAATAATCACTGCGTGAGTTGCAATTGTATAATGAATTGGTGTTGGTCGAATAAAGACTCTCGACAATTTACCGTAGACAGAAAGAATAGCAGTATTGGTCACACCAGAGATAACGTGATGCTGACCTGTCTTGAGTGCAACAGACGCAGAGGTGCTAGTTAAGTCCACGCGGTGGTAATAGAATATCCTCGGGTATCACTTGTAGTTGTTCACGAGTAAATCCTCGCTGAGGATCAGTTGAATCCAATCTATAAATTGCTGGTCTACCAGTGGATCGTGTTATACTAGATATTTTATGCACTGTGACACTCCAAATAGGATCAGTAGCTCTTTTTTTACCACCTTCGAGCTTTTCTGGTTCGTATAAATACCTAAAAGTGACATTACCGAGTATTGGTTGTTTTGAAAAATCATCTTGCGGTTTTACAGGTATAGACTTCCTTTTAATCGCGTTAGGTTTCATGTTGATTCTTCGAGTAATCTCATTATTCAGCGTGGTAATTACTCCTGGTAATCTCTTGACCCATTCACATAATCGTTTATCCTGAATGAATTCCTTCACGTATTGATATCCAAATAACCGCTCAGCAAGTGTACGATTAAATCGTTCAACAATTGCCTGATCGCGATGTAGTGCAGTATGCCCTCGTCGTAACGCGGTATTATGATTCTTCATCGTTGATAGAACCGCACCCTGAAATTCCTTGCCGGGATCAACTTGTAATAGATTTGGCTAACGCAGAGGACCTTGTCGATAAATCCTTTCAAACGCAGAAGCCACTTCGGTTGAGGATTTTGTTTTTAGCGGTTCTGCTTGTTTGTATCGATTCGCAACATCAACTATGGTTAGCGCGTATTTGTAACCACCATCATGTGGCAGAAATAATATATCAGCTTGATGAACTTCATTAGGAACGGTCACATCAAAATGCGAGTAGTTAATTTGTTTAGGCGGTGGTAGATAAATCTGCCATATCGCCTGTTTGGATAACCAATCCGTCGCTGTAGTATATTTCACCGCTGCTGCGAGTTTACTGATTGCTGCCTTACCCCTCCAGTATCCTTTTGGAGAATAATAAATAGATTCCATGTTATTATTAATTACCGGCACCTAACATCTATTTACCTTTCATAGCCGATTTTACAAACCATGAAGCCAACTTTTCTTTGATGGATTTATCAGTGATAGAATTCAACACATGAATTAATTTCACATCTGCGCGATGTCTGTGTTGCAGATTACTGCTTTTATAAGCAACATCATGAGCATGACACGCCTTATCAATGGCGTTTATTGGATATTCACCCGGTCGAGGTTGGTTTTGATCATCGAGTCTGATATCGAGTCTAGTCCCTGGTCCACAATAACTATACCCGGGAAGATATTTTTTCTCCCGGATACTTCGCCCATGGTGTTCCTGGGAGTTTTACTAATTTGGCTGCAATATCACCTCCTCGTTTTTTTTAATCCCTTTGATTTATCAAGGGAAACAAATCTAAATTTTTTGTACTACATTGTACACATTTACCAGAAAGTGCTGATCGTTTTTTTTTAGTTGTAATCGTCGTCAAGTCATCTGTGCCAGTACGCGCCTTACATTTCACACAATATAGATCCATAATATATTTATAATAACATGAATGTAATTGATTATTCAGCTACCCGACGACGAGAACCTATTAAACACCATGCGATGTTGCCGAATTCTATTAGCGCGATTATAATCGGACCATCTGGAAGCGGCAAGACACAACTGCTACTTAATTTATTAACGAGATGGATGAAATGGGATAAATTGTATTTGATTGCTCCTAGTGTAGACGATCAGCGATGTCACGAAGTATTAAAGGATTACAACGAGAGAGCAATAGCAATCAACGGCGATGGTATTATTGAATTTATAACCGATAGCGAAGAAGCACCGAGCATTGATTATATCGATGGAAGTATTAACAACTTAGTCGTATATGATGATGTGATGTTAGACAATCAAAAGAATCCCGCTAGGATATTTTCCCGAGGCAGACATAAAACACTGATGTGATATATGTTACGCAACGTTACACACAAATTCCGAAGGTGATCAGAGATAACTGCAATTTATTGTGTGTGTGTAACGGAGTTGATATTCATACGCTACGAAAAATTTGGCAAACTTGGTGCGGCGGTGATATGGATCATAATCGATTTAGAAATTTCTTTAGTCACGCTCAGTCAATCCCACACGGATTTGTGACGATAAATTTATCAGATCATCGGACGCGATATCGTGTCGGACTAAAATATTCGGTTAACCCATAGCAGCAGAGGGGGTGTAGGGATTACCCCCCTTTGCTGCTGCCTGTGACCGAGCTAGGCTACACACGATACAGAAGAAGCGAGAGTTGAAGAGAGAGGCATACGGTCTCTCTCTCTCTCTCTCTCTCTCTCTCTCTCTCTCTCTCTCTCTCTCTCTCTCTCTCTCTCTCTCTCTCTCTCTCTCTCTCTCTCTCTCTCTCACACACACACACACACACCGAGCTAGGCTACACACGATACAGGACAAGCGAGAAGGGATAGAGAGCGAGGCAGGCTGGCCCTCTCTCGTAGCGATATGGCTTGTGGTAGTGTGCTCAGGTGTCTTATGCAAAATATTTCTAATCATCTACCCACATCTGTTTCCGAACACTACTATATGCACACAAAAAAAATGCAATTTTAGTGGGCTCCTATGGGAAAGGAAATTTTTGGTATAGCATTTATATGCATTTGTATAGCTGCCTTGCGAATCGAGCTCATTAATCCATACAGGCGCTATACAAATGCAATACTGGGCGATATATATATATATATATATATATATATATATATATATATATATATATATATATATATATATATATATATATATATATATATATATATATATAGGCTGCCACGGCTACCGAGAAAGCTTTATTTACGGCTACTGAAAAGGCTGCCACGGTTACTGAGAAAGCTTTATTGGGAAATATTACTGATGAACAGCGAGGAAAACAGCTCTTCTCCCAGTACTTGAAAAAATAGCAAAAAAGATTCAAGAAAATGAAAGAATATATAAAACCTCCTCCAGCTAATGTAATCGCCGTGCAACCTGAACCCGAACAAGAAGGTGATATGATTGAATCTCAGGAGGAAGATGTTAGTGAAAGAGTTTCTTTCAATGACAAACTTCTTCCAGGTAAATTTGATGAAATCAGAAACATGAAATTTGGTTCTAAAGGAGAAATGGCTAGATTTTTCGTTGGAAGTTTCTCTCGTAATAGAAATTTTTTACAGCCTGATTATGTTGCTATGAATAAAAAAAGCATGGCAAAATGGATTATATCGTGCGATGACTGGGGTAGCTAAAGTTTTAAATAAAGATTAATCATACGCTGATCTTATGGCTGAATTAGAAAATGTTGAATCGTCTACAATCAACTACTGAATTTCTCCGGTTGCCAGAAAAATCAAAGCTTTTAGATGTAGAAAAACCTTTTAGAACGGTAACTCTTTCACCACAAAGAAAAGGACTGTGTCCACCTGATCAAGAAGAAGAAAAATCGTCTTCACAAGGTGCAACTGGTAGCTAAAGTCTTGGCCGGAATTCGAATATTTTAAAGATGTGTTATAAGTTTAAGCTCTAATAAACAGTAACACAAATGTAAAAACAAGCTTTGCAAAATTAAACAAATACTTTTTGCAAACATGGAAAAGGATCTTACAGTTTTATGAATCAAATCCAAACCTAATCCAAAGAATAATCCACGAATTAAATTACAAATGTCCTAGTACTGAAATGTTTTAATATATTCGAGTCCTGATGGAAAATCCAAGATATAAGACGATGACGAATGATGAAGTTTGTTTTGTGTTTATCTATAGTTCATTGTAGAAACACGATTTTTAACTCTCCTGTGAAGGAACTCCGATTAAAAGTTTGATAAACTGTATTTGTCTAAGAATGTTGTATGATCATAGCAAATATTTCCAAATATACGAATTAATCCTTTAAAACCCAACTAAACTTAAATAAAGTTAAGAGGGATTCAAATACTGGCTTAATACAATGATGTCACGTTATGTATAAAAGCTGAAAACTAGATATATTTCACTAAAACAAAGATTATATCGTATTCTAATACGCAGCTTCGAAAAGAAACCTAAATTGAGAAATAACAAATGAGAAAGGCGTCACGTGATCATGTATATCACGTTCTCCTAACATGACCGCCACGAGAACCAATCATTCCAAATCCAAGAATACACAGTTGTTTACTTCTTCACTAGACCCATCTTAACTTTGACAATAACCAATCATTTTTTACATAAAAAAACTGAAACCTGTTTGCGTGGTCGACATTACTTGTTTACCAAACAATATTCAAACAAACAACTAAACTAAAACAAATATATCTCATATCAGATATAAGTAACATATGATATGAGTGAGCCTGAATTCAGGCGCATGGAGTTTACACCCAACTACCACAGCCACTAGTAAACCCTGAAAAGTACTACCACATTCGAGAGACGGAAACGAGCTCCTTTGGAAAATTTAGAACCACAACTTACACGTACACGGTGAAGTTTCAAGATTTCAAGTCCGAAGTGCCGTTGAAGAAAGCAGATGTGTTTATCGACGAGGTTTGGGATTCTTTCTAACCACACTGAAACGGCAATATGAACCCACTGAAAATGATCGCATGAGACGTTCCATTCATCACTCACGACATTCTGAAGTTCCCCGTTGGGATCGAGTTTAGCAACCAAGCAGAATTGACACCTTCCAAAGTCATCTACAAGATTCAACACGTGCAACAATCCAACGACAAGTCTCACATCGCCAATGTAAAAGCGACACTGTTTATAACCCACGTGTCTCTTCACCGACGGACATAACGCATAAAAGGTGTTATTGGTGGACGAAATTCGAATTACCAAAAAGAGCTTCGTCCGAATTAACAACCATTAAGACAAGATATGTTTAACCCATGCCATCATCGTACGACGAACGTGTGCCGTTACGAACGACACGGTAGAAAGGAAAAGACCCTGGAAAACTATTCAACAATCGGAACGTTCTCGACAACGGAAAGAGCAAAACTGTTGTTACAGCAAGCGGGATATCCAAATACACGCCCTGTTACATTCCTGACATCCAAAAATTGCAATATGCTTTTGCTTCACACTACACCTCTAAAGTACACCCTTGTCCTTTCGATGCAAATATTTCAAAGATGAAAAAGAACATTCACGTATGTTATCACGATAAGCATTTGGATATCATTACCAATATTGCTACATTCCTGGGATACAGTTATTACTGTCAGAAATATGACTATGGCTATAACAATAGAGAGCAACAAAAGTATTGTCAATCAAAATTCTCAGGATGTTTGATCACTCAACCCTGTACGAAGGAAAAGAACGCGTGCATTGCTTTTGTTGTCAGCGAACTTACGTCAGCACTGCCTGTCACCATCCACAATGAAAGTTACGGATATTGTTATTAAAATGCCACGGTAATGGTTCATAAGTTTTTGGGATACGATAGACATTATCTTTTAAGATACTATACGGTTTTAAAAAGCCTCTTTTTTTTTTGCACTTTTCATTACCGAAGCTAATCAACACGCTGTTCGACTCAATTTGCCGGAGGCTGACTACAACGACCCCGACAACATTCGCACCGAACAACGAAAAGCTTTCTACGCTTGGTACCAAACTCACAACTCGGCCCCCTTTGACTTTCATGAATAAATGCTAAAGTATTGGCATTCTGACGTGGTATTTTATGGCGTTGTTGTGAACAATTTCGAGAAATTTTCGTGGAACACGGAGATATTGATCCAATAAAAGAATCCTGCACCTGCGTCAAAGCGTGTTCTTTACTATACCGCCAATTATAAATTCCCGAAAACACCCTAGCTTGTCATAAACCCTCAACCGACGAACTTGTCAAACGTCAATATTCGGTCAAAGCCGTACCCTGGCTATATTACTTGTGCGACAAGAAAGACTCATTTATTGAACATGCCAGAAACGGAGGAAGAGAAAAGACCATCGAAAAGTATTCGATGGATGAGTGGGACTTACAAAACAAACAGATCGAGTACGTGTTGAACAGATGCTTATTTCAAGGATATCCCCTCTGCAACCCTCATCGTGGGACTAAAAATCAGGTTTTACAACGTACCATGGGAGACTCGTATGAGGACACTTGTCGGCGGTGCTTGAAGTAAGAACAGCAAGGATGCCATGTTGTGGAAATATTGGAACACGTGTACGATCACCGTGTGAAAATCGATCCCTAGTTTAAATGGATCGTGGAAAGTTACATCTTGGTGAATTCACTGAAACTAAGGAACAGTTTGTACGGAGGACGGACAAATGACACCCGTTTCATGTACCAAGCCGACAAGGAGAAAGGAAAAGAAATCTAATACCTGGACATATCCTTACGTCTGTAACTATTGTGCCTTTTCCGCAGGGTACCCTCAATTGTTGACGAAACATATCGACCAGGACAACATTCGACAACGCGAAGGATTGATCAAGTGCAAAGTCATGCCTCACTGTGTTTTCCCAAGACAGAGTATTTGACAGAGCCTTCCTACTACTTCCAGATGATGCACGACAAAATCAGTTACATGAAACATCTCTCTTGTGCTGTATTTTGACACATACAGTTGCATCTATACCGATCGCTTATGTCACTGCTACCTTACAAGTGAAAGAGGCCGTTTAGAATCCTTAACGAACAAAACCCAGACAAGATTCTACATTTTGATAAAACTACGGCTACGAATACCATGACAAACAAGGACAAATGCACGACGAATGTAAAATGAAAGATCGACTATCAATGATCGCAACAGTTGAGTGGTAACTTTGGTGTGCTGAACGAAGCATTGCAGTCTCGACAGTATGAAAACTTTGAAGTGACCGCCTACAAAGCGCACATTTTAGGTTTACCCACACACATGACATCGTCAGTCGACCCTTGTAAAAGGTTATCATATCGTGTACCAGAAAATATTGCTGCTTCCCAATCACTTCAGTTTACCAAGAGAGAATATACACCAACAGGAAGGATTACCTACTGTGGGTGTTGTAGCTAGAACAAGATTTGTCAGCTTGTGATCTGAGACTGAGTTGAAAGACGAAGTACAGTGTTTCAGTTGTGGTGTAAAGTTGCAAGTGAATCGTTGTATCTATAACGGTTTATCTATTCTGGAACATACTCGATGGTCTCCACAATGTTCTTACCTTTATATAGCCTTCCCACTGATCACACTACGGTACAGGTGTGACAGTTTCGGTTTCGAGGCTTGGACCCAAGACGCGATAAATTATGCCCAAGTAATCCGAAGAAGAACATGTCATTGAGGTCAACCACTTCCTTCAGGACAGGAAGTTTGATCGAACAGAAACATCATGTGATCGATCGTCCACCTCAACGGATCGTGTGGTGTTACCAATAGTAGAAATCAGCGTACAGCCTCCTGCGAGAATGTCAAAGCGATTCTATCGTGTTTGTGGAAAGCATTCCTGATAAAGACGACGGGATCGTGTCTGACCCCAGTCAAACCAATCTGGTCCTTTTTTACATGTTAGGAGGCGGAGAAGAAGAACTTAAACTGTGGTTTAGGCGCAAAGGGCCCAGTGTCATTTACATCACTCAAAATGTGTTTTAACATTATAGTTCCCATAGCATCATCAGTCTCAATGATAACTACGTGGTTTTATTTGAAAGCCTAAGAGATAAACCGCAAGTGTAAGCTTTAGCCAAACAGTTCGAAACGCATTTGGCTGACTCATGCGTACAATGATGCCACTGAACACCACATACGCCTTTTTTATTTGTGAATTTACAACCCACCACCTCCGATTATTTGTTATTTCGTATCGATCGGTTTCACGACTGGTACCAAGATTGATGGCCTATCGTGTATACGTTCCCGTCGTCGACTTAACAACATCAAACAATTATATGAAAGCCTCGGACACGCTGGGTCTATGTTACACAGCGTGAAGATAACGTCCCTTCAGTGTCATCTTTCCGTCAAATTGATTCATGGCTTGTATGGCTTCATCTGCGAAAACAAATCCACAAATCCATGTTCGTGTCTTAGAAGCCAGTCTCAAAGATGTCTTACGGTGGCAGCAGGTCAATTACTACAAGGTATCATTCACATTCCACATCAAACCAAGCGATTTGTTTAGAGACACAAAATAGCTTTGACACAACTAGCCGATTATCGCATTGGCACTCAGTCCAAAAGGCAAATCATTTTCAAACCTATAGGTAGAGGTTCTCTGGGAGGTATCATCATTCGTTCCCTCTTACAATGGGATTCCAATGCATACAAAGCTCTCCCCAAGAAAAATGTCACAGAAAAGCACAAACGAACACAGAAGATGAAAAAGAGAAGCCCAGAGAAAACGAAAAGCGCACAGAAAAAAAGCTTCTTCTCACAAGAGAGGCACGTCGGCTTTGAAACAAATGGCCGGCACTCAAACCAAAAGCAAATCTAAATTGGCTAACTCTTGAAATGGTATCCAATGCCCCAAAAGTCCTCTCAAAGAACCAAGCCACAATCCCGACCCAATGGTACCCAGGAGAAGAAAAGGAAATAGTGCATTAGTGTTAAGACCAGGTCACGGCCACATGAAAAGAAAATTAAAAGTACCCAGAAAACAGCTTTTACCCGTTTAAATGAATTGTAAATGGAAAACGAGTCTTGTCATCCGAAAATAAACGTTTAGCGAAGTATCGACGTCGTCTCCCTCCTGCAAATTAGCAGTCGTCCAAAGTAAAAGAGGCGAAACCAAGTATGAAGATTTTATTAAAACCTTCTCAGATGTCAAGCGATAGACTACAGTCTATTTGTGCTTCTGAACTAAAAGGATGACCCCTAAAAGTACACGTCACAATGAGGCTAAAAGAGAAAAGGGAAAGGACTGCCTCCTCGTCTAGCCAAATATGGTGACGTGTTGTCCGTCCTGTCCAAAGCTTATCAACCCATGAAAGAAAAATCATTCAAGCAGCCTTGAAAGACATAATCAATACCGTGTGTGAACGTTGTTTGAATGTCTTGAAAAGCACTATACCTTTGTCTCCACATCAGAAACAAATCCTTTGCCAAGCATCAACATATTCTTCGCCTAACGAAAATACCTATCCGTTAAAATAAGGATGTAATTCCAACGCGGAGGTACGTTTCCTATATTGTTAGTACCTATAGCGGAGCAATGATAGGAGGACCCGTGGGAGGTGTTTAACCACCCATGGGTCTAAGAGAAAAGGATCAAGAAGATTAAAGGGAAATCTGGAGTTAAAAGATATCAGACGTGACCATTTTAATCGAATAGATGAACGAAAACTGAGACATTAAAGCCTTACAGAAGATGGGTGGAATACCATCCTTGTCAAGAATAACAGACACCGCATTTGTCTTGCAATCCTTATTTGCCCGATATGTTTGTTACACCACGAATTGCATTCGTTGGTGGATCTCAACGTTTTGTTCGAAACATAAAATCGCAAATGGGCGGTCAACTGTTGCAACGACTGCAACGCTTTCACCCGAATGCTTTAGACGAAACGGATATGCCAGCTTCGAAATATATTATGACCCGTATTATGCATCTTTAACGACTACTACCACAACCACCAGCGGTCAAGACAGACGCAGCACTACGAATGCCCAAGACAGAAGAGGCACGAAAAATCTTTAAAACTTTATCAACAGCTCCCATTCCTAATAAGATTTCAGCATCCTTGCAGACCTATACCCTTACCCCTCAACGTGAAGAAAGTTTGGGATATAAATATGATATCCATTCCTCCAACGTCAAAACTCGAAAAGAAGGAAAAGAAACCAGAATTGAAAAGAAAAGAAGACTAAAGCCATCACATTATCACCCCCATTATTAATATAAATTCAACATTGTGTTTTGTTTTGTTGTTGTTGAATGGATTGCATCCATCTACATATATTCACATTAATTCGCAATTAAGCGCAACCACTAGCAGTTCCGTTAGATGACCGTGATTAGCTGACCATTCTTGTTGGCCTCGACTAATCCCAATCGGCATCAGACAAGCAGTTGATAACTTGACACTTTGCTGTTTAATCACGAGCTGTGCAATGAAAGTTACGTAATAAACATTTGAAAGACTCACAATAACCTCCCCTATTATTACGTCACTAACATCACCATAACCTACCATATTATTACGTCACTAACTTGACAATATTATCATGTCATTGAGTTCATAATTACTTCCCTAATGAGAACTGCTTGCCATCTTTCTCTAATAACAAATTTAAGATTTATGATAACTAAATAAAGAAACAGTCACGTGATTAATTTTGAGTAGAGATGCATATTTCTTTGTTTAAAAGATATCATATTCAAGGTAAAAATTATTTCTAGGGACTATTTCGTATAACGTACTAAATTAAATTTCGATTTTCAACATACATGTTAGAGAAGTAATCTTGTTCAATACACATGGGAAAGAACTATTCTATGAGATTGTTTCAAGGAAAATAATAAATGACAGATAAGAAGTTTAAAAAATTCAGATATTAAAATTTGATATAACATAACTCATGTTTCTCTACAAGGCGTCAGTCCAACATTATTTGCCAACGAGCTAATGTAGTGTTTTGTTATATTCAAATGCACAATACACAAAAGGGTAATACCATAATATTATCGGCTACAAGTGTTAATTACTGCTTTTATCCGTTTGTTTGACGCTAATGTCTGATTTGAACTTAAAAAAGACTTTAAAATGTGTGTGAATTAATTTGCATTTCAATTAACGCAAAAAAGCTAAAAGCTCACAAATATGTGTAAAAAGTGCACAGACTAAGTTTTGATGACCATTGTAAAAACTAATTATGAAGGAGAATAATCCTGAATCATAATTCTATCTAAACATGTTGACACCTTGTGACAAATTCATGAGAAGCTGGTCATCATAGTCTAATTATTTTAATAAGGTAGATCTAATGAACAACTTTTAATTATGTATTTATTTTGATTTATATGCTTGTGTACAAAGTAATAATAAACAGAGATTAGTAATAAATACTGACACATTCATAGAAATCTTATGAACCCAGTGTGAAATGGAACTAATGTTTTATCTGAAAAGTTCTATTAAAACGAAACTAACTTCCCAATAATACATGCTTTATACATAAATACTAAAATAACATTTAAATGTAAATGCAAAAATGTGTACGTCCATCATTACGCTCTCATATATTTTGATGGCATGATACATTTCGACATTTATATCGTGATGGCATGATATAAAAGGCCTGTATCTCGTGATGGCATGATGCAGGGCGTATCTTATCTCATGATGGCAAGATAACGAAGACGCGTCTCTCGTGATGGTATGATACATACGTTCAGGAATCCGGAATTAATATTCGATACAAAAAGGCATTGCTACTAGAAATAGAAACATACTATATGGTGTACAATTCTGTTTTACTTTTTTAAACATCAATTCATATATAAGAAAAGACGAAAAGGACTTTAAAAATTTTATATTGTTTAAACTTTGAACAGCGTTTGATTTGCGATGATTACAATTAATTTTCCAATGCATGATAAAGTTAGGAAATCAAATGCCTTGATTTGAAATTTACCAAAGACCTGATAAAATAGCTCTTTAGACAGGAAATTCAGAAGAAGAAAGAAGACTGGACGGCCAAGTCCAGAGTACAGAAGTAGCTGAGAAAACAGAAAGAGCAGCAGCAATATCAGCAACAACAACAGCAGAAATGAACAGACAATTTGTGGACTATCGTGTCGACACGAGTCTTAGTCGATACAAGACTGTCATAACTCCTTATCCACAAAAATAGCTATTTGTAGGACTACTCAATACTCTAGAAAAGAGATAATAATTAAATTGCCAATTGAATGTTAGTAAGTTAAAATATAGAATGTTTCTTTAAGTTCTTCGTTTGTTTGATTTTGTTAGAAGTGTGTCTGTAAGCACTTCTTTCGGTAACTTGTCAAATAGTCTGTGTTTGTTTGTAGTTATTGTTTGTAGATTAAAAAAAGTGAGTGGTATGGGTAATGTAAGTTTTTGTGCCAGGGGATGTTTTCCTTCACGTTTATGCTTGACACATTTATAGAGAAACGCTCGTCAATCTGTACCCAGCGTAGTGCATCTGGGTCCATAAAGGAAGTCGCTCACTGCCCGTTTCTGGTGGTGCTTCGATCCCTTAAAGATGCTTTCTTTTTGGTTTCACACTTCAAGAATATGCAAGTACCAGTTTTTATTTAATCATATGCTCCCTAACATCACTATAACCAGTATCAGCACCACAATCACATCTACAACCAGTACAGCGTCCGCAGGAGGAAAGAAAGCCAGTTCATCCCCGAGTGTGGCACAGAAGAAAGAGGGAAGAACAACCTAAAATGTTCACTATCCCTGAACCGGAGGAGTGGGATAGTGAAACAAATCTCACTCCTTTTCTAATGTGATTGTGGGTGTGAGTGTGCGTTTTTGCGTGTGAATAAGAGAGTGTATTGTTTTATGAGTTCGCTTAACGTTTGTGAGGATAGTATATATATCAGGTTTTATTTTTCCTCCCTTCTTTATTAATATTATATTTTGGGGTTTATTTGTTCTCCTTACTCCGTGTTTATAGTATATTTGTAGTTTGTTTTTCCTCTCCAACTAACGGTTGATAGTATATTTGTGATTAATGTTTGATCTTCATCTATGTTTTTGATTGTGTTTGTACCTCCAGTGTGGTTTAATGGATAGTACATAGTACAATTGAGTTTTGTTGTTTCTCCTTCCCGTGGTTGGATAATATATTTAGGTTTTCTGGTTAGTATATTTGAGCATTGGTTTTTCTCCATAATGTATGTAGATAATACTTTGGGGGGGGGGGGCTATTGCCATGTGCGTGTGTGTGGATAGTATATGTGTTGTCTGTTTTCTCTCCCTTCTGTGTGGATATTATATTTTGTGGGTTTTTTCTACTCATTCCCGTGTGTGGATAGTAGATATTGAGGTTTTTGATAGGATATTGTGGGAGTTTTCTCTGCCTTCTATGTGTGGATAGTATATTTATTGTTTCCTTTTTCCCCCTCTGTGTGGATAATAGATTTTGGGTTGGTTGTTTCTTCTTCCCTTCTGTTTGTGCGTGTGCGTGTGTGCCTTATCGTACTTTTGTGTTGATAGTAGATATTGGGGTTATTTCTACGTTGCTAGTAGATGGTGTGTGTATGTGTGCGCGCGCACTCCTACGTTTGTGTGCGCAACTGTTTTGTCCGCGCGTACGTTTTTTTGTTTTGGTTGTATTGTTGCAGAATAGAAACCGAGTGGGTTTTGGGATTAAATGAATAACACAAACACAATGGGTGAATTTTCACACATTGAAAATAAACCGAAAATAGGATATCAATATGAAATACAGATTCAATAAACCTCATGGATTTCATATATGTTTCAATTAATAGTATGCACTGGACGATATTCACATAATATCACGTATAGACTACAATTAAGATTTAAACAATCTCAAGGTATTCAAATATGTTTCAAATAATGTTAGGCACTGTAATTGAGATTTACATAATCTCCTGGAATACAACTAAGATTCAAAATTATCTCATGTAAATGAAAATGTACCCAATTGTAACAACAATTGGAACAAACATATGCTTATTGACCCTTGTACAGTCGTCGTACGATTCATAAAGTGTTGAACAGCACAGTTTCACCTAGGCCTTGGGTTGGCCCAAACTTGTATCGGCCGCTCGCACCCTTCACGGATCCACCACATGTACAGTCATTCATACGTATACACACGTACAGTCATTCATACGTATACACACGTACAGTCATTCATACGTATACACACGTACACTCATTCATACGTATACACACGTAGTCATTCACGTACAGTCATTCATACGTATACACACGTACAGTCATTCATACGTATACACACGTACAGACAGCATACAGCTAGTACTAGTATGCCTGTCTCAGTCTCGGTTGTGTTTGGCCCTCTACCAGAATTTTTTCGAAAAAAGGCCCTATTCAATTTTCCCATTGTCTCTAGACAGGTTCATTCATGCTGATGGTCCCTTGTCCCTTGATGTTCATCAGTCTATGTCTATATGTTGTATGTGTTATATATGTCTATATCTCTACTGTTTTTGTCTCTCCCTACAGTAGCGATTATTCAGGTCAGTCACTTGCAACATTGTTACCAATCTTCAGTAACGTGACATCCCCACACCTGTCCAACAATTGTTACATGATAGTTACCAATCTTCAGTACAGAGACGTCACCACACCTGTTCCATTCCTATTGTCATACAACAACCCCACTTTCCCATCTGCGTATACCAATGCCTATTTTACCCCAGGTTAAATTCCCATTGACCCTAAACAGCCCCAGGGTGAGTTGTACAACCTTGACCTTAATGAGCCCCAAGGTTGTCTGTAATGTATCTTCGCATGGACCCTAAACAGCTTCCCCCTTCACTACTAAGGTAACTTCAAAGTATATTTTACTAAAGAAACTGAAGTAACATTTTGTGCAAAATATTTCAGGACCCTTGGTTAAAAACTTTTTGCGAGTTTATTTCATAGGGTAGTTTTTAACATGCACATTCACGTAAATTATAGCATAACAATCGGTATTAATTTTTAAATCTTAATGAGAAATAGTCAAACATTATCTGGCTGTTTATATTAACTTTGCCTTATTGTCCCGACCTTTCGGAAAGTGTACACGACCTCATATTCAAACAAAATGTGAAAATTATTAACTGCACGGTGATTTAAAATTAATGTTTCGAACAATATAAATTATTTCTTGAAACGTTTTGAGTATTATGTGAACACTGTTTTAGCAATGTTTATTATGTAATTGACGAAGTTTGCGCAACGCTGTTGGTAGGGTTATTGCATCCATATTCTCATTTTCCTTCGTTCGTATCATAGGATGTTGATTCTTCTCACATAATAAGAACGTGAAATCAATGTGTTCATAATATGGAAAATGTGAAGCCTGAGGACGAATAATCGAAAGTGACGAGAACGTCATTAATAATGAAATTTGACGACATATTAATTAAAAAAACCCAGGTCAGTCAAATCATAATGGGAAATATTATCAGAAAGGGTTGATGTTGCGGGGAAAATTGTATTTTCAGTAAGAATCAATATGTCACTGATGACCATGTTTTGAAAACGAGTGGAATTTTTTTTAATATTTTGCCCAGTTCCTAATTTCTCTGTGAGGCATGAGGTACTATATCTATATCATATTATGACACCATTGCACATAAAACAATGTATCCTAATAGCCTTACATCGAATAGAACAAAGCTGATATAATTCATAATGAAGGATCGTAAAAGCTGTTCACTTATGCCCAAGGAATGTTTTGCAGATGTTCGTGGCTCTATTTTTTTTCAACAACGGAAGCTGAACTTACAAGCTACCCACTGAACTAGCTAGTACCATGACGTCACCTCACCTATTACATTGACATTAAAACGTACGCGCATATACAAACACACATTCTGCATCCACACACTCTTCTATCCACACAAACCTCAAATATAATGTCCACACAACGTAAGCGCACTCATACAAGCCCCAGATATACTATCAACATAGAAGGGAGGGAAAACAAACCCCAAATATACTATCCACGCAAACGTACGCGCACGCATACGAACATATACTCTACTATCCACACTAACCCAAATACGATATCAACACAACGTTCGTGCACACATACAACTTTAAATATACTATCATCACACGGAAAGTAGAAAAGATCCCCATAAATATACTATCCCCACAAACATACTCAAATACATACAAACCCCAAAATCTGCTATCTACACAAACATACGCGATCGCAAACAAACACACAAACACATTATATACTATCAACAGAGAAGGAAAAGAAAAAAACCAAATCTACTATCCACACAAGCGTACGCCAATGCATACAAACACACGCATACACACGGAATTTCCTTTTTTTGTGTTGGTATTCATATCATTATAGATGTTGTACAGCGCTTAGAGCTTCTAAATATTAGGCGCTATACAAAGTCATCATCATTATTATTATTATTACAATTTAATAATGTCTACTATCAACACAGAAGGGGAAGAAAATAATTTCAAGATCTAATATCCACACAAGCGTACGCGAAAGCGTACACACATATACACATACACACTATCTACTATCAACACATAAGGGGAATAAAATAACCCCAATATCTACTATCAACACAAACGAACGCGAACACACACACACACGCACACTATCTACTATCATCACAGAAGGTAACAAGAAAAAACATTATATACTATCCACATAGTGTGGGAAAATGTCTCGTCTCGTTAAAATAAACACAAACACGTACGTACGCACGCACGCACACAAGTGTTACTGCATTGGGTAATAGTAAGTGTAGACTAGTGTTAACAGAGATAAGCAGACAATTAGCATTATATTGGAGAGACAAAGAAAGAATGGTAAAGAAGAAACAAACAGAAAGCAGCACATCATGTTTGGTTCTGATATTCTTTTGCGGTATTATTGGATAAAGATAATTAAGAAAACCATGCATTCTATGTGAGAAATGTTCTAGTTTTATATTTATTCATCAATTTTGTAAAAAATATAGTAGTTTATTTATTGTCGACTGACTGCTTAACATTTGTAAACATATCACAAATTTAAGAGATGTCCTGTGTTTCGCAGCACACGCTACCAACAATGTTGCAATGTTTTTACAAATCTAAGGGCATGAAATAAATAATAAAAGAGCAGCACCAAAACACGCCTTGTTCTAATGCCAGTCTAAACAGAGAAAATAGGTCAAAAATTGTTACCTTATTTCTGAATGTGTATTTTGGTTTAGAGTTATGTCACTCGCGTCATTCTTAAAAAGCCGTGTGTTTGTCGCCATTCTAAAAAATGGTAAATGTAATGCTAGAATTGTTTCCATGACACATTTCTGTGCCAATAAGGGATAAAGCTAAGAGACCTGAATTGTAAAATCTCGTCAACTCAAGATATTATTCCATCCGACGATGACCTGATTTACAATTTGTAAGGATGTAAGTATTTTACAAATAAAAAGTAAGTATCGTGACAAACAGAACAGCTCACATAATTATGATAACTACTTATAATATTGTGGAGGGATATCTTCTGATGATGAAGTTGAATTATAGTGCTGTATCGCACACTAGGGGGCATATAGCACTGTTTTAAGTTTCCAGCAAAGCTGGATATTTTAATTATTCCGGGGGGAGAGGAATGATGTCATTTCCCCCAGGCATTAATGTACTCAAGGAGTACTATTTAATTTGGTCGTCAAGTCGGGATTGCTATTAAGTAACCATCGACCTGAATGGAGGACCCTGGGTGAGTGGAAACAGACCCAACACGCACTCAACCCTAACAACCAATTAAGTGTGTTAATGGCACAAGTGGAGGTAGTGAAAATTAGTTTCACATCTCCGCCATTTTGGAGCTATCCGAGTTGTGGCAAAAAAAGAGAAGTACCATTAAGTCCAAGGATGTAAATCAAGTCGTAAAATGTGTAATTTTAACTTTCCATTATTTCTAGTACAAAGTGTACATGCATTAAGTCCCTAACAAGTTTGAGTACTAAGATGTCTATGCGACATAAATAAGTATAGTCACTGTTTGGTAAAAATAGCTTGTTAATTGTGAACGGTGTGCAAAAAAAATGATCAAGTAAATATGTGGTGTTTGAACTTGGAGCTCTCAATATGTCCCTCACTCCATTCTTGCTGTGTCGAAGTCATTCTTGCTGGTGACTATCGTCTTGGAACCAGGTTTTTATATCGGCAAGTCCGTAATGTAAAGTGAAGTGGGTGGGAAGTCAAACTCGCTTGTGGTACACGATTTGATACAGTTTTTGTCCTAAAGGTCAATTTACGTATTCGTGAATGGCTAAACTTCCAATTTAGTGAGTTATTTACATAGTAACTCTTCTAGAAACGATGACAATGTAGATCCATGGTTTTGTGATCATTGTGGTCAACTTTAGACTTTAGCTAGGAACCGTAGTGTATATCAATGGCCCAATGATTCCACTTCGTGGAAATCTCAGTTTACTTCACATCCTTGTTAACCTTGTCAGAAAGCTGTTGTTCGAAAAATTGTGTTATTGTTCATTATTAGTAATTAGTTCTTGTTTGAATGAAAAATGTTGTGTTTTGAAAAATGTGTCTATCGTTTGTTTTCAAAGTTGTATCATTATACATGCCATTTAACTTCTTTCTATCCATCACCCTAAAATCAACTATCATTGCGTTCCGACTCTAAAACTTATAGGGATGATTTCTATCGCGTCAGCGCTTGAATCATATAAAACAATATATTAATTATTTTCAAGACCATAGAGACAAAGTAGAAAACACCCGTAATCATCTCTTTCAAGACCTAGAAACCAAAAGCTCAAACCAAACTAGCGAAATCACCTTAATTGAATGGGAACTAGCATTAGGATCAAAGAATGTAACGTCCCATGCAAGACCAAATTGGAGGCATAATATATAAAACTTTCCCCACCAATATAACAACAACCATTCTTAAACTACTAAATATGATTTGAAATCATGGAAAGTTACCCAAAAGCTGGAAACACCCAATCCCTAAACCCGGTAAAGACCCTAATATCATAAATTTGTTTAAACCCATCTCCCTCACCAATATATAAAGTTATGGAAACCATACTATCAAACAAATTAAAACATCATCTCGAAAGCAACGATCTCCTATCAGATAACCATTCTTCCTTTCGTAACAAGCGCTCCGCCACTGACCAATTATTACGATTGGAAGCGGATATACAATTAGCATTCAACTCCAGACGGAAATCCAACAGAAACCACATGACGTATTCATTTATTTTGACATGGTCTAGACCAAAGGATTAATTGCAAACTTCAGCCACTTTGGGATTACTGGACGTATGTTTAACCGGATTGAAATCTTCATAACAGGTAGGAAAATTATAACCAAAGTAGTGAACACTCATTCTAAAGAATTCTCCCTTGACAACGGTACCCCATAATGGAGCCTACCCATTCCTATGCTCTTCAACCTTATGATGAACGGCCATGACCTTAGCCTAGCCTCCACCACAGTTAAAATCTTACATTTCGCCGCCGACAGCGGCATCTGGAGGGCATGTAACCCCGCCAGATATTAAGTTATTACTGACATCCAAACAAGTTTAGATAACATAGGGGCATGGGCGGATAAATCGGGATTTAAAATCTAACACGACAAAAACTGTTGCAATTATATTTACACCAAAACGAAATAATCAATTAGTCTACCCTATCCTCTATATCCAAAATCAGTTAATCAAATACTTCAAGGTTCCAATGAACATATTTTGATAACCACCTAACCTGGAAACATCATATAGACCTCCTTATACAAAACTGCAGTAAGGATATGAACCTCCTAAGAAACCTCAAATAAACCTCATGGGGATCCAACAAGAAATTTTCTTACGATCTATATAGCCATAGTAAGATCCAAATTAGACTATGGCTGTCAAGTCTATGGTTTGGCAAAACAGCCACTACTAGACATCATTCAAAGGAACGCTCTAATCGTCTGCACCGGCAAACCTCCCTCTACCTTATTGGACGAGCTTCAAGTCCTCATTGAAGAACTTCCACTAAATCTGAGAAGACAAGAAATGCTACTCAGATACTCAATTTGATTAGCTAACCATCCCAACTAGCATCCCAAAAATGTGCCATTTGCAGATGTTACACTGCCTTTATCCACAAACTAGTTCCAAACATATCAGGTGGCAAACTAATCTTAGAACTAAGAAAAAAATACCCAACCTTGAACAACAGGAAGATCAAACCAAACCTCCTGACCAAAGCCCTTGGATGCAAAATAAACCATGGATACACACAAAGGCCACTAAATATGGAAACAAATTAGAACACGAAATTAAACTAAAACCCATAACTGCAAATGACATACAGGACACCTACACTGGTTTCAGACGGGTCAAAAGCAACGGAGCCACCAAGAACGTCAGCTGCCGTAGTTATCCCTGAATACAACATCCAAATGAAATCCAGGCTACCAGGCCATTGATCTATATACATTACTGAGTTATGGGCAATTATCGAATCACTTCAATGGATCAAAGACAATAACATCAGTCATAATTAGCGACTCTCTTAGTGTCATAAACTCATTTTAAGCACACATCACTTTAATCAAGAGAGTTATCCCTTGCCAGGGCCTACCATTTGTTTAAAGACTTATCCACAAGGCACCATATAGTCGACTTCATGTGGATACTATCGCATATAGGAATCCCTGGCAATGAAAACTCTGATAAAGTTGCTAAAAGTAAGTTAGCAGACCCCAATCCAGACACTCTTAGATCTAGCATTTCATAAGCACAAAAAGGTAGAACCACTGGAATCACACCCATAAAGGCAGGAAACTACACTCTATCCTAACCACAGTCAACAGGTCAATTAAGCCACCCAAACTCAACAGTAGGGACCAAAATATCATAAACCTCATTCTGACAGGCAAAACCAAAGTAACAAGTAGCTTTGACAAACACATTTAAGTCCCAAACATGTTAACTGCTTCCATTTTCATACTATAGAAGACCTGCAACATATGTTCAATAATTACGCCGAATTTCAACAACCAATAACCAATTTGCAAAAAGGACAAAATCCAATTGTATCCCTTCACATGTTCCCAGATATAGTAGATGTTAAAAACCGTAGCATACAAATAACATCCTACAATATACTAAAGTTTTTGAAAATAACTAGACCAAAGAAAAAATAGAAACACTCCTAAGCTTCCCTGTCAGGCAGCAATCAAAAGATGGGCGACTTTTATAAGTCTCACAAGACCTGATTCCTCAGCAAAGAAACCCGTCTTCTCAAAACAAAACTCCCCCACTCCCAAAGAAAATAAATAATTTATTATCTCTCTATAACTTCTGTCACTACTATCACTCTCAAACTGTCTCATCTCATGTCTACTAAAGACATGAACAATACCAAACAGCACAGACATTTTCTTCCAAATTTAGTAAGTTATTAGAACCTTTCGGAAACTAAGATAAATCAAAATTTGAAGATTAGTGCAAAATTTGTCCATACACCCTGGAATCGGACACCCTTATGTGGATAGGCGCTTCCTGCCCACTTCCTCCCATGCCTCGACCTGACAAAACTATAAGCGCGCAGTGTGTATGTGTGTGTGTCTGCTAGTGCGCCTTCGCATACGTTTGTGTTGTTAGTAGATATTTGGGTTATTTTCATCCCTTCTGTGTTGTTATTAGGATTTTATTTTGCTTCTATTCTGTGTTGATAGTAAATAGTGTGTGTGTGCTTGTGTTTCTGTGCGTCTTCGTGTACGTTTATGTTTATAGTAGATATTGGTTTCTTTTTGTTCCCTTCTATGTTGATAGCAGATAGTGTGTGTGTGTGTGTGTGTGTGTGTGTGTGTGTGCCTTCGCGTACATTGGTGTGGATAGTAGATGTTGGGGTTATTTTCTTCCCCTTCTGTGCTGATAGTAGATATTGTGTATATGCGCGCGCGTGCGTGCGTGTGTGTGTGTGTGTGTAAATATTTGCGTTCGCGTACGTTTGTGTGGATAGTAGAAAATTTGGGAATAGTATACGTTCGCATACTTTTGTGTGTATAGTATATTGGTGGATTTTTCTACTTCCCGTGTGTGGATAGTATATTTGGCGTTTGTATGCGTGCGTGTACGTTGAGTGGATATTATATTTTGGGTTTGTTTTCCCTCTCTGTGTGTTGATAGTATATTTGGGGTTTGTGTGCGTGCGATTACGTTGTGTGGATAGTAAGTTTAGTGTTTGTGTTGATAGCAGAGTGTATATTTGTGTGCATAGTAGATTGTGTGGATAGTAGAATGTGTGTTTGTATGCGTGCACGTCCGTTTGTGTATTTAGTATATTTTGGGTTTGTATAAAACTAGAAAAAAACAAAGGCCTTTTATAAGGACCACTCATTAGCATCGAGAAGATTTGCTTTCTTGCCTAATATCGTTGTAGTTGATTTTATGGATTATGTTTTGTATATGTTTCATATGTCTGTCTTTTCACTCGCTGCACTATCTAAACTTACTCGCCCCCGTATATGTTTCATATGTCTATGTCTTTCACTCGCTGCACTATCTAAACTTACTCGCCCCGCCAAGCATTATAACCTTTCACGGTGATATAGCGACAAGGGAAATGGAATAGGTGAGGTGACATCAAAGTACTAGCTAGTACAGCGGGTAGCGAAAAGCGGGTGGCCGTTGACGGGTAAGTTCAGCAAGCCAATTACCTAATACAAGCACCTTTAGACGACTCTACTCGATTCGCAAGGAAGCGGCTTTGGACTATTCTACTCGATTCGCATTCAATAATAAATGCATTGTTGTGAATGACCATTACGTCAGATCACGTAGTCGCTGTTAATGATCTGGTCGAAAGCTGCTTTTTAAAGTAACGGAGTCGTATTCCCCACTCGCCAAAATAGAGATCGCGGATTTAGAATCACAGCTATGACAGAATGAATAACTTGGGTAAAGGCTCTTATCCTGATGTAGGTAGCAATCAGATTTTATAAATTATCAACAAGATTTGACTGACTTAGTGATGTAGACGCAGACATAGAACTTTTAAATTTCAAGTATGACAGATGGCAGCTACGGTTGGTCACGAGGCTTCACTGACTTGACGTGAAAAATAAATAAACAACTATAACGATCGGACTTTACTCTGAAATCTTTTCCATTCATAATAGATGTGTACCAAATATGTAAAATGGTTAAAATTGAAGTTAAACATAACATACACTACACTGCTTACCAATAGGTAACATGTGTTATATTTATAGCTCTGTGTAACTTTGCTACATATATATCTTTTTTTTTTTTGAGGGTTGTCTTTCCACTGATCTTCGCAGACCATTATGAAAGGCCCTCCTGTTAATGTTAGAGTTTGTATGCTATATATATATATATATATATATATATATATATATATATATATATATATATATATATATATATATAATGAATAATTGTCATCTCTTTTTTTTTGGTAGATATTATTCATAGCATTTTTTTTTTGAAAATTTTTCTAAGCTTCCTCCTTCTTGCTCAGGTTGTTGCAGTAAGAAATTTTGGATCAATTTTGGTCTCAATTCATTCATTCTAGATACTCGTCATTGTATAAGGCTTGCTCCGCCATTAATTGCTCTTCTTCTCTTCTTCTTTTCCTTTTTTCCTTTCTTCTCTCTAACCTCTCCTTTATAAATTGCTGTTCTGCTGTCATTAGTTCTTCTGGTTTCTTAATTTCCCTTGTTGTATTATTATCGTCCTAGATGTGTGTTATCTTCCCGTCTTGTTGTTCTGGTTGTTGCATTATTTTTCCATCCTTATTCTCAATTTTGTTAGGTATTGTCTGATTTTCTCGGTTTTGGGTATTGGTCTTGTTTTTTCCTTTGGGTTGCTTATTTTGCTGGTCAGTTGCTCCCTTGGTCATATTCGCAGTTTGTGATAAACTTTGTTCTCTGCTGTTTGTTTGTTTTCCCGGGATGATAGTTGTTCGTTTTTTCGGGATAGGTTTGTCTTTCGTTTCGTCTCTCTTCTTTATAATGTGCTGTTCTACTGTCATTAGTTCTTCCTCATTCCCAGTTTTGATAGGTACTGTCTGATTTTCTCGGCTTTTGATGTTAGTCTTGTTGTTTCCTTTGGGTATTTTATTTTGCTGGTCAGTTTCTCCCTTGGTCTTATCCGAAGTTTGCGATAAACTTTGTTCACTGCTGGTTATTTGTTTTTCCGGAATGATAGTTGTTTGTTTTTCCGGGATAGGTGTGTCTTTCGTGTCGTCTCCATTACATTTGTTGGGTGTGTGGCCGGTTTTCCCGCATCTATTACATTTTCTATGGTATATGCACCCCTTGTACCATGTTGTTGTTAAAAAGCCATGTAGAAAATTCGCTCTTTTAATTGTGCGGAGTTTTGATTTCTCAATTTCGAAGATTCTGGTTTCATCAAAGATACTAAACCCTGGTACTACTCCAAGTTTTGATTTTTCCACTTTTATACCAAATTTCTCTTCGAACCAGCCAACCGTAGTTTCCAATGGTATCTCTATCGGGATTCCAGATAGATGTAGTTCTCCTGTTTGTTTTCTTATTCTTCTCATAATCGGTTCTGGACTTTTTATTACTGCTCTTATTCCACAAATGTGTGTTTCCCCATATGGTAGCGCTGGTGTGTTACCTCAATATCTTATGTGATATCCTCCCTTGGCATAGTTGATTGAGTAGATTTTGGAAATTATATCTTCATCATTGATTTTTAAAGCTACCAAAACTGATGTTGTTCCAGGTATTCTTCCATCAATCAAACCTTGAAATTCAATCAATTGTGTTCCCTTTTTATATTTACATTCTAAGGTAGTCTCCATCTTCTGATTCTACTCGCCATGTTTTAAAATATTTGTGAAGGTCCGTTGTCGTCTTCCTTGATGCCGCCATTTTTTCACGTGCTTATCGTGAATTTTTTACGTATGAACTTCGCTTCGTTTCCTTGTATTCTGTATGCTCCTTAATTCCTTTTCTGTAAATATTAATTTCTTGTCATTTTTTTTTTTGTCTTCCTTATTTGATCATTCGTCTACTTTGTAGTCTCGCTATTCTCACATTCCTGTCGTTATCGCTTTTTTGGCACCTTTGCTTCCGCTCGCTTGCTTAGGTGGCATTATACTGCATTATACTACATATATATGAAACGGTTAAACATCCATACACTCCATAAAGTAAAGGGCTAGTTTATTGAGTGGCAGGTACGTTCGGCGGGTAGCGGGTTCAGCTAGTTCGTAAACTATACCAATAAAACAATGCTTGGCGTGTTACCTCAATATCTTATGTGATATCCTCCCTTGGCATAGTTGATTGAGTAGATTTTGGAAATTATATCTTCATCATTGATTTTTAAAGCTACCAAAACTGGATAGAATGCTTGGCGAAGCGCGACATATCACTTTATAGGACGCCTGGTGGATATTGTTGCCATGTCCAGTACTGTGAGGTCATCATTCCTATAGACTCCTTACAAACTCCACTTTACCGATGTCCCTATATGGTCCCAAAGCTTTTGGCCCTATAAACTCTCAGCTGTGCCGATATGTATGATATCAAGATATGTGACGGATATGATGTCTATGGGCGATGTCCATGTTAAATTCTCATATGCCTCAAATTGTGCCACGATGTTTCTGACTGGGTTTTCCACTGGCCCTACAAATCTTTGTCCTAAATCATCCAGAGTGTTTTTACTTATATGGCATCATATGTCCTATTACGTCTCACGACCTTTTATTGACTGGATTTTCCAATGAGGTTATAAATCTTAAGTCTCAATCGTCCCACAACCTTTTTGACTTGATTTTCCACAGGCCTTATAAATCTTTTTCCTATATCGCCACAGGGTGTTTACCCAATAGATCCGCATATGTCTTTTATCGTCATGTGATCCAGTATGTTCTTTGAGAAATATTAACCCTAATAAAGCCATTTTGATTTGTTCTATATGCTTTAAAGAAGGTTTCAGGAAAAACAAAAGCCGGGCCAACCAACTTTAGAGACGTTTTTGTCATCATGACAGTATTTGAACTGTCGCTTCATTTATTATTACGTCAGTAAAGGGATTAAATTGAAACAAAATCTTGGGATCATTTTAATAAAACTAACGTTTGAACTTTTGAAAATCAGATACAAGTACAAATTGACATGAATTTGTTCATTTTCTAACTATGACACAGCTTAAAAGTTTTGACACATTTTGGAATGGTTGATAGAAGTGACGATCATCACATTACAAGGTTTATGGAAAATGCAAGAACAGACTCTGTTGCAGAGTGACGTTATTATATACCACATACTTGCATTTTCAATGAAAGGAGCCTTAAAAAAAAGAGAGAACTAAGATCATTTCAGCTGAATAATAGTTTATATTTAAACTATACACATCTAATCGTCGAAATGTTTCTAATAATATTCTGATTGCTCGAGTATGTAAATAAGGTTCACTTCTGATAATTGTAAATACACTCATTACATTACTCATACATTCTTTAATGCAATTCAGCAACCACCGTAACACTTTAACACGACCTGTAAGCACATGGTGATTGCTTCTTGATAAATACTGCTCAAGTTCATCTCGTGTGGGGTTAATTCAATTTGCTTGCACTGATCAACTCTTCCTTAAGAACAGAATGAAACACATTTTCAGAATTCTTGTCATATAAGGGTGTGAACCATGAATTGTAGACTGGATTTTAAGTGTTTGTTTTACGTCGAATAACAGCCTGACAAAACTCTCAGGAAATGAGCATGTAATGATGAACAATTCTTAAAGAAACAAGGAGGTTAGTTACTACATTTTTATTGCACAACATAAACATATATTATATCACCAAGAAACTGAAGCGTAGCTATGTGATTTCCTTGTACATTTAATATATTTAAAATGCAAAAAGACATTTTGCTAAATTTTCAACATTATGGTAGCAATCCTCAATGGCTGACAAGAGCAAGTGATGAACGGTTTGGTAAAATTAAAACAAATGATACATTTGGCATTATTTATGCACTTTTTCTTCATGTTTCATAAATACTTGAAAATCAGGGTAATACTTTTCTTCGGACACTGTTGAATGAAACTTGAACGGTCTGTATGTATGCATGTATGTATGTATGTATGTATGTATGTATGTATGTATGTATGTATGTATGTATGTATGTATGTATGTATGTATGTATGTATGTATGTATGTATGTATGTATGTATGTATGTATGTATGTACGTACGTACGTATGTATGTATGTATGTATGTCGTTTAACGATATAACAAAACAGTCCTAGATATTTAGTGCCGAGGAAGCTTGCACAAACATAAAAAGACATACAAGTGATAGACAAAGGAAACGAAATGGTAAAATCATAAAAATAAAATTTGTTTTGTTTTTCTTTTATAAACCGCAAGTCCATCACCTTCTCAGATGAAGTATCATTAGATAACTCTTTATACCCTGTAGAAAGAAGGGGGAAATTTCAGATGATTCAGGATATTTCATTACTAAAGGTCATTTCTGAAAACACTTCGCCAAATGATATCTATAAAACTGCACTAAAACAGAGAAGAAACACACACGCACGCACGCGGGCGCGCAAACACACAAACACACGCACATACCATAAAAATGAATTCGATATAGGTCATACATATAGATGTTGTATTGTATTGTGGCATAGTTTTTGTCACAATTGACTGTTAATAATGGTAGGGTCACGCGAAATGATTGATGCTTGTTTCGCTAAGGAATCTCGTTGTATCTCCCAGTCACAACACGTGATATATGGCGTGACTCAATGCGCAAGTGAACATTTCTTCAAAAAACACACAATTTTATTCAACTTCATTAAAGAGTAAACAATACAGACATTCCAACTTTAAAATTGTTTAATTTCTCATACGCGAATACAATTAAGGATACCATTTCATAAGAAGCAGGCCGACTGATACAATTTGCACTACCAGTAAGCACGTGGTGAATGCTCCCCACCCCTCCGATAAACACTGCAAAAGTACATCTCGTGTTTGGTTAATTCAATCGCATTTGTTTGCAATGATCAGCTCACTTTTAAGAACGAACTGAAACACGTTTAAAGAATACTTGATTGTTTGTTTTTTTTTTTTTAAGGATATGAGTCAAGAACTGCAGACTTGACTTCTGCAATTAAAACAACCAGACAAAACTATCAACAATGGGCATGTAATGATGAACACTTTTGTTTTTATACAACAATCAAGTTAGTTACTACATTCATTACATTGAATTTAAATATACGAAGTTTAGTCAGCTCTGCAGTGCCCTATTTGGTTAGAGCGTCCGCCTTGAATGCGGGAAGTCGTTATAAAATTGGTATTTGCATCTGCCTCGCTAAGTGCTCAGGATTAATTGGTTAATGTTAGGACTGGTCGGCCTGGTTTCAAGATAATGGGACTGGGTGGGATGTCGTGCTACATGTCTGTGGTATGATGCCCCAATGCTAGATATCACTATAAACTGCCACACTGCAGACATCGTAGCGATATGACTAAAAATTGTTAAAGCTACATTAAAAATTAGAATCACACACACACACACACACACACACACACACACACACACACACACGATTTTTAGTCGCAGTACAGTAAGCAGTTTCGGTACAAAAACAAAATATACACAATTTTTAATGTAATGGAGAAAAGTACAATCTAGCTAAATGATTTGTTTATACATTTACAAGTTTATTATACAAAAATACATTTTGGTAAATTTCCAACATTATAGTGACAATCCTCAATGGTTCATGCTTCATAATAATAATGTGTGTGTGTGTGTGTGTGTGTGTGTGTGTGTGTGTGTGTGTGTCGTTTAACAGTATTTTATAACATTTCAGGACTAAGGAGAAAATTTCAGATGATTCAGGATATTTAACTACGAAAAGTCATTTCTAAAAACACTTGGCTCAAATGATATCCGTACAACTGCTGAAAAGGAAAAGAAACAGTCACAATATCACACATGCACACAAAAGAAAGGTCCTATAAGAAAATTATTCAAGAATGAGACGGTATCTCCATCTGTTGAAAGTTTCCGTAGAGGGCTATACGGACCCAAATGTTATAGTTTCCAACGATAGAACACAACGATAAACCGCGTGCTTGGTGTTTACCAATACACATTACTTAACACTAAATTTAGGACCAGAGTATTTGTTTTCGACATAGGTTTTATAAGGTGAATATTGCGGGCATGAAATAAGGTCAGAATTCTTATTATTCTATGACAAGAGCACTGCAATTTTATAGAACAGTGCCGGATTATCAAATATGCAGAGTATGCAACGGCCACGCCTGTTAGGGGCCCGCTAAAACAGATTAAAATAATATTGATAGGAAATAATTTGAGAAGGGAGGGAAAGGGCAAGATTTCGACTGTCTATTGGCCTCCACAGGGTTTAATCCTGCACTGTTATAGTGTATCAAGGTGATGTATGTATGTATGTATGTATGTATGTATGTATGTATGTATGTATGTATGTATGTATGTATGTATGTATGTATGTATGTATGACTGACTGACTGGTGATATTTGGAAACCACATCGTTATCTGCCTGAAATCTGACAGAACAGGTGTTGGCCAAGAAAGATTACAGCCAAACGTCTCGCAGGTGTTTCATCCCTGTCCCGACAGTTCAATCAATGCCCGGTTCTTGTTAAGACAGCTTTGCGAATGAAAGAATTTAGTCCTAGATTAGGGATATAATATCAAGATGGAGCAGGCTTTCCAAGTCTTAAGAGGGAAAGTGCTATACTTTTCATTGATGTCGAGCCAGTCACATCATCCCCTTAAGAGTCTCGATCCCTCACTCAACTGGACGAAGTTTCGCTCTAGCTTTACGAGGAGGAAATGTTTGCACCAACTGCCATCAAAGTTATCGATATTATCTAACATCGTCGGGCACCGTGGCTCATCGGCAATGATACAGATTTATCAGAGCTACTAGCCAAATTTGAATTAAATAAACCAAATCCCTGACCCTGTTTCCTAAATGGAATATGTACTGGGTGTTAATATTGCTTAGTCAGAAACATTAGAGCCGTTAGCCCGAGCCTCGATGAAGATGTTATCATACACAGTTAACATCCTTCCAGATTTAGGGGGCAGGGGGCAGTTTTTATGTACAAATTTAATGTCGCATGCGGAACCGACCCCCGCCGCCTTACTATGGAATGCAGGTAGGCAAGCTACGTGCCCTTTCTGTGAACCCGAGCTATCATCAGTTCATATATGATCGTTCGATGATCGTCATGACACATTCATGCTTTCTAAAAAAAAATCAACCGGTTAATGTTTGTGTCGTAATACGCTCCCTCTCATCTATAGATAAGTCGAAAGCAATGGTCATGCAAGATCTTTTCCGCGCCCTCAAACATTACCCGATGCGCACAAAGATAAGTCACTGTAACTGCAAATGACTCTTCCCCTATAAAGATGGAAATGTATAATATTATCTACCAAGCCATATTCTTCTGGGTTATATACTCGGTGTTATGTGGCATCTAAACTCAATCAGATTGCTTCATGAAGATTTTAGCTCATGAAATTAACCTCATATTTAATCGCAAAAAATGTACAAAGCAAATAATAAAACCTGCCTATCGCACAGTAGAAACTGATCAAGATAAAGTGGATTTTTTGTACTAATAAATAGAAAGGCACAATTATGCAAAAAAAACATAAAAAGAAACTGTAAATATTACCTGAAAGAATGTATTTAAAACAAACGTAGTAGAGACAGGTACATTCGGTCTCTTTTTCTTAAAAAATAATTTTAATACTTTCGTAGGGATCAGTTTCAGAGAGAGAGAGAGAGAGAGAGAGAGAGAGAGAGAGAGAGAGAGAGAGAGAGAGAGAGAGAGATTGTTTGATGAAAGCAGGATTTTGTGACTCAACAGATGGCATTACCAATGACAACAATTACAAAGACAAGTATATTCCGAATGATATGGTGCTACGTGTTACTCCAACTTGGGTGTGGTGGAGGATGTTAATGTTTGGGATGGTGCTAATTCTGACAGTGACACTGTTACATCGGTGATATCTACCATAAAGTTATTGTTTGTGAAATTAGGTATTGCCAGGAAGCATTTCATGTTTTTTATTACTTGAAGTGGTACGAGTGACAATGACTCAGTGCTGTTTGTTGTACATGACACGCCTAACAGTCTTTACCAGCAATTACATATAATAATAATAAAGAATCATTGACATTTATTCCACTCAGATATATAAATATCTGATTCGATAGTTCTTAAAGGTACTGAACAAAGACTTTAATAGCTGTACAGGTTGGTAGTGGTGGCGGCGGTCATATGGAAATTAACATGATGCAATAGACTGACATGTGGGGAGCGGGGCACTATACGAGAATTCCCGTGCTAAAATGTTCCATGGGTTCACATGAATATTTTACTTGGAGTGGCGGTTAAAGTGTTTACAGAGTCAAAACCATGCACATTTAAATCTAACCCACCCAATATGCTCTCCAGTATATCAAATATACTAGACAACACCCACACATGTACTATCCCAACGCACTCACTACAATCCAGCAGATCACACGTACCATCCAAACACACACCCCTACAATCCTAAGAATAAGGAGGGAACTGTTGATACACACTTACACACAAACATAATATCAGACACAAGAGTATGAAGTGTTTATAGACACACTACTATACCATTAACACTAACATACTATTACAAGATAATGGATAATGAGGTTATAAGTTTCATTGGTCAACAGTACAGAAATACAAAAACACAAACATAAAATTGTTTGGCAATGATGAGTAACATCTGTTTTCTAGTGTTACACGCCTTGGGTCTTAAACTAAGTAACAAAAAAGCGGAAACCAATACATTTTGTAAAACTAAACAAATAATTATTTCCCTAGAATACCATGTTAAAATATAACGTAATTCAGTAGATAATTCAAAATGTCCATGAACGACTTCACGTCAAGTCCAAAGAAATGATTTATCCCAAAATTATTAAGAGTGCTTTGTAATTCCAATGAATAATTTATATAAATAAATCTACCCATATAAAATAATTGAATAGAACGATAAGACTGATTCTATCAGATGTTAATTTAGGAATGAATCAATTTGAAGCAAAGAACGTTAATATAAAAATGTACGACACAATAATAGAGCCATGATGTAGGTTAGTTTCCTTTCTAAAATATTCAAAGTTGTTAACAAGATAAGGAATTTCCAAGTGCATTCAGATTCAATCTCTGTTAATACTTTTCTAATTATTTAATATATAATCAGAGAAATATTAGGTATGTATTATGTTTTTTTGCCAAATTAATGTCACTAGAAATAGTGATCTGAGTGAACTAGGAAGGTAACACAAAAGCCTGTTAACCAAAGTTAGTTAATACACACCACCCTTCCCACTGTAAATTCATTACTCTATTCAGACACTCCCTTTTACATACTTTCTTCTCTACCTGATCGCCGTGTCTGTGCCTGGTTGAACAGGCAATCATGGTCTATTGCTATAGTTTTCACACATCTTGCTTGAGTTGTCTTGGGAACAGGTGATAGTATAGGAGAATGACCGGATTGAAACCGATTAAATTGTTAAACAAATTCAAATTCGCGTTACAAATTTAGTCAGTCTCTCTTCTAATGATGTCACTTTCAATATATAGGCTCACGAGTGTTCCTATGTTCATCTTCATCAAGTACATTTCTGTTTGGTTTACACTATCACTGAATATCTCGCATATGGATAGCAATGAGATAAATGTGACATGCATTAAACTGTCTGTACCAACGTATTCACTGCGGAGAGGGAGATCTGCTTATTTAGCGTCCAAACTATATATTCAGGAAGAAAATAATATGAATTCATTGCTCGACGTTTTATGAAAGTGAACCTTTGTTCGGCCAGCCTGTTTTATTTTTATTGAGATTGTGCTGCACTTGTGGACATTTTATTGAAACCAATAATTTACAGGCAACTGCTTTCCAGAACTGTCCTTACCAAATCGAAGACGATGACAATGAAATGTTGTCACAAGGAAGCAGTATGCGCTTTGACAGGAACTTGATTGAGTGTCGAATTGATTAATGCTCTGAATTGTGGATACCAACTGCGATGCAGTGCCTGTCTACCGGAGTGGTGCTTTGCTACATAAGAAATGCAGCACGACTATGCCGCTCCTCTACTACCATGGAAAGTGACGCCGTTCGTGTTCATTACCGCTCTACTAGTGAATGTGATGCAGCAGGACGGTTCAACTTTATGGGTAAAAGTGATGCCGTGTGTTTACCTATCCATGGATCATCTCATCCATGCACTCGCAAAGCACTGTAGAAAACACTGGCTCATCGAGATTTACAAATGAAAGAATACGTTTCCTGTGGCTTTATGTGACTATTGTAAATTTGAAAGCAAATTCCAGTCGTCCAAGCAATGCCCTACAATCTGCATGGAAAATGCAGAATATAATCGTTAGCTAGACCCATACGTGTCTGCTCGGGACAAGGAGATAAAGTACAGCGTTTCGGTTGTGGTATGCTATCCACGAATGAAAGAATGATAAGTGAGCTTTCCTGGAACATACCATGCGGTCTCCATTCTGTCACTACCTTCTTTTGGTAGGATATGTTTGTTATCAATGGTATCTTTAGATGAGAACCTTCGTATTTTCCTTTCCAAGCAAAGAGAATGAACTTACAAAGAGCTTGTACAAACTCAAGTGAAACGCAAAGCACAATTACATTTTAGCAAAGCAGACTTTAGTACGCATGTGCTGTAAGTGGCTTGTGTAATTCAAAAGTGTTCAAATGGCATGACCTTTAAAGCAGTGGTACCTTGATCCAATAAAAGGGTTGATTATTGATTATATGTCAGCTATCAACGACTCAGAAGTATTTCGATATCACGACTTCTACCTGAAAGGTCACATTACTACAAAGAACTCTTATTACAGAAGATAAGACATACAGGATTATATAAGAAAAAACGTTCACAAGAATTGTCACATCTAGACGAGACTTCTTCGAGACGTGTGTTGTGTGTTAGTGACTAATCAATTTCTTTTCCACTCTTTACCATTTGACATCCAGTAGAAATTGTGACTACTTCATCATAGAAAAAGATATTTCCTGGAAGTATCACGTTTAGAGCATATTTTTGTCAAGATACAATTAATATACAAACTCAGCATCATTTCTGTTGATTTGTTTTAAATATTACGATTTTAACAGGGTGAGATGGCGTCTTTGCATACCCTGATGCTATTAATGATTGTAAGTAGTATGAACGATGTTTACTTAAATCTGAATTCAGACCCTAACCTTGCTTACGCAGTCTCAATACCAAATATATGGCTACATGGCTATGTTCTCACAGTTATTAACGAAAAGCTAGGTCAGCCAGCAGACTAATTGATTTCTCTCATTCGGGGCAGTTTACAACAGTGGTTACAAATATGTTTCATTGACGTTTCTTATAATCAACTTGAGTACTTATTTTGACTCCTGAAGCAATTTCCGAGTTAGTGAGAGCTTTAAAACTGGGTTTAATCAAAGTGGTCACCGCCCTCTTTGATGGCCAATACATTCATTTATTCATCTATTAAGTGTTTAGGCACTAACAAAACGTAACCAAAAAGGTCAAGACAACACGCTTTATAAAATTTAACAAATAATTTATTTCCCTTGAAAACACTAGTTAAAAATGAGAAAAAGAACTTACGGTTATACGAATCAGATCCAAAAAAAATCCAGGCATTAAAAAAATAGAAATCAAAGAAGCAAAATGTCCTAATGAAATTGATTTCGAATCCCCATGAAATCCAAAGTGGAAGGAGATGACGTATGTTGTGGTCAGTGTCGTTATGATGTGTTACCAGTTCTTAGTTGAGTCGCAGAAAAAAATATTCTGATTTGAGTTCTGTATAATTCTGGATAAATGTCCTTATTCAAAAATTAATTTAAAGTACTAGCATTTCCAGGGAAAAATCACTTTTCTTTAAATTAAAATAAAATAATTAGCCCCAAAACGGATCACAACATAAAACACCTAGACGTCTCGAGTCTTAAGGCAGGTATGACTATTATTTCTCAAACAACAACAATAAATCTAGCTACAACGCAGAACAGATGCCCAGATGTGGATCAATCTTCTGGGAAAATCTAATTCATACATGTTATTTAACACGAAGTTCAAGTATGGCATTGAATCTAATTTATGAATCTTACTCTGAGAAAGATTTCAAAATTAAAAAAATTGTTTACAGCAACCTATCACTGGTTTTTTATCAAGGTCAAGTACCAAGTCGGCATTATATACAAGGTTTCTATCAAGTTGTTTACGTTAAAAATAAACAAAATCAGTCAGAACTGAACTCTATTCCAGTAACAAAAGCATGTAATGGAATAAAAAGGTTAAACTTACAAACAAACAATTAATTAAATCAAATGCAAATTAAATCAAATCTAACACACCAATGAAAATCCTGAGACTAAAGTAAGTGTATTTGAACATTTTCAAAAGACTTTGAAAGAATGTATGCAGAAATATAATACACATCAGCACAGTATCAACTACACTGACGTCTTACCACGTGTTGTCAAAGCTTACGATCAAAGGTACCATCGAAGCATCAGATGTGCACTAAAATAAGTGACATTGAAAACGAAGTGATAGTGTTTTATATAACCTCATATACCACCCAGATGTAGAAAAAAACCGGAGAGTGAGTTCGCATTGGAAAAACTGCATTTGACCAATGTTATTTATCTAACTAGACAACCAATTTGATTCTTATCACTGAAAATACGTGGACGTGACACTCCTGCCAATACATTTGAAGCCATGAACATTTTTACTTACATCAGTTAAAACGAGTGACCAGAAAATTAAGAGAACATTTACAGTATCGAAAGCATTCTCGATCAGAGTACACATACAATGAACAAACATCGACTCCAAGAAAATATTTCGAAAAGGATATCCTACTTTAGATTCTTGGATTGCTGCTTCACATGTCAATGTGTATTTTTTTTTTAGAAAAAGAAGAAATAACATCATGTACATACTCTAACTCTTCTTCTCAAAGTTCCTCTCTTCAAGAGCTGCAAAAACAACGTCTTTGGGTATGATGTGGAGATCGTGTTCCGTCACCTTCTTGACAAATCTTTGTCTTATGTTGTGTCATTGGAGTAGCGATTGGTAATTTGAATTTGCAGCATGCATACAAACAATTCTTAACAATTTCCTATACCGCAGTATTACTTCCATGTTCATCTGAAAAATATGCGACAGAAACAGAAACAACGGTAGCTCTTCCGCCGATGCCACTCGATACAATATTTTTTCCAGTCACAGCATTAACAGAGCAACGATCTTTTGGAACATTTGAAAAATAAAAGCCATAGAGCCATGAATAATCCATTTCATTTAACTTTACCAAGCAATAGATGTTTCGATTTGTTTTCCGCCAACACCATGTTTTGTTCACAGCCAAATTACCAAAATCCATTTAATTGGATGACGGGTGTCATTCATTATTCATAATCACCTAGTAACACCAAAGGTCAAAACACGTTCGCCGTCAAGATTCTGAACGAACAAGGTCAAGAATGATTGAACAACAATGATCGTCTCATTAACGAATCTAAACTAACTTCACTCTCAATGATTAACTGAATACCATGAAAATTCTTGTTGGTTATAAATTTAATATTCATCGTCTGGTCGAAACGCTTGCAGCTACTTTTAATTATCAGCTTGGCAAAGCCTCGAAGAAAGCTCCCTAAAGTGTTCTGATCGACTACTATCAAATCATTTTAAAATGCATTTTCTGTCATCAGAATAATATCAATTACATTTTGATCAGATTTATTTGTATTGTTTGTAGTAGCAAAATGTGGTGGAAACATAGCCACTCCATTACTCAGTGTGGGCCATATCACTGTTAACTAGGAAGATAGAACACGCATCACTTTAAGCATGATCTTGTTCACACACGTTAACTTCCTGCCAGTAAAATGTAGTATGAAGTTGTCAACATTAGTATGACAGGATATTTTGGGCAAAATATTTTATTCGCGAAAGGAAAAGACAATGTGAAACTACATTTTCGAAACTCGCTCGACAAAGAGAGCATAACTTAGGAGATATGTTGAAATCACAGTTTAGTGCGTTAGCATCCATCTTTCACCCAACTGTGAATCAAGAATTGAATGTTTAAATTAATTTAAATTTTAATAAAAACTGTGAATCAAGAATTGAATGTTTTAAACGATGCAACTTTAACTTCGGACAAGAATTTCTTCACAACACACTGATTGACAAACAAGGACCAAAAGAGTCTTTAATAAGACAAGGATTATGTGTTGGTTCAAACTGGAAAGACGTTTTGGGTCACCGAGACATTACAATCAATTCATTTCACAATTCTGTTCAGGGCAGTATTTTCTTTAAAGCCAAAACAAGGACGAGTTAAACAGAGACGTCGATATCATAACCACGTTCACACAAAGATTTTTAAAAATATGAATAGGAGTAGTCAGAAAGTCAATAAAAGCTTCATTAACGTAAAATACTCAAATTCAAAAGGAATTTAAGGTATTGGTAACTAAATCTCAAATAATCCTAAATGTTTAATCAAAGTCCAAACGTATTTAATATTCTGAATGAATTGCCAATTTTGAAAATGCAAATAGACGAAAATTGCCTTGCAAAAGTTGATTTACTAACGGTTTTGATGAATCACAATCGTTACGAGTCTATGTGAAGACACCAAGCTTTGTAAAATTAAAGAAATTTTTTTTCCCTAGAATACAAAGTGAAAACTGAGAAAAGAAAGAACTTGCAGTATTGCACATTGAACCCAAATTGTAATCCAAGAATTAAAAACGCACGGCCTAGCAATAAAAATCCTTAAAAAAGCTGAATTCAAGTCCTGATGACATCCAATATTGAAGGCGATGACGTGGCGGTTATGGTCAGCGAATCTCTTGTTGAATCACAGATATATTATGTCAGGTTTTACTTCAGTATAAATTCCAAATATCTTTAGCCTAGAATTTGGTCATAGCACTTTTGTATTTCCAGAGAAACAAAATCACATGAATTCAAAAATTTAAAGAAAATAACATATAGCCCAAACTGTTTACAGCATAATACAACATAAAGTGCTAGATGCTAAAGCACGACAGATAAATATCCTTACAGTCACAAGATAATACAGTTCTCCGCTTGACCTCAAGTCACATTAACATTCTAAAAACAATCATTACCTTATTGAGCCTTTGTTACTTAAAAATTAATAACCTATAACATTCATGTGGGAATCTCCAAAACACTGACCCTGATCAACATATTTTCAACTTATTGTTTAACTGAATAATAATTCGGTTAATATGTTCATGCACATAAAGTATACTGACGCTATTTTAGTTGTTTACATAAATGGAAAAAAAATAAGTCAAGCAAGTCAGTCCAACACACAATGTTACATTACAATAAAATGTAATAAAAAAATTTAAATACTAACAACAAACAATTAAATATTCATAACACAATAATACAATTTTTAATGTAATGTTATGTATGAAAAAAGTTGTTGTTCTTGTGTCATAACAAGAGGGAGAGAGAGATGAAGGAAGAGATGTCGCCAGCTACATTTGAAATGAGAAGGCGGAGATCTATTTCCTCGTCGATACGGAACTGAACTTTATTTAATTAATCAACACACATATATTGACTACATTCTACAAACACATCTAAAAACTTTATAATAAAAATTCATGCAATACATATTATATTTTCCCTTTTCAAGCTTTCCAACTTCATTTATTCGTATAACTTCTGCATTTTAGAATATTATACAAATGGTTAATTCTCAATCATTTTCAAGATAGCCTAAAGTATAAAATGTAATAACTATAATTAATGTAACAGTTAATTTAAAGAAATGCATTTTACTTATTTTAAAATAAAATATAGATTTAAAATATTTGCTAGATATTACTCTTTCTTGCTTAAAGAATACTTTATTTCAATCATTAAATCAAAACATGAAGTTGGTAGCGAATTCAACCTTTACAATAAAAATTACATAAATATAATTAAATAATAATTCTTTAGAACATTTAAACATTCCGTTACAATATATTATAAATAAAAGTATTAAGTGAACATTGTTGCTAACATAACAATGTTACTATTAAAATCTCAACATTAAAAATACTTATTCCCAAAGAAGTTACGGCATATACAATTGTTTTACCTGAAATGAGAAGGCAAAAGTCTATTTCCTCGTCGATACGGAACTGACCTGACCCTTTAATGCGTGGTCTATTTATACGCATCTTGTGTCAGGGTTAACGTATCGGAGAGAAAATACGTCCGCTCTCTTCAGGTAAGAATCAGTTTCTCCCGGTCAAAACCGGCTTAATTTACTTCATCTGACATAAGGTAAAACTCAAATTTGTGGTTTATCTATATTCGTTTGGCGCAAGTTAGGTCCAAATATGATAATCCCTTAATAATCTAAACCAGCAACATGTTTTAACATACTAAGCCAGCAGCGATGTCTGTCCATCATTAGATAAGAACCATTTTGTAGCGACGACTGTCCATCATTAGATAAGAACCATTCTGTATTTACGTCAGCACGGAAGTTTGTTCTAATTTTTTATTAACCGAATTAGACTTTGCCAATACCTGATTTTACAGAATATATGTTTCACTGATAAGACTTAGGAGCTGACTGACTCAGTAAAATTTTTGCTTTATAACCTCATTCCACATAATAATGTACATTCGTATAGCTAGTGATTTACGTTGCCAACTTTATGCTTTGCACATCAACTAATTTCCTTCCGTTAATATATAGTTGTGCTTTGGAAATAAATGAAATTAATTTTAACACACTTTAGAACTTACTTTAATATAAAACATTACTTTAATACAATTTAAAGAAAATAGCAATCTTATTAATTTTACTAAAAAATCAATTCCTAATAGTAATACTAATCTCAGACTAGTGTTTTTAGTTTGAACGTCAATAAAATCTTTGTAATTCCAGTGAATAGGGTTTTATGCATTTTAAACTAAGAGTGTTTTAAATGGCAACTAGTTTCAAAATGCCTATCAAACTCCTTCAAGACAAAATGATGGCACTGGATCACGCGTTTTAATGTGCAAAACAAAATAGATTTGACACGAATCGAATGAGTTGTAACAGTTTAAAAGCTTAAATTCTAAATTTTGTTCCAATATTCATTTATTGAGGAATTATTGAGTACAAAATACATGGTTGTCTTTATCTTTTTTTTGTCTCTAAAAACTTAGATATAACAATATTCAACTAATATATTAATAAATTGTTTGTAATGTTTTCTGAAAATGTAGAATCTCACATAACCAGTTGTTTTATCGTAGTCTTTTTTCATACCGTGATTTATATTTTATTACGGTCACGTAGAGATGTTACAATTATACAAAAATGCATATTGCGTTTGAGATATATTTCAAAACATCACCTAAATTTCTTCCTATACTGATGACTAGGCAGGACGCATTTTTCTGCTAAACTAAAAATAGTTCTCTGTTGTTTTCATTCTATGTTCAGAGTGCATTTCAGAGTATGTTATTCAACTTTTGGAGGCAATATCATGGTACTATCTTTATATGTTGTTTTAATTGTAAGACATATGTAATAGTATTATAATACACGGACTGATTGTGTTTGGAATTTCTATCCCTTTTGTAAGTCACAGCCTCTATCCCCCATGACTTTTGCTTAGTTTAGTAAACAAGCCACATTTACAAAATTTGTGTAACATCTGGATTATTAGCATTAATAATCCACAAAAGTAAATTGGATCAAGGAAGCAGCTGCAGTCATACAATTACACAGTAGTGACTGACAAAACCCGACATAGTCACTCTACCCAACACACGTTCTCAACCGTAATCCACTTCCCATTGCTAGATTTGCAAACATCGAATAAGACAGTCTTTGTTGAGCGGCTTCATTATTAACTTACCAACCACAAACAGCATACTTTCTCTTCGTGGTAGTATAACTGATTTGCGTGATGCTCAAGTCACTAATCGTGGCATTCTATCTCGCAGTGATTGAGCCGCTGTTAATCCCACTTTTGCACCTGTGAATAATCCACAAACAACGTCACCGAGGATAGTTCCAGAATACGTCGTGTAAACGGACTTTCTCGCTGTTATAGCACGCACAGGCCTGATATGTCAACTTACGAAGTCATTATACTAAATATCAGGCCGATCTCTAATGTAGAGTTGTATCGTCATTGATTGAACTCGAAGATCTATTGCGAGACAGTCACTAATCGATAAGGGTAACACAACTAGGTATCAACCGATTATTATGACATAGAAGATGCCAAGGTGTTACGAGCGTAATCGATATCAAATCACTTGGTTCCACGGTTGGTGAAAACCATATTAGTATATAATCCTGAATATCCACATCTCTCTCTTCGGACATACTTTCATAACAGCCACTGATGGCGCCACTAATTAAATTATCTACGTCGTTGAAGCAATCCTGACAATGTCAGGAACGACTTGTTATCCGACTTCTGATTTAAAAGATACAGCAAGAAACGTTGATTGTCTGGAATATATTTAGGCCAACCAAGAACTCTTCTCAACGTCGATTGTTCAATGTTACCCAGATATTGTGGAGATTCATTTACAATGATGGAGCTGAGAGAATGCTGTTGTTCATGTGTAGAAATGTTACAGTCTTTACCAGTCATCAGTGAAATATTTTGCCGGGCCTCTTAATTTTTTGAAATAATATCACACGCACCTCTGGGAAGTTACGCTCAGATGAAAACCCAAATGAGTTTGCGGGAAAACCACCAAACAGTGACCAGATAAGGTACTCAAGTGAACGTGATTCCTCAGAGGTAAGATATGTAGACAATTCACGCTAAATTCTGCTTTTGTTGATGTGATTATGATCATGATGATTAAGTTAACGATTGGGAATAAATTTACATCAATAGGTTGCATCGCAGCATATATTTCACGCAAAACCTCCTCAGAACGAATCGTCGGTGTATGAATTTCGTTTGTTGTATACATTATAGAGATCTTCAACAAGTTCAAGCATCACTATGCGATATCCTGTTCTATCCAAGATGTCTTGGTGAACAATCGCTGACAAAATAACGTTCAGTTCATTGGGTTGTTGTCTGCACGAATTGAACCTAATGTTTTTTGGTGGGCTGTTGTCTGCCCAAATTAATCCCAAGAGTGTTTCAGACTGATCCGTGAGGTCTTTACAATCACGTAGTCCACCAAGGTAGTTTAATTTCTTGTCTTGTGAGTCCATCTACCCCTGCATTTATTATTTATATGGTTGCAGGTGTACGTTTTACGTTCTGTGTAATTATCTGGTCTATGTTGTTCTGTTCACTCTTTGATTTGTTCGAGCTGGTGCATGGAGAAGTGCACCTGCTGCACGGCTTACAACTTTGTGTTTCTTTTGTTGATACTATTGTTACAATAAATATTCGTTCTTCTTGTTGTCATAAAAATTCTTTATGTTGTTGTATTAGAAATGTATCTGTTTTTTGTGTGTGTGTGGGGGGGGGGGTGGCTTAGGTATTACTACTTGAGCTGTGTACAGTGCCATATATTCCTTCCATAACGTTTCACATTCTTCAGTTGTTCTGTTCATAATAAATGCATTAAGCGTTTTTGCTAAATGATTTTATCTGCAGTAACTTGTTTCTTACAAATAACATCCCTAAATACCATTTCAGCGTTCATATGCTTATCATGTGTCTTTGATAGCATTTTTATCAGATATGTTTTCCAGTTGCCGGATATATTAAGAGTGAAACGTACTGGATTTGTAAAAAAAGATTTCCTGGTGAGCCACTTCGTTAAAGTATTGAGATGTTATCTTGGAAACTGCCACTTTAACATATTTATGAATTACACGGGTGCTCTTTGGTGATTACATCAACGGTTTCTCCAATTTCACCAACATATTCGTTAACTTCAGCAATCACCGCAGGCAAGCATCCAATAGTCTCTGCAGTTGATTGTGTAGCTTTCCTAATATCACTCGTCCGTTTAGCTATTTTACAGAATAGACCCGGTTCGTCTTTTCTTGTTAGCGCTGCAACTTATTCTACTGATGCTCTCGTTGCCTTTTTGAGATCATCTTCACGTTCCGCAAATAACTCATTTGGTTTAGTCAACGGTGCAAATGTTTGTTCAAGCCCACTGAGAAATCTTCTAGTGTAATCTCTCGCGAATGTAAAATATCTATTACACTTTTTACGACCTGCAATACCATTACGAAACAGTTCCTGGTGTTCTCGATCGGCTTTACATTGTCGCTTTTCATATTCTTTTATGATATTCATGGCTGCCATTATGTATGACTGATATGATTAATAAATTATCGTGCCCAAACCCTATGATATTTTCTCCGCGACTAGAAGATTTGATCAAGTCAATGGTGAGAAGAATATATGGGTCCTTAGAAATCCTCGCAAAGATGTCATGCAACGCACCCCGCGTGTGATTGGCGGAACACCAAGTCCAAATAATATTTGCAACACCATTCGGGTCAATACCACGAAATATCAATAGCATGTTACAGATGTCACAATTACTTTAGGCACCTGTGCATATCGTTTAGTCAAATAAATCACGTCTCTCTGTTAGTGTCAACATCGTGAAAATATCTTCGTTTACAGCAAGGTTATTTCATTTGTACCTAAAATCAACAATCATATGTGCTTCATCGATGGTGGTCAAGAAATCGATGATAGAATCTTTGCTTTTCAACGCTTTTTGAAAACATTAAAGCATCATAACGCCGTTGATCATCAGACGACGACAGAATCAAGTACAGCCGATCTCACTTCAACCATATTAAAATCATATACAGCAACAGCTGAGTTTCTCCTCATACAACAGGGATAATGGTCGATGCATAAACTGTGGTTAGAAATATATCACCATATTTAAATGGTTTAGGTGCTGTCAGTGCGGAAAAGTTAGTAACGGAAAATTCTTTGTTTGTTTTCCTCAACGCTAAGCTTCACAACTCCTTAACATCTTCATATGGTTTATTTTTTCGTTATTGTGTGCTATATCGCATGAAAAATAGTACCATAAATACAACTAGAGTTCAAACACGTAATGGACTAGCAGCGATTACTTTAACTTGTGTTTGATGTGGCGCACACATTTTTAAGTTTATTAAAAAGAAGTCACCAGCGGTGATGTCCCTGCTGCTTTCACTTAGTTAACCAAGATACTATGGAGTAAATGTTTTGATGAAAACCATATACCTGCAAGCAATTACAGCGGGACTGGTACAGGGCTTGATTCATAACTCGATTCAAACAAATAACCGAATCATGGCTAAAACCAGTAAATTGTGATGCTGCTAAGTGTTACAGACATGACATTGAGTACGAGACATCAAAAGGAGTGGAACTAATTCATTACTTAAGTGTGATTAATCATAACATGGATCATCAATTGTGGTATGAAGGCTACGATTACATCGGAAGGCAAAGCATCTCAGAAGAAGTAAAATATATAAATACAAGCAACCATTGGTGCAAAAGGCCGGACATATTCTACAGTTCAAACATATTCTACAGTTCGTGTGGGCATTGGAAGGGCGAACCAGCTGTTGCAAAGTTAGCAAGCCCATAAAAGGTCACTCATGAGGCTGCCAAGAATGTTTGGCTAGACAAGCGTTGTGGCAAATTTATCTGCCAGTGCCAAAGATAGTGGGTTGATGTACAAATCATCAGGCCAATGTGATGTTTTTTCCATATGTTCGTGTCAATGAATGTATCTACAAGTACGCGTTAATGTCAATGTTATCGATAGATATAAGAAGCTGAGCCGCTAACTTCAAAATATTCAGCAAGTGTCGCTGATGTACTTAAACGCATGTACACGATTATTAAAGATTTCTCAGATCTGCTTCAGCGCTATTGGTGAACACCCTGTGCAAATTCATGTTGGACTTAACCACATTTCGTCGTGACCAAGCTATTGTAGAACGATTTAATTATACAAACGAGTATTTGGACCTTACTATGATCAGGATTGTTTTAATGATGAAACTTCTGCAGTCTCACGAGTGGGTAGCACGACTTCCGTTAGTTATAACAGTATTTAATAATATGATAATTTAAAACCATGCGATTCGTCAAAAATCAATTAAGGTTACACAGGTAATGCGATTCGCCAAAAATTAAGAACGGTTACGTAGCCGGCATCGTCAGTTTATTTGACAATTGGACCTGGTATTCGTGTGACACTTCGACATCGTTTGTCTTTTGACTTATAAGGATTTGCAACAAAAGTTAAGTTGTTGTTTTTTTTTTCTCTCACCAGGTGTAGACATAGCAACGCACCACTGCTTTATCCGATTTTGCAGATAACAAACTGTTTTTGGTCGGCCCCATATATGGTAAGTTTGTTGTTGAAACATTGCGTGTACTGGCGAGAAGTAAAGAGTCATCAAATCTATCCCTGCAGGTACGTATTGATTTCACATTGAAGTACGTTAATGTTATATAAAATGACTAATAGCATTTACGTTACTCAATAAAGTGGATTTGCCTAAATTTACCAGTGGTATTGTTATTTACGTTGACCCAATTGAGCTTCTGATTGCCGTTGAAACCACACTGATGTATCGCTACTGTTACATGTTTAGGCTTTAATAAACAGTAACACATACAAAGTGACAAGAACAAGCTTTGTAAAATTTAACAAATAATTTATTTCCCTGGAGAAAAGATTGTGAAAATGGAAAATGAAACTTCAAGTTTTAAGAATCAATTCCAAAAGTAATACAATAATAATCCACAAATGAAATTACAAAAGTCCTAGTAATGAAATGCTCTAATAAATTCAAGTTCGAGTTATGTTGAAAAATCCAAGATAGAAGACGATGACGTATGTTGAAGTCTGTTTTGTGCTTATCTACAGTTCCTATTAGAAACAATATTTAACATTACGGTGTTAGAAATCGGAATAAAAGTTTGATAAACTGTCTTTGTCCAAGAATTCTGTATGAGCACATCAAATATTTCCAGATATACGAATTAATCCTTTGAAATATATTTAAACAGAAGGAAAGATAACAAGGAATTACAAACTTGCCTACAGCAATAAAAAAAATCTTAACGTCATTCGTAAATGCCCAAAACTAAACTCTGTTTCCCTAAAACAAAGATTATATCGTATTCTAATACGCAGTTTAGAAAACATCTCGAAAGAGTCCCGTGATCGTTTATATCACGTATTCCTAACGTTACCCTGACGAGAACCAATTATTTTTTTGCTTTAAGAATAAAACTTTGTTTAATTCTTAATTCTTTAGTGCCAACTTGACCTTGACAACAACCATTCATTAAAATAAATATTAAACCTGTTTATGTGGTTACCGCTAACCTTGAATCAAGGTCAGGATCTGGGTAAACATTCTTGTTTATAAAAGAATCATTCAGGCCAACCGATTTTCTGTATATTTCTAGCTGCTTGCTTGAGACACTTTACTTTCATGGAGTTTTAATATTATGAATCGACTGGTTGAATAACACATGTAACTTGTTTCATAAAATAATTAAAAGCGACAAAGAGATAACGGCTGAGACCAAGAAAAGAAAATTTAAAAATATTCAGAAACCGTTACTATTATACTAGTCAGTAGACTTGTTTCTTTACACATGATATTGGTTTTTGTCTGCAATACGGGCAATTGATATATTGTTGTTATACTATTTTCCAATTTATTTATGTATTTCAATTCTGCATTTTTTGTTTTATATTTTCGACGCTACAAAAAAAAAATTAATGTCAATTTCAAACAAAACGTAATGAATGTTGCCGCATTGATGAAAGAAATAGTTTAGATAATTAATACCGACTTCCCATAATCAGCAAATACTAACTCTCATATAAGGGAGAAGTAAATACAAATAGCATATACCCTTGGTTTATTACACTATTCGTCACGCATACAAAAGGGAGAAGTAAATACAAATAGCATATACCCTTGATTTATTACACTATTCGTCACGCATACAAAAGGGAGAAGTAAATACAAATAGCATATACCCTTGATTTATTACACTATTCGTCACGCATACAAAAGGGAGAAGTAAATACAAATAGCATATAGCCTTGATTTATTACACTATTCGTCACGCATACAAAAGGGAGAAGTAAATACAAATAGCATATGCCCTTGATTTATTACACTATTCGTCACGCATACAAAAGGGAGAAGTAAATACAAATAGCATATACCCTTGATTTATTACACTATTCGTCACGCATACAAAAGGGAGAAGTAAATACAAATAGCATATACCCTTGATTTATTACACTATTCGTCACGCATACAAAAGGGAGAAGTAAATACAAATAGCATATACCCTTGATTTATTACACTATTCGTCACGCATACAAAAGGGAGAAGTAAATACAAATAGCATATACCCTTGATTTATTACACTATTCGTCACGCATGCAAAAGGGTGAAGTAAATACAAATAGCATATACCCTTGATTTATTACACTAATCGTCACGCATACAAAAGGGAGAAGTAAATACAAATAGCATATACCCTTGATTTATTACACTATTCGTCACGCATACAAAAGGGAGAAGTAAATACAAATAGCATATACCCTTGATTCATTACACTATTCGTCACGCATACAAAAGGGAGAAGTAAATACAAATAGCATATACCCTTGATTTATTACACTATTCGTCACGCATACAAAAGGGAGAAGTAAATACAAATAGCATATACCCTTGATTTATTACACTATTCGTCACGCATACAAAAGGGAGAAGTAAATACAAATAGCATATACCCTTGATTTGTTACACTATTCGTCAAGCATACAAAAGGGTGAAGTAAATACAAATAGCATATACCCTTGATTTATTACACTATTCGTCACGCATACAAAAGGGAGAAGTAAATACAAATAGCATATAGCCTTGATTTATTACACTATTCGTCACGCATACAAAAGGGAGAAGTAAATACAAATAGCATATAGCCTTGATTTATTACACTATTCGTCACGCATACAAAAGGGAGAAGTAAATACAAATAGCATATAGCCTTGATTTATTACACTATTCGTCACGCATACAAAAGGGATGGGTGGGATGGTATAACATTTTGCTTGTACCAATAACTTTTTTATGCAACACATATAAATTGAGTGGGGTATAATTTTTACATACATAAAGACAATCAACTATACAAACGGCGATATGGAATGACTTTTATTTCATATGACCACATATACAAATGGTGTAAGGTAGGTTAAAAATATTTTTACATATAAACACATAATCAAAACTCTGAAGATAAAACAAACACAAACGCAGAAATGGTAATTAATCCCATAAAAAATCCATTTTCTATGATACCTTTATGGTACTGAAAAGGGCGGTTGGATCGGATGCTGTGCGCTAATAAAGCTAGTCAAGAATGATGACACATCTTCATTCTACGCTGTAGACTTCCAAAACTACTGTTTCCAACAACCATCTATTTCGATTTAAATGTGTCTGAGAAGTGCAGTCGTTTCTATTTTGTGTCAGCTGGTCCTGCTTCCTTTATGGAGACGGGATAAACTGGATCGAACAGCATACTGAAGTTTGTAGTCGAGTATGCCACACAAACCCACGAACCGTTTCTTTTGAAATAACTCTTCTCTGATTTACACAGCGGAACACGTTATCCTTCTTCAACATAATCTTACTGAGTGACTAAAAATAATGATGCAATATGCGTATTTTTTATGAAAATAGTTAATGCTGTGAGTATAGTATATGCCCCAACCATTTAGGAAAGAAACAAAACTTTCAGATATGTGTCCATGTGCGGCGCGTGCACTTTTTGAATATTATGTTGTGAACAGAAATATTACCCAACCATACAAGTACGCTTTGTCGCAATTATTTTCATATGGCAAAATATGTCCGACAATAATCCTGAAATACTTGCGTTTAATCATAGATGCAATATCCTGAGAAGCAGTTTACTCACAATGAGGAAGCAAAGCTTCGGGACAAACGGGTCTGCATGGAATAAGATGGATCTCGAGGGATCCTTGGTCAGACTGGGAGGAGTGGGCCATGCGTGACTGCCCCTTGCCCATTCCACAACATTTTGTGGAACCCAAAATATACCGTATTCGTCGACTGTACACCACGAGATACACGATTCATTTTTAATGACTAAATTTCTTCTTACTATATGGGTAAAAATGTAAATCAATATTGTGATGCGAGCGAAAATCAATTATGCATATATGAAACAGGCATTATTAATAAATTATTTACATTTATCAGCTTGATAGTTTACCTACGAGTGATGGAGATTGTCTGTTTAGTAGTCCTAATTTTCCCGAAAGAAAATAAATCCACATGTCTTATCACCAAAATCATTTTGACGCTATTGTAGACATTAACGGATTTCTCAGGTACCGCTTGTATTGTTATGAATTTAACAAAGGATTCAACATTTGAAAGCAACATCGACAATATTGAAAAAGATGGCATCGCCTTTTATAGACTCGAGAATAATTATGTGTGGACAGAAATGTGTGAGTCAAGCTTGTGCCAATCAAATATGTTCATATACATTTGAATACCTAATCTTTTCAGACCGAGGCTTCTTTTGATTAAGTATTCCCAATTCAGTACGTAATTGGTTATGACTTAGTTAATGCAGATGAAAAACTCTTTATGGCATGCAATGCTGTAATTCTAACCCAATATTGAAATACGAGTGCTCTTTGGGTACCAGTTATGTAATTCTGAATATAGACATATCAAAGACTATACGTAGCTTTAGGGTACTGATATGCATACGTGTTTAGTAATTTGATATAGGTTTAATTGATTGTGTTAGGTGTTTAGGTTGTTTCTTGTGGTTTATGGTGTGAGCTATTAGTATTCTTGTTCATAAAGCTTAATAATGACTCAAGTATCAGGGAAAGCACAAAAACATACAAGTTTGAAATTGGAGATTTCGCTTGTGTGGTCGTCTTGTCCTTAGATGAGAATTATGTGAAGTATTTACGAGTTTAAGAAGCCCTCAGTCGTCGACTTTGTTGTCTTGAAGTCCTTGGAACTGGGGAACTTACCATATTTGTAGCCGATTTCTAGAAATTGTGGTTAAATAAGAAAGGGAGTGGAGGGTGGGTAAACAACATGCCGCAAGAATATTATATCTTACTTAATGGAGTCTGGTCGTTACGTATCATCTTTAAATAGATTTGACATGGACCCTTCTTGACATGAGGAATTACATCGAGTCGATGTTGAGAAATCTGAGACTAGATGAAGGAGATCGTGTGCGACTCATGTCGTAAGAAGATTATGTCTTATGTATATATTTGGTCCATTACGTCACCTCCTTATAGAGTTTTGACATAGACCCTTCTTTGAAATTTTATCTTTATGGAAATATAGTCCATCCACTACGAATGTCCTTACGAATTTCGTTGAAAGGAAACAGCGAAATAAGGGACGACCTATGGGTATCTGGCATTAAAACAAAAATAAGCACACACAAAAACCAAAGCAAACAACAACACGTAAATGTTAATAGATTGCATGGATAATTAAACTCCTGCTAAAAAGGACTTTGATTTCAACGTCTCTTGCATAGTATCTAACTAGGTACACGCTCAAACATTTGAATTTGTATAGTTTAAAAAAAATCGTCCAGGCAATTTCAAGAAATCTGCAGCTAGATGGAGGTCTCGTAAGCCACATGTCGTAAGAACATTATATCTTTTTTTTAAAAAGAGTTTTGACAAGGAACCTTCTTGGACATTTTATCTGTAAGAGATATTCAACTCTCGAAGGAAGTCTTTACGAATTTTGTTGATAGCAAAACGCGATATAAGAGGCGTCCGGTGGGTACCGGGAATGAAAAACAAGCAAAGGTTAATAGATTGAATCAAGAATGTGTACTAATGGAATCTCTAATTAGAGGGTTTTCATTATTACGCCTGTTGGACAGTACCTGGTTAGGCACTGGTGCTTATAGTAAAACATACGTCCCTTCTTTAAAGAGTCCGACATATCCCTTCTTTGACTTTTTATCTCTAGGGGGATTGAGTCCAGCCACGAAAGAAGCCATGATGAGCTTCGTCGAGAGAAAACAGGGAAATAATGGACGTCAGATGGGTACCGGGTATGAAGAACACGCCAATATTAATAGATTGTATTACTAGTTTGCACTAATTGATCCCTTACTTAAAGGATTTTGATTTCACCGCGTCTCATACAGTCTCTAAGTAGGTGCCCATTCTAATAGCAGGTAAAGTTTGAAGAAAATTCGTCCAACTGATTTCGAGAAACTAGCGGCTAGATAAACAAGGTCGAGTACAACATATGCAGTTAAACAGTGGGGCCATTGCGTCCCCACTTTAGAATTTTGATATGGGTTTTTCTTTGATATTTTATCACTAGGGGATATAGTGCATCCACGAAGAAAGTCCTGACGAATTTTGTCGAGAGTTAAGCGCGATATAAGAGGTGTACGATGGGTACCGGATGTGAAAAACAATCACATATTAATATATTGTATTTCTCTGTGTGGAACCAACACTGTGACTCTGGATACACTGTCAGCAAGCGTTTGCAGTCTGTTAAGGATGACGCATACGAAGACTTTACCCACGATGCTGAGAAGGATATGCCCCTGTAGTTATTGCAGTCCCTTCTATCGCCTTTATTCTTGTACAGGGTTACGATGTTGGCATATCTCGTGTCCTGATGCACTTCACCCTCATCCCAGCACTGGCAGAGAAGGTCGTGTTGGTGTGTGAGCAGCACGCTGCATCCGCACTTGATGACTTCTGCCGAGATATTATCCTTCCCTGACGCTTTACCTAAGAACAGTTTCACTAAGGCCTTCTTTAGTTCTGCCACAGTAGATTTATTTTGCGTCCAGTTCGGCAATGAGTGGGTGGTTATCAATGGTATTGAGGGCATCATGGGTCATGTTCTCTCTGGAGTACAGTTCAGAGTAGTACTCCACCCAATGCTCCATATGCTTGCCCTTGTCATGAATGGCATCGCCTGCGGCAGACTTCAATGGTGCTATCACTTTCTTCGTGGGACCCATAGCTTTCTTTTTGCCATCGTACATGCCTTTGATGTTTCCGATATCTGCTGCTGACTGGATGCTATGACAGCCAGTATTCACTAATGCACTGCCGTGCTAACCTCTGCACTTTGCTACAGGAATACCTGTATGCCTGTAGAGTCCTGTGGCAGAGGGATCATTTGTATTCCAGGTGAGCAGTGGGACGTTCTTCCATGATTGGCATGATATTGGTGGAGTTAGCCTCAAACCAGTCATTGTTCTTTGACTATTTCTTACCAAAGATCCATGTGACTGTGCTGTACACAGTTTCTCTGATGTGATCCCATTTCTCTTTGGCACTGCCATTGGGGAGTTCTGAATCAAACGTCTTGGAGAGAACATAAGTGAATTCCTCAGCTTTGTCTGAATATGATGTCTTGCTCACGTCAATGCGTGGTTTACCCTCTTGCCTAGAGTGGTGTGTCTTCTTTGGCTGCAGCTTCATTTTGCAGCACACCAGCGAGATGTCAGTGTCGCAGTCAGAACTGTGGAAGGTACAGGTAAGCACACCCTTCATGGCAGAAAGTCTCGCAATGATTAAATCCAGCTGCCCCAGTGTTTTGACCGGGGATGCTTCCAAGACAATTTATGCTGTAGCTTTTTCTGAAAGAATGAATTGGTGATGCTGAGGTTGTGGTCTGAGCACATCTCTAGGAGTCACTGCCCATTCTCATTCATCTTCCCAATGCCAAAATTGCCATTTCAGGAAGGCCAAAGGTCATGGTCAGCACCCACTCTAGTGTTGAAGTTGTCCAGTAATATCAAGGTCTCTTCCTTTGGAATTTTGTCAAAAAGCATGTTTAATTCATAGTAGAACTCATCCTTGGTATCTGCGGTGGCATTTGATAAATGCTGATCAGGTTGACAAGCTCAGTTGTGGTATGGAGGCAGTGGGATAACATTCTTCCGTTTCCTTGTTAGCAGGGTTCTATCATCCCCAACAGAGAGTTCCTGATGGTGAACCAACACCAAACTCTTTGGCTTTGTCAGCTGTCTCTCCTTGCCAGAAGAACGTGTACTTTTCTTCTCTGAGGGACCCAAACTTTGGAAGCCATCCTGTAGTGCAGCGATGTAGTCCTGGAGTCTTGCAAGTTCATCATTGATGACTGAAGTCTTTCAAATATCGCTCATTGCTTAAGATCATCTGAGAGTCCAGTCAGCATGGTCTGGATATTCCAGGTACCTAGCATGAGGATTGGAGATTTCCTTGTTGGTTTTCGTTTGTTATTTCTTGGTGCAGTAGTTGCAGTCCTCTTTGTCAGGTACTCATATATTTTTAAGCACTACACACCCAGCAAGGCAGATGAACTGTGGTGGGACGGCACCATTTTTGTCTAGGGGATGTCCAGCTTGAGGTAGGCAGTAGCTGTCCAATGAGACCTGATGGTCTCTCCCACTGTTGGAAGCAACACCTGGCATCTGACTCTTCAGCCAATTGAGTGATGACTTATAATCGGTAAAGTGCTGCTTCCCATGTTGTGTCAATGCTGTGAAGCAAAGCTGGAGTGTCCTCTACAGGGCACAAGCATGGGCAGGTGATATGGAGAATCAGTTAACTGTTGCCCATGCAGCTGATTCCCCCTCTCCATGCATCTGATGGATCCAAGGGAAAAGACATGCTAATATGTCATGGCACCAGCAACATCGCAGGCGTGGCCAAGATGACACTGAAAACAATGCCAAGTTGCCTTAGGGACTCCATCACTGGATTTTCTGTTAAAGTTTACTCCCTTAGCTTTTCCTAAGTGGATATAAAATGACAGAGCAAGTGAATATAACAGGGCAAGTGGATATAATATGACAGGGCAAGTGGATATAATATGACAGGAATAATTCTTATATGGTTGATGCTTATGAATTGGAAAATATACGATCAGGTACATATTTTACAGATGTCTATTTGGAAATCAGCAATGATATTTTAACGACATTAAAAATCCATATACATGTATAGCGTTTAATGAGGAAGACCCATATGAAAAAACTCACCAATGACCACAGAACACTGAATCCCAAATGAACAAAGTGGTGAAACTGTGGGACCTCAATCAATTGTTTGTTTGTTTGATTAGAATTTTTAAAATAGCTTTTAACAATTTTTCAGTCATATCACTATGATATCTGCAGTGAGGCAGTTTATAGTGATGTCTAGCACTGGGGCATCATGCCACAGACATGTGGCATGATGTTCCACCCAGTCACATTATCCTGACACCAGGCTGACCAGTCCTAACACTAACTTCATAATGCTGAGCATCAAGCGAGGCAGCTGTTAGTACCATTTCTGCAAGTCTTTGGTCTGACTCAACTGAGGATCGAACCCACAACCTCCCGCTTCCTTGGCGGACACTCTAACCACTAGGTCACCAGAGCAGTTGACCTAGATCGAATATGAACAACATCTGGAAATAGATCCAGAATTTTGATACATTGCTGAAAGCCAATGATTTAGTGACAATTGAACATTTAGATCACTGCAACTGTTTCTTTAGATGGCAGATCAATGCTATATGCCCGCTTTGCAACAAGTAGGTATATTGATGCATGTTCACTGTGCTACAACTATTCTTAATTTCTGATAGGTCACCCCAAAATACTTACTGATCATATTGGTGTGGAGCAAATTTTTCAAAAATTAAAGACAAAGTTCTTCCACCTATAGATTAGAAACAACCCATGTTGCACCTTGAGTGCAGAAAAATGAAGTACATCGCATGTGTGCCAAAACCTGCAATCAAAATGTCTCAATAACATAAGGTGCTCTTTGAAGTGAATGGGAAATTGTTCCACTTCATTTAACAAGGCCACTGTTGTTAAAAGTGCATGAAATATCTAGCACTTCATTAACACTGAACAATATCAACATGGCAGGTGAATCCAGGCATTTTGCTGAAGATATGTCAATGTCCCTCAAATTGGGAAGCCAGTGGTTTTTCAACAATTGTATCATACAAAAGTAAAGAAAACAGATCTATGCTAGGGTACGAGCCTATTGGTGAAAGTGAAATGGAAAACATTGAGCACCATGCTGTCACTGTGCTAAATTCTGGAAGAGCACATATACAGGTAAAATAACATATTTATAGATATAATTACATTGTTCTGATTTAGGTGAAACAAAGATGAAATGCATCCATAAGAAAGATAACTGTTGTTTAGTTGATTAGTTTTTAAGGGCTTAATACTACTTTTGAGCAAGGAAAGGCTATACATAGCAGCAAGTACATTTGTTGATATCTCATTTTTATAAAATTACTGGTGGAGGAAGGCATGACATCTGCATATTGATAATTTAGAAAAGTGCATCCAGAACTTACGTATAGTGCTGAGCAAAATTTGCTTACAAATAGTTTGTATAGATTCAGGTGAAACACAAAGAACAACATGACTATTGACATTTTAATCTTAGGTTTCTGAATGTTATAAAAATGGCTGATTATCTTGAAAATATTAAAATGGTCCAATATTGAAAAACTGCAAACATTAATGTTGTACCACACTCCATACAAAAAAGTCTAAGGCTTAAAGAGTTAGAAGATTACAAAGTTCTTTAAGAAAAATCAAGTCCAAAGAACAATATTACTTTGAATTAGAAATGATGGGTATTGTGGATTAGTGACTATGCATCTAGTCAATAATCCATTTCCCTTATGACCCACTTAAATCCATGTCCCTGTTGACCCACTTAAATCCATTTCTGTGATGACCCATTTAAATCCATTTCCTTGTTGATCCACTTAAAATCCATTTCCATGATAACCCACTTAAATCCATTTCCCTGTTGACCCATTTAAATCTATTTCCCTGATATCCCACTTAAATCAATTTCCTTGTTGACCCATTTAAATCCATTTCCCTGATGACCCACTTAAATCCATTTCCCTGTTTACCTAATTAAATCCATTTCCCTGATGACTTAATTAAATCCATTTCCCTGAAGACCCACTTAAATCCATTTCCCTGTTGACCCACTTAAATCCATTTCCCTGTTGACCCACTTAAATCCATTTCCCTGTTGACCCACTTAAATCCATTTCCCTGTTGACCCACTTAAATCCATTTCCCTGATGACCCACTTAAATCCTTTACCCTGATGAACTAATTAAATCCATTTCCCTGATGACTCAATTAAATCCATTTCCCTGATGACCCACTTAAATCCATTTCCCTGATGACCCACTTAAATCCATTTCTCTACATTAGATAAATGACATTACTGCAGTGATAGCAACCACTTTCCTGATTCGTGAGAAGATCATTGCATTCCGAGTAATATGGTTGGTGATAGAAACAAATCTACCATCATGTGAGGATGAGATTAACTGCAACTTTTCACCTAACACCACTTAGTGATATTTGTATTGCCAGTGATCTATAACAGCTAACTCTGCACTGGATTGATCAATACCAACATAATGTACACTGGAATGATCTGCACCAGAATTACACTGCAATGATCTATATTGACCTACACCTACATACCATATACGTTGTAATGATCAATATCAACATGCTATGCATGGGAATGATCTATAGCAACATACCATACACAGGAATGATCTAAATCTGCATACTGTACACTGGATTGATTTACATTAGCATACTATACACTGGAATGATCCACATTAGCATAATATACACTGAAATGATCCACTTTAACATACTATACACTGGAATGATCCACATTAACATACTATACACTGGAATGATCTAAATCTGCATACTATACACTGGATTGATTTACATTAGCATACTATACACCGGAATGATCCATATTAGCATAATATACACTGAAATGATCCACTTTAACATACTATACACTGGAATGATCCACATTAACATACTATACACTGGATTGATTTACATTAGCATAATATACACTGGAATGATCCACATTAGCATAATATACACTGAAGTGATCCACTTTAACATACTATACACTGGAATGATCCACATTAACATACTATACACTGGAATGATCTACATTAGCATACTATACACCGGAATGATCTACATTAGCATAATATACACTGAAATGATCCACATTAACATACTATACACTGGAATGATCCACATTAACATACTATACACTGGAATGATCTACATTAGCATACTATACACCGGAATGATCTACATTAGCATAATATACACTGAAATGATCAACATTAACATACTATACACTGGAATGATCCACATTAACATACTATACACTGGAATGATCTACATTAGCATACTATACACTGGAATGATCTACACCTGTATACTATACACTGGAGAGATCTACATTAAAATACTATACACTGAAGTGATATACATTAACATACTATATACTAAAATGAACTAATCAACTTGATTGAACATTAAAAGTCTTGGTTACAGTGGCTGTTATTTATCAATAGTGAAAAGTATCATATGGCTTATATTATGACAAATGAAAGAAGAAGCAAAAAAAAAACAATTTTCAGAGACTGCTACTGTGACAACATGGTCATTTTTTTGGTCTGTTTGTTTGATATTTTAATGGCACACCAGCACACTTAGGCTATTTAGCGCCATACAATAGGTTGTATTTATACATGTTTAAAATACTAAAAGTTTTTATATCGACCAGTGACATAGAAAACCAAATAGTTCAAAGTAAAATGGTAAGATGTTGGTAACAGTAAAATATGAAGCTTCCCAATCAACGGGAGATGTAAATGGTGTATATGGATGAAAAGATGTTGCAAAAAAGAGGCTGTATTTTGCATTAGATAAAAACATTATAGGTGATGACATACAAGTTATATTTTTAAAAAAAATATTTACTTCCTTCAGGAAATCTAAAATGCAAGTGATTTGTATAGTATCAAAAAGTTCCTTCATGTCATGTACATTATATTATTTATCACGCGTAGGTTGCAGGTCGGAACACTCTGTCATAAAGTGTTTAACAGTGCATGGTTCATTGCAAGAAACGCACTCTGGTGGATCTTCACCTTTTAGTATGTGGGAGTGGGTAATATATGTATGACCAATTCATTTTTTTGTTTTACCTTCATTCATTACCACCTTTGTTTAAACAACTTTGAAATCTGATAAGGTCTAATCTTGTTTGGGCAATTTTTAGTATCAGAAAAATATGTAAATTACACCTGATCCCTTGTGTTCATGTGAACATTCTATACAAAATGACTACCAATTTAATTTTTAGTGTAGACTTTGTTGTGTTAATCAAAAACAGACATTATTTCAGAAACTGGTAATTCCAAATTTTAATAGCAATCATTTTCTGTGTATCTTTAAAAACGTCATTTTAAAAAAAGAAATGCAGAAATTGATAACAGAACTGAGATTTAACAAAGCATAATTGAAACTGGTTTGTCAAATAAACCAAAATATTAAAATAAAATATTTTTGTGTGGTTATGGTTACATTGCAAAAAAACTTTCTTTTTTGGTCAAGAAGGATATCAGTGAAGTATAAAATAATAAATAAACTCATATACATCCAGAACTAACTTTGATCATAATTACTTCCCTTTGATAATTGTTTTCCAACTCTTTTTCAAACAAAAATATGTTGAGTCAGCAAGAACAAAAAATAGGATGGGCCTTGAATTACAGAACCACACCCACTTTTACCCAGTATATTGCTTTCTTATCATTACTGATATTTCTGTACTGTGATTGCTTCATGTACACATAATCAATAAATAAAAAATATACACCATGTCAACTGTTCACAATAATCTGTCTCTCATATAAAGTTGAGTGAATAGTTGGATTGTATATACTAGTACCTATTGCCTACATACTTGGACTTCTATGATGTATTAACACCAATAATCTGGACAATTTTTTCCAATCCATTTGCCATGTATAATCTTTCTCCAGAGCTATAAAACATGTTTAAACCAGACAAAACAAAATGATTAAATTCCTTGGCAAGGTAACCTTGCATTGTATTTAATCATCATGCATTCATGAAGAAACAAGCAGCTCTGGTTTTCATTGCAAGGGAAATAACTCTACTTGAAAAACTTTTAAAACATTATGTAACAAAATGGAGTTGGTGACCCAAGCAAATTGTATAAGAATAGCGGTTACTTGTAAATTTTTAAAAACATCACATGGTTGGTGACACAAAAAAAATCACAATTTTGCAGGTGTCACTTAACATAATATGGATTTAAATTGTTTTATGACAGATTATTTAACATTTCAAGATAAAGGTTTACAAAGTAAGTAAAGCAAGATCTTAAATGTACATAAGGGACCGTTATTATTAAACATAATTACTGCTTGCATGTTATACAATGATATCACTCTACCAAATTTGTACAATACCATGTATATTCACTTACAAGTCAAGTCAAGGTGCAAATGACAAATACATAATGCACCTCCAGATCAGGGTCTATATTATTTGTTCTAGTGATTACTCCAAACAAACTGCACAGACTCAGATCTGCCAGTGCATTATGTGATGGCAAATCTGGGTCTGTGTATTTTGCAGTTTAACAACTTGTAAGTAAGTATGTACAGTACTATTAGATGACAGATCCCTGAAGTTCTCTAATAGTAATATCATAGAAAGAGACCAGATGGAAAGTAGACTGAAAGCAACGATTTATAAATAAAAGACATATTTACTATATAGGTATACTTTATTTCACAAATGCATGTAATCATTTATGCCTTACAAATTTTTACATAATTTCTGGTGAAAATATTTAAAATATTGTATAGTATGATACACCTCATATTAAACACATCTCCATAGTCTGGACTAGTAGACTGAACTGTACCAAGTCAAAACTAGTTTAATGGACTCCTAGACATCTAAAAATTAATTCTCATACCTATTATGAAGCAGACTGGAAGTTTTGACTTATTTAGTGTAAAAAAATGATTTCATTTAATAGGCTTCTGAATAAGCTTTTCTTTCAGTTACAGGCTTGTGAATTCTATTACTACAACAGACAAAACTTTGCAAACAATTTCTTAAACAACAAACTTTCAATAAATTTTGAAATCCAATTTACCTTCCTCTTGGGAGATTCCACCGGAAACATACTGGAACATACTTAACAAGTTAAAATGTGGTGGAAAATATGGAACTGTATGCATTCAAATCCTGCATTTGGTATGGGATGTCACATGATTATGTTACTTCAGTCATGTGTATTGTCACAGATTAATACAAGATAATATGGATACAATACAACTGTCATATCTTTATCCACAACAAATCAAATCTCACTGAATTTCACTGCTGATATATATATATATATATATATATATGTGTGTGTGTGTGTGTGTGTGTGTAGTGAAATACTAGGCATGTTGAGGTACAGTCTTGAATCTGTGTGCAGCTTGTGGCTGAAATTTTTTCATGATGACTGCTTGATCGTTGAGCTTACTCTCACGTTCCTTCTCCTGATTACGATGCAAAATCTGGCTGATGCAATACTCTGATTCCTGTCCACACTCAGTGAGCCGCAGATCCATCTCAGTAATGGTCATATTCATCTCCATCCCCTCCTGTAACAACTTACCACCATCCTGGATAGAAAAGTATGGATTTCAGTATTGTTATTAGTAACATAAAACTGTCAATATAGGACAGGCAGGAAACAATAAAACATGTCTTTTATATACAGGTGTTCTTTATTAGATGTGTCTGATATTAACAGTATTACTATAATTACTATTCTTATAATTATTACTTTATTTTATGTAATAATTTCAGAGGATAAAATATGTTCCAGCACATATTTCCAGATTAAAACAAAGATAAGGGAACATAGAAAATCACAAAAATTTACAAATTCATAATTACAATTTTCTTTACCTTGATGTTACAGTGGTTGAACTGTTGTTCTTTAGCACAAATTTTGATTCTTAAAATGATATGATGCAAAATAGTACTTGTGGCTCATAGAACACACTGTCTTTTTTAGTAATTATCTGAAACTACTCAAATTTCCTTTGCCTCAGTAGAGTCAAGAATAAAATCTTTGCTTCACTATGTATCAAAAATAATTCTTTGAATTAGCATATAATTAAAATACCATTATAACCAATGTTTATTTGATTTTGCTTTGAATACTTTAGTTTTCGCCCATATAACTAACTAATATAGCTACAATGAACATCCCATTACTGTATCATTACAATTAATGCTGATACAGGATGGTAGTACCAAATGGAAGTAATGTCAAAGTTAGGTTCTTGTCATGCTTTTTACTATAATATGATTATATTTTTATCTTATATTTTTAACATGTGACCAATTTCATCTTATGTTCGAAAATGCCATAATCTTCACAAATCCTAATACATATGTGTACATGTCCAAAAATGGAGACAGTGCTGAGACCACAAAAGGGTACCATCTGAATACTGAATACACAAAAGGGTACCGTCTAAATACTGAATACACAAAAGGGTACCGTCTGAATACTGAATACAAAAAAGGGTACCGTCTGAATACTGAATACACAAAAGGGTACAGTATGAAATATTTCATAGATATGACTAATCTAGAAAAGTTATGAAACCTTGCTAAACTGATTATTTTTCACATATTATTGCTCCAACTGTAATGTATAAAATGTGGTCAAAATACAAAGGCCTTCTACTTTGTGTTGTGCAGCATATGTGTTTGTCTTTCACTAACAGATCACTTACCGGGCCAATCTTATTACAGGAGAGATCAATGGTCTTGATTGTCACATTTTGTGATACCACTTGAGATAAAATGGCTGCTGCTGGCTCGGCCATCTCATTGCTACCAAGATTTATCTCTCTTAGAGTCGAGTTCTTATGCAAAGCTCTGCAAATAGCCTGGCCTCCCTCATCTCCAAGACGATTCAATCGCAGGTTGAGATGTAGAAGGGTTGTATTCTTTGTCAGAGCATGTGCAATGGCTTGGGCACCAGAGGACCTAATGGCATTATCACAGAGGTTTAGTTTTACAAGTTGACTGTGGTTATTGAGAAACTTTCCTATAGCTCTTGCACCACGGTCACCAATAAGGTTATGGGACAAGTCAAGCTCAATAAGTCCTGCATGGTCCAGAATATGGCTGATCAGCACTCTCACTTTATCATCATCTACTTTACTTCTATTAAGCTTGAAAACTTTTAATGTTTTGCATGCAGCTACACACTGTGAAAGCTGAAGGCAGTCCCTGGCTGTAAACTGAAACAAAGTCCACTCAAAATTCATGCCACAATCACGTACACCATATGTTAGGTGTAGTTCCTGAATGTTAGGAAGCTGTTTTAAAACAGGTCCAAAACTGAAATGATCACACTCTGGTTCATCACCTGCTTCACTGCCAGCATCTGAGACATCATCAAAATCAGGGCCCTTAGGGGCCTCTCTCACTGGAGGAAGAAGCTGACGAATTTCAAGTTTTTTCACATAGTTAGCAGAAAGAGGAAGAGAGTCATTTAGTCTTGATGGATCTGTGGTCTCAGGGACAAAATGTTCAATGATATCCTGCAGATTTCTTTCAAAATACATTCGTTTCCATGAGCCTCCATATGCCACAACATCACAGATTTCCCACCGTGCTTTGCAGCAACGTTTCCAATATCCCTCGTCATCAACAAGATTGGCTGTGATTTTCAGAGGGAGATCCACAGAGATTTTCTCCAACACTTTCTGCTTGTGTTTGGGAAGAAGGCGATTCAGGATTGAGGAGTTGTCTGAAAGTGAAATCATATCCCAATATATTTTCAAGTTCCAGTGGTATTGTAGCTTGATGAAAGCTCTCTATAAAGACACAATGCTCTTTAATACCTGCATCAACATGTTCTATTATCTCTGGATAAATGATCAAAACCAAGTTCAAATAATGTCAAGAATTATCATCAAAAGTGGTAATGTGTGCCACAGAAAAACATATTTTTCATTTACATCAAAATGGGGCAGACAAAGGAGAGTTGAGAAAATTAAATTATCAAAAAAATGATAAACATAAACTTGTTATTCTTGCCTAACTATTGTATTCACAGCAGATATGTCTTGGTTAACCCAGCACCATTCTAAATGCCATAAGTGTATCAATTCTGTATTTGCAAATAGATTTGACTGCTGGGTTACTCCTGCAATGCAAATAGTTTAAACTAACTGACATGTATTCATATTTAAACTTACCATACACATACATTATTTGAAATGTTAAGTATGGACTATCTACGGTAATCTATAGTGACCATTGGATCTTTCAAGAAAAAAAATGGTTTTGCTCTGACATGCTCCCCCATCTGTCTATATGTCCCATTCTGAATAGTGAAAAAAATAAATATCTCAATCTTTGATAAAACACAAAATCCAACTGTCACACCCCAACCTAAACCATTAAGTGAATATAATTTAATTAACAGAATATAATCTTACTTTCAAAATTTGCCACGATATGCTTTATACACAGTTCTACAAGCAGTGGGACTGTGGCTAGTGACCACTCTGGATCCTCTGCTATGATCTGCCTCATGTTCCTCATATCTGCTGCTGGGTTGTCTTTGGCCGAGCCAGGCAAAGAGGAAGGTTTACCCACAACCCCACCCTCAGCTGCTTTCTTTCCATCAGCATCACCTTTTGCACTCTTCTTGGACTGTGCTGAGCCAGCCCTTGACCCTGCTCTAGATCCTGCCTGGCTCTTAGGTCCACTCCTTGAACTCTTAGCATCATCCTGTGTATCTGTGATTGCAGTCCTCTCTTCATCATCTGCTCTCTGTTCTGATAGAGGTGGTTCAGACATGCTGTCTGGCCAAAATATAATGATTGATTATTTCAGAATTACAGAGGAATCATACTGACCGATTTAAAAATTATAGTGAAATTACTTGGCTGGTCCACATTAACAAGTAGACTGATATTTGGCTATAAGTTAACTTTAAAAAATGATTATGTATACTTTCCTTTTAAAACTCTGCATTGAATATTCAGGAATACTACAGTAATTTATCAGCACAATTTATTACATTTATTTTCTAGTCAGAAACCTCAACTCATTTTTGTTACCATAGACTTCATCGCCAATAACTGTTCTTATGGTAATGCATAATCAGTATCTTGATTTCCAGTATTTGAGACTTTAAATTCTTTTTGTCCACTAAAAGTTAACATCTTAGATCAGATGAATTATATAATCTTTACTTTCCAAAGATGAATAACTATTTTTAAAGCATAGTTTGCTGTTGTTCCTCCTGTTGTTGGTTTAATGTCATTTTTCAACACATAATAGGCTATACTAGGTGGCTAGTATACTATATTTAAAGGAGGATGAACCATGGAAGAACCTCAACCCATGGAAAACTACTGGCTATCTTTCTCAAGCATCCATGTTAGCCATGTCAAGACTCAAACCCAAGAAAACAAAGTAACAGTTTCAATACAAAATATTGTCATTAAGTAAGAAGAAAAAAAGATATTCACAGCAAAGCAGCACTATTGCTTTTGCACAGGTAAAGAATGTACACATGCCTTAGTGAAATAAATGTTTAAGTATGTCACATGATACCAGTGAAAAGTAGTCATCTGCATTTCCTTCCTAAGCTTGGCCCATTTTATAATATTCATTTAGATTAATACCAATATTAAGATCCAGCATCCATATGTCTCACAATTATAACAAAATGATAAACAGATATTATTCCTGGATAACAACAGCTTATTGACCATAATTCTTTTTCTACATGTCTTCATTAATTGTGGCAACAACAATCTTTTTATTAAGATGCTTTCTTGCAAAGTTGAACTTTAATATTTTTTAAATAAAGTATTTACAACAGGAGATTAATTCTGGGCAGTATACAGTATAAATTCAAGTACTGACACAGGGAATATATTTTATATGTGCCATCTGAAAGAACTGATAAAAAAAACTGTTTGGAACCGACTGTTTAATTGGGGTGGGGTTGGAGAAAAGGTCATCATTTTTGTTTAAATACCCTTGATTTAATTTGTTTAGAACATAATAATTAACTCATTAATAGTAGAAAATAAACTGTCTTGACCTTAATGGGGGAAAAAATATTTGTGATGAAGAAAACCCATGTCATACATAGCAACCACTCCCAAAATTTAAACTGTTGATTTCTTACTCAATCAGGTCTTGGTTCTCAAAGCGCGGAAACTTTCATAAAATGGGCTTTTCAAGACTACTTTACTAGTGCTGTATTGTACACCCAGTAACTTTAAAAAAAAAAAAAAGTCATGATGTTAAATCTATTTTGATGTTACATTTTGATATATTCAATCGTTATTTTAGATTACCAACACGAACAAAATCCTGAATAATGGTATTATTCTATTGTCAATTTAGATTTAGATTTAGAAGAAGAAGAAGAAGAAGAAGAAGAAGAAGAAGAAGAAGAAGAGGAAGAAATTACGTGTTTTTGGTGTCACCGCTATTTCGGTTACCTCAACGTTGCTATGGCAAGGCGGAAGTAAGATACCGGAAACGTCTTTGCGCAAAACTTTATCCGGGGGATTTAAATATGTCAGCGCCCACCGTTTAGTGTACTGATTATCGTAGAAGAGTTTTTTTTTTTAAAGTTTAGACAGCACATGAATTGACGTTTTTACTGACACACGAAAGCAAACGAATGTGTCTACAATCAAAAGAAAATTAGGAGTCTTTAACAGAAGTGTTAAATCCTAGGAAGTCGGTGTAAAGGGGTATCAGTTGTTTAATTTTAATATCACGCACTTTCCACAGGGGCTCGTATCGTTGCTTACAAATTACATTAGAGCTGTACCGATGTCACTTTTTGCCGATTATGCCGATACCGCGTATAGCCGATTATTAAAATTGCCGATACCGATTATTTCATTATCACAGTATATATACTCGCGTATAAGCTGAATAATTTAGGAAAAAAATAAAGGCCTGGAATGGGGGGGGGGGGGGGGCAGTTGGCTTTACCGCGGTTCAGTGTCTAAACTTTACCGGCGGTTTAGTGTATAAACTTTACCGATTTTTGGTCTTTTTGTTAACTACTGTAACGGATGTAAATCTTGGGACAAGAAACAATAATTTTTTCCTTGTCCTAAGACAGGCAAGTTAAAAATATAACTCTCGGTGATCCAACAGTTATTAAACTATTATAAAGTACTATCATTGATTTAAAAGAGAAAAGTTAATATTTGTCTGCAAAGAGTGACCCGTCGTCACTGAGTAGTTCTGGTTACCTTTGTGTAATAAAATCCACAATAAAATATTGCACCGATGACATCCTGATACGAACAACAGTATGATATTTAATGTCGGCATTAGCACATGGTTGGATAGCTGTTATTTACATGCTTCATGTACATGTACTTAAATTGGCCTTGATTTTGGTCAGTCTCTTCCCATCTTAATGAGGCTAACAAGCGGATGGTGCTATTGACATGGAAATGAAAAGCTGTCAACAGTACATGTATTCTCCACAAATACTTTTGTATTGGATGCTATGACGAAATTAAAGAGACTGAACCAACCACTTGTTACAACGAAGTTCTCCGCACTAAGTTTTTTTGCAAATGTTTCATTGAACCATTTTGTGGCTTCCTCCACGTCTTCAAATGTAGCAATCTTTTGCTACTTCCTTTGGGGAGCACAGTTACCTTCAATGTAGTCTTTCTTCATAGACTCGGCAGCTTTCATCCTTCCTGAACGGGTGTTATTTTTAAGCAAAAAAATTTCACAGACCTCTTTGTTCAGCCCTCAATTTCCTTAACAGCCACATATTTAGTTTCCAGAGACTAAATTTAATTTGCGTTTTACACTGTTGTTGGTAGCCATTGTAAATGGAAATAAAGTTAAAAATGAAACTTTCACAGAAAAATAAAGTTGTTTTAATCACCGATCACTTTCAAATGTCTCGGAAAAGAGTAATCACGTGTATTTGGACGCTTTTTATATGTGGGATTCAGACAATAACGTATACAGGAGTTCTCAGTACTCATCAGTTTGATGGACGGCAAATTTAAGGGCTAGCTAGTCCTGCTTCGACCACCTGTTGAGTGGGAAAATGTGTTGATCAATTGATTATTTTAGCTGTTTACAGTCAGAAAATTCAGTGGCTGAAAGACCCACAGATGTACATGTTGTCTTTATAAGAGTACATCTGAAGAACATGACCCACAAGATAGGCGGCAAGATCAAAGACTTGACTAGCTGCAGAGTGGTGAGAAAATTTGCGATATGACTGATTTCAGTGGTAGAATGACCCATTGATATACTTGTGTATAAGAAGAGTACATCAAATGAATAACTTTCGTCTTCATTATTGTTTTCATTTCCAAGAACAGGAATCCATTCAGCAACATTTCACTTGGATACTAATTTATTACACTATGTGAAATGTAGCTTGAAATATCAACACTTATAGTTATGTTATAGATATGTATGACAGTTAAATTGTAAGCAATGATATGAGCCCCAGTCACACATTCTATGAATGACATATATATTTCCAGCCAGGGCTCAGGAAAAACATTCTAAGCACCCTTCCCATGGACAAGTGATTGCAACATTTACCATCTCATGATAGAAACATCTTAGACCTATTCTTGACCTTATTATTTTAGTCGGAATAAACCTTGTTTGTTTTTATATTTTTTTAAAAACGACCAATTTAAAAGACAAAGCACAGATGAGATTAAAGACGCACAGAACTTAGTTCATTTATTGATTTATACTTTCAAAAAACCCGTTATTGTCTGCATTTTCATTTTCTAGACAAGTCAGTTGTTAACGAAGGGGTGCATGTTCAACTATACATGTATGTACATAGAAGGAAAATGTTATGTCATCTGCTTACGATATTTACAATGTTGAATCAAGCAAAGAAAAATCATCACAATTTCAAATTTGCCTTTCACAAGGACTTAACAAATGGTTTAATTTCTGTGCAATGGGTCAAACTCCCAACATTATGGTAATTTACAGAATTGTTAGGCACTTTCCAAACAGGATGATTTACATCATAATTTTGCCTGAGAAAATCTTCTTGCCCATAGACATTGTATTAGTAAGGAAAGTCTATTAAGCACGAAGATAACAGAGAATGCCCGTGTTAAGGCCACTCTGGTCTCATTCAGGTTAGCAATTATTAATCAATGAATGAATTAACAAAGTTTTGTGCACTTTTTATTATATTAAAGATTACTATTATTGAAATTGGTAGAGTGGTACAAGCAAACAGGAAGTTATAGTCAGACTTTTGGCAGATTATCCTTCATATATTCACTTGATTACATTAATGACCATGATGTTATAAACTGTACTCTATCTATATAAGTACATTTAAGTACATGTAACATCCCAAAAAACAAAATGGTTGAAAACTCCACTTGTTATTCAAAGGGAATTTTGATGCAGTGAGATCTGGAAATACTTCCTTTACAAAATTATGATATTTAATGATCTGGTAAATATGAGTAATATTAAAGTAGACCAGAAACTTATAAAGTCGCTGCTCAAACTTCTACAGTTTAAGTATATGAGTGATGCCCTGGACTGCAGACAACTTTAGAAAACTGGATCATAGAAAAAACACAACTCTTGCTAAAGCAAAGCATACTGAAGTATAAAAAAATAAGAACAAAATATAAAAAGGTAAAAGTAAGGATAGCAAATATTTAGGGGTGACAATAATTAGTAATCTGAAATGGAACCTTCACAGAGCTCTTGGAAACGCTTAATTACATGTATTTGGATGCAAATATTTGATCTGGGACGCAGAAAATCACCCATGCAGGAGTCCTCCATATGCATGTTTTCGGGGGAAGGGTGGGGTGCTTTTTTTCTTCATTTTTCGTTTGCAAACAGGAAAGTTTCACGGCACATTAAATATGTTCTAATCACTACGTAAAATGAGGCAATGCTTTTATTTGAGTTTGTTTGAGCAAAGGTCGTCGGCTTGCTTGATGATAGTGCATTTGTTATTGAAGGCACCACTAAAGGTTCCATTTGAAGGACCTAACAGATACCTGTTATTGCTGCGGCAACATCAGATAATCGTAGAACATTGAGACAGATTTGTTTTATTTGTTTAGTATATATTGGTGCTTCAAAGGTAATCAGTTTTCTTTGAAGTGTCAACAAAACTATTTTTTTTCTTCTGTCTGGTATTTTTTTTAAATTAGCGTCATCTGGTTGACCGTAATTCATTTAACGTTTCCGCCGTCAAAGGTGTTGAATTTTAACTGTCAGTTGCATGTTTATTTTGATTTGAATAATAAGGCCAGATAGCAACATAAGCGGATTATGATGTAACAGTGCATTGTTATATCCAAGTTCACTGCTTTCTGTCATAGTGCCTTTGATTTTCTCTCCTCCAAATGCAAGGTTGTATATACAGTTATTATCATCCCAAATTAGTGTTGCCACAAATATCTCCAGATGGTATATTTTGTCACCAAAAAGGAAAACAGAATCGCAATTTGCTACATTGGCGAAGCCCCCGTGATCCAGTTATTGATTTAATTTCTGATTGTAGCTGTATAAATATTGCATGCGAACTTGAAACCAAGACACATCGTGACTTGGACAAAATGCCATTTGCAAATTTGGACAAGTATTTTGTGGTTAAACGAAAAAATGATGAAGATTTAAATGAGATTCAAAACTGTGCTTAGGTTGCTAGAACTGATGTAGTAGACTATTATGCGCATGGCTTTAAAAAGAACTTTCTGTCTGCATTTCAGCCCCAAAATTTTCTTATAAAAAATTACCAAAAAGGCATGTTATCAAATATTTACAGAAATGACATATTGTTGTGCAGAATTACCAGACACGCCGAATAAGCTGATACAGTTGTACATGTCAGTGTTATAAAGAATGCAGGAATTAAACTCAATGGCAACAAACAGTTACAGTGTATTCTAACTGCAAAGTTTTAAAAAATTGGGATGGGACTGCAACTTTTGCTTGTGGGACTCCTATTTTTACCAAAATGAGAGTCCTGGACTCCTAGTTTTAAAATCCTAGTGAGACCTCTGCTTCAAATTCAGGAATTATGCACCAAAGCATTTCATACCTTAGCTCATTTAAGACATAACCTGTCATCTTGCTCACTAGTGTGGGGTGGGGTACTCACAATATTTTATTTAAATTATTATAGAAGTCCCACCCAGGCTCGATTTCGTAGGAAGTAAAATTAGTGATAGAGTTAAAGCTCCGAACCCCCAATCACCAATGCTGACAGTTCATTTATTGAAAACACAAGGACGTTAGTATATTTCCTTAGCTATCTCATCTCACACTAACCAATAATCAATCATCAGATAAAGGCTATTACATTTTTCGGTCACGCATTCGTGCACATCAAAATACCCATACAATCTAGTATGGTACAAAATGTCATAATAAAAGCATGATATCAACTTCTTATAATAGAGACATCAAAAAATTTCATCTCAGTGTATATATTCTTGATCTCATACTGAACAATATCACAACAGATGCATTTATGTACATTACACTCCTATAAAGTGTACACAGATATTCAAATATCCATTCTCTGATATATCCTTACATCCATATTAACTAATTTATGCACTGCAGCTATTTTCCAAAGTTATAATTCAATTCAACTGTTGTAAAATCTAGAATATCACATGAATAATTGCAGTACTATACTACCAAGAAGCCAAATAACGAATTACAATATTAATTCTGATCACGAGCTAGCAGTCTACATAATCATAGCTCATTTCTCAAATACATGTGTAAGTTAAACACTACAAAGGTAATTCTACATACTAACAATTCTAGTAATGAAGTATTCATACTGCACATAATTACAATTACAATGCCATAATATTCTGCAATAATCAAGCAAATAACTTAAAATACTAATTTTGAATGTATGTTTTGGGGTGAAAATTCATTAAATTTCTTTAGAAATATCTGATGGCATATTCCCTTTGACACAGTTATGACCTGCCATAAAAAATAATATTAGTGATTGTCCATAAGAACTTGAAAAATCTAGCTCATTACTCCAACTAGATTTCAACCAATCAAGTGTACCCTTGACATTAGCTTCTTTTTAAATTGATTATAACAGCATACATTTGCATAACAGTTAGTGGGAATCGACTGAAACTGTTTGAAATACCCACTTTGAATAAAGGTTGGCAAGTTGTCTTGTGAATATTAATGTCATAATTTTACAAAATATCTACTGGTATCTTCCCTTTGGTACAATAATGTATTTATTGTTATGTATGAGTATATTGTGAGCTTAACTTTTATCCATTAAATGATAAAGGTCAACAACATGTTGATTAAAATTTACGTTATGGTCTGACCTAGTTTATGAATTTAGAATGTTCTGAGAGCAAACTTTTTGACAACTTGATGGAAATTTCCACTTGAAATGACCAACATCTTACGAAAATCCAGAACATTTTGTTGCATTATCAGTCAGGTGACTGTATATAAACAGAGGGTTTTGTAAACAAAATTATCATTCCAGTTTCAAATTAATCATTTTGAGTCTATGATCAGAATTTTTAGTTGTGTTCAGAAATAATTCTAAAGGAATTATTTAAATCTTGATAAGAATTACTAAAGTGCTTATGAACTGGATTAACACATTATTTTTTAGGAGATTTGTCTGAATTCTTTCCCAATGACATTCTGGATTATATCATTGTGGTTCATCAAGACATTTCAGACTTTTTAAATTCTTTTGGAACATTCTCTACTTTTGGACTTATGATAGGACAGTTAGGATTGTGATCTCTTTACAACCTTATAAGTGTCTTTTGAAGTTTCACTTTATATGAAATTTTACAAAAAACTTGTTGGTTGCACTTCATACTTTTAAAAAATGTAAGACCATAGACACAATAAAACTAAAGTCTTGAAAATAATGGCTGGGACAAGTGTTACACTGCATGATGATGTGAAAAATCACAAAAATGTTGCTATTGTGTATTTATGTGACTGAAAAATATCGCTGTAAATATGAACATCATTAAGAAATTGAAATCTAGGTGTGAAACTGCAATAAAACATAGTGATAATATTTGAATTTTTAGTATCAAGCTTACCTATGTGAAATAAAACAATTTTGTTTCCTTTGTGACATGTTCTTGACTTATAACAAGTAGGTAAATTTGCCAAAGATTATTAATAACTGACACACACCATATGTTAAGCAATATTGAACTTAAACACATGTCTAGGGTAGAACTTAGACATATGTGTAGGGTAGAACTTATACACATGTCTAGGGTAGAACTTAGACACATGTGTAGGGTAGAACTTAGACACATGTGTAGGGTAGAACTTAGACAAATGTCTAGCGTAAAACTTAGACACATGTGTAGGGTAGAACATAGACACATGTTTAGGGTAGAAAATGCACTCAGATGTGAATTGCATCTGGCAGTGATGAGCACATAGTAAAGTTTTTACTAGGTCAGGATGGGGAGGGGTAGGTTTCCTGAGTCACGTCAGTATTTTATAATTTGACCTTTTGGTAGGGATACTTATCTGCAGCAATTTATCAATGACAGTTGCAGAACACCAAACTTTAACTTGTTTTTTTTTTAAACATAGATGGTCTTAAGAAACTGTTGGGTATCTTACTGGACTTGAAGTCCATGATGTTGATTGGATCTAAACAATTTAAATATCAGGGATGGACTTCATACATTGATAGATAAACTAACATATTTGCTTTCCCTTCCATTTGTTTGTACATGTACCTCCTATTGATTTTAAACACAGAATGCATCAATCAAAAATGCACATTTTTTAAAGATAAAAACTATATATAGCATTCATATATACATTTTGTAACGATGACAACAGTATATAGCATTCATATACGTGTATACATTTTTTTAAAGATGACAACAGTACAGTATATAGCATTCATTTTTACATTTTTTTAAAGCATTAGAACAAAATGCATTATGGAGACGCCATTAATATGGACATCACACTACCAAATATCATATATTGGATAAGAAATGTGATATTAGGAAACAAAGCACAGCAAAAAGTTTAAATTGATGTATTAAAAAATAAGATAGGTGTGCTATATGTAAGTCTTATTTAACTAAATTTGGTAATCTTAAAGCTAAATTGCCGCTAACTGCCAAGTAGAAAGACATACTAGTATGTAGAGTAGGAAGGTTTATTCTATCTTAACAGAATCAGGTTAGGCATCAAAATCATCAGACACCTGTATTTTGTCTGTTTATTGATATGATTTGTTTTGTTTTGTTTTTCATGGATTAACGCCATTTTTTCCCCAGCATAATATAGGCTATACATGGCGGCCAGTATTATGGGTGAAGGAAGAACCCGGAAAACCCCCAGAAAGAACCACCGACCCACGAGAAGCTACTGGCAAGCTTTCTCATATAACTACATTAGCCGAATCTTAGACTCGAACCCACGCAGACAGAGGTGAGATGGCAGTGATCCGTAACGGCAAGCGCTTTAGACCACTCGGCCACTCGGGGCCCCGTTTATTGATATGACTGATAGCTTCTCTTCATCTACTGACACAACTTATGGCCTCGCCAATTCTTTTTAATGTTCACATTAATTGATCAGATTGAGTCATGATAATCTTATCCTATTCCCATTAATTTATCATCTTGAGTCATGATAATCTTATCCTATTCACATTAATTGATCAGATTGAGTCATGATAATCTTATCCTATTCATATTTATAATAATCAGGGACAGAGTTTTGGACAACAGGAACAATTATTCTAATTGGACTTTATACAATTCAGATTACTGCAACATTGCTGTAAACAAAATGTTGATGACTTTTCACAGGTGAAAATGCTGAAGCGACCAAGTCCAGGTGAGACTGAGGAAGATTTACTGAGGATACAGGATGAGTTTCTGGCAGCCAAAGATCCATCAGCAGCCAGGGTCATAAAAAAATCGGGGGAAAAAAGAGGACAAGATGGTCTGGAGGGAGAGAGAAGCAGTACAGATAAATCAAGGGATGTTGTGCAGATGGACAGTGAGTGGAATCTCATATCAGATTGGAAGAGGTCATAAGTCAGAATTGGCTTGATCAGTTAAATAATGTTAATTTACTTCTTAACATCCTGCACTCGATAAGGTACAATATATGCTTGCAGTGCAAATGAACAGGTGTTAAACAACTAAGCCACTTGTCAAGTTAATTACTGATTATAGTCTTCTTGCATGTGGAATTAGCCAGATGTAATGTCTCAAAGCACTGATTTTCTTACATAAGATTTAGTGTCTCAGCTACACTTGGTCAATTAGAAAAGGTCAATTTCATTGTCTCACTGATTAATCCAGAATTATATCAAAAAATGTGTTTTAATATTGATATTGTTGTTGATAGACATTCAGTGCATTGTATAGTGACAAATAAGTGTGTGTGTTTTAATATTTATATTGTTGTTAATAGACATTCAGTGCATTGTGTAGTGACATTCAGTGCATTGTGTAGTGACATTCAGTGCATTGTGTAGTGACATTCAGTGCATTGTGTAGTGACATTCAGTGCATTGTGTAGTGACATTCAGTGCATTGTGTAGTGACATTCAGTGCATTGTGTAGTGACATTCAGTGCATTGTGTAGTGACAATTAAACTGGCAAAGTTTGCTGTTGCCACTGAAATTGATGAAATTTAATGATGGCAAGAGATTGTGCAGTTGCAAATATGATCAAAGGATTAACTCATTCAGCCAGGAAGAATATAGCTTACAAAAATGTTACATATTATCCTTTGTTAAATTTTAGCAGTACATAGATACTATATACTGAAGCTTTCTTCAACTGTTCTGCATACACACAAACACTATAGACAGCTTTCTCAGCTATCTTACATAGACACCAGAGACAACATTTTCAACTTGTTTACATGTACATAGACACCATAATCAGCTTTTCAACTCTTTTTCCATCAACAATTTTCCATGTACATTAGGCACCATGAATAGCTTTTTTCAGCTGTTTTATACTTGAATGCAGGAGAAAAATGCCTCAGATTAAGTGCTTTTTTCAAATTTTTTAGTCTGTTCATGCTTTAAATACACACCATAGACTCGGGCTTTATTCATTTGTTTTAAATGTAGTAGCAGGCAGTAGACACACAGGGTTGGCTTTCTTTAAATCTTTTAAATGTACATGCTGCAACATTGATATAGTGAGTATATTTTACGTGCACGGGGTGCATAGATGCAATGTGTACAGTATGCCCCCATAAAATTACAGAAAAATGTTATGTAATATGTATTTTTTAAATTAAATTTAATTTATAGGCTGACATAGCCGATCCCAAAAACCTGGTTGAAAATTAGGATAATTCAAAAGAAGACATTATTTAACTTTAAACTTAACTGGCTTCATCATGATTAATAATAAAATAACTTTAATATCAAGTACATTATTACACAAAATACACAGATTGTATAATTTATCCAATTTAAGTTAACATTGTTATATACACCCTATTACAGACGACTCTTTAGACAAAATCCAACTTACATAGTGAAGAAAATTTGTATGTAATATATGTAAGTATACTTCTGTTTGATTATTTCAGCTCTTCCAAGCATCTTGTCCTGTACAGAAGCTACCCCACCTAAGAAATCCCGCTTTCGAGCAAAACAGGTAGAAAAAAAAGAACAGAAGGAACTACATTCTGCACAGGTTGATAATGATGTCGACATGGAACATGAAATGGACAGTAAGACTAGCAATTTCTGAATTTTTCTTTTAAAGGTTTAAAGTATAGTTATGGGTTGGATGTTTTGATTGTGTGAATATTGGGTCCTTGCAGGCTTTGCTTAAGATAACAGAACAATGGTGAATAACATTCAGTTATGGGTAAATGTTGTTTTAATTTCAATATTCTTTTACAATTAATATTTAGAGCTGTACCGATTAATCGCCCGTACTCATAATTGGGCCGATTATTAGAACAATCGGTATCGACAGAAATAATCAGTGCCGATGTAAATTTAAAAAAAAAACAAAAACAAATTTCCAAAATATAATATCAATCATAAGATTCATCTTGACATAGCTTTGAAATTTAAATCAGAATTAAATACAGTCCTACCTGTTTATATTGACATCACTTATATCAACAAGCCACCTATGTCGACAAAAAAACAAAGTCCCAGTCCCTTGGTCTACTATTACTACCAAATTGTCATGCTTATTTTGACATCGAGATAAAAGATAAACATACATGTCGACAGAAGCCCTTGGTCCCAGCTTTAACAAATCCTTTGTTTTCTAATTATTTATGCCGACAAGCTGCCAGTTCCAACCCATACTTTGTTCAACAATTAGTTGATCTTGCTGCCAGGCTTTAATGACGTGGTCAGATGAAACAAAACAAAACAACCACCCTTGACTTTTGTTTAGGCCTATAAAGCTAGCCTCTCGCGGCAACTTAAACGAAGTGAAATCTTATCAATTGTAGCATTTTCCAAGGAATGCACAGAGGTATAGCTTGGATTTTAAAACTAGGAATTCAAGAGTACCACCAGTAAATGCTGCAGTCCCATACCAGAAGCAAATTGGGCCTACCTGCAATGGCCATATTTCCATACAAGTAGAAAGACTAGCAAGCCCATAAATTTGCTATCCAGCAAATTGATGCGTACTGAGAACTCCTTTTTTTCATTATTGTCTGAATCCCAGATATAAAAAAGCATCCAAATACGCTTGATTATGCTTTTCTGAGACCTTTGAAAGTGATCAGTGATTAAAACAAGTTTATTTTGCTGTGAAAGTTTCATTTTTAACTTTATTTCCATTTACAATTGCTACCAACAGCAGTGTAAAATGCAAATTAAATTTTAGTCTCTGGAAACTAAATATCTGGCTGTTAAGGAAACTGAGGGCTGAACATATCGCAGAGAGGTCTGTGAAATTTTTTTGCTTAAAAATAACACCCGTTCACGAAGGATGAAAGCTGCTGAGTCTATAAAGAAAGACTACTTTGAAGGTAAGTGTGCTCCCCAAAGGAAGAAGCAAAAGACTGCTACATTTGAAGATGTGGAGGAAGCCACAAAATGGTTCAATGAAACATTTGCCAAAAAAACTTAGTGTGGAGAACTTCGCTGCAATAAGTAGTTGGTTTAGTCGCTTTAATGTTCATCATATCATCCAGTACAAAAGTATTTGTGGAAAATTCATGTACAGTTGACAGCTTTTCATTTCCATGTGAATAGCACCATCCCCTTGTTAGCCTCAATAAGATGGGAAGAGACTGACCAAAATCAAGGCCAATTTAAGTACATGTACATGAAGCATGTAAATAACAGCTATCCAACCATGTGCTAATGCCGACATTAAATATCGTACTGTTTTTCGTATCAGGATGTGATCGCTGCAATATTTTATTGTGGATATTATTACACAAAGGTAACCAGAATGTAATTTGTCAATATACAAGTGTATTTCACACTGATTCTCTCTTCATGTACTCAAAATTTCCATTTTTTCTCAAAGTGTAAATGCTGCTCACTGACGACGGGTCACTCTAAATTGAGATTCCAGTTGGTTTTGGATGCTAGAAACATCTGAGAGTAGAGTCCTGGAGAGTTCAACTTTGAACCTTCATCAACCGCTTGTCAAGTAGCATCAAGATTTCCTTCTGTGAATTTCCTGCATTCCAGATCAGATAGCTATTAGTTCTAGACCACAGATTCATAGCCATTCCTGTGTTCAAAATGGAGATGCCAAAATCAGTTAGACCTAATTTAAAAATGAATTAGTGAAAGGCAGAGCATTCTTCTTGCTCTTCTGAGTCAGTCGGGGTTTCTGATTAGTTATTATTGGTTCTCAATCATGTTTTTCATATGTATGTATTATTTGACACAATAGTTTATGGTGTATTACTTAACCATGTCCCGCATATATTTGGCATTCATGATAAAGTCATTCTTGGTCAAAAGGACAGAAAGTGTGTCCATTAATGGCAAACATTCTAGTGCAGTTCATTGATGTTTTGATATTCCAGAGAATACAGTTCTTGGGCCTATCTTCATTCTGTACATTCATCTCCTCACAGGTTCTTAGACTGTCAGCCAGTGTCTCAATAGTTGTAAACTATGACCCCATATATACAAACCTTGTCAACCAACTGAAGTTGAGGCTACCAAGCATGGAGAGGTCCATTTCTAAAGTAATGTCATGGATGAAATTTAAGAAGTTGCAGATGAATGATAATAAAACTAAAGCCATTCTGATCACCATGCAAAGACTTTTTCATCCTTTATGCCAAACAAAGTATTAGCAACACTAATATTAAATTCTCACAATCGGTAGGAAACATAGGTGTCACTCTCAGTCTTATAACACCAATGTGTCATGAACATATGCAAGGCTGTATACATGGAGCTGCGATGCATTCACAATTTCTTTCCATCAATGCCACTAAAACACTGGTGTATTCTTAAGTACTTTCTGGACTTGACTATTGCAAGTCGCTTTTATCTAGTTCATCTCAAAATCTATTTCAGAAACTTCAGAATGATCAAAACATTGCTGCTCTGATCATTCTTAGAATATCAAGAACTGAACACTCTTCCCCCTTCTTTATAATCTACACTGACTACCCATTCATTCTAGAATCAAGCACAAAATCAGTTATCTATGTTACATTTTGTTAAGCTTTTGTATATGAAGCTATATAATCCTATATAATTATCCAGTTAATAAACTCTTAAACACATTGTGGATACACCCACCAATTATTTACTATTACTGATTGATTTCTAATTTTAACAAATGTTTCATTTTGATTCTGAAAATGTGAAATGTAAAATAGCGGTGTTGATTTAAAAATATCCTTCTGAAACAGAGTGAGAACCATGCCTTTGGATGGAACAGCTAAACAACTTCATGTTAATCAAGAACATGTGTACCTCATAAGAAACCAAATAGCATAAATGACTTTCTCATTCACATCCTTTACCTCAGACAATAAATATCAGCAACACCAACATTAAATTCTCTAATTCAGTATGGAATCTAGGTGTTACTCTAGACAGTACTCTCACATTGCACCAACATGTCATGAACATCTGCAGGGCTGCATATCTTGAATTGAGACGCATCAGTTCCATTCGTAAATATCTTTCTGTTGATGCCACGAAAACACTTGTGTATTCATTAGTACTTTCAAGACTGGACTATTGTAACTCAATTCTGTCTGGTTCATCACAATATTTACTCCAGAAACTTCAAAAACTTCAAAACACAGCTGCACGGATCATGTTTAGAGTACCTCGATCAGAGCACACCTCGCCACCGCTCTGTGCCTCAACTGACTATCAATTCGATACAGAATCAAACACAAAATTTGTTCTCTGTGCTATATTTCAATGACAGACTCCAGTCCAACATACTTATTCAGCCTTACCCATGTGTATACACCAGCTAGATCCTTACGCTCTTCTTCTGATAATCGTATACTCATTGTTCCCAAGGTGAAAACAAAGTCATATGGACAACATTCGTTTGCATGCCAGGGCCCGGCAACGTGGAACGAATTGCCCATTGAAATTAGACACAAAGACACAGTGGTCCCTTTTAAGAGTGCTCTCAAGACTCACCTGTTTCGACTTCAGGGACAAACTTAGCGACCTAATCATGTTTTGTATCTTATATATTTTCAGCATGTTTGTATGTTTTTCAATTTCATTGTTTTTGTCATTTGTTCTGTAGTGTAGTCATATAGTTAATGATGGTGTAAAGAGCTTAGAGCTTTTAAAGATTAGGCACTATACAAAGTCCTCATTATTATTATTATTATTATTATTATTATTATTATTATTATTATTATTATCATTATTATTATAAATGACCAAAAGGCACTGAACAATTTCCTTATAAAACATTAAGGTAAGAATCAACTGAACAATTTCCTTATAAAACATTATGGTAAGAATCAACTGAACAATTTCCTTATAAGGTAAGAATCAGCTGAACAATTTCCTTATAAAACATTATGGTAAGAATCAACTGAATGATTTTCTTATAAAACATTAAGGTAAGAATCAACTGAACAATTTCCTTATAAGGTAAGAATCAGCTGAACAATTTCCTTATAAAACATGGTAAGAATCAACTGAACAATTTCCTTATAAAACATTATGGTAAGAATCAACTGAACAATTTCCTTATAAAACATTAAGGTAAGAATCAACTGAACAATTTCCTTATAAAACATTAAGGTAAGAATCAACTGAAAATTTCCTTATAAAACATTATGGGAATCAACTGAATGATTTCCTTATAAAACATTAAGGTAAGAATCAACTGAAAATTTCCTTATAAAACATTAAGAATCAACTGAACAATTTCCTTATAAAACATTAAGGTAAGAATCAACTGAAAATTTCCTTATAAAACATTATAGTAAGAATCAACTGAATGATTTCCTTTTAAAACATTAGGGTAAGAATCAACTGAAAAATTTCCTTATAAAACATTAAGAATCAACTGAACAATTTCCTTATAAAACATTATAGTAAGAATCAACTGAACAATTTCCTTATAAAACATTAAGGTAAGAATCTACTGAAAATTTCCTTATAAAACATTAAGAATCAACTGAACAATTTCCTTATAAAACATTATGGTAAGAATCAACTGAACAATTTCCTTATAAAACATTAAGAATCTACTGAAAATTTCCTTATAAAACATTAAGAATCAACTGAACAATTTCCTTATAAAACATTATAGTAAGAATCAACTGAACAATTTCCTTATAAAACATTAAGGTAAGAATCAACTGAACAATTTCCTTATAAAACATTAAGAATCAACTGAACAATTTCCTTATAAAACATTATGGTAAGAATCAACTGAATGATTTCCTTATAAAACATTAAGGTAAGAATCTACTGAAAATTTCCTTATAAAACATTAAGAATCAACTGAACAATTTCCTTATAAAAAACATGGTAAGAATCAACTGAACAATTTCCTTATAAAACATTATAGTAAGAATCAACTGAATGATCTCCTTATAAAACATTAAGGTAAGAATCAACTGAAAATTTCCTTATAAAACATTATGGTAAGAATCAACTGAACAATTTCCTTATAAAACATTAAGGTAAGAATCAACTGAACAATTTCCTTATAAAACATTATGGTAAGAATCAACTGAAAATTTCCTTATAAAACATTATGGTAAGAATCAACTGAACAATTTCCTTATAAAACATGATGGTAAGAATCAACTGAACAATTTCCTTATAAAACATTATAGTAAGAATCAACTGAATGATTTCCTTATAAAACATTAAGGTAAGAATCAACTGAAAATTCCCTTATAAAACATTAAGAATCAACTGAGCAATTTCCTTATAAAACATTATGGTAAGAATCAACTGAACAATTTCCTTATAAAACATTATGGTAAGAATCAACTGAATGATTTTCTTATAAAACATTAAGAATCAACTGGTACATGTGAATTGTAATTCTGTCTTATTAATAAAAAAGGTTTCCACATGTGAACATTTTACAGAATTAAACTTTTAATTATCTTTAATGATTTTTACAGAATTAAACTTATAATTATCTTTAATGATTTTTCCATGCATGTGTTCAGAAATTCCACAGATAGGTTTTTTCTTATCAATTTTACAGAGGGTACTCATTTGAATCATTGAAGATTTTCATAACCAATCCTACATATATTGACAGTGACTATCTTTTTCTTTTTCCTTTGCATTAAGAAAAAGACACAGGCATGGCAGCAGTTCTGAGTCAAATAATTGTGAGTACTTTTTTTTTATAATGTTGTAAATGATATCATATTGACATCTTCAGTGTGAGTCTAGTATTTCCATTATAAACTATATGATTTGTTTGAGTCTAGTATTTCCATGATAATCTATCAGATCTGTGTGAGTCTAGTATTCCATGATAATCTATACGCTCTGTGTGAGTCTGTAATTTCCATGATAATATATAAGGTTTGTGTGAGTCTAGTATTTTTTTATAATCTATACGATCTGTGTGAGTCTGTAATTTCCATGATAATATATAAGGTTTGTGTGAGTCTAGTATTCTATGATAATCTATACGCTCTGTGTGAGTCTGTAATTTCCATGATAATATATAAGGTTTGTGTGAGTCAAGTATTCCATGATAATCTATACGATCTGTGTGAGTCTGTAATTTCTCCTTTGAATACGTTCCCCGATCACATTACTTTAGGATATTAGCCTGCTACCTCGCGAATCCAGCCCTACCAAAAGACGAAAATTCGTCTTTCCTGTCTATGTCATATAGACAAAGGGCAATAACTCTTGCCCCTTACCTCCCCTTGCTACCCGCTAGGTGTCGCTTCTTTAGTTTTTTAGCTTCGCTGTACGTGAAATTAGACCTCCAATGAATCCAAGCCATCTTAGTGTAAATTCTGACCATCCGAAGTTAAATTTGGAATTACTGTGTTGGATAATCATTCCTCTACAGGTTGTATACATTATTTTACAATATTTTCCAATTTGAGTGACTTTGTCACCTTTTCTAGACTTCGGACCAGGTTGCAACGTGGTCAAAAAGCACGCTTATGGCGGTACTAGCATGTAATACATGTAGCACTCAATAATTTCGCTTATTCCGTATGTAACGTTTACGATATTAGCGACTAATAACGTGCTGCATTGATAATTTGTGCTTTATTTATCTTCTTTGACGTTTCAGTAGACTTCAAAAAAGTCTTTGAACGACCAAGTTGCAACTATTTAATGGCGGACTTCGTGTTGTAGTCACGAGTTCACGCGACTCTTAATCATTTCGCTTCCTCCGTTAGTTACGGTTGTGGAATAGCGACTTAATAGCGTGCTGAATTGTTAATTTGTGCTTTGTTATCTTCTTTTCCGTTTCAGTAGACTTCGTCTCTGAACGACCAGTTGCGACTATTTAATGGCGGAATTCGTGTTGTAGTCACGAGTTCACGCGACACTAAATCATTTCGCTTCCTCCGTTAGTTACGGTTATGGTAATAGCGACTTAATAGCGTGCTGAATTGCTAATTGTGCTTTGTTTATCATCTTTTTCGTTTCAGTAGACTTCGTCTTGAACGACCCATTGCAACACGCTCACGGCGATAACTAGTGTGGTCATTAAGAGTTAACATGGCACGGAATAATTTGAATTCTCCGTTAGTAACGGTTATAGTATTATCGAATTAATAATATGCTGAATTTTTTAATTTGTGCTTTGTTCTCTTCTTTTGTCGTTTCAGTAGCAAAGTCGACAACGAAGGCATGAATGGCAAAATGGGTGTTGGCAATGTGGAAATGGAGGAAATTATGTTGACATGGTTTAGGCTGCCCAGTGGGTGTAAATTTCACCGCAGGTCCGTGCATGGCTTTCGGGCCTGTAAGTCCGGATGCATGGAGTCTATGCTGGATCAATTGGATCCATTTTATTATGCACTTTCGCCGTCCGTCCAGCCGGCACTTCAGCAGGCACCAACCGGCACTAGCCGTCCATCCGGCACCGTCCATTCAGTCCAAATGGCACCGGACGGCCAGCCGACCTTCCAATCCAAATGGCACCGGACGGCCAGCTGACCTTCCAGCTTGCATCAACAGGCACCGGCTGTTCAGCCCAAATGGCACCGGCTGGCCAGCCGACCTTCCAGCCTGCATCAACAGGCACCGGCCGTCCACCCGGCAATGACCGTTCAGCCCAAATGGCACCGGTCGTCCAGCCGACCTTCCAGCCGGCATCAACCGGCACCGGCCGTCCATCCGGCAACGACCGTTCAGCCCAAAGGGCACCGGTCGTCCAGCCGACCTTCCAGCCGGCATCAACCGGCACCGGTCGTCCATCCGGCAACGACTGTTCAGCCCAAATGGCACCGGTCGTCCAGCCAACCTTCCAGCCGGCTTCAACCTGCACCGGCAGTCCATCCGGCAACGACCGTTCAGTCCAAATGGCACCGGTCTTCCAGCCGGCATCAACCTGCACCGGCTGTACATCGGATTTACGGAGATTATAGTGATGTACCCGTCAGTCAATCTGTACTACTGGTTACATATCACTACCATGAGAGAGATGTTATAGATGAATCTCCGTCCAATCAGACCATTCGAGAGGCAGGTGCCGGTCATAGTCGGACCTTCGCCGACATTCCGGCCGACCATATACCAGACAAATCAGTCGGTATTGCCGGTGTACACCTCCCGTCACGTCAAATACGTGACGGTGTGATTTTAAAACAAGGGAGAATTAGTGACATTATCAGAGATGACGGAATTGAGTTATCTATGCCACTTGGTATGCGCTACCCAGATATGGCAGCTTTACCAGAACAGGACTTTCAGGCCGACCATTCGCCAGTTCAATCAGCCGTTAGTGCCGGCCTTCCATATGTTCACGGCTTCTCCACAAGGGAGATTTAGTGAAAGTGTCAATTATGACAGAATTGCGTCATCTAGGTCACCTGGTATGCTGTACAGATATGCAAGCTGTACCAGAACCAACATTCCCTCTGAGCGAATGGTAGATGGGCGCGCAGTGCTGGCCGCACTACACAAGCATTATGGAGATTTATATTAAAAATGATGACAATTCCGCTGCGAATGGATGCTTGAGTTGACCAGAACACGACTCAGCACACAGTGAGTGTGACGAAACACTTTCAGCCGTCCACAGATCAGGTCATGGACCGGACTGAGCTTAGCGCCACAGCCGTAGAATAAAAGATTTATAGGTTGTTGGGAACTTCAGAATGCCCAAAACCTCCTACTGCCACTCAAGACTACACAATTCAGGTACCTGTAGATCTTGAATGAGGAGGAAGAGACAATGTCCTTCCTGCTTATTTGCCAGTCAAAAAAAAAAAAAAAAAAAAAATTCAGGAAGCTAACTTTCAGCGACGTTCTAGTGTAGCTGGTACGAAAACTCCATCAGACGCCTTCAGTACTGATCTCAAATGCCACGTCAAAGCTAGTCCGAAATGTAGTCGATACGTCTTCATTGTTAGACTTGACTTCACTAGCCATTTTTTATTCCAACTCCCTAGGCAAATCCAGCCATGACCACGCTTGTGAAGTGAAGGCCTGGATTGCTAGAGTTGTTAACAGGGCAGCTCACCATTCTATGACCAATGCGTTGACTGCTTCTGCCAACTTCGACCTGATACGACGTGACGTCTGTAGGTGGTCCACGTCGCACAGGCCCCATCGTACTCGGATTTTACGGATGTCTCAGTTTGGGACACCTTTACACTTTGGGGGAAAATTGAAAAAGTTTGGAGGCAGGCAGCTCTCCAACTCGTCGCCCAACTTTCGCAGGCGTTTCGAAACAATCATCCCCTGACACAGCGGAGGGATGATGGGCGGACCGGGGAAAAGGGATCCTTATAATCAAATGTGTAATATAGATCCCAACCCAATGCTGGGAGTCAACAGTCTAATCAAGCTAGACGGCAACCATACAGAGGCGGCAAGAACCAAAGTTTCTCCGCCTTCACGCCTCCTAACTCTAGACGTTGACATACCCTGCCCACCACCAGCGGACTGCCTACCTGTGGGCAGCCGCCACCTGCAATTTCAGGACCACTGGACCACTTTATTACCTTAAAACATTTGGGTGATTCAGGTCATTTCGGAGGGACTTGGGACTTCATTTATCCATCCCCTCCTCTGTCCTCCTCTCCCCTCTTCATGGATGTATCGTCAGACCGGGAGAAGGATGCCTTTATATATATATATATATTTATATCTTAATAAACCTGCAATAGCTGGGGTTTTATTCATGGCTGTTTCTTATCCAGAGGCCGTTCATCGACCTGAGCCGCCTCAACCACCCTGAAAGTCAATGTGGCGATGGCGTGATCAAACCATCCGATGGGTATGCTGTCAGTCTAGATATGACAGACGCACATTTCACATCCCTATCCCACGAGTCGCGGACATTTCTCCGTTGTGCTTGTCGGGACTCGGTTTATCAGTTCCAGGTCATACTTTTTGGCCTCAACTTAAGCCCTTGGGCTAGTACCAAGGTTATGGATTACGTCGTCACCCTGTTCCGCTCGACTTCATCTATGGCGTCGGCAGTATATTTGGACGACATCCTCCAGAAACATCTGTCAAGTTCTACTCTGCTCAAAGGCAGAAACGATCTTATATCACTTTACATCATATAGGCTTTCTCGTGAACTGGATAAAGTCTGATCTCTGTCCAATCCGGATTTTTGGTCCATCTGGGTGTGGAGTTTCTCCCGATCTGAATCTGGTAAGGCTTCCTCGAGTTTGCGATCTTCCAGATAATTGCACTCGTAGAGTCCGTTTCCAACAGGATGCGCATTTAGCAAGAGAGTTGCAGATCCTCGGATTATTCAATGCGGCAGCAGACTTGATCCCGCTCAGCCGTCCTTTTATGCGCCCTTTACAAAGGACGTTGCTAGCGTAATTTCGCCCATTTCAAGTCCCTTCGATCCCACAGTCATGCTCACGCCAGAGATACGATCATTCTTGAGTCAGTGGCACAACCCCTGTGGGCTGTCCACAGGGATTACTCTGGAGATACCCCAAGCGGGGATAACGGTATGTTCTGCCACTAGTACCTACGGTTGGGGTGCCCACCTGTTGCCGGACTTCGATACTGTCAGCAGCACGTGGGTGCCAGGGGCAAGCCCTTTCCACATCAACCTTTCAGAAATAACGGCTGTCATCAACGCCTTTCATTTCGGGCAGGATCAACTCTTATTACAAACTGCCCTCATTATGTCAGACAGCTTTGTGGTGGTGCCTTGCCTCAAAACATGGGGACACCAATCACCAGACCTGTGCAATCTGAGCTGGCAGTTTCTACATTGGTTCGACAATCTCCACCTCAATGTACAATTCCGACACATTCTTGGCAGACTCAATGTCTTGGCTGACACTCTATCTAGTCATTCACACAGAATGGTCACTCCATCAATCGGACTTTCTTCCAATTGACACACTTTGGGGACGTCCGATGATTGATCTTTTGCAGCAAGGTGGAATCGCAAGTTGTCCACCTTTCATCTCACAGGTTCCAGACCCAGAAGCTTGGGTCGTGGATGCTCGATCAATCAGCTGGGAAGGGTTGTGGTCATTCTCCTACCCTCCCACAGTCTTGGTACTGAAATTAATCCAGAAGTTAAGGGGTCAGAACTGTCAGATGGTTCTGATTGCCCCTCTCAAATGGAACAACTCCTGGGTCTCCGATCTACTCAATCTAGGCGATAGATCTACCCAGGAAGATTACAGTCAGCACAAGTATTCGCAAGCAACCGCAGCCAGGGGTGTTCCACCCCTGTCCGGACCGTCTTCATGTTCAAGCTTGGCTCTTGTCCAGACAGCCTTGCAAGACAAACAATTTAAATGCGGAGAGAATCTCAAGAGCAAGAAGGCCCTCTACTCTGAAGGTTTACGAGGGCAAGTGGCATGTTTTCAGGGACTGGTACCATATCATTCACATTGTTCCTCTGAGTGTCACAATCCCTCAACTGGCCAACTTTTCTCTGGCTTTTCGAGGAGAAACAGCTGGCTCCAGTTATTATCAAATGCTACCGCTCCATGATATCAGACACATTCCGTCATTCTGGTACATGTGCTATCAGCCATGACAAAGATTTGTCAGATCTTTTAGACACTTTAAAAAATTCAATCGACTAATATCCCTCACCCTGTTTCCAAATGGAATCTGTCCTGGGTTTTAACATGACTCAATTCAGACAGTATTGAGTCTTTAACCCACGATTAGTTAAAGCTACTATCATACAAATTGGGTTTCTTGATAGTCTTAGCTTCAGCATGCAGGGTGAGCGAGTTACATGTCCTTTCTAGTAACCCGAACTCTCTTCCGTTCCGATCAGAGGGTTTGATGGTCCTCTTCACGCAGCCAGGCTTCGTAGTCCAAAATAGATTACCATACATTGGCGATCAACGAGTCGTCATTAGCTCGCTTTCTTTATAGATAAGTCAGGATCAACAGCCATGTAAGATCCTGTTTGTGCACTCTAGCACCATTTCAATGCATAGAGGTGAGTCAGGTCACATACAAGCACCTCTTTCTTCTGGTGATAGCTGGGACATGATATATCACCATTCAAGCCCTTGCTTCATGGCTGAAGTGGGTTATACGCTCAACGTACTCTGAGGATTCACAAATCAGTCACCTTATAGAAGCTGTTGGCTGACATGCAGAGTCAACCTTCTACAGTTTTATCTTCAAGTTTGTACTCGCAGAGGCAAACATTGATTCTAGTAGGTCCGGTGTTGGCAGCCCAGACGCCCACCAGACCCATGTGCAACAATCAGCACAGCCTATTAGCTTCGCTGGATTCGCCAGATAAATTTTCGTAGGTAAGAAGATTTCAATAACTATCTTCTTAACCGTATAAAGGGGTCACATATCACGTGACCCTGGGCTGTGTTGCTGATTGAAAATTAGGAGACCGGGTTATCATTCACATGGGGGAATCCAGCCATCATTCCCTAGAGGATACCTGGGGTGGAGGTCGGATGCTCCGCATTCCCTCCTCCTATTACTTATTCTCCTAAAGTAATGTGATCGGGGAACGTATTCAAAGGAGAAAGCAAATTTTTTTAGTAAATTATGTTTCTCCGAGAATACTTACCCGATCACATTACTAAGAAACCCTCCCAACCACCCCGCCATGCGAGCATCCTCGTGTTTTATATACCGCTCAGCTTAAAAACTAAAGAAGCGACACCTAGCGGGTAGCAAGGGGAGGTAATGGGCAAGAGTTATTGCCCTTTGTCTATATGACATAGGAAAGACGAATTTTCGTCTTTTGGTAGGGCTGGATTCGCGAGGTAGCAGGCTAATATCCTAAAGTAATGTGATCGGGTAAGTATTCTCGGAGAAACATAATTTACTAAAAAAAATTTGCTTTCCATGATAATATATAAGGTTTGTGTGAGTCTAGTATTTTTTTATAATCTATACAATCTGTGTGAGTCTGTAATTTCCATGATAATATATAAAGTTTGTGTGAGTCTAGTATTCTATGATAATCTATACACTTTGTGTGAGTCTAGTATTTCCATGATAATCTATAAGATCTGTGTGAGTCTAGTATGCTATGATAATCTATACGATCTGAGTCTGTAATTTCCATGATAATATATAAGGTTTGTGTGATTCTAGTATTCTATGATAATATACATAATCTGTGTGAGTCTGTAATTTCTGTGATAATCTAGACAATCTGTGTGAGTCTGTAATTTCCATGATAATCTATAGGATCTGTGTGAGTCTAGTATTTTCATGATAATCTATAAGATCTGTGTGAGTCTAGTATTCTATGATAATCTATAGGATCTGTGAGTCTAGTATTCTATGATAATCTATAGGATCTGTGTGAGTCTAGTATTTCCATGATAATCTATAAGATCTGTGTGAGTCTAGTATTCTATGATAATCTATATGATCTGTGTGAGTCTGTAATTTCCATGATAATATATAAGGTTTGTGTGATTCTAGTCTAATAAATTAAACTTATATTGAAGTTGACTTCCCAGACTTGTGTGATTACTATTCCCTTTGCCATAGAAATAAGCTTTTGATATAAGTTTTTATTGCTGTGAGATATATTCTAGAAAAAAAATAGTTTCATTTTGAATTACAGAAAACTGCTAGTCTTTTGGTTGTATTTTCTGTCATATTTATTACTTATTTACAATGGAAGAATACTTTAGTGTAAGATATTTTTTATTATCATAATTGTGGAATCCTAAAACTGGTTTTTATATCCATATATGTTGCTTGTTAGGAAATTATGTTTTAAATCAGCTTTTTATGTAGGAGCGTGATACAAGGAATATGGTCTTCAAGACACCATACCATATGTTACAACCATTTCCTGTGGTACCAGTGAACCAGTACATCAGTTGTGAACAGGTCAGTTTGTCGTATTCTTACTGGGATGAAAGTCATGCATACCATATGTCATCAGTTTGATAAAGCATGATGGTTATTGAATATAAATCGTTACATATAGAATGTATCTTCTGAAGTTACACGATTATAAAATCAAACATAATAATGAGACAGTATTCTTCAGAATGTATATGCTCATCTGGTTTGGCTGAGGTCAAATCATCAGCAGTCATGCTGAGATTTTAAAGTATTTTGTAGGTGTTGAAAGTCCTTGCTATTGGTACAGCAAAGCTCCACAAAGGAGAAATATGACACATATGAATTGGGTTTAAGTTTTGTTTTATTCACCATTGTTTGTTACATGGATAATATTTTTGAAAAATGCCAGTCATGAGCTTACAGAAAATACAGGTAATGGAAACCCAAGCTAGAAATCAAAAGCAAAATGTTTTTCAGTCACATGTATTATAAAATATGTAGTAACATTTTTTCAATTATGATAAGTGTCTAATAATGATTATGTATATGCCATACATAGAATGGTTATAAGTTTTATATCGCCACCATAAGGCAGAGCATATTACATTTTGACCTTGGTATGTACATCCATTTGTCTGTTACCATTTTGATTTGTGCACAGTGACTTAAGTTATCCACCGTTTACAGTTACCAAACATTGTGGATGACCTGCACTTTAGGTAAGGAAGAAGCATAATGATTTTGCCATCAGATGTCAAAGTCATTGACTGAAAGAATAAAAGTGTTTTAAGTAGCTCAAGTTCGTTGATGGATTACATTTGGGGTGGCCAAAGTCAAGGTCACTGTTATGCTGGAAGAAAAATAATTTCAATACATCCATCATCTATCATTACCAAACTTGGTGGATGGCTTGAATTTGTGGTTAGGAACAACCCTGTCCATTTTCAAAGTACTATGTTCAGTTTCACTGTCATTAGAAATATAAAAATGGTTTCTGTGCAATAACATTGGTTCTAGATCGCTTATGTAGACCAATCTTTTATGGATGGCTTACATTTGGAAGAAGGAAGAAGCCTCTTGAGTTTGGCGTTAAATTGTCAAAGGTTGGTCTCATAGTGACTGAAAGAAGATAAATTTATTTTGCACAGTAATGTTTTTAAGTTCTTGGATATTGGAAGTAAGTTAGTTTTGTTAATTCAGCTCTTTTGATCAGATTTGAGCTAATAAGTTGCCTGCTAAAGGCTTTTCCTTCTACATGCCTGAACATGTCTTGAAGAAACGAAATGAATTATGCAATACTGCCAAACATGTGGGTGTATTTGCATTCATAATGTTCCATATTCTTCAAGCACCAATCAAGAAAAAGAACAAAAAAACTTTGGAATATAATTGAGAATGGTCTATAGATGTTAGCAATAGTTCTAGAATATTTGTATATTGCATGTTGATGGAGCTTAAGGATCGGATGCACATTTGCATCTGTATTACTCTTCATTTAAAGTGGATTAATTTCAGTGTCATGAAAAACTCAATAGCCATTTTGGCTTAGTGGTTAACATGCCTGACTCAGGACCAAAAGGGTGCAGGTTCAAATCCTACCATTTGACCATCCTGGGTCAGTTATCATGGTATGCACTTTACTGCAATTAACTTTGCACTATATAACCTAGCATATATACTCATATTTAACTTGAGTCTAAAATCAAACAGCACAGACCCAGATCTGCCATCACATAATGTGTCCACAGCTCTGGGTCTGTGAAATTTGATAGGAATAATCAGTAAAACAAGCAACAAACACCCTGATTTGCAGGTGCGTTATGCAATGGTTTATCAGGATCTTTGTTGTTTGCAGTTTGACTCAACTTATAAGCGAGTTCATACAGTACTTATGTTGATATGCCATAAATCCTTCAACACACAATCAAATTAGAGACTTGAAGCCTTGAGATATTATTGGATGTGGTCTGTATGTTCATAAAGCAGTTCTAAAAGTCTGATCCATAATTTTATATGCAATTTTTAGTATTTCCAAGTATTTGGATTTTCACGTCTACTACACCATTTAAGGTGGAGGCTTCAGAATCTTGGCATATGATTGGTTGGAGTCACAAAATCCCAATAAATATCTTTGGGATGAAGGATTGTTTGCATAAATTTAAAATAACAAGCAAATTATAAGAAAATATGCCTGTTAATTGGTGTGTGCAATGACCGACCCAGATGTCAGATACTTCAGATTGGGGGGGGGGACCTGAGTGGTCTAAAGCATTGTCCGTTACGGATCACTGCCATCTCAACTATGTCTGCATGGGTTCGAGTCTCAGATTCGGCCGATGTGGGTATGTGAGAAAGCTTGCCAGTAGCTTCTCATGGGTTGGTGGTTCTTTCTGGGGGTTTCCAAGTTCTTCTTCCACCATTAATACTGACCACCATATATAGCCTATATTGTGCTGAAAAATGGCATTAAACCATTAAAAAAAAAAAATTTAGATGGGGGTTTAAATGGGATCCCTGGGTCATGATCTGAGTACATACAGTTTTGGCTTCTAGGTCACAACTCCACCGGATACCTTGAGTCATCAGACTGCAATACCAACATTGTGAATCCAGCTGACAGTATATCCTTATAAACATCATGGGTAGAATGGGACGAGACAATACAATCCTCTTCAAACTAACTGTCAATGAAAGCTTTAGAAGATGTACATGTGTTGTGTTGTCATTTGATCTAATCCTAATACGGTTATATTGAATATTTTTAATTCCATTCCAGGGTGATCAAAACAAGACGACAGGGAAAAAGAAAAGTATCTTCGCTCAGCAGTTTTCCAAGATGGTAGCCAAAGACTTTGGTATGATGGTGGAGGAAGAAATCAAGAATCAGAAAGAGACTGAAAGTTCTGTGATGGAGGAAGATGCAGATGCAGCAAGATCAACAAAACTGGTTGCTTCTAGGGGTATGTCCAGCCTAATAAAAATAATTTGACATGATCAGAGTCAAGGGGAGAATTATTAGTTGTAAAATATCATTAAATAATTCATTTTTTAACTCAGTTGAGCTCATAATTTGTAATAACATTGGTTTAATATTAGTTTAGAATAAAGTACAACAGAATACTTTGTCATGTTAAACTAAACATTTCGAAAGAAAAATAGAGATTATATCTTAAGTCTTGCATCAGAATATTTTTATATCCAAAATATTCCTACATCCATGAATGCATAGTCTGTTCCACTGATACTGGCAGAATCAGATACATTTGTAATTCAGCACTTTATTTTCAGGGTTCAGCTTCAGGTTTTTTTTAGGATTTTTTTGCTTTAAAGATAATTGTGATTCATGGTAATAGATGAAAATGTTCTGGCATGCAGTTCCATTAATTTTCCTTATTTTATGCACTGTTAAAAATTTTGGACTTAGGTTACTTTGTTTCTGTTCACTTTTGAGCAATGAGTTGGTTACACACAACCATAAATAAAAAGTTTTATAATTATATATGTTGTAAAACAAAAATGACCTTAAATCAAAGTAGCTTTTAATGGACATGCCCACTAACAAAAGTTTGGAAATTATTTTAGTATTAATGTTGTTGTTGTTGTTGTAGGGTTTAATGCCATTTTTCAGCACTTGATAGCTATACATGGTGGCCAGTATTAATGGTAAAGGAAGAACCTGAGAAAACCCTAGAAGGAGCTACTGACATATGAGAAGCTACTGGTAAGCTTTCTAATGTACCCATGTTGGCAGAATCTGAGACTCTGACCCACGCAGACAGAGGTGAGATAGCAGTGATCCATAACAGAGAGCACTTTAGATCACTCGACCACTGACAGAAACAATTACTCCAACTACTTTAGTTTATCTTAAGAATTATAATTCCAAAATCATATCACTTCTGCGACTGCGTGGTCTCTCTCTCTCTCTCTCTCTCTCTCTCTCTCTCTCTCTTTTTTTTTCCGTATTTCTGATGATGATTGCTGATGTTATTATAGTCAGGACTGACCTGGGCCAAAATGAATGTGCCCACTTGATTGTTCCTGGCTGAATGTGCTCACTTGAATTAACTTAATGTGAATGCCTCTACTCAACTGGACAAAAGTGAAGGTAGCCACCTGACTGGGTCTAAATAATTGTGTCAGCTCAACTGTATTCATAGTTTGCAATGCTTTCTGTTTTCTAAAAAAATGTCTTTGCTACCCATGTCAAGGCAGATATTGTTCAGACAATTTGTTTTATGATGCTGGGCCCTTGTATGCAAAAGTACGTTGTCCATACGACTTAGTTTTCATAGTTGGGATAATGAGTATACGATTGTCAGAAGATGAGAATAAGTATCTTGCTGGTGTGTACAGATGAGTGGGGTTGAATAGGTATGTTGGACTGTGGACTCGAGTCTGTCAGTGAAGCATAGCACAGAGAACAAATTTTGTGTTTGATCCTGGATCAAATGGATAGCCAGTGTATGGTACAGAGCAGGAAGGAGGTGTGCTCTGATTGTGTTACTCTGAGGATGATCTGACAACTTTGTTTCGAACTTTATGAAGTTTTTGGAGTAGATATTGAGATGAGCCAGACAGAATTGAGCTACAATAGTCCATCCTTGAAAGTACTAAGGATCGCACAAGTGTTTGAGTGGCATCAACTGAAGGATATTTGTGAATGGAGCTGATGCATCTCAGCTCAAGACATGCATCTTTGCATATGTTCATGACATGTTGGTGCAATTTGATATTACTGTTAAGAGTAACACCTAAGTATCATACTGACTGTGTGAATGAGAAAGTGTGTTGTGGTCAGAATGGCTTCAGAAATATTATTATAATTATTTGGAAAATTCAGTTAGGTCTTTTCAATTACAGATTCTAGCTCTGTTGTGGAGGGGACAGGATTGAGTGCAACATTTGGGAAGGAGGAGGCCCATAGAATACATCAGGAAAACATGCAGACATTGTCAGTAATGTCACAGGATGAAATTCTTGCTGAGCAGAAGAAGCTGCTGGAAACACTTGGTATGGTCATGTCTCCTGTTACTAATGCTATGGGAAATGAACTCTTGAATAAGTCAGTTAAAATTGCAATGACCTTTGGTAATTTATTATTTTTATTGGTTATTATATGTGTTTGTGAGATTAAAAGATATACTGTTAGTGTATTACAATGTGTGTTTTTTCAGGGAAATTCAGTTGTTTGTAATGATGTAGAATGTTTCTTGAAAGTAAGCTTTCCATCCTTTCCATATCAGCATGATTTGATGAATTTGAGTATGTGAGTTCCTTTCAGGTATCTTGAATATTAGTCTTAAGATTATTAGACTATTGCACTCAGGACTATTAGACTATTGATCTCAGGATTATTATACTATTGATCTCAGGATTATTAGACTATGGCACTCAGGACTAATAGACTGTTGATCTCAGGACTATTAGACTATTGATCTCAGGATTATTATACTATTGATCTCAGAATTATTAGACTATGGCACTCAGGAATGTTAGACTATTGGTCTCATGATTATTAGACTATTGCACTCAGGACTATTAGACTATTGGTCTCAGGATTATTAGAGAATGGCACTCAGGAATGTTAGACTATTGGTCTCAGTATTATTAGACTATTGCACACAGGACTGTTAGACTATTGGTCTCTGGATTATCGACTATTGCACTCAGGACTAATATACTATTGGTCTCAGGATTATTAGAGAATGGCACTCAGGAATGTTAGACTATTGGTCTCAGGATTATTAGACTATTGTAATCAGGAATGTTAGACTATTGGTCTCAGGATTATTAGACTATTGCACTCAGGACTGTTAGACTATTGGTCTCTGGATTATCGACTATTGCACTCAGGACTATTACACTATTGATCTCAGAATTATTAGACTATTGCACTCAGGAATGTATTGGTCTCAGCATTATTAGACTATTGCACTCAGGACTGTTAGACTATTGGTCTCAGGATTATGAGACTATTGCACTCAGGAATGTTAGACTATTGGTCTCAGGATTATTAGAATATTGTACTCAGGACTATTAGACTGTTAAGGATTATCTTTAGTTGAAATGCAGTTGCAGAAATACTTCAGTTATGTGAGGCTTTGGTTTATGTTCTATACATAGACTGCATTAGGCACTGTGTGAAATTCACTGACAACTATTCCATTTTATTCACGCTTGTTTCCTATATTTTGGTTACATCGACAGTTATGCATCTATTTTGATTAATTTTTATTAAAAAAATTCTCCCCCAGACCACAGAATAGTGGAGTTTTTGAATGCCAGAAAGAAGCGGAAGCAGTCAGCACAAAGCCAGAATAGTGAACCTGCCATTACTCATTCGGATTCATCTGTTATGAAAAAGAAAGATGTTATTGCAAAAACCAAAGGTATCCTGTCCCATATTATTTGGTAGAAATTATTTGATGGCTGTATTCTGTCCCATATTATTTGGTAGAAATTATTTGATGACTGTATTCTGTCCCATATTATTTGGTAGAAATTATTTGATTGCTGTCCCATTTTATTTGGTAGAAATTATTTGATGGCTTTCCCATATTATTTGGTAGAAATTATTTGATGGCTGTTCATCCCATTATTATATATGCATGCTTTTAAGTAGAGTCCATTTGGAAACTGTACAGACCCAAATCAGCTGTCACATGGTTCTAGATCGGTGTAGTTTGAGAAACACGTATCTTGATCTGTCAGCACATTATGCAAAGTCAGATCAGAGTCTATGTTGTTTGCTGTTGAACTCAACTTACAAGTGAATATATACTTTGTATATTTGATTTTCTGGGTTTTTTTAATCTTCATGTTTTCTAAATTTTTAATTAAAATCTTTGGAAAACCTTCATTTTCATTCTTCTCAGGGGTGTTTTAGTTAAACATACATTGTACCCAGGGAAGGCATTTTTTTAAAAAAATATGTATGCCATGGTACTTTGATTCCATATATTTCATATTAAAATGATAAGAATATTCTAAATTGCACATATTGGTGACTACCCCACATTAAAAGTGCCTTTCCTGGGTCCCACATGTATTTTACTGGAACAGCCCTAACTTCCAGTAAGTGTCAAACTTGCATATTTTTTTTTACTTGCTGGAACTGAAAATAAATCTCAAGATTTTCCAGTACTCGGCTATAGAGCAAGTAGGAAGACTTGTTCATCTTAAGGAAGTACACTCCATCAGTAATTCTTGCAGTTTTAATTCCAGGATGAAGTTTTCCTGTCTATTGTAGAATTTCATTTTTTGTTGTAAATTTATTCACAGTATGAATAATTTTAAATGGTGTTGCATGTATATCTGTAACAGGATAGAACCAAATGGATGCTTGGATCAAATGACAACACAACACATGTACACATTTATGGACTTTGATTAATATATATATATATATATATATATATATATATATATATATATATATATATATATATATATATATATATATATATATATTATACATATACAGTGATTCTTTTACACTGTAAACATACGTCTCACTCAATTACACTATCCAAACATTAACAAATAGGAAAACAGAAACAAATGATTCATATTCAAATTATGGTAAGATTCATACAATCTCATGTAATGAGAGTGAGATTCAAATCTCATGTATTTTCATACAATGAAAGTGAGATCTAAATAATATCCTGAAGTGAAAATAAAATTCAAATAATTTCATGTAATCAAAATGACTCAAATTGTACCCAGTTGAAATAAAAATCAGTCCTTTGTACAGCCTTATGATTCATAGATATTTTTAAAAACTTGCAAATGTGTCCACTGACAACCACACCGTTATCCCAAATTCTTATATTGATCCACACTTGTATTAGCCACTCACACCTTTCATGGATCCACTGTGTGGCTTTCCAAAATTAGCAGTTTCATCTTTGCATGGCCTTGATGGTTCCGTCATCTTCCATATCCATTTAGACGCACAGATGGCCAGATAGCGAGTCTTTTATACCTGCACATATATTCGTACAGACAGCACACAGTTCTCCTGAATTGGGTTATCAAACTTGTCATGGCCATGCTCACCTTTTATGGATTTTACATGCCCACAGATATATGAACCGTTGCGGTGGTCTAGTGATTAGAGTGTCCGTCTCAGATGCAGGAGGTCGTGGGTTTGATCCCCAGCTGAGTCATACCGAAGACTTATAAAAATGGTACTAACAGCTACCTCATTTGGCACTTAGTGTTAAGATGTCAGTGTTTGGAATGATCATCCTAGTGTCATTACAGTGTGACTCGGTGGGTCATGATGCTACATGTCTGCAGTGTGATGCCCCAGTGCTAAACATCACTCTAAACTGCCACATTGCACACAAATCACACACACACACGGACATATGTATTGACATATGTACAGACAGACATATAGACATCTGTATGGACACTTGTAGTGACAGCTACTGACAGCCCAATGGCTGATGAACAAAATTGGAGAACATTCACTTCTTGACACTCCCACATACTAAAAGGTGAAGATCCACCAGAGTGCATTTCTTGCAATGAACCATTTACTGTTAAATACTTTATGACCAAGTGTTTCAACCTGTGCAACCTTCGCGTGATAAATACTATAATGTACATGACATGAAGGAACTTTTTGATACTATACAAATCACTTGCATTTTAGATTTCCTGAAGGAAGTAAATCTTTATTTTAAAATATAACTTGTATGCCATCACCTAGAATATTTTTATTTAATGCAAATACAGCCTCTTTTTTTCAACCTCTTTTCATCAACATACACCATTTACATCTCCTGTTGATTGGGAAGCTTCATATTTTACTATTACCAACATCTTACCATTTTACTTTGAACTATTTGGTTTTCTATGTCGCTGGTCGTTATAAAACCTTTTAGGATTTTAATCATGTATAAGTAGAACCTATTGTATGGCGCTAAATAGCCTAAGTGTGCTGGTGCGCTGTTAAAAATTAATCAAACAAACCTTGACAAGATCCACTGACCAGTGTGTCAGTAAAAAAATGACTTACGTTAAATCCGAAGAAGACTGAGTATTAGTAAGGGTAAAATACCCGTGTATAATTTGCTTTTAGTGTCTGTCGCTACAAGCGATCCACAACAAGATACATACTAGTTCAGTTGCTTAACTAGAAAAACAATTATTCACCCTAGGTAATGTTGTACACATATGCAACAGAAAATAGTCAAATTGTTCTAAGGTGTAACCGAGTTATTTCTTGCCTTATTCTGTAACAGTATCTCCAGCATAAAAATCGGCTTATGTTTGTATTATTACAAAGAAGTTTTCAAATAGTGTCAACTTCATAGTTATAAAGCAATGCATCAATGATTTTGCGTGTTTTGGCAGTTGCTTGGGCCTGGTAAGTCCATGGTAAGACGATAAATGTCCCTTCTCTTCTTATACCTGTTCTGCTAATTTATTATGATCGGGTAATGTATTGAAGAAGAAACCAATATTTGGAGTAACATTTTTTTCCCCTCACAATACTTTTCCAAACTCCCAAACCTTCATTACAATAACATCCTGGCAGAGCATGCACATCTGATATATTAGTAAGTGATGACAAGATGGGATTAGAACTAGTTCTTCTATCCAAAACAGTTACAGACTTCTTTCATTTAACTTTTACCTCAGTAAGTAGACAACTTAATAGCGCTACTTTAAAGGGCTTGTTTAATAAAAGGTTTATGTACTCCCGTATTTCATTTGAATCAGTATTATTGAATAAACGTATTTTATTCCAAAACTTGGTGTTCTTATAAATCTTTTTTTCAGCAAAATCATTAGTAGGATCATTTGGGTTTTAGTGTTTTACATCTCAACATCACTTTAAAGGCCACTTTTCCTCTGATAAAAGCGATGAAATAATGAATTTTACATGTTTGTTTTTTAGTTTCTGATGGTATATGATTTAAATTATGATTTTATTTCATTATGGTATTATTGGTTACATTGTGTGTTCCAGTGATTAACAATTTATTCCAATGGTAACATTACTATTATTTTAAGACATCATTATATTTGTTATTATGTCCCTTAAAAAATATATTTTTATGTTCAAATGTCATATAAAGTCTGCAAAATTTGAAAAATAATTGGTTCAGAAGCCAGTATTTTGCAGCCTTCATGTAATTCATCACCCTAACCATCATCTAATATTCACAGAGGGAACACAATTTCCAGTTGATGTGGATAAGAAGTGGGTTCACATGGGAAAAGTCGAATATGATAAGTTGGAGTGGATGAAAGACCTCCCTCCACCCTCAGCTACTGGACACAAGGTATTATCAGCAGGATAGCTTGACTATTTAGTGTGATTTAACTTGGACTGCTTTTTCTTTTCTGTGTAAAATCTTGTAAATCTAGTTCTATATTTTAGTCATCAGGAACATCACCTGCCCAAAATACAAGTCTTCTTTTTATCTGAAGCAGACTGATCGGAATCATTACTTCGAATTGTATAATTGCCAGCCAGTTGTTGAATTTGTATCTTGTGTTTGAACTTCCTCACTTTGAAACATCGATAATAAGTAATGTTTCTTCAATGAAATGTTGTCTCTTTTAATTTCAAATTTCAGAAGTTTTACCTTGAACAAGTATGTTAATTTCTCTGATTTTTAAATTCAGACTGGTCAACAGGCTAGATTTGATTTTCAAGGAAATCTGATACCAGCAGATGCCGAGATACCAGTCCATTTTGGTCTCCATCATCATGGTGAAGAACCAGAGGTATAATTAGTTGCTTTCAGATGTCATGTATATTTTTTATTCTGTGGTTGATCTTTGTCCATAATTAATGGTATGAGTTTTGGCCTACATGAGTAATGTCTTTTTTTTTGTAAACAGATATTTTAAGTTTTGTCTAACGATTATAGATTATATTTTAAGATAATTTTTATTTCTAGGCAAACATGTTTACCTGAATTTTGAGTTAAGGACATTAATTTTCCCCATTGGAATTCCTCGTCTACCTGATGTTTTACATGTTTATTACTAAAGTCCTGATCTTGTTTATAACTTAGAATGTTCTGGAAATGAACATTGGATCCTGACCCTGGTCATCTTATTGTGTCTTAGGTCCTTATATCATGATTGTTGATATGAGAATTATTTATTCCTGTCTTAAGATCTGTAGTGAAATAATTTGTTAAGTGTTCAGATTTAATTTGAAAGGATTTATTTATTATGTTCACTGGATTTACTAAGCACCCATTAATGTTTTCTTACTTAATCTCTATTTTGGGATTATTGTGAATTTATTTAAAGCCATTTTGGATTATATTATTATGATATATCAAGACTATCAGTTCATCAGCACATCTATGATTGGAATTCATTTGAACTGCTCCCTACTTTTGGACTAATGATTGAACTTTTAGGACTCTTTCGTACTTGAATCACAATACTGTAGGTTCTTTTCACATTTTTACTTTGTATTCTAGGAAAATAAATTATTTATTGAATTTCGCTAATCTTGTTTAGTTTAAAATCTTAGAGCTGTAACATAGATCTGTTATCATGAACTAATGTAGCAATAACGTCCAAATTGTTAGTTTATAGTTATCAGAAAATTTGGAGATATATATGTATCTATGGATCAACTATACATGTGATCTTCTGATTTAGGAATGCAAGTCTTTCTATCACATTTTCATTATTTCCTGGTTAATTTTTACCTTGCATTGAAATGTAGTACTGATGATTCATTGCTCATTTCGAAAATGAATTGGCAACCTATATTAGCACACTTAACTGACAGAAAAGTGCCTCTGCTACCATTCCTCCAGCTACCATTATCAACTATTGGTAAATATATACATTAGGTTTTGAAATTCATCATGGACACAGGCATGCTGAGAGAGTTTGGAACTTAAAGATCAGGAGAGTAGACACAAAAATAATCAGTAAATCATATCAACAATAGTATATATCCTGCACAATTTGGTATATCACAATTAAATTTGTTTTTCAGAGGGCTGGTTACACTCTTGAGGAACTTTTCCTATTGTCCAGAAGTTCTAATGTCCAACAACGAACTTTAGCATTGCAGACACTTGGTAGAGTTATACAGAAGGTATTATACTTATTATGTGATGTTCTTATCTTGAAGGTCTCAGGATATTGTAAAGTAAACACTATTTCTGTTGACATACAATGAAAGTCTACTTTCTTCAGTACATGTCAAGTGGAACAAAATCCTTTCGCATCTCAGTTAATATCCTCAAAAGCATTTTCGGACCCACTTCAAAAGCATCCAAGTGTAATAAAGTTGTTTCGGACCCACTTCAAAAGCATCCAAGTGTAATAAAGTTGTTTCAGACCCACTTCAAAAGCATCCAAGTGTAATAAAGTTGTTTCACTACATTATTTGTTTATCTATCAAGCAGCACTAGTAAACTTTTATCATGTATTATTATTATATTTATGTTAATTTCATATGAGATTTAACAAATTGGTAAAATTATTTTTACCTAGCAAAGGATAGGTGAGACACAGGGAATACTTTTGTGATGATATTTGTCCTTTGAATACATTCCCCAATAACATTACATTAAGAATATTAGCCTGCTACCTCACAAATCTAAAAGATGAAAATAGTCTATTTTTAGATAGATTAAGGGAAGTAACTCTTGCCAATTACCTTACCTTGACACTGACAGGAATCAAACATTTTTAGCTTCTCTGTGTTCTGAGACACATGTAATGCAATAGCCTCCAACAATCCAGCCTGTTTTTTTGTTCCTTTGGACCCATCCAATGTTCATTTTGCATTTATAATGCATATTTATAATGCATATTTATAATGCATATTTATCGATCTACTGCATGTTTGATAATTTATTTTACAAATTTTGCCAATATTTTGAGAGATTTGTTGCTTGTCGGGACCTTGCCTTCTACTACCACCATCCCACCGCACAATTGTTCACCTTACACAAGGTCATTATGGGTTAGTGTATATTTGACTTTATTTGCTTACTGTGTTCACTACAGAGCTCTTAGCTATTAACTATGCTTTGTGCTTAAGCTTGACATTGTTTATGATATGACACGTTTACAGGTCAGTTCGTTACAGCAGTGTTTAGCAACCTAGTAATTTCAACCCACTACTAGATTATGCTTTAGTTTGTGTCTTTTTTTGTTTCTGCAGAATATTTATGTAATGAAGCTATATGCAATTTCAAAGCATGGAAGTCTGCAATGACTTCTGCTTTGCTGTGTTATGTATACATTGTTTTTATCTTCTTGGCATCCATCCATCTACATGGGATGATGCTGTAGCTCCAGAGTAAGTGTTTAGTTCGCCTTCTTCCTGGCTCTTCCAGGCTGTATGTTCTTGTCTTCCTTGGCTTTTTGAATACCCTGTCTGACAGCTAGACACCAGGTGGAACAGTCGTTAGCACAGCTCTCCCAGTCTTTGACATTGATGTTGCCCATCTTCATGTCCTTCTTGCAGACATCCTTGTAATGGATATATGGCCATCCAGTCTGTCGTGCACCTCCTGCTAGCTCTCCGTATAGCAGGTCCGTGGGAATGTGGCCTGGGTCCATTCTCTTGACATGGCTGACTCTTGACAAAGGCGACTCTCGCTTTGAATGGAGAACAAGCTGTTAATGTTGACATGTTCCAGAACCTATGTATTGGGTATTTTGTCCTGCCACTGGATGTGCAGACTGCACTGCAGGCAATTCAGGTGGAAGCTGTTGAGTTTCCTCTTGTGTCTCGCATAGGTGGTCCATGTCTTGCTGCTGTAAAGTAGTGTGCTGAGCTTGCAGGTTTGGTAAACGTGCAGTTTTGTCTTGGTGATGGAGGGTGTCTGCGTACTGCACCATGATGTTCATTTTCTTCAAACTGATGGTCATTCTAAACTCCTTATAGGTTAGGGAGAGGTGGCATACCAGCTGCTGCAGTTCATCTTCCATGTGTGGCACCAAGGCTGCATCGTTGGCAAAGAGCAATTAATGGACAAGAACCTCAGTGACATTAGTCTTAGTATGGAGACTGGTGATGTTGAACAGCTTGCTGTCAGTCCTGATATGGATGTAAACTCCCTCACAGCAGTCCTTGAATGCATGGAGAAGAAGATGGCAAAAGGCATCAAGGACATAGCCTTTCTTGACTCTGCTGAGAACTGGGAAGGCCTCCGATGTTGTTCCATTGAAGCACACTGTGCTGTGCATGTTCTTATGGAATGATGTGATCATAGCAAGTAGTCGTATAGGGCAGCTGATTTTCTGCAGGAGCTTGTAAAGTCTGCCATGACTGACATCATACATCTTTGTCAGGTTTGTGAAATAGAGGGGCATTTGCTGCTCACAACACTTCTCTCGCAACTGGCATAGTGAGAAGATCATGTCTACAGTTGACCTGCCAGCTCAAAAGCCACACTGTGACTCTTGGCAGACGCGGGAGGCTAGAGCCTTTGTAATGATGCTGAGCAGGGATATACCCCAGTAGTTGTTGCAGTTGCAGAGGAGTATGTGCAGGGGTTGGAGCAGTGCTGATTTCCTGCTCTTAAAGACTTAAGGCAAAATGCCATCACTTCCTGGAGCCTTCCCACAGGTGAGACTATCAATGGCCTTTCTGAGCTCTTCCAGGGTGGATGGTGTATCTTGTTCCTCCATGACTGGCATGTCTGAGATGGCATCCAGGGTAGTGTCGGTGATGATGTTATGGGTGCATACAGCTAGAAAGACAGAGACAGAGAGAGTCCGCCATGACTCCTGCTTTGTTATGTTATGTATACATTGTTTATGATATACAGTATCTATAATATGTAGATTGGGGTGCCAAGTTAAATGATTGATTCTATTAGCTAGTTAGTTACATACTAATTTGCTAATCTATGCTTTGTTTTTTTCTCATCTGGTGTTGTTTCAGGAGGAATGTTACTACATGCATGACATGCACATGTTCAGCATTGAAGCGATGGAGCTAAATATGCAGTGTTTGGTCAGAAAACACATGCTGTACTGTACTTCAGAAAGCAGAAAAGGGGAAGAGAGATGGTCAATGTCATGGCATCTTTAGTCTCTCTCCCAAATCGTCTTTTGGGGTTTGCAGGAATCCCTCCTCCCTGGGCTAAAGAACCAACATATACCATTACATCAGGGGACAGGGAGGATAAAGCACGGGACCATCCATCACTGGATAAGTTGTGTCAGTTTCTACAGCAGTTGAGCCACATGCTTTTTAATCTGAGCAAAACATATGGGGAATATTCTCCATTTTTAGGCAATCTACAATCTAGATGGAGTAAGCCTCCACGTATGTCAGCATGCCATTCAAGCCGGTAAGTCAGGGTGCATGGGATTTACGATTGATCAGTGAACCCAAATAATAATAATAATACTACCACATTGACACCAGCCATCTAGTTGGGCAGTCAGCAACATATTACTTCACTGACGATTTCGATGATCTGCCTGCTTTGTCACGGCTTCAGAGTGGCCGGCACAGGTGCATGTCAGACCGACATATATGCAGCAATGGTGCTGGAAAGGCCAGTAGTGCAGCAAGGCCAGAGATACCGCCAGTGCTGGAAAGGCTGGCAGTGTGGCAATGATGACAGTTTAAGAAAGGAAGGCGATGCTGGAAAGGCTGGCAATGCAGCAATACATATGTCTTATTTCTCAAGGGAGAAACTCGTGTCTTGCAGAGATACGCCTGAACAGTCATCAATGGCACCCATTTAACTTATGCTGAGCTTGAAGTTGAGCCAGATGATAACCCAGCACACAGTAAGGGTGATGAGTCATTGATTCGTCACATACACCCACATCAACCCTTATCATGTAATAGTACAGTGGCTGTATGAAACTGATTTGAGCTCACTGGACCTCCCTGTTCCCTCAGAAGAGGGTGGGGGCTGATCCAGGTCATTCAGAAGGGCTTCAGGTTTTATTCATCAGCAATGCCCTTGCCCCTCCACATGATGCACCATCAAATATGGATGCCTTTCTATAGTAGAGGATATGGTCACTCATAATTGGCAGGGAAGCTTATGCTAAGGACACATGCCCCAATTAGTTACTCAGGACATGCTTTTGGCATGCAAATAGCAGGTGAAGGCTCATCATTAAGTGGAGTCTTCACACCATATTCAAGATGGGGAAGGCGATGTCATTCTGCCTCCTCATCAGTGGGTTATGTCATTAGTCTCAATATGACAGATATATACTTTCATATCTCTGTCTGACAGATATATACTTTCATATCTCTGTCTGACAGATATATACTTTCATATCTCTGTCTGACAGATATATACTTTCATATCTCTGTCAGACAGATATATACTTTCATATCTCTGTCTGACAGATATATACTTTCATATCTCTGTCTGACAGATATATACTTTCATATCTCTGTCTGACAGATATATACTTTCATATCTCTATCCACCCCATCTATTGCTAGATTCCATGTTTAGAACCACACCATTACAACTCAATGTTCTTCCCTTCAACCCTCATCATCCCCTGGGCTTTCACTCACACTTGAGACTATGTCATCCCCATTCCAGGTGTCCTCATCTTCATCAACAGCAAATTACCACAACCTGTGCACATGGTGTGAGTACGAACCTGTTGTTGACCATCAATTCCATTTTCAACACATGGGGAATGGTCTCTATGCATCAGCATCCCAAAAAATAAGGCTGTCATCAATACCTTTCATTTCTCAAGCAATTTATCCTGGGGGTAAAACCATCCTCTTTTGATTCGACAACACTGTGGTGGTGACCTATACCCTCAAATAGGGAGGTACCAGACCACTTGTCTGGTGTTCTGATTTGGCATTTTGCTATGTGGGTGCAACAATCTCCATATATACATATAGTTCAGACACCTTCTAGCTGCATCAATGGTTTCACCGAGATTCAATCCAGAAGGGGTCATGTTCTTCACAAGGAATTTCCCCTCCATCAGTTGGTTGTCACTCAGATTCGCACACTTCAAGGGAATCTAATGATTGACTGCTTGGCGATGAGGTGGAATCAACAGTTACCCACCTTCATGCCCCCAGTTCAAGACACAGCAGCTTTAGCTTCGCTGGATCTGCCAGTAAAAATTTTGGGATGTGAGAAAATCTCAACTTCATTTTCTCAGCCATATATATAAATATGGATCATGGGATGTGCTACTTAGGTCATTAGGAGCACAGGTTATCTTTTTTGGGGGAAATCCAGCCACTCATTCTGTCTCCAGAAGGATACCCAAGATAGCAGCTGGATGCTCAGCATCCCTTCCTCCTATTACTTTTTTTTCCTAATGTAATGTGACTAGGGAATGTATTCAAAGGAGAAAGCAAATGTTTTAAGTAAATTATATTTCTCCAAAAATACATAACTAATCACATTGCTATGAAACCCTCCCATCCACCCCTCCCTGCGAGCATCAGTGTTAATGTCTCGCTCAGCTAAAAAGTGTTGACACCTGGTGGTATTGAGGGGTGGTACTATGCAAGAGTTAATGCCCTTTATCTAAACATAGACAAAAAGACAATTTTTGTCTTTGGATTCGCGAGGTAGCAGGCTAATATTCCTAACGTGATTGAGTAAGTGTTGTCAGAGAAACATAATTTACTTTAAAACTTTGCTCTCCATTGTCATTGAGATTTTGCTCTGTGTCTCTGACATCACTATATATACAGTAATTAAAGCGTTATGGATATTTGTATATTATAGAGTGCTACTCATTACTGGCAGTAGTCTATAGACAGTCACTAATAACTACAGTCTGATAAGAATAAATGTGTATGCATTATGTTAGTTCCAGAATCTTGCTTTCCTTCAACCATTTTGAGGAAAACAGCAACAATGAAAATTACTGTTACTTACAAATTGTTTTAACCTCTCAGTTTTCTCTTAATCTCTGTTGCCATTTTGCTCCTATTTAGTCATGATTTGATTGGCTTATTGTTATATGTATTATGTTGTTTAGACTTGACTAGTCTATCATACTGGTGCTGAAATAAGGTTCTTACTATTCATGTCCATGCAGAAAACCCTATTCAAAATTGTAAGCCATAACATTGGACCAAACCATGTTGTTTATTTCCTTTGCCAGTATGGAATGATATTTTCTGTGCAGTAATTGATGATAATGGTAAGATATTGTTTTATCTGGGTGAAATGGCAAATAATTACAGTTCCATCAGTTGATAAATAAATGGAAGATTTCCATTGGTCAGTGCATAATCATGTGATCAGGCCAAATTGCATTTATTTCTGTATAAACTGTATGGAGAACTACTTTATACTAACTTCTATAAATAGAGTCACATGAAAAGTAACTAATGTAAATGCCTTTGAAACAAAATAAAAATGGTAGGTTAAAGACTGAATCAGTGGATTTTTGACAGAATCAAATAATATATCTTTGCTGTTTTTCTGAATATAAATAATTCTTTATTTAACTAGATTTGAAAAAGAAAAGTTGTGAAACTCAAAATCTGTCAAGAACATTGGAGCTTAAGCTCTATCACTGCAGCTGTTTACAAATGAATTTAAAATCATAGGTAAATGAACATAAGAATTTGGACGAAGGAGTTCAAAAACTTACATTATAATAATTATTCACAGTCCTGCAATTTAAGATGCCGACCTTGATAGTTATGATGTAAGATGGGTGGGAGATCTGCTACGCTCTTCCCTCCCTTCCCCGTAACTGTCAGTGTTGATGTCTTGTACTGTTTGACTATTGGACCCCCATCACTATATCCATTTACCGACAGTCTTAATTTCAATTGTAAGTAGCCCCTTTATGTAACCTAAATTGTTGATCAACACAACAATAAATTTTAAAGACACGAAAATTGGTTACTCATTTGTCTGGACAGTAACGATTTACAAGTCACAATCAGTTCATGATGGCATTAAATCCAAGAGTCATTCATATATCAAACAAAATAACACATCATCTGCTTTTAATATTGAACGTATACTCCAAAAAAACATGTCAACTTAGATCAAATATTAAGACCAACACTTTAGACCGTCTACCATTAGTAGATTTTTTTTGTTTGATACAAATATCACATTGCTGATGGAGAATTCCCTGTTCTGTAAATAGCTATATAGCAGATGCCTCAACAATTCATATGCTTAAATATGCTTTAAAACTTAAAGAAAATCTCTTTAAAAAAATGATCATAACAGAAGAAAGAAAAAAAAAGTTATGAAAAATTACATTTATAAGAGTTTAACATTGTATTTTTTCTGATTTTATCATGGTGTAAACTGTCAGTAGCCAACTCACACAGCTTACATAACACCCATTGGACATTATTTGCTGTGTAATTTGGCAACTGATAGTTAATACCCCGATAAACTCAGAAAAAAGCAACATTAAACTTTTAATTGAACTGCTCTATTTTTTTAAATCTGCATCTTTGAAACTTGGTTTGTTCACGATTTTATAGATAGATAACCAGCATTATCCAAGATTTTGACAGTAAATTTCCAGGAACCAGCATAATGAAAAATTGAGAATTGAGACTATGATATTGAAAAGTATTGTCTCCAGTTTTTAAAATTAAGTGTCCAGGACTAAAAATTTAAGGTCCTTACAGGGATTGTTAATTAGTAGATTCATGTAGTGGTCTTTAAGAGCCTACCATGCATCGTAATTGATTTTCATTTTCTTATAGGCAAAAGATGGATCTTTGGACCAACTAATCCAGACACCAATTCTGCCTTCAATATTGGATGCTGGTGTTGTGTTTCTGCTACGCTGGGCCCTGGATGACAGTGTGGATGCTGTAGTTGTGTCAGCCATAGCAGGACTTAATTCTCTTCTTGTCAATCAAGCTGATGAGGTGTGACTTTGAGATACAGTAGCAGTTCTTAAGTGTTCAATTAGCAGGTTCTTAATTTTCCAAAGTTTAGAGGAGTAAATAAATGATGTAATTTTTTCCAAGTTTTTGAAAAATTAATAATTAAGACAATAAACTCAGTACATCCTCAGTTCAGTTCATATTCTTGACAATATTTCAAATTACTGTCAACTCTACTACTGATCCTAACTACCTTGGGTTTTGCAGTATTTATACTTGTCTTCATCTGTCAGTAGCCAGGTGTTTCTTAAGCAAGCAGTTGTTTTACTCTGCCTTCCTTTGTTACTGGAGCATTTTAGAGGTGGCCTCTTCAAGAATGCAAATAAAATTCTTTTGTTTGATGAGCAAAGCATGGTACACACACACACACACACACACACACACACACACACACACACAGATATATTATATGAATCAGTGTTTAAACATTTTATATTTAAATTGTAATTACTGTATTCCAAAAGCAAGATGCATTTTATCATTACAGGATGGCACCTAATCAGTTAATTGTTATTTTTAAGGTTTTGAATTAAAACTTCCTCCAATGAAAAAAATTATAATCTCCAACACTGCACTAATGATATGTCTTACTAGGTGCTACTAACAATAGGCCCAGGGAGCTCTTTTCCATTAACTAATCATCAAAGTTTGCAAACAAAAGGCAACTCTCTTTTGATCAATGTGAGTTTGAGAATCTGTTTGATCCATCATTTAAAATGTGAACACCTGTTTTTATACCTAATTATACCAACTGCCCTAAGTAAAGTCAGTTGTGTTTTACAATTACAGGTAAGCTGTCAATTAGTAATGTTATTTAGGATAATGAGATAAAATGTTTGTGTGTGTAAGACGGACAGAGAGATGTATAAATGAGTGGATGTATAGTTGTCGTATTTGTCTTGATTTTGTACTGGTGTATTTAAATTATCAGATTGGTTTAATGTGACATTAAATGACAGGCAAGTCTGGCACTGATAAATGCATGCACAGTTATTTCTCTACACGAGAGAAGATAACACCTCTTATCATTTGCAAGTCAGAAAAAACAAGTGATGATACAATATCGTTGTGTGGAACTATTTTGACTAAATTTTTTTATTTGTCTTTTTGTTAAATAACTAAATTGAATACATGCATCCAAGTAATATAATACTACTGTTGTTGTTGTAGGGTTTAACACCATTTTTTCAGCACATGGTAGGCTATACATGGCAGCCAGTATTAATGGTGGAGGAAGAACCAATGGAAAAACCCTGGAAAGAACCACCAACCTACGAGAAGTTACTGGCGAGCTTTCTCACATAGCTACATTGGCCGAATCTGAGACTCAAATCCATGCAGACAGAGGTCAGATGACAGTGATCTGTAACGGAAAGTGCATTAGACCATTCGGGGCCCCCATAATACTACTGTAAATTGTAATGTAAAATAATAATATTGATAATGCATGTAAAATAATAATAATGATAATAATGTAAAATAATAATATTGATAATACATGTAAAATATTAATACATGTAAAAAAATAATAATGATAATGTAAAATAATATGATATAATATAAAATAATAATAATAATGTCCAATCTAGCATACCTATCTGGCGACCCATATGTACACACCAGCAAGATACTATGCACCTCTTCTAACAATCGTATACTCATTATTCCCACTATGAAAATGAAGTCATATGGACAACGTTCTTTTGAATACCAGGGCCCAGCAACGTGGAATGAATTGCCCATTGAAATTTGACACAAATATGCAGTGATCCCTTTAAAGAGTGCTCTTAAAGCTCACCTTTTTTTACTGCAAAACAAACTTAAAGGCCTAAAAATGTTTCCTACCTTAAATATTTTCAGCATTTGTTTTTCTCCAATTTCATGGAGTTTATTTTTGTTTTTGTAGTCATATCATTATAGATGTAAAGCACTTAAAGCTTCTAAAGATTAGGCGCTATGTATACAAAGTCCTCATTATTGTTATTATTATTATTATTATTATTATTATTATTATTATTATTATTATTATTATATTACATGTAAAATAATAGTGATAATAATACATGCAAAATAATAATAAATAAATAATAATGATAATACATGTAAAATAACAATAATGATGATAATGTAAAATAAATATATGATAATAATGTAAAATAACATTGATGATAATAATGTAAAATAATAATGATAATGATGTTAAATAATAATAATAATAATAATAGTGTAAAATATTAATAATAATGATGATAATGTAAAATAATATGATAATATACAATAATAATATGATAATATTGTAAAATAATAATGATAATATTGTAAAATAATATAATAATACTAACAATAATAATGATAATGCTATCCATACAATAGAAATAGAATTTCCAGTTGGAGATCTGAATCTGCCTTCAGAGGTCACTTATCTACAAAGGCAACTTTTGCCATTTTCCAGGAGTAGCTCGGGTGTCACTTTAATAAATATATCTGAAGTCTGAAGACTCAGGAACAGTTTTGATAATTTTTAATTTCTGATAGATATATGCTTGAGTAGGTTTGCATTGTTTTATCATTATGGTTTGATTCTTACTATTTTCCATGCTAGATGGACAAATTTATATAAAGACTCAAGTCAAAACATGTTTCAGATATCACTTTTATTTTGATATCTAACTTGTAATGTATGACATTTATTATAATGTAAACATTTGTCAAGATACCCAACCTAAACATGAATCTTCATTATTGACAATTGTATGAAATATTAGCATGATATTTTAACTTGTATTTTTAAGATTTTCCCTTGTTTGTTTGAGAGTATATTTCACTCATTTGCCTTTTAGATGGCCCTGAACCAAGTGTTTGGCTGGTATCAGGGTCACTGTGTGGCTGCTCAGTGTCCACCACAACCTGAAGAGAAAAACACTGCTACCACCAGACTCAAAATATCAAAACTTGATGAGGATGTCGAGGAGACAGATGCTGACATGTCCAGAAGGGACTTGATCAAGGTATAATAAAATCTTCTGATGGAGACCTGTCCATTTTTAAACTAATATTATGAATACAGAAAAAACAAGCATTGTTATCTTCATCTCAAAAGTTGTATTCTTATCAATTTGTTATAAAATTATGTTCATGTGACAAATGCATAGTGACAGACTTTGGAATCATAACTATGGTAAATAGTACCACAGATTAATACATTGTGCCAGACACCGATGCATACTACCAAGCACTGATACATAGTTCCATACATATATGCTTAGTGACATAAACTGATACGTAGTCTGATACTTTGATACATAATGCCGTACACTGATACATTGTGCCATACTCTGATACATTGTGCCATACTTTAATGCATACATACATATTGTGATACTCTGATACATGTGACTTATTATGACAGATACTGCAAAACTCTGATACATTGTGCCATACTTTATTACATACAGCCATACTCTGATACATAGTGCCATAATTTGATACATTCTGGTATACTTTGATACACAGTGACATAATGTGATACATATTGCTGTACTTTGATACATAGTGCCATACTTTGATACATAGTGCCATAATTTTAAGCATAGGGTACACTTTGATACATAGTGTTATACTTTGATACATAGTGTTATACTTTGATACATAGTGTTATACTTTGATACATAGTGTTATACTTTGATACATAGTGCCATACTTTGATACATATTGGTATATACTGTTAAATTGCACAAACTTAAGAAAATCAAAACCCACCATTAAAGAATGGCATCCCTTAAAAATAATGAAACCAAGAGATGAGGTTGTAGTGTACCAATCATGTATCCAACACACATACCTCTTTTGTACCACCTGAAGGGTGCACCCCAAGCTGAGTGTGTACCCTGCCAGTCTCCAGTGAAAGTGGATCACATTCTTGTTGAGTGTATCATTTCACAATCAGTGAGACAGAAGTATTTTGAAATGAACTGTGTGAAGAAACTTTACATGGACATGTCACCTGAGTTAATCTTGGACTTTATTATGGGAATGCAGTTTATGCAATAAATTTTCATTGTTTCATGGATTGTTACATCTGTTATCTTTATCATTTTAAATACAATTTAGAGAATTTAACATCTTTACAAATTTATATATATTGTACTTTTACCTTTATTTGAAGTCTTTATTTTCCTTTACTTTAGTGCAATTAATTTTTGCATTTATTTAACTTAACCTTTGGCTGGCATTACATAGCAACTTATGTGATGAAGTGTTGTAAAGGGCTATTGTATACCTGCATGCATGCATCCATCCATCTATCCAGCCATTCATACATGCATACATACGCATGCAGACAGACAGACAGACAGTGTGAATGACTGACTGACATATGACTTTTCTGACTTCATTATTATCTATTATTGCTAATAAAACAATGACTGAAAATATCTCTTCCTATTATCCAAGGCTCTTGTGGAAAGGATGTTTCTGATGAATCGACTACGGTATATCTTGGAGAAAACCCAACCACAGGGTCCTACTGTTCTTAACATAATGGCAATCCTGACACGCATCAGCAGGCACTCGACAGAAATTGCACATCAGGTATCCACTTAATGCATTTCATCTTATCCCTTCAAATATGTTCCCTGATCACGTTACATATATGAATATAGCTTCATTACTTCTTGAATCGAGAAATTCTAGAAAGATGAACATTTCATCGATTATGCTAATATAGCATGTAGAGAAACAGAAAGAACTATTAACTATTATCTGGGAACCCCGAATGGGCTAAAGCACTCCAAATCACGGATCACTGCCATCTCATCTTAGTCTGCATGGATTTGAGCCTCATGCCAGTAGCTTTGTGTGGATCAGTGTTTCTTTCTGGGGTGATCTCAGGTTCTTCCTGCACCATTATTACTGGCAGCCATGTTTAGCCTATCATGTACTGTATAATGGCATTAAACCCTACAACAATTTAACCATTACCTCCCCATGGCATGAACAAGAATCCATAGGCAGTAAACCAGTTTTAGCTTTTGTTGTAGTACAAGTAACATCATCCTAATTTTGTAATCCTCCAGATCCTCATGATAGTCACTATCCGTCATCAATTGAGATGCATTATTATGTGTTCACATGTACACAAACCATTGGTAACCTTTGATGGGATTTGTTTTGAGAGTTTTCAAAGTTAGAGGATTTTGATTGTTTTAAAATGCATGGAGAAGAGCCTCGGATCCCCAAAAGCTGAAAGCCTCATGACTCAAGTCAGTAATACACTAAGTAGATTAAGAATTATCACAGTACCAGGTATGCCTTATTCTTCTAACATTGAGATGATCATAGGATATGTTTGAAAGAGAAAGCAAATTTTTTGGTCAATTATGTTTCTTCCAGAATACTTACATGACCACATTATTTGCAAACCATCGCATACCTCATTGAAAATGTGAGCATCCTCATTGATGTAGTGCTTATTCAAAACTGGTTGGCTGCTGGTGCCACCTATTGGGGTAAGGGGAGGTAATGGGTAAGAGATTCTTCTCTTAGTTTATATATGGAATATAGACGTAATCTACATGGTATGCAGACATAAACTTACACAAAAATTTGTATCATTTTAGAATTTCTGGATTTAAGAGGTAGTGAAACTATATTCCAAGCTTTCATTTGTTTTCATAAGTATTCTCAAAGAAATATAATTTACAAAATGAATTTTCTTTTTCCACTTATTCATATTAACGTTGCAGTACACTGTATTATTTATAAAGCTTTATCTTTCACATTGCGCTGAGTCGCTGTAAAATGCTTTAACACAGTACAGATATACTACAACAACACTAACAGCAAAAATATTCAAATATAAATTTAATTATTTGAAATATTTTTGTTGTGCAAAACAATTACTTTTGTCATTATGTACATTTTTGGATAGGGGAAGAAGTCAGATCTTTTTCTTAAAAGAATAATTTTTTTGTCTTAGAATTATAGTTGTAACAACCACTAAGTTCACGCAAATAAAAACCTCAAGAATAACAGTAAATTTAGTTCCATTTGACCTTTTGTGAGATTGTCTTGTTAACTGTCTCACCTTCCCCACACTCTGTTTCATAATGTTACAGATAATATAACACGTTGATTCAGTGATGTGGTCACATTGTCAGAAAAACGGGGTGGAAATGCATCAGTTGCTACTGAGACTGAAACTCATTTCCAAGTTCTTAATGTTATGACTGCTGCTATTTATTTATTTACCAATATTTACCACAAACTTCCAAGTATTCTCAAATATTGTTTTAAAAATGAAGAAACAAATGTTTGCATATATATATGTATATATATGAACATTTCATTTTATTCACAGTTGCTGCACAGTTCTGGTCTGGTGGAACTGATTGTGAAAGAATTTCTTCCCTTGTCCTGGGTGGTTGAAGGTAATAGTAACAGTGCAAAATCAAAGTCTTGATAACGGATATATTTTTTGAATATTGTATGTCCTTTAAGCAACAGAGCATATGGATATTTAGTAGCTTATTATCAAACTTATTCATGTGGGGAATAGGTCATTGCATTTTCTTGCTGTTTGGTTTCAGTCTACAGTTTACATGATATTGAAGTTATTGTTTATCTCTCAGACGAATACAAATCCTAGTCACAATACATAATTGTAAGTTCCTTTATGTGGTAAATTTTTTAACATGTTCACCAATGAAACTAAATAATCATTAATATTTGGAGGAAAATAATAAAACTTGCTATTTTAGGCAATAGAATGCTATAGAAATTGTAGATAGTCTACTCCTGTTAACTGCACACCCTCGGGCCCATCACAAGACTGTGCAGTTAACTGGAGTGTGCAGTTAACCGGAGTACAGTACAGTACATTTTTAAGCACTGGGAAAAATCGGGACCGGTGTGATTACGTGCAGTTATCCGGAGTGTGCAGTTAACCGATGTGCAGTTAAGTGGAGTCGACTGTATCAAAATAGTTGTGTGAGTTTTAGTTTATTGTTTTTCAATGAAAACTTATTAGAAAAAGACTCTTGACATTAGGAATTTTCACTTGCATATAGTAGTAAGACAAGATATAATTCATAATACAATGTCAAATAAACTATGCATATATTAGTAAGACAAGAGATAATTCATAATACAGTCAAATAAACTATGCATATAGTAGTAAGACAAAAGATCATTCATAATACAATGTCAAATAAACTATGCATATATTAGTAATACAAGAGATAATTCATTATACAGTCAAATAAACTATGCATATAGTAGTAAGACAAAAGATGATTCATAATACAGTCAAATAAACTATGCATATAGTAGTAAGACAAAAGATGATTCATAATACAGTCAAATAAACTATGCATATAATAGTAATACAAGATATATTTAAATAAGATTTTCCAACATTATAAAATGAGCTACATATTATTGTAACAGATAATCTATGTTTAATTGTATCATCATATTTGTTTAATAGATTGAATCCGTATCCCACTCATTGATTCTTTGTAGTATAGATTGAACCCAAATCCTTCTAATTGATTCATTATAGTATTGATTGAACCCATATCCCACTAATTGATTCTTTATGGTATAGATTGAACCCATATTTGACTAATTGATACTTGGTAGTATATGAACCCATATTCCACTAACTGATTCTTTGTTGTATCATTTGAACCCATATCCCACTAATTGATTCTTTATAGTATAGATTGAACCTATATTCCACTAATTGATTCTTTGTTTTCATATAGATTGAACCCATAACCCACTAATCAATTCTTATGTAACAGATTACGATATTTAATGTATCATCATTAATGTTAATTCACTTTGTTGAATAGATTGAACCCATAACCCACTAATTGATTCTTTATGGTATAGGTTGAACCCATATTCCACTAATTGATTCATTGTAGTAAAGATTGAACCCATATTCCACTAATTGATTCATTGTAGTAAAGATTGAACCCATGTCCCACTAATTGATTCATTGAAGTAAGGATTGAACCCATATCCCACTAATTGATTCATTGTAGTAAAGATTTAACCCATATCCCACTAATTGATTCATTGAAGTAAAGATTGAACCCATATCCCACTAATTGATTCATTGAAGTAAAGATTGAACCCATATCCCACTAATTGATTCATTGTAGTAAAGATTGAACCCATATCCCACTAATTGATTTATTGAAGTAAAGATTGAACCCATATCCCACTAATTGATTCATTGTAGTAAAGATTGAACCCATATCCCACAAATTGATTCATTGTAGTAAAGATTGATTCCATATCCCACTAATTGATTCATTGAAGTAAAGATTGAACCCATATCCCACTAATTGATTCATTGTTGTATACATTGAACCCATTTACCACTAATTAATTCTTTATGGTGTAGGTTGAACCCATATTCCACTAATTGATTCTTCTGTAACAGATTACGATACTTAATGTATCATTATTAATGTTAATAAACCTTGTTGTATTGATTAAACCCAATTGCTTGTCCCAATTCCGTATTTACAGAAAGTCTCAACTTGACTCGACAAAATCTAACTCAAATAAAGTTACTTAGGATTGCATTTGTTTGCACTATTTGTGTAAAATTAATTTCATGTTGAACAAAATACTTCAACTGAATACATGGATGTATGTAACTTAGTATTTTACTGCCTTTGAAAAACTGACTTTTGATTTGTACTTGAGGTGAGGAGTTTTGTGACTATGGAACCTGTTTTCTATTTTTGTACTTGAGGTGAGGAGTTTTGTGACTATGGAACCTATTTTCTATTTTTGTAAAACAGCAAACCAGTCTAGATCTGTGCAGTGATCACTCAGTCATACTGTCATGTTTTTCAGACATTACAAAGCCCCTGTCCTGTGTGTATGGTGTACCTATTCCCTCAGCACTGAAGTTTATAAGAACAATAGCTCAGGCTGGGAGGAACATGGCCTTCTTTTTGGTAAGAAAATAACCATCATATATAATACAGTCAATAAATGCTCAATGATATGAATGGGCCCCTGCTGCTATATAAATTTAAGATGTCTTATCAACATGGCCTATTGTCAGTAGTGTATCTTCTAGCACTGGGTCAATGGCATACAGTGGGCCACTACAGCTATTCAAAGGTAATATGCCTTATCAACATGGCCTATTGTCAGCAGTGTCTCTCACTTGCACAATCATTTCAGTACAATGGGCCACTACTACTATCTAAATTTAAGATGTCTTATCAACATGGCCTATTGTCAGTAGTGTATCTTCTAGCACTGGGTCAATGGCATACAGTGGGCCACAACAGCTATTAAAATGTAAGATTCCTTATTAACATGACTTATTGTCTGCAGTGTCTCTCACTTGCAGTCATTTCTGTACAATGGGCCACTACTGCTATCCAAAGGTAAGATGCCTTATCAACATGGCCTATTGTCAGTAGTGTATCTTCTAGCACTGGTCCATTGTTGCACAGTGGGCCACTACTGCTATTCAAAGGTAAGATGCCTTATCAACATGGCCTATTGTTAGTAAGGTTTCTTCTAGCACTGGGCCATTGGTGTACAGTGGGCCAACACTGCTACCCAGAGGTAAGATGCCTTATCAACATGGACTATTGTCAGCAGTGTCTCTCACTAATATTGGGTCATTTCTGTAGAGTTAATTATGTACAGGTAAGCCAAAAGAATGTGGCAGATATGATTGCTTAGTAGAATGTCTGGTAATTTTTTAATATAACATATTTAGAGCAAGAGAAATGATAGTGCATTCAATTAACTACTTCTGTTTCCCATTTAACTCAGAGATTTATCCTTTCATTGTAGAGGCGTTTTGAAACACTCAGTATGAAATCAACCAATGGATTTTACATGAACTGAAATTAGTAACAGCATTGTCCCCTCCCAGATTAACCCAGCCTACCACCATTAATTCTGTGAAATTGTGTGTATAACAGCAATGCAGGTCTATCAGCATGCTTTTACATTCATGAAAATTTAGAAGATCAGCTATCGTTCTAAAATGTGTATTTAGATTTTCATGGCCCATTGGTTTGCCTGCATCATCCTTCTGCCATGTGCTTATGAAAATCCATGTTGTATGTTAACTTGCTTACCAATTGTACCATTTTGTTTTAGTGATGTCATCCATTTTGTTACAGTGTTAATGCTCATTAGTGTTGATTGTATTAATTCATGCATGCACATATCCCATCTATATACAGTTATAATTTCAATGAGAATCAATCATATAACACATGATGATAGCTCCAGCCATCCTCAAGATAAAAGAAATTAAGGCACATTTTCACTTTATCATTGACTGAATGAAGAAAATTATAATCTTTATAGACTGGATGTAGCAAATTATAATCTTTATTGACTGGATGTAGCAAATAACATCTTTATTGACTGAATGTAGCAAATTATAATCTTTATTGACTGAATGTAGCAAATTATAATCTTTATTGACTGGATGTAGCAAATTATAATCTTTATTGACTGGATGTAGCAAATAACATCTTTATTGACTGAATGTAGCAACTGACATCTTTATTGACTGGATGTAGAAAATTATAATCTTTATTGACTGGATGTACCAAATTATAATCTTTATTGACTGGATGTAGAAAATTATAATCTTTATTGACTAGATGTAACAAATTATAATCTTTATTGACTGGATGTAGAAAATTATAATCTTTATTGACTGAATGTAGCAAATTATAATCTTTATTGACTGGATGTAGCAACTGACATCTTTATTGACTGGATGTAGAAAATTATAATCTTTATTGACTGGATGTAGCAAATTATAATCTTTATTGACTGGATGTAGCAAATTATAATCTTTATTGACTGGATGTAGAAAATTATAATCTTTATTGACTGGATGTAGCAAATTATAATCTTTATTGACTGGATGTAGCAAATTATAATCTTTATTGACTGGATGTAGAAAATTATAATCTTTATTGACTGGATGTAGCAAATTATAATCTGTATTGACTGGATGTAACAAATTATAATCTTTATTGACTGGATGTAGCAAATTATAATCTTTATTGACTGGATGTAGAAAATTATAATCTTTATTGACTGGATGTAGCAAATTATAATCTTTATTGACTGGATGTAGAAAATTATAATCTTTATTGACTAGATGTAGCAAATTATAATCTTTATTGACTGGATGTAGCAAATTATAATCTTTATTGACTGGATGTAGCAAATTATAATCTTTATTGACTAGATGTAGAAAATTATAATCTTTATTGACTGGATGTAGCAAATTATAATCTTTATTGACTGGATGTAGAAAATTATAATCTTTATTGACTGGATGTAGCAAATTATAATCTTTATTGACTGGATGTAGAAAATTATAATCTTTATTGACTAGATGTAGCAAATTATAATCTTTATTGACTGGATGTAGCAAATTATAATCTTTATTGACTGGATGTAGCAAATTATAATCTTTATTGACTGGATGTAGCAAATTATAATCTTTATTGACTGGATGTAGAAAATTATAATCTTTATTGACTGGATGTACCAAATTATAATCTTTATTGACTGGATGTAGAAAATTATAATCTTTATTGACTAGATGTAGCAAATTATAATCTTTATTGACTGGATGTAGCAAATTATAATCTTTATTGACTGGATGTAGCAAATTATAATCTTTATTGACTGGATGTAGCAAATAACATCTTTATTGACTGAATGTAGCAATTTATAATCTTTATTGACTGAATGTAGCAAATTATAATCTTTATTGACTGGATGTAGCAACTGACATCTTTATTGACTGGATGTAGAAAATTATAATCTTTATTGACTAGATGTAGCAAATTATAATCTGTATTGACTGGATGTAGCAAATTATAATCTTTATTGACTGGATGTAGAAAATTATAATCTTTATTGACTGGATGTAGCAAATTATAATCTTTATTGACTGGATGTAGAAAATTATAATCTTTATTGACTAGATGTAGCAAATTATAATCTTTATTGACTGGATGTAGAAAATTATAATCTTTATTGACTGGATGTAGCAAATTATAATCTTTATTGACTGGATGTAGAAAATTATAATCTTTATTGACTGGATGTAGCAAATTATAATCTTTATTGACTGGATGTAGAAAATTATAATCTTTATTGACTAGATGTAGCAAATTATAATCTTTATTGACTGGATGTAGCAAATTATAATCTTTATTGACTGGATGTAGCAAATTATAATCTTTATTGACTGGATGTAGCAAATTATAATCTTTATTGATTGGATGTAGAAAATTATAATCTTTATTGACTGGATGTAGCAAATGACATCTTTATTGACTGGATGTAGAAAATTATAATCTTTATTGACTGGATGTAGCAAATTATAATCTTTATTGACTGGATGTAGCAAATTATAATCTTTATTGACTGGATGTAGCAAATTATAATCTTTATTGACTGGATGTAGCAAATTATAACCTTTATTGACTGGATGTAGAAAATTATAATCTTTATTGACTGGATGTAGAAAATTATAATCTTTATTGACTGGATGTACCTAATGACATCTTTATTGACTGGATGTAGCAAATTACATCTTTATTGACTGGATGTAGCAAATGACATCTTTATTGACTGGATGTAGAAAATTATAATCTTTATTGACTGGATGTAGCAAATGACATCTTTATTGACTGGATGTAGAAATTTATGATCTTTTATTGACTGGATGTAGCAAATGACATCTTTATTGACTGGATGTAGCAAATAACATCTTTATTGACTGGATGTAGCAAATGACATCTTTATTGACTGGATGTAGCAAATTACATCTTTATTGACTGGATGTAGCAAATAACATCTTTATTGACTGGATGTAGCAAATGACATCTTTATTGACTGGATGTAGCAAATTATAATCTGTATTGAATTGATGTACCTAATGACATCTTTATTGATTGGATGTACCAAATCATAATTTTCATTGACTGGAGGTAGCATATTGCATCTTTATTGACTGGATGTAGCAAATTATAATCTTTATTGACTGAATGTAGCAAATAACATCTTTTTTGATTTGATGTAGCAAATGACATCTTTATTGACTGGATGTAGCAAATGACATCCTTATTGACTGGATGTAGCAAATGACATCCTTATTGATTACATGTAGCAAATGACATCTTTATTGACCGGATGTACCTAATTACATCTTTATTGATTGGATGTAGCAAATGACATCTTTATTGACTGGATGTACCTAATGACATCTTTATTAATTGGATGTAGCAAATGACATCTTTATTGACTGGATGTACCTAATGACATCTTTATTGATTGGATGTAGCAAATTACATCTTTATTGACTGGATGTATCAAATTATAATCTGTATTGATTGGATGTAGCAAATTATAATCTGTATTGACTGGATGTAGCAACTGACATCTTTATTGACTGGATGTACCTAATGACATCTTTATTGATTAAATGTAGCAAATTATAATCTTTATTGACTGAATGTAGCAAATGACATCTTTATTGACTGGATGTAGCAAATGACATCTTTATTGACTGGATGTAGCAAATTATGAACTTTATTGACTGGATGTAGCAAATGACATCTTTATTGATTAGATGTAGCAAATGACATCTTTATTGATTAGATGTAGCAAATGACATCTTTATTGACTGGATGTAGCAAATGACATCTTTATTGACTGGATGTAGCAAATGACATCTTTATTGACTGAATGTAGCAAATGACATCTTTTTTGATTAGATGTAGCAAATGACATCTTTATTGATTAGATGTAGCAAATGACATCTTTATTGACCGGATGTACCTAATTACAACTTTATTGATTGAACATAGCAAATGACATCTTTATTGACTGGATGTATCAAATTACATCTTTATTGACTGGATGTAGCAAATTATAATCTGTAATGATTAGATGTAGCAAATGACATCTTTATTGACTGGATGTACCTAATGACATCTTTATTGATTGAACATAGCAAATGACATCTTTATTGACTGGATGTATCAAATTACATCTTTATTGACTGGATGTAGCAAATTATAATCTGTAATGATTGGATGTAGCAAATGACATCTTTATTGATTGGATGTAGCAAATTACATCTTTATAGGCTGGATGTATCAAATTATAATCTGTATTGATTGGATGTAGCAAATTATAATCTGTATTGACTGGATGTACCTAATGACATCTTTATTGATTGAATGTAGCTGTGATCCATAATGTAGAGCACTTTAGACCACTTGGCCACTCAGTGCCCTGCTTGATTGGATATGATAGTGGCATTCATCCTTAATTGGATATGGTAGTTGCAGTCATTTTTGATTGGATATGGTAGTTGCAGTCATTTTTGATTGGATATGGTAGTTGCAGTCATTCTTAATTGGATATGGTAGTTGCAGTCATTTTTGATTGGATATGGTAGTTGCATTCATTCTTAATTGGATATGGTAGTTGCAGTCATTTTTGATTGGATATGGTAGTGAAAGTTATTCTTGATTGGATATGGTAGTGAAAGTTATTCTGGATTGGATATGGTAGTGAAAGTTATTCTTGATTGGATATGGTAGTGAAAGTTATTCTGGATTGGATATGGTAGTGGCAGTCATTCTTGATTGGATATGGTAGTGGCAGTCATTCTTGATTGGATATGGTAGTGGCAGTCATTCTTGATTGGATATGGTAGTGGCAGTCATTCTTGATTGGATATGGTAGTGAAAGTTATTCTGGATTGAATATGGTAATGGCAGTCTTTGTTGATTGGATATGGTAGTGAAAGTTATTCTGGATTGGATATGGTAATGGCAGTCTTTCTTGATTGGATATGGTAGTGAAAGTTATTCTGGATTGGATATGGTAGTGGCAGTCATTCTTGATTGGATATGGTAGTGGCAGTCTTTCTTGATTGGTTATGGTAGTGGCAGTCACTCTTGATTGTGTTACGTGCTTAGGCTCGAATAAGCAGCAACACAGAAAGAGTGAAAACTAACAAGCTTGTATAACTTTAACAATGAATTTATTAAGTACAATTATTTTCATAAAATAAATAAACTTACAGTTTTAGAGAATCAAATCCAACATTAATCCAATATAGAATTCACAAAAATAATCCACTAATGGAATTGCAAGTCCTAATAAATAAATGTTCTAATAGTTCCAGGTTCGAATCTTGACGATGTAATAATCCAAAATGGCTGACAATGTCACGTGATGCAGTTCTTGTTTTTAAATCATCCAGATGAAATTATGAAACATATGTCCTTTTCCAGATAAATAGAATAATTCTTCTTTTCCAACGAATTGACACAGTCCAGAACAAGATATTAAACTCAAAACAGAAAATACACAACTTCTTTAAAATAAGCCCAATTTATATTCTACTAATGTCAGCTTCTAAAATACAGCTATATATATTGTTTTTCTGAAGTAAACAAGTGATCACGCGCTTTTCTAGAAATTGATAGAAGGTCATGGAAGGTCACTACCTTCCCTAAAAATCACATACTCTAGATTTTCTTACCCCTAAGAACTAAAAATAGAATGTTGTCCCTAAAATTAACCAATGAAATTGAAGACCTGTTGACACTGTCTAAAACAAGGTCAGGAACTAGACCATTGTAAGCCAAGGTCAAAACTTGTTTACAATCTAAGTGAGCCTATTTACAGAAAGTGATTAAGCTGAACTTTCTAGAACAATTTCCCAATTAATGAATATTAAATCCTAAATAATAAATTTGGGTTTAACAATTAAAAAATAAATAAATTATATCCAATAGCCGTAACAATTGGATTTAGCAGTGGCAATCTTTCTTGATGGGATATTTCAGTCAAGTGTAGCAAATGACAGTCTTTTTTAAATGGATGTTGCAAATGACATAATCTTTCTTTCTTGATTGAAGTGTAGAAAATAAGATTTTATATGTCTTTATCTTTGTTGATGACATCACAGTTTACAGCTGCATATTTACAGCAGTAGGCAGTAAATCAGGGCAGCCATTTGACTGTAGCTGCCATCTAGTGGCCATGGGCATTTACTCTTGATAGCTGTAGAGAACCATGTCATTTTTGTTTATATGGATTAAAGTGATTTCTGAATTAGTCATAAATCAGTACAGTAGTAGATTTTTAATGTAACTAAACCTAGCATGTATCTCAACTCATTGTTTAAAAGTATATACTTGTGAATAAACATGGCACAGGGTATGGCCGCTTGTAATATGTGAATTGGTCCATTATTTCTATGAGTATTGATATCAGCAATTTTGAATTGAGGAATAATGAGTGCTAATTGAGTAATTTAGAAATAGTATCCAATACAGTCCTAAATAGATGTGATGTTTAGAAACAATCCTGAATATTTAGATGCGATAGTATATACAGTCCTGAATATTAAGATGTAATATATACAGTCCTGAATATTTAGATGTGATGGTGTATGCAGTTCTGAATATTCAGATGTTATGAAGTAGAGAATCCTAAATATTTTGATGTGATAACATAGAAAGTCCTGAATATTTTGTTGTTATAATAATATTCTAGATAATTACTTAGATATTAATGTAGGTATAAAGTTAACCATGTAGATCTGGTTAGGTGCATGATTTTTATTAGATGTCATTGGGTATAAATATTTTGATGTTGTAGTGTATACAGTTTTGAATATATAGATGTATGTGACATGCAGTAGTCATTAAAGTTTCTTTAAAATGCTTAGTTCGTAATTTCAGCTGTCCAAACACCACATGAAGACACGCATCTTACGATACTTGGCTGACGAGGGTTCATTGTAAGTATTAGAGATAAGTAATGATATTGTATTCATGTTTCACTGATTCAGAGACTTATACTAAACCCCAGTGCAGATTTTATGTTTATTGTTTGCCACATCGAGTGACTTATATGTAACTCAGTACAGGATTTTATGTAAAAATGTTGCCATATGCCATGTAAGAGGTGTACCAGGTGTGTTTGAAGTTTTATTGCAGATACATTTATATTTATGTACCACAAAAAGATGTAGCAAATGTTAGCACTACCTGTTGTATAAAAATCCAATGTTTTGACATCATTGCCATAATAATGGGTAACAATACAAGCTAGTTTTCCCATTCAAATAATATGGTCCTTAGGAATCACAACCTTATAAACAAAGAAAGTAGAGTCCACATATAATGAACTTGATGTTTTGATGAATTCCATTTAATACTTATTGCAAATTTGAGAGAAAACATAATCTGTGTTTATAATGAAACTCTGTTGTAGAAAAGCTTCACGGTCACCAATCTTCGATTCTTTGTTGCAAGCAGGTTCAATTATATAGAGCCGTTCCATATTTCCAGTCAGGGGTACACTGCCACATTAGGGGGAAGGTCTTTGTACATAACACAAGTAATTGACCTAATACAATTATTTAAAATTTAGTTGTTTAAATTCCTACACATTCCTAGAAACTCAATTTTACAAGGATTTTACATTAAAAAAATATATTTATATTAAATATTTATAATTTAACTGCAAAGAGGTTGTAACGTCAGTTTAGAGACCAGAAATGTTGCTTCGGAAAAGCTGTTTTAGTCAGCTGAAATTTGTATGGCCATAATTAAGTTAATCACACTTTGCCCTTAGATTATCTAATACTTTTACCTAATATTTATCACACTTTGCCCTTAGATTATCTAATACTTTTACCTAATATTTATCACACTTTGCCCTTAGATTATCTAATACTTTTACCTAATATTTATGAAATCATACTTTTTGGATAGCTATTCTGTTGTATTTCTTGAAAGAGAAACACCCATTTTTAAGTGTAAATTTAATTTATTATTTTCAAATTTTTCTGTTTTATCCATTTTAATGACTTAGTGCTTCAAATCATTCTTGACCATAAATTAAATTTAATTTACTATTTAATAAATGCAGCTTCATTGGTGGCCTCTCTGTATTCTACTGGATACAGTTTGCACTAGAACCATTTATAATGATTGGTAATTTAGTGATGGCATCTCTGTATTCTGCTGGATACAGTTTGCAGTAGAACCATTTGTATGCTTGAAGCTTCATTGCTTTATATATCAAAAATTGCCAAAAACTAATCTAAATGCATAATATACTCTTTAGAGCCTGGAGTCTTAACTTTGTATTTTTAATAGATGCCATTTGGGAAAATCAGTATCAGAGAAATGCTGATAAGCCATGGTGATTGGGTGTCCAAAATAATGTTTTTGTATGACACCATGATATGGCAAATATCTACATGTAAAAAATACACTGAAAGCATATTGGGAGGCATATAAAAGAACTCTATACTCACTTATAAGTTTAGTCCAACTGCAAACTGCACAGACCCAGATTGCCATTGCACATTGAGCCAGCAGATCTGGGTCTGTGTAGTTTATTAGTAAGTAGAACAAACAACATAGACCCTGGTATTCAGACACATTATGCTATGGTAGATCAGGATCTTTGTTGTTTTGAATTTGACTTATAAGCAAGTACATGCTGTAGTTTACATGGTTGTGGAATGTTTTAAAGCATGTTTCTAAATGTATCCTGTGTGATCACTTCAGTTTGTCAGTGTCTTCAATGCTAGACTGAAAAGTCCATTTTGTTAAATTTGTATGAATTTATGATTTTGGGGTTTTAAACAAAATGGTGCTTTATTGTTGTAATTTTCAGATACAGTAGTCCCCCTCTTATGTGGCTACCCCTGATGCACCGGGAAAGTGGCCTTATAAGACGGGTGGCCGTTCCAGAGGGGGGCTAAATTTATTATGAGAAGTACATGTATATGTAATGTACGTAGTAAGAAAGCTACATACTTCCAAACATTAAATATCTTCGTCTAAATGAAACATTATTCATTAAAAGGTTCGTTTTGTTATAATAACAAATTTATTTCAACTGAATATACGTTACCATTTTATCTTTCTTGGTGTAGATGTGATATGCGAGCGGGAATTGTTGTCATGCACTTTGCAAATGGATTCAAAAACGTCATTTACATCTTGGTACATACATAATTATGTTTCCATTTGCTCCATTTTCCCACTGCTGCTGAAAAACCTTCTTATCGGTTATGACTTTGTTTATTCAAATTATTTCAACATACACTTGTCTTTTCGAGTCTTTCCTAAATAAAATTGTTCTGCATTCCCCCCCCCCCAACGTCGTCGAGTAGAATAACCGACAACTTTCTTGTAAAAAAATGTATCCATTAATGTGATGACATTTTAATGTTTGGTAATGTTTTATTTGGTTATTGCTGACTGTATGTGATTTAATTATGCAGACAAAACGTGTCGAGTGTACAAAATAGTCATCGTAAAGGAAGCCATAATGTGTGGTCACGTGATTTTTCCGGTCTTTGTCTGATAGCCTGTTGTTTTTTTTAAGGTTCTCTGTATGTGCCAATGTACAAAATCTATTTTTAGCCTATGCTTACCCTGTTATGATTATAACAATTACGTCTGGTTATAATCATCAAAGAGAAGAACTCGACATAGGTGCTAAACCCCAAACTCTATCATAACATTATTGAGCCCATTTCATGTAATCATCGACTTTTATAGATAATGATATACTATAAATCTTAAGTTGACACTTTTAACGGTGACTTGACACTCGGAGACGTGTATCTACGATAGAGATAATCAAAATTGCTTACTTTACGTCAAGATTGGAATTCATTATTGGTTCTGGATACATTTGAAGAAACAAAAGTGGCCGTTCATGAGGGGGACATTTTCATTTTTTGTACTAAAATGCTGGCCGCTGATCGCGTTAGAGGTGTGGTTGCTCTTGAGGGGTACTTATGAATACAAACTCGTCAGTGCCAAGGGATTCTGGCCGTAAGAAGCGGGTGGCCGCTGGTCAGGGGGGCCGTTCAAGAGGGGGACTACTGTACTCCAAGTGTATTATTCCATTGCTTGAAGTTAAATAGTTATGGTTTATAACTAGCTTGTGAACATAACAGAAATTAAATAAAGGTGAAAATATCCACATTTATGATCTTTGATGTTACAGGTGTACATTGCTTCCAGACAGTGAGTCCTGTGTATTACAGACAGAAGCACTACGCATGTTGAGAGTTTGCCTTCTTTATGGACTGGCAGACGATCTCTTTGTGTATGTATTAAGTGTGCAGATTTTCAGTAGCAGCTTGTCTAGTTTGGATGGGATGTTTTAATTGGTTCATGCATTCATTCATTTATTCATTCATTAATTCATTCATTTTTTCATTCATTCATTCGTTCATGCATTCTGTCATTTAGCATTATGCCTACTGACCTATAGGAGCAAACTCAATTTTTGACACTTTGTTCACTGCGCACATAAATCCAGTAGACAAGAATGGAATTGTTTGCATGTTTAGTTTCTTTTCTGGATTGCCTTTGGGAAATACAAATGAGCATAAAACAAATGTTAAAACATACATTGGATATCAAGATAGGATTTCTCAGAAATTAGAACATTTTTTTTTGTTGTCCGGTATCAAAGATTAGCTTTGGCATACAGGTGAACAGGTGAGCTGTAATGTCTTCTTCTGAGTTCTTTTCTTTTGTGTGTGTGTGTGTGTGTGTGTGTGTGTGTGTGTGTGTGATCACTATTTACATAGAGAAAGTGATATTCTGGTATACTTTTTGTTAATTAATTAGAAAGGAAAAGCTATCATTGCCTTCCACAGCCCTTACGAGAGTACATTCTGCTGCATTATTACTATCCCACCCTCTTAACCTAGGAAATTCAACTGCTGCAGTAATAGCCTATGTCCACTCTAGTAGGCCATTATTTTATCAATTTGTTTACTTTTAGTATTTTTCGGCATTTTGGACAATCATATAAATCTTTTCACAGAATCTTTTTATCAGATGCCTGTTCTTAAAGTGCAAACTGCAGACCCAAACATTTTAATAATGAAACATTTCTTGTGAATTTTTTTATGACTTTGATATAAGCTTTATAATTGTAGCATCATCATGTTTGTTAATTTGTTTGTTAATTTGTCCTTCCCACTGTTTCAGAGACTTGTATCCCTCTTTAATGAGACAGCTGACAGCTGTACAGAATACATATCAGCAAGAGAACCTGAGTATAGCACATATGCAGAGAATTACAGCCCTGATAGGAGCTGTTGAGGCTGCCATGTGCACAGCTGCTAACACATCTGCTGCCTGGTTTGATAGACAGTATGTATATAATTAATCGCAAAACATAAGTTGTGCAAAAGAATAGACTAATCTCCTGCAGTAGTCGCATCTAATTAAGAGTAACTATTTCTTGCCATCTATTGTCATGTTTTACCTTTTTTCTTCTGTAAATATTTTACTTCCCTTTACCACACTTCACATAAGCAGCCAGATTCTTTCTGTAAATATTTTACTTCCCTTTACCACACTTCACATAAGCAGCCAGATTCTTTCTGTACTAATATATAACAGCTGTTTGAACAAACATTACTTGTATTGCATGCAGACTTTGGAAAGTTTTCTCAGATATAAAAACTTCAGCTAGTTATGCAAAGACTATAATATATTGACCTCATATTTAAGAATACCATATATTGACATCATTTATATGAATACCATATATTGACATCATTTATATGAATACCATATCATATTGACATCATTTATATGAATACCATATCATATTGACATCATTTATATGAATACCATATATTGACATCATTTATATGAATACCATATATTGACATCATTTATATGAATACCATATATTTACATCATTTATATGAATACCATATATTGACATCATTTATATGAATATATCATATTGACATCATACTTATGAAGACCATATCATATTGACATGATATTTTTGAGACCATATATTGATAACATTTTTATGAAGACCATATCATATTGACGTCATATTAATGAAGTCCATATCATAATGACATCATATTAATGAAGTCCATATCATATTAACATAATATTGATGAAGACCATATCATATTGACATCATATATATGAATAACATATCATATTGACATCATGTATATATGAATAATATATCATATTGACATCATATTAATGAAGTCCATATCATCTTGACATGATATTAATGAAGTCCTTATCATATTGACATCATATTTATGAAGACTATATCATATTGACTTCATATTAATGAAGTCCATATCATATTGACATCATATTAATGAAGTCCATATCATATTAACATAATATTTATGAAGACCATATCATATTGACATCATATATATGAATAACATATCATATTGACATCATATTTATGAAGACTATATCATATTGACATCATATCAATGAAGTCCATATCATATTGACATGATATTAATGAAGTCCGTACCATATTGCCATCATATTTATGAAGACCATACCATATTGACATCATATTTATGAATACCATATCATACTGACATCATTTATATGAAGGCCATATCACATAGTTGGTACACATTGCCTGCAGTTTAATATTTTTCACATAACATGTGAAGATGTCACTTTATGTGATTCTGATTGGTCAAAATAAGCCCAAGAAATTATTGTGCAATATTTCCAGTACTGATTGATTGTGATCGTGGGAAAACCTTTTCAACCCTGCCTTCTGGAATGTTTTGTTTTCAGTGAACATTTTGACAGCCAATTTGATATTCTCATCTGGGTTTCATATTAGAACTAGTGATATTAGTTAAGGAACCAGGCCAACTTTTCAGTAGCACCCCAGATGTTTTAAACTGCACCTGTTTGTTCATGTGAAGCATCTGCATGATCAAACTGTTGATGCTTTGGCTTTCCACAACACTCACTATTCATAAACAAATTTATTAAGCTGCTAAGAATGTCACAAACATAGTTGATTTCCTCCTGGAGCTGTTTGCAAATTTCTTCCGTGACAAGGTACAAACTATTAGAGATAAGCTTGACAACACAATTTCAATTGACTCGTCGTCACCATACAGTTGCACTACAGAATTTCAGTGCCACAACCATTAGCAGCATTTTAAATTTCAGCGACAACTGTTAGCAGCATTGAAACCTTTCTCCATGGATCTAGTATTGACAATCATGATGAAGAGTGAACTAAAGTCATGTGAACCTGATCCAATTCCAACATCACTGCTGCTTGAGTGCTTAGACCCAATATTGACTTCACTAACTGATGTTATTAATAACTCTCTCATCCAAGGAATTCCCATTATTTTTCAAAACTGCCATTTTAAAGCCTCTGCTGAAGAAACCAACATCCGACCATAACAATTTCAAGAACTACTGCCGAGTTTCTAATCTCCCGTTCATATAAAATATCTTAGAAAAAGTTGTTTTAATCCAATTTGTATTTGTATATCATCTGAATTCAATCAGTTTTTTAGCAATCTACAGTCTGCATATTGCCCTTGCCACAGTACTGAAACTACTCTTCTGAAAGTAGTTAATGACATATCTCTCTGCTTTGGATAGCAGAAAGATTAACAAATATCTTTCAGTTGATGCCACTAAAACACTTGTGCATTCATTAGTACTTTCAAGACTGAACAATTGTAACTCAATTATGTCTGGTTCTTCTCAATATCTACTCCAGAAACTTCAAGTTCAAAACACAGCTGCTCGGATTGGAGTACCATGATCGGAGCACACTTCCCTGCTGCTATGTACCCTACACTGGCTATCCAGTCAATCCAGAATCAAACACAAAATTTGTTCTCTGTGCTATATTTCACTGACAGACTCCAGTTCATCATACCCATCTAGCCTCACCTATGTGTACACATCAGCAAGATACTTATGCTCCTCTTTTGACAATCGTATATTCATTATTCCCACAATGAAAACAAAGTCATATGGACAAAGTTCTTTTGCATACCAGAGCCTACAACATGGAATGATTTGCCCATTGAAATTAGACACAATGAAACAGTTATCCCTTTTCAAGAGTGCTCGTAAAACTTGCCTTTTTTGTCTTCAAGAACAAACTTAAAGACCTAATATGTTTCCTACCTAAATATTTTCAGCATTATTTATGTTTTCTAAATTCATGGTGTTTTGTATTGTTTTTTGTAGTCATATGATTATAGATGTTGTAAAGCTCTTAGAGCTTCTAAAGATTAAGTGTTATACAAAGTCCTCATTATTATTATTAATTTTTTAGAATTTAAAACAAAATGATGTCTTGAAAGACATGAATATTTAAGACAAAATGGAAAATAAGCCTCTATAATGTGTTAATAATCAACACAGAAGAATAAAAAGGAATATTCAAATTCCTTTGAATAAAAGATGGAAAAGACACAATTATGTTTATTGGACATCACATGCCAGTTTGAGATGTCTCATGGCAAGATATATGATTGCCATTGTTATATGAAATAGAAAAAGAATTTCCAAGAATTACATCAAGGTTAGCGATAGCAACAAGTCATTGAGTTGCATAGGGTTTTGAACTAACGTTGGTGCAACTGTACTAGTTGTAAATAAGGTCTAAACATACTTGACAAACTTTTCAGTTAAACATATTATTATTGTCGCTGCTTCGAACTTTTAATTTTGTTTTGCAGCTTTACAATAGCAGTTATTGATTTATTTTTTTTTTTTTTACACCTTACTGAAAACTGGTTGGTTTTATGGAGAGAAAAAACTCAGCTGCCTTACTGTGACAGGCTTGTCGATGCTGGCAGAGCTGGAGTTCGTAAAATTTTATGATAAAGGGGTCTGATTTTCAAATATCTGAAGTTATGTTCTGGCCTGGCGCGTGTCATGCTCTCTTGCCTGGCAATATGGTCATGTGATGTTGGGATGTAGCTTGGCATATGCCATGCTTTTGTGCCTCGCAGTATGGTCATGTGATGTTATGAAGTTATTTGGCATATGCCTAGCATATTGGGATGTAGGGATGTAGCTTGGCATATGTCATGCTTTTGTGCCTCGCAGTATGGTCATGTGATGTTATGAAGTTATTTGGCATATGCCTAGCATATTGCCTGGCATTATGGTTATGAGATGTTATGTGTCTTGGCATATGCCATGCTCTCTTGCCTGGCAAGACGGTTATGTGATGTCATGATGTGACTTGGCACATGTTATGCACTCTTGCCTAACAAAATGATCTTGTGATGTTATGATGCGACTTGGCACACGTTATGCACTTTTGCCTAGCAATATGGTCAAATGATGTGGTGATGTGACTTGGCATATGCTATGCTCTCTTCCCTGGCAAGATGGTTATGTGATGTTATGATGCGACTTGGCACATATTATGCACTCTTGCCTAACAAAATGATCATGTGATGTTATGATGCAACTTGGCACATGTTATGCACTTTTGCCTAGCAATATGGTCAAATGATGCGGTGATATGGCTTGGCATATGCCATGTTCTCTTGCCTGGCAAGATGGTTATGTGATGTTATGATGCGACTTGGCACATGTTATGCACTTTTGCCTGGCAATATGGTCATGTGATGTTATGATATGGCTTGGCATATGCCATGTTCTCTTGCCTGGCAATATGGTCATGTGATGTTATGATATGGCTTGGCATATGCCATGTTCTCTTGCCTGGCAATATGGTCATGTGATGTTATGATATGGCTTGGCATATGCCATGTTCTCTTGCCTGGCAATGTGGTCATGTGATGTTATGATATGGCTTGGCATATGCCATGTTTTCTTGCCTGGCAATGTGGTCAAGAGAAATTATAGCCAAGATTATGATACCATAATTTCCTTGTAATATGGTCATGTAAAGTTATGGTCTTCTTATGTGATGTTATCATCTGGCACAGGATATTTCATTCCATTATTCTTGGCAATATGGTCATGTGATGGTATGGTCTGGCCCAGGATATGCTGCATTTCCATTACTTGGCAGCATAGTTATGTAAAGTTACATTCAAGCCCAGGATTTATCAATCCATTATTACCAAACAAGATGGTAATCTTATGTTATCGTCTGGCCCAGGATATGTCATTCCAATATAAATGTCTGGCCCAGGATATGTCATTCCAATATAAATTCTCAATAAGATCATGTAATGTTAAGTTTTTCTTGACATATGTCATGCCTTCTTTTATATTTGCTTTCTTTAATCATTTTCTCTCTTTAGTTTCTTTTTTCTTAAAATTGCTTGAACAACTAGCAATACAGCATGTGAGAGGTTAGAAGTTACTTACAAATTATGTTACCAGCATATATTAAATTATTTGTAACATAAACAGAAATCTGTGTGCCTTCAAGGACATTACAAAAGTTATTCCCGATAGTAATCCATTTTCAAAAATGCTTTCATTACATTTTAAATCTTAAAAACTGCCAAACTAATTTTGGTCATATTCCTCATTCAGCTTCCTGGCTGGCATATCTCTTGTGTATAACTAATACATATTATATTTACCTGCCATCAAATGTATACACTTCTACATAGTATAGTAAAACTTATTTTGTGACTTTACTCAAAGTATTGAACATTTGTGCTAAAATTTCATAAAGCAGGTTTTAGAAATTAGAAACTTGCATGCTTTTGCACATGACGCTGATCCACCTTAAAATGAATGGCTCCTATGACTTCAGCGGGCAAAAGTTCTGTAAGACTCTGTAAACCATGTTCAACTATGTGAACAAAGTTTGCAGAAAATATTGTGACATTAAGGCATTTCACATAGCGCAGATAGTGTGTATCCACTATCCAGTACAGCTGCCATTACCAGCAGTACCTAAGCAGAAATCTTTAATGTTAGGATTAGTTCGCAAAGACTTTGGAAAATTTGACTAAGTAATGAAATTCCTTCAGTAGCATTCAGTTAAAGTGACACTGAAATTTTTAAAAAAATGAATAAAAATAAAGAGGACAACTAAACATGAACGACATTGAAAATCAGTATAGAAGTTCTTGAGATATTTGTGTTTTAAAAATGTCAGGAGAAATAACTGATATATCTCATTAATATTCACACATTTTGGTGATGTCACTGCTAAAGTAATCGATCTTTTGCAAAATTTTAATGATGTCTTCTGATGTTAATTTTGTTGCAATGTTAGAATGTTGTAAAGGATGGTTGCTTTACAATCATACAGTTATTTGGATACTTTTAGCAGCAATTTAATTTGAAATTTCAGTGTTTTAAATAAAATTAAAATTCTCTTAATTCTTAACATTGTTTCTGGCAGGCTTTATTCATGTGTCAATAGACACCTTGCCAACTAATAATAAATTGAACTTGGAGATTGTACTTGTTCTCTTTTCCAGAGAATTCAGACCTAAATTATTAAAAGACTGCATTTCAATTTCCATTTTCGTCAGTAATATTATAACGTTTGTTCATTCTCATTTACAGCTATGTTTATCTGAAGATGACTCTGAGTTTTAATTTAATTTATAGAAAAAGTAAATAATTTTAATTTGGTATTCCTCATCTGTAATGCCATCAGAATCAAGAAAATTTGTGAGGAGTTGTGTCTCTTGGAAAAACTCTAAATTTCACAAATTTAAAAGTACTTGACAGATTGGAAAACAATTTACTATTGTACTGTTAAAATTTCATGTTTTTCTTTTGTTATTTTTATTTCTAAACTTTGGTGACACTTGAAAGTGTTTAGTTGTGTTCCATTGTAATCAAACTGAGCAATTCCATGTCCGCTCACCATTAATTTAGAAGAAGGAAAATATTTTCTTGGTTCTTAAATCAATCAGATCTTTTAATTGGGTCATACTTATGAATGTTAAACCCTACAAGTAACTACACCATTCTGCCATTGAACCCTATTTTTTATATTTGGCACAAGAAAGTTCCCTCTACCATGCCTGTAGGTCAAATGAATATAAAAACAAGGAAGATAAATGATCATTATGGTTTAATTTAGACTGACTGAATTAAACATGTGCCTAGCTTACTTCATAGAGTGCACTTATTGCTAAGAATCATATGATGATCAATATCATCAGCTGACAGAAATGTCAAACTATGACTAGCATGGACATTGGTCATTTAATGGAAAAAAGAGAAAATCAAATCTTTGGCTAAAACATGGTAGCATTTATTTCCAAGGTAGGGTACAGAGAGGGAAATACAGATGTCCAAATAAATTCCAGATTGGAATTGGATGTCTGTGTACAACAAAATGGCAACACAGGAGCCTGGTAATAATGATCACAGACATTCAAGATATGAATAGTTTTCCAGCATTATATATTTACACGATCGTAAATTTGTTTTTCTGGTGATCATTGGAAATGGTTATTTTAGCAGACATGGAAATTGTAAAACAGCCATTCTGTAGTCTTAACTTGATTCAGAACATAATGCTGGAAATGTGTATTTCAGAAATTAAATAAATCAGTGATGCAAGTGGCTTGAGCTAATATGTTGAAATTCTTGAATAAACAAGAAACAGTTAATTATATTTTTTTGTGACCCCACTCTTTGACCTGGTTCAGTCTGTTGGGTCCCACTTTTTTCATTGCTGAAATGAACACAGAATGTTAATTTATTTAATTTAATTTCTTCATTTTCATTTTAAATTACCTACAGGTTTAGTCTAATTCTGAGAGTTACTTTAGCTTAGTTTTTGTTATTTAGTACCATTAAGTACCATTTGTAAGCACAAGTTAGACTGTACAAGGTAGCCAGTATAACTGGCCAAACCCAATACTCAAACCTATGTGGACAAAGGTGAGATGGCAGTGATATGTAAAGGCAAGCACTTTAGACCACTTGGCAACCAGGGCTCACTCCACTCCCATTGATCCTAATTGATGACTAAGTTAACTTTTAGTACTGACTTGTGACATGTTTGATATAATTAATCAATTACATGATTTACAGTGGAGATAACTTGTTTTTCAGTAAAGATGGCAGCAGCAGGGAGGTTGAAGAATCCGAAGGAGTCATGGGAACCCTAGGATGGAATAATGTGATGAATCTGGTACAGCCAATAGGTTTACTGTTGCGAACCCTTTTGAAGGATATTGGGAACAATTACCAGTTCAAGGTACAGTATGAGCAACTTATTCCAGTTATCTGGTTTCTGCAATTTTACCTCAACATTCATAAGATAGCTATTCCATCAATAAGAAATCTCAATCAGAGGTAATTATTAAGATACTGTGAATTAGACAGCTTAACTCTTGCCTTATCCAGGGTTAGCAGAGTAGCATCATTTTAGGACAAACAGTCATGTCTTAGTTGAAGGTTTCCATATATGCCACAATATAAAGTTCATCTTACATGTGCAGTATAGCTAATTTTATCAAATTCCTGCAAATATGAAGAGAATTTAAATTTAAATTTAAAGCCTTTTAAATTTGAGAATGGCAAAAGGACTTGTACAATGCAGCATGCTTATTAAACTCATTGGTTAAACTATCCTCCTAAAAAGGATGTGGGAATGGATTTTCCTTCTCTTTTGTTTAAAGTGATTAATTTATCCAGATTCTTTGTGAATTCAATTGAATCCACAACATTGACCAACTGTGCTGAGGTGTATTCCATTTGCAGTTACAATTTGTGTCCTGTTGACTAAGTAGGACTTGAACCACTGTAAGGCTATATTCTGAATGCCAAATACATGCTGGAGACGGTGAAGTAATATATCATGGTCTATTGTGTCAAATGCTGCAGAAAAATCAAGGAGAGTGAGAACTGTAATCTTTCCACTGTCCAAAACAGAGAGAATGTCACTAAATACTTTCAAAAAAGTAGTTTTAGTACTGTGGCAAGGGTGTCATGAAGACTGTACATTGCTAAAAAGACTGTTTGAATTCAAACGAGATACAAGCTCAGTTAGAACAACTTTTTCAAAGATTTTTTATATGAACGGTGGATTAGAAACTGGGTGGCAGTTCTTTAAATCGTTATGGTAGAGTTTTGGTGTCTTCAGCATAGGCTTTACAATGCCAGGTTGAAAAAGGATGGGAATTCCCCGGATGAGAGGAAGATATTAATAACATCAGTTATTGACGGCAATATTGGATCTAAGCACACAAGCAGCAGTGATGTTGGAACTTGATCAAGTTCACATGACTTTGGTTCACTATTCATCACAATTGTCCGTACTAAATCCATAGAGACCAGTTCAAATGCTGCTAACAATTGTCACTGATATTCTGTATTGCAAATGAATGGTGACAAGTCAATTGAAATTGTGTTGTTAATCTTATCTCTAATGGTTTGTACCTTGTCACAGAATAAATTTGCAAACAGGTCTGGATGGTCTACTGCGAGAAGGTAGTTGGAAGTAGTGTACATTTGTTCCTTGACATTAGTTTATTAGTAATCTCGAAGAGCTCTTTGAAGCTGAAACTCTCCATGATCTCATTACTGTAATGGGATAAATTGGCAAAATGGACTATATTTGTACCCTTCTTCTTAGCAGCTTCATAGATTTGCTTATTAATAGTGAGTCTGGTGGAAAGCCAAAACCTCTCCACTTTACAGCAGTTTCTTTTACCAGTGCGAAGCTGGTCCCTAGCACTGCTATACCATTGAGAACACTTTTGAATTGACAATCTACACTTGGTTACTAAGGCATGTTTTTCAAGCAATGAAAGATGGCAGTTATTGAGTTGTTCTGCTGTAGGAGGTAAGTTGTTAGGTTTGCTTGGATGTCTTGCATTAGTTTGGTTCTGTTTATCATACAGAGGTTTCTTTTAGGAGCAAATAAAGGTGGAAGGTTAGGGACTGACATTTTCAGATGGCATATAATGCTGAGATGATCTGAATCAAGTTCGTATGATACAATGGTGGACCGTAGAATATTATCATCAGGTCTATGAAGAATCCAGTCTAAAATGTGACCATGTTTATGGGTGGGTTGGTTAATTGACTGTTTAAGGTTGAAAACATGAGTGGAATTTAGGAATTTTTATCTGTATGGGTTTTAAGGGCAGTCAAAGAGAAAATTGAAATCTCCAAGAATAATCAGGTTGCCACCTATCGAATTTCCATATTCCAGGAGATTCGGAAACTGCTCCAAAATAAGAGATTCAATCACCTTGTTTTTCCTACTAGGATGCTGGCTGTAGAGGCAGAAAAATGGAATGACCTTTGTTCCAGTGTGAGTTTTGTTTGGACTGTTCAAACGATGTGTGGCAGAAATTGAAGGTTGTGTTGTGTTTAAGACAGTTTATCATGGAATTCTTTGTGATGACAGCAATTCCACCTCTGTGAGAGTGGCAGGGAACAACTTGATGGAGTAACCGGTGGGTGTTAGAGCTGCGCACTTGCACTCATTGCCTGATGTCTGTAGCCATGTTTCTGTCAGGAAGAAGACGTCGATATTCTGATCATTGATAAAATTAACTATTTCTGTGCACTTTTCTGGTGGTCCTAATGATTGTGTATTAAATAATGCAATACTCAGTGGTATCTCTGGGATAGCTGACACAAAAGTTGACAATTTACTAGGGATTTTCACCAGGTTATCTAAATTAACAGCCAAATTTAACAAACTGTTGAGCCGGAAAGGGTGAAAGGGAGATAACTGAAATTCTACTTCTTTGTTCTATGCCAGCCAGCTTCCAGGTTATTGTTTTGTAAATATCATTATCATTTTAGAAGTTTATTTTTCAATATATAATGTTTTATTTTTAGAAAATGCTAATTGTGACATGAGGTCAAGTAGAGAACTATATAATCTTGTGATTGTGAGTAATGGTACTTGGTCATTTGTGCTTTAACATCTAGCACTTTCAAGTTGTATTGTTGTGACCAGTTGGGCTGAATTTTTTTTTTTTTTAATTATTGAATTTAAGTGATTTTCTCTGGAAATACAAAAGTGCTCTGATAAAATTCTTGGATAAAGAAATTCACTGAAATTCTTAGTGTAAACCTGGAATTCAACCAAAGACTTTTGACACAACAACACTCTAAATGCTAAAACAGACAGATCATTGCTTTCAGTTTTATGATTTCTTCAGGCCTTGTACTGAAATTTATTCAGGACTTTAATTGATTAGGAATTGTGTCTGTAATTCTTGGATTGTTTCGGATTTAATTCATAATACCTTAATTCGCAATACTTTTTCTCATTTTCACTTTGTATTCAGGCTAAATAAATTCATTTGTTACATTTTACTAAGATTGTTGTTGGATCCAGTGGGGAATCTGCTCAGCATGCAAGGAATTAAACCATGTCCACATGAATTTGCCATTCAGATTGGTTTGTTTAATCATAATATGAGATTAAGAGCATCCACTTGTGTTCCTGTAGTAAGTTACAAATGACATGATTTGGCATCATTCCTATATCCAGTGGGAGACCACCTGAATTTCTTCTTTGCAAGCAGACAATGTTTAACACTTGTTATTGCTTAGACAAACCAAAGGACAGGGTTAACATTTTGTTTTGCATGGTAGTAAACATCTCTGAACATTATATAAGCAGGTCTGTATGACTAAACAAATGTATTCTACTCCCCAAAATTGTTTTCTTTAAATGTGATAGAGTCTAACACACATGACATTTGTTTATTTGAAGATAGCAAATACAAAATTAGATGTGCTGACCACAGGTTAATTTTATTTCAGAAACATGACCATCAGGTTAATTTTATTTCAGAAACATGACCTTCAGGTGGCTACTGCCTGTTTGAACTTTGCTGCAACTTTCTACTGGAAGTGGTCCAATCAGGTATAATTTCTTATAGTTATACAGACTGTTATTGTTGTGCTGAAAATGGTGTTAAACCCTACAACAACAACAACAAGAACAACAACATATCAGGAAGTTAGTCATACTGATTAAGTCTAATGAGTACTATTGACTTTCTTTTGACTCAAATACTTTTTTTAATGGCAATTTTTATGCATGACCCTTTTCTTATCAGACACAGCGCCACAAATCTAAAGATGATCTCTGCTAAAATGTTGGAGTATTTAACCTTTTAAATAAACATTTTGGTTACTTAGCATTTAAGCAGTCTCAAACAAAATAAACATTTTGGTTACTTAGCATTTAAGCAGTCTCAAACAAAATAAACATTTTGGTTACTTAGCATTTAAGCAGTCTCAAACAAAATAAACATTTTGGTTACTTAGCATTTAAGCAGTCTCAAACAAAATAAACATTTTGGTTACTTAGCATTTAAGCAGTCTCAAACAAAATAAACATTTTGGTTACTTAGCATTTAAGCAGTCTCAAACAAAATAAACATTTTGGTTACTTAGCATTTAAGCAGTCTCAAACAAAATAAACATTTTGGTTACTTAGCATTTAAGCAGTCAAACAAAATAAACATTTTGGTTACTTAGCATTTAAGCAGTCTCAAACAAAATAAACATTTTGGTTACTTAGCATTTAAGCAGTCAAACAAAATAAACATTTTGGTTACTTAGCATTTAAGCAGTCAAACAAGATAAACATTTTGGTTACTTAGCATTTAAGCAGTCAAACAAAATAAACATTTTGGTTACTTAGCATTTAAGCAGTCTCAAACAAAATAAACATTTTGGTTACTTAGCATTTAAGCACTCAAACAAAATAAACATTTTGGTTACTTAGCATTTAAGCACTCAAACAAAATAAACATTTTGGTTACTTAGCATTTAAGCACTCAAACAAAATAAACATTTTTCTGGTGCTGTAGGAAAGTAAAAGAAACCCTGCCACCAAATTTCCATAAAATGAAAGATGAATGAATATTGTCTGATTCATCAAATTTGCACAGATTAAGAACATGAATCGATACAATGAGAAAAGTGTATGCTGTTGAGTGAATTTGTTCTCATGGATACAGTTATTAATCTCATGTCAGATTTCTGACACAGAAAGCCTGCAAGTTCAGTTTATGGTAAGTATGATAGGAAATCTCAAACAAATATGTATTTCATTCAGTTATCATTTACTTTTACTGTTCTTATAATCATCAAAATTGTATAAAACATTTATTTTTATTATTCAGTTAGGTGGGGAATTACTATGATGTCATCTTATTTCTGATATCTGCCAGAGTTCATAGCACAGCGATACACTATACTGTACTATTCACAATACTCTCATTTTTTTTCTCTCTTTTTGCATTGCATTATTTTTATAAATTGTATGATGTTCATTCCCAGATTTGTTCATTCATGTAATCCCTACAGGGCATAAATTTGATAATGTCACCAACATAAATCAGGATAGAAACGTTTTAATAAAATAAGCTAATAAGTGAAAAACTTGAATTTATCCTGAGAATGCACTATGTAACTGACATGCCTAAAATAGGTTGATTTGCCCTATTTCAGCGGGAATATGAACCACTGAAGTGCTTACCACAGCTGGAGGATCTCTTTGAAACCATACTTCAACCATGCTGGGCAGCCTTTGGTTTTCAGGTCATTACACAGAATCTCAGGTATTAAAGCAGATAGTCTCAGTCCATTCTTATTACCTTAATAAGGGGAATATTCATAATGGGTAAGGTCCACTCAAGAAGTAGGTGTCAATCTGCATGGATCATTCATTTATACTGTAAATGCTCTGTTATAAGGTGAATCCAACCACAAACTGCACAGACCCAGATCTGTCATCGCATGATTTGCTAGCAGATCTGTCATCACATGGTTTACTGGCAGATCTGGGTCTATGCAGTCTGCAGACATGACTTTCTCCGTTTTAAAATAGAATTCCAATTTTCTCCTGACTTAAATCCGATTTTTTTTTTACATAGTCCGTTTTTTTTAAAAAAAATGTCCGATCCATTTTTGTTTGTTTGTTTTTAACCGTTCCTTTCAGCCCCATTCCGCAACAACCATTGTAACGTATTCGCTCCATATATTAGTGAGCCCATGACTCTTGTAAAGAGTATTCTGATAGGTCAAAAGTTTAAATTCATCCATTGAATCTTCGTGTAAAGGAAACTGCTGGCAATGGAAAGAAGGAGCGTGTTTGCAAAAAATGGCATCCCTTTTGTTGAGAGAGATGATGACATGAAAAGTTTAGATAAAGGTTTTAATAAAACGGAAGGGAATGGCTGGAAAGAATTGTCAACGGAATTTTAGTTGGTCAGTTTATAAGAAAACTGAACGCTCGAGGACTGGCATTTTGTGCCTTCTGTAATATATACATTACAGAAGTCAGGGTTGAAAGAGTTGGGAACCGCACCTACAAATAAAGCTGCTTTCGGAAAAACGAAGCCCTCTGTCAGAATATGTGCACTGCATGTCGCCAATACAAGCTGGAGCTTGAAAGAAAAAAGGCTCTCATTGAGAAGGGAAAGATGCTTGCACATTGAGCCTGCAAATTCATTGGTGACAAAAAGGAGGACTAAAGAAATCTTTCTTAAAGCAACAAAAAGAGCACAACTGGCATATCAACAGGTTTTGTTCAGTGGACAAAAAGACAAGTGAATATATGGGATTATATGTATATAGATTATGTATTTGGGTGTTTATTTTACATATTTGTTATGAAAAGAGAGAAGTGTAATATGTTGACAACAAAAAATCCTAATTATTGACTTAATCACAACGTCAACGCTGACATGCACATGAAATAACTTAAGTACCGATAGTAATGGAGAACAAATTCATGTGACAATAAATATTGTAAAATAATTCAAATTTTTTATAAGTTTCTTAGTTTTTCAAATGATTATTTTGTTACATATTATGGTCACAATTTGCACCAGGATCAGATTTTCATGCATGTAAAATGCATTTTTAGTCAGGGGTCTTCGACCCCTGAAACCTGCTGATCAGGGGCGCTGCTCCTCGAGACCCAGTTGGGGGAGTACCCCCAAACTCCCCTTTCACATTTTCAGTGGGGTTTTTTACTGGTCAAAATCATGCCTTAGTCTGTAATGAGTAATGAGTTTAGCAAACAAAAAAGACCCTATTATGCGGGAAAATTATTCAATGACAGATCAGGGTCTATGTTGTTTGGACATGACTTAAAATCAAGTATATACTGTAGTTTGGCGAAACTAATGCACATTAGCCATGTTATACTTGTTTATTGTTTGGAACATGCCATAACACCTGTTTGAATAAAAAGTTAAAATTGACCAGGCAGATTATGATTGTCAGGTGAAATAAAATCATCTGTAGAAATTCTAATTACTGGATAAGGTGCATTTCAACCCTGTTATTAATAGATGTTTTATTAATTTGATGTCAACACTTAAATATATACAAAATCTTGTGGCCATGTAAATAGGCAAATACTTAATTACTGCATCACTGACTCCAGTCTTCAGCATTCCATCACTCCATTGTATTTGGCATTATTCCTAAATTCTTTGTTTTGTTCATTTTGCACTCGTGTTCCCATTTAAGTTGCATTTTATAAGGTATGCCCATTGTTCAGTAGCCACCACATGAGCCACAACAGAAAACTTAGGATGCAGATACAAAAATAGTGTCATTGGAAATTTGAACAGAGCAAATAGATACTTTGTTATGAACTACAGAACATTTTCAAAGAATTTAAATCACCCTCTTGTAAAGTATTAGGTTTTAGCTTTTTAGTAACTTTAATAGTTCATAACTTTTAATCAGTAACTGATAGTGATGAAAATGTCTGTTTTATGGTACCAAAATTTGCAGGTAATGTTATGGAGTTAATGTGCATGATTTGGATTTTTAAAGTAGCTTTAAAAAAAATTCAGTCATATTGCTAAGATGTCTGCAGTGAGGCAGTTTATAGTGATGCCTAGCACTGGGGCATCATGCCGCACACATGTAGCATGATGTCCCACCCAGTAACATTATTCTGACACCAGGCCAACCAGTCCCTATACTAACCTCTTATTGCTGAGCACCAAGTAAGGCAGCTGTTACTACCACTTTTATAAGTCTTTGGTATGACTTGGCCGGGGATTTGAACCCTTGACCTCCTGCATCCGAGTCAAGGTAAATGTAGAAATCTGCATGTAATTTAAAATATCAGCATTTATTTTCGGCAGCAAGCACTCTAACATGCTGAACCAGCAAGAGTCTCCAAGACATGAGGTTAGCAGTTGTCTCCCTGAATATGGAAACTCGTTAGCTTTCGAGGAACAATCCTTGCCAGTCACAAGGTGTCACAGTCCTTATGGGTTTCTAACAGCAGTTCTTCATCTGGTGTATGAAATGTGCAGGATTCACAAAGGATTGCAGGAAAAGGTATTGCATGTTTCATAATACTTTTGTTTGTATTAATAAATACAGCCATCTTAACTAGAGGTCTCAAACTCAAATCACAATGACAGCCACATGAAGACTAGTTCATTGGCACAAGGGCCACAACTCTGAAACATTTCCATACAGTGAAAGCTACTCATATAAAAGTTAGCCAGTTGAAATGTTGGAAACAAGAAGTAAACCATGTATCAAACAATTTTTTTTATCAAAACTGGCTGGCTGTGAAGACTAAATTTGCATTATTAATTATTTTACAAGTTCCAGGTGTCATTGTAGGCTGCAGGAAATTTATTTTTGCTACTTACCTGGATATCAAGATCACTGATTTTGGTAAGGATGAACACTATTGATTTTGGTAAGGATGAACACTATTGATTTTGGTAAGGATGAACGCTATTGATTTTGGTAAGGATGAACTCTATTGATTTTGGTAAGGATGAACACTATTGATTTTTGGTAAGGATGAACACTATTGATTTTGGCAAGGATGAACACTATTGATTTCGGGATCAAGAACACTGTTACTGAAAGAATAGAAATTATTTCAGCACAAGTACATTATTTCTACTTCACCTACAAGGACCAAATTGTGTTGCATCTTGGGTAATAAAGAAGTCTATTGATCTGGAGGTGAAACAGTCAAATGTGAAGGTCACTGTGACAGCAGACAAATTTTAATTATCCACACAGAGAACTGTTTAACACAGTTTTACTTATTGATTTAAGCAAACTTAGCATGAGGTTATATATTGACATGTTCTGAAACAAGGTGGATGATCTTTTGTCTGCAGTATCAAGTTCAAGATTAATAGAACAAACAATTCTGTATTGTAATCATATATATCTTGTATTGTAATCATATATATCTTGTATTGTAATCATATATATCTTGTATTGTAATCATATATCTTGTATTGTAATCATATATATCTTGTATTGTAATCATATATATCTTGTGAACATTTCAGTTCATATGTAATAAATAAACACTCTCTTACCAGATTTGGGATGTTGAACTTTCTCAAGAATGTCAGAGATGGTTCCAATAATCAGCAATTAAAATAAGAAGAAACTGACTTATCATAGATTTTGAAAATTCCTTTTGAACAGTAGAACATGATTCCTTTCAAGGGACTCTTGTTTTGTATTAAAAGAGGAATGTGAGTTAAAACATTGATTGCTGAATGGCAGTGTCTTATCACAATAAACAGATCAATGCTTTTTGATATAATAGAAGAAATTATTGTGATGAGTAAGTTGATCTTGCCATTATGCTGTTGTCACATGTACACCTTGTTTTGTCACATAGTGTGACCATTTCTCTTTTTCTTTTGATAGCTCCTTCAGATGGTTTGTACTGACAGCAATATTAACAGTTACATAAAGAAGATATCCAAATGTGGACGCTCTCATCTTCATTCTAACTTCTTCACCAAATTTGAAAACCATTTCCAGTATTTTTTCATAAAACTTACTACATTATATGTAAGTAAAATTCTTATTACCTGTGTATTTCCTAGTTATATTGTTGTAAATCTTTTGTCAGATACTGTTCTGCTTTTGATATATTTAAATTAATCGTAGGAAAATACACTGTGCATATTAATCAGAAATGAAAGGCAGTAATGTTGGATTGCTGAAAATCACTGCATTGCAGATGATGAGGTGAATACTGTACATAAATATATTAGCTAAAATGGGAGTCTTGTTCTTATGTTACAATTTTATATAATCAGTTTACACATTTCACTCCTGAGACTTGACATAATCTGCCATTACATATTGGTCAGAAATTTGATTTGATGAAGACAAGCACAGGAATACTTCGGGAATTTTTTTACATTATTATTTATGATTGAATATAGTCATTTGGATATTAATAAAATAGAATGTTGCTTCTAGGTAAAGGTTTTTAGGAATCCTGCAATTCTTTACAAGCTGGCTGATATTGCAGGATGGGTTTTTTTTTCTTCATTTATTTGAAGAAAGACTCCAAGTTGGGGAAAAAGTGGTGTGCAAAAGCAGATTTATTCTCAGTTCATATTGGGAAGTATTTTCTGATTATAATTATGTACTAAAATCATGGGCTAGTATGGTAATTTAAACTTTGTGATCCTTTGGAACATAAAACAATTTAAATGTTTCCTCAATTGAACTTGTGATTATATTGTACTCCTGTAGGCAGAAAAATGTACAGAAAGCAAACATTTTTCTTTGCAGTATGATTCAAATAGCATACCAAAAAAATTAATTTTTGTATAATTTTTTGTCTATGAAAGTTTTGTTCTCATATTTTTTGCTTTATTTTCAAGCCAAACATTAACAGATATAAATCCTGCATTTATGTATTTTGTTCTTAGAAGCTAGGTGGAAATGAAACTTGAATTTACATTCATTGTAATTTGCTGGGTCAGGAAGAACAAGCAAATTCACATGGAATGTAAGAACATTGCTGGATTATTTTGATTGAAGAAATAGTGAATCTCATAATAAAAGAAAATCAAATGAGATCACCTCAGCTGCAGCTTATTCCAACAAAAAAGTGAAAATTCAAGCATAACTTCCAATTGAACTTGCTCCATAACTGATTGTGGCTTGAAATTTTAGAATGGGATGCTGTTTAATCTGTTTTGGAAACTTGGAAAAGGAAACACATTTCCTCTAAGATTAGGGCCAATACAATTATAGATAATAATAATAATAATGAGGACTTTGTATAGCACCTAATCTTTTCAAGCTCTAAGCGCTTTACATCATCAATAATGATATGACTACACTACAGAAAAACAAATGACAAAAACAATGAAATTGGAAAACATAAAAACATGCTGAAAACATGTAAGATACAAAACACAAATAGGTCTCTAAGTTTGTCCCTGCAGTCAAAACTGGTGAGTTTTAAGAGCAATCTTAAAAGGGACCACTGTGTCTTTGTGTCTAATTTCAATGGGCAATCCGGTCCACATAAGCACATAAATTCAGTTGAACATGTAGCAGCTATGTGATCATGTAGCAGCTATAAATTTCAGCCAGTATAAATGGTAGAGGAAGAACCCAGAAAACCCCCAGAAAGAATCATGAGAAGCTACTGGCAGGCTTTCTCACAAGACCACATTGGCCAAACCTGAGACTAGAACCCACACAGATAGAGGTGAGATGGCAGTTATTCGTAACGGTGAGCACTTTAGACAATTCGGCCACTCGGGGCCCATCAGGGAGATAATTACTTTGCTATATTGTCTTCATGCATTCAAGAATTAGCCATATTGTCTTCATTCATATATGGTTTTTCAAATTTTCTTCATGCGCACATGGCTAGCCAAATTGTCTTGATGCATACATGGTTTAGCCAAATTGTCTTCATGCATAAATGGCATAGCCATATTGTCTTCATGCATACTTGGTTTTCCATATTGTCTTTATTCATATATGGTTTTCCATATTGTCTTCATTCATACATGGTTTTTGATATTGTCTTCATGCATGCGTGGTTTTCTATATTGTCTTCATGCATACTTGATATTCCATATGTCTTCATGCATACATGGTTTTCCATATTGTCTTCATTCATACATGATATTCCATATTGTCTTCATGCATACATGATATTCCATATTGTCTTCATGCATACATGGTTTTCCATATTGTCTTCATCATACATGGTTTTCCATATTGTCTTCATACATACATGGTTTTCCATATTGTATTCATGCATACATGGTTTTCCATATTGTCTTCATCATACATGGTTTTCCATATTGTCTTCATATATACATGATATTCCATATTGTCTTCATCATACATGGTTTTCCATATTGTCTTCATGCATACATGATATTCCATATTGTCTTCATCATACACGGTTTTCCATATTGTCTTCATGCATACATGATATTCCATATTGTCTTCATCACACATGGTTTTCCATATTGTCTTCATGCATACATGATATTCCATATTGTCTTCATCATACATGGTTTTCCATATTGTCTTCATATATACATGATATTCCATATTGTCTTCATCATACATGGTTTTCCATATTGTCTTCATATATACAAGATTTTCCATACTGTCTTCATGCATACATGATATTCCATATTGTCTTCATCATACATGATTTTCCATATTGTCCTCATCATGCATGGTTTTCCATATTGTCTTCATATATACATGATATTCCATATTGTTTTCATCATACATGGTTTTCCATATTGTCTTCATCATACATGGTTTTCCATATTGTCTTCATGCATACATGATTTTCCATATTGTCTTCATCATACATGATTTTCCATATTGTCTTCATCATACATGGTTTTCCATATTGTCTTCATGCATACATGGTTTTCCATATTGTCTTCATGCATACATGGTTTTCCATATTGTCTTCATGCATACATGGTTTTCCATATTGTCTTCATGCATACTTGGTTTTCCTTACTGTCTTCATCATACATGGTTTTCCATATTGTCTTCATGCATACATGGTTTTCCATATTGTCTTCATATATACATGGTTTTCCATATTGTCTTCATGCATACATGGTTTTCCATATTGTCTTCATCATACATGGTTTTCCATATTGTCTTCATATATACATGATATTCCATATTGTCTTCATATATACATGATATTCCATATTGTCTTCATATATACATGATATTCCATATTGTCTTCATGCATACATGGTTTTCCATATTGTCTTCATATATACATGGTTTTCCATATTGTCTTCATGCATACATGGTTTTCCATATTGTCTTCATCATACATGGTTTTCCATATTGTCTTCATATATACATGATATTCCATATTGTCTTCATATATACATGATATTCCATATTGTCTTCATATATACATGATATTCCATATTGTCTTCATGCATACATGGTTTTCCATATTGTCTTCATATATACATGGTTTTCCATATTGTCTTTATGCATACATGGTTTTCCATATTGTCTTCATGCATACATGGTTTTCCATATTGTCTTCATGCATACATGATATTCCATATTGTCTTCATGCATACATGATATTCCATATTGTCTTCATATATACTTGGTTTTCCATACTGTCTTCATGCATACATGGTTTTCCATATTGACTTCATTATACATGGTTTTCCATATTGTCTTCATATATACATGATATTCCATATTGTCTTCATACATACTTGGCTCAGTATGATCATGCCTTGTATGCATGAAGACAATAAATTGTGAAAAAATCAGATTCTCTGTGCAGTATTTGATGCATTAAATATCTTTAAATTTGCCTTTTTTAAATTTATTAAACAAACTTTATGTTGGCTCTGCAAATAAGAAATACCTGAAACTGTGACCTTAATAATGTAAAGATTGTGTTACCTCTTATTTCATTTGCTTCAGTTCCTTTATATTTTATCTGTTTGTCATTTTTAGCTCTCCTGGCCATAGGTATACAGTATGCCCTAGTATCCATTGTACATATGCCAACAATTGCTTTTGACCACTTTGGAGGTCATATTTCTGATCTGATTTCAATCAAACTTTAAGTATAGGCCTAAGTCCTAAAAGTCTTGGAGAAGTTGTATAGTGATTGAAATCCATGAATATTGATAATAAGATCAAATCTATGAATATTGATGACAAGATAAAATCCATGAATATTGATGACAAGATCAAATCTCTGAATATTGATGACAAGATCAAATCCATGAATATTGATGACAAGATCAAATCTCTGAATATTGATGACAAGATCAAATCCATGAATATTGATGATAAGATCAAATCCATGAATATTGATGACAAGATCAAATCTCTGAATATTGATGACAAGATCAAATCCATGAATATTGATGACAAGATCAAATCTATGAATATTGATGACAAGATCAAATCTATGAATATTGATGACAAGATCAAATCAATGAATATTGATGACAAGATCAATGCCATGAATTTTGATGACAAGATCAATGCCATGAATATTGATGACAAGATCAAATCCATGAATATTGATGACAAGATCAAATGTCTGAATATTGATGACAAGATCAAATCCATGAATATTGATGACAAGATCAATGCCATGAATATTGATGACAAGATCAATTCCATGAATAGTGATGACAAGATCAAATCAATGAATATTGATGACAAGATCAAATCCATGAATATTGATGACAAGATCAAATGAGATTTCTTACCACTCTTCAGGTCCATCTGCTATCAAACTTGGAATACAAGTTTTATCATTAAAATCTCAGACATGATCCATAATAAACAAGCTCCATGCATCTCACTGATTTGATTATCTTAGTTGTTTCTACTTTTAAGGCTGTATTCCTGATATGGTTGTGATCATACGTAGTAAATCGGCTTATATTGTCAAGGTATTCAGCGAGTTTTATTCAAGGCTCCTACACTACCAAGAAATCTGGGAAAAGTCATGAGAAATGATTATTTTTTCCCAACCGTGAAAAGTCTTTGATATTTGCAAATATTGATGAAAGTTGGGAATAAACCTGGGAATTTTTCCACCACCACTTAATGTCCAAAACTACCACATAATTGAGTTGTAACAAAACTGATCGTGAGTTAAATTTATTGGGTTTTAACCAGAATATTCAGAGGGTGCAGTATGAGTCATTTGATTCCTGGCAAGAAACATATATGCTGAGTCGATCCAAATGCCTAGTGGATTAGATTCATCTGTAGACTTTTATTCTCAACGCCAGCTTGATATCCATATTTTCCCTTACATGGATGGTATGATAACCAGTCTAGCATTACAAGAGGCCAACATGGTGGTGACAAAGTGTAGTTGCTTACCGGATGGCCTAGCAAACTTTAAACATTGTTAGAACGAGTGATCCATGGATGAAATCAATATGAAAATTACTTATTTTCTAAGAAATTGTGAATACTAAAATCGTTATGTCTTTAACCTGCTGAAAGACAAGATAAAACTACATCATTGATGAAATGTGACCTGGTACTTGTGATTTGCATTGCTAGTTGCATGAGTACACAAATCTAACAACCCACATTTTTAAAAGTTGTAGAGAAATAAATATAAAAATTATTAAATGAAAGTCTTATACTGGTTGTAATAGAAGCAGAAAATAGAAATAACACAACATTCTCCATATTTATGTATTCTGAGAACAACTTTTGGAGTTTCATTGTATCACATGACTATCACATTGATGTGGTCTCTGTTTGATAAATCAGACTGGCCAGATTGCTTGTTTTTTCAAAAAGTATCTGACTTTCATTTAATATAATTGATTATCTGTACAACAACATTATCAAGGAGTTTGTTGTTGATATCACGTACTATTGAACTCACAAATGGAGAGTACTGGATCAGGTTTTATTTACGATGTAGTCTTGTTGGTTAGTGGATTAACAATATAGCGATTATTATACTTGTCATTTATGAGAAAATAAATCATTTTCCTATTGATTTCATGCAGGTATGAATCGAAATAACATAAGTTTAAATTTTCTAGACCTGCTGTTAAGTGACTACCATATCTCGCTACCACAAATTCAGATTTTCAATATGCAGTTGCAGCCCTCCCAAAAGACTTCAGTCCGTCGGACATGACAGACAAATTTTTACCCAGACCGACAGTTTGTTAGTCGGCATCGGACCGACTGCCCGGCAGTTTTCTCACTCTGCATCGCTCGAGTAGTCGTTCTTGAATCTAGTTTGTTAAACAGATTTTCATTGGTTACAAGCTTTTGAGCGATCCAATCACTACGCCTGTTATAAACAGTTATGCGGCTCACCTGTCATCATGGCATCATTGAAATATTACAACGGAGCGAAACCAGGGAAAAAAAGAAAACTATCTTATGAAGAATTGAAAGAAAAGAAAAAGGATTATGAAAAACATAGGGTTGAAATAACCTTTAATGATAAATGGAAAGAAAAGAGAGACTGGTTAATATTTGATGAAATAAAGCAAGTTATGCAGTGTGCCATGTGTCTCAGTTTCTACAGGAAGAAAGCGAGGTCTGATGAAAATTTGCGAAACACAAACGCGTTTATCGTCGGATGTACAAATTTTAGAATGTCAACAATAAATGATCATGAACTTTCCAAGTCCCACAAAAAAGCATCAGAATTTGTTTCAGGCAGACAGAAAACTGCTCAGGAAAAACTAGGGTCAGAAGCCGGCAAAGCACTTAGGCAATTAAAGGCAGCTGAAAGAAGTAGATTAGTGCATTTGTTCAGAAATGCACATGCAGTAGCCAAAAATAATCGTCCACTATCAGATTATACATGGCTGTGTGAAATTGACAAAGCTAAACAATTAGACATAGGCAGTACATATATTAATGACATAGCAGCTGCAGATTTCATACACAGTATAGCACAGACAGAGAAGTAAAAAACTGTTAATCTTATAGAATATAATCCATTTTTTGCCTTTATGATGGATGGAAGTACAGATATCTCAGGAGATGAACATGAGACCATATACATAAGAACTGCAATGAAAGGTGGTGTTAAAGAAAGGTTCCTGAACATCAGCACTCCAAACTCAACAAAGTCTCTGGATCTCTTTGAGAATGTTATGCATGTCTTCAAGGAGAATAACATCTATGAAAGTATTATTCATTATAAAAGTTTAACAAATTCTATAAATTTGATTAAATAAGATCAGATTTTTTTTTTATTTCTACAAAGCAAAGATTAAACTTGGTAAAGTGATAATTATTAATAGGTACATTAAAAAACTAAAATGAACTTGACAATTTTGATAAACTGATCATGTTTACAACAGACTGTCAGTGAATTTGACTTTACTGGATTAACATGTGTTATCTACACTTAGAAAATAGAAAACAAAACACGTTACAAAATACCTCAATTTTGTTATATTTTGTCGGTCTGACAGATTTTTTTTCGGTCTGACAGATTTTCGGGTTTTGTCAGACCGAATGTCTAACACTTTTTTTTAGCTTTCCGGAAGTCTGCAGTTGCATTGACCCCACACCCCAACCTAAATGTCCAAATATGAAAAATGGGGTGGAAATATTCAGAGGACATTCGATAAGAAAACGCACTGCTATTCATATTAAGCCAAATTTGTAGTCCATATTGCTAAATCATAGAGCTGAACTGATAAACTGTAGTCACTTGTATTATATATTTAAAAAAATTATATGAGCCCCTGTATCAAAACATGTTTGGGGACTGGTTTAACAAATTATAAGAACACAAGTTGATTTTACAGAAAATTCAGACCTTGTTTGTACAATAGTATATAATTCTGAGGGTCTTTTGTCAGAATTTAAATGAACCCTTTTGAAAAAATTTTTAAATGATGATTTATTCAGATCGTCATAAAAATATTAAGTTGTTTGAAAAATCTCGTTTGAGATTTTATTGGCACATATAAATTAAACTCTTTTGTTACAAGACAAGATTCTAATTATCTGCATTTATTGTTTTTTTTTAAAACTACAGTAATATGAAATGTTACTTTCTATGAGATGCATATTGCTATAGAATTCTTTAGAATTAAGGGTTTGAAAGTAAACAAAATATAATTTATGTTCTATGTGTTGTTTTCCCTTAGTAACATAATGCAGCAAAATAAAGTTAGAATTTGTATTCTGTACAATGAAATGACTTTACATGCCAATTTATATGAATATAATGAAACTTGTTTTGTGTCAATCATTTTGTAGTTTTGTACATGATCATCTTTTCTGACTTCGATGTTTTTTGAAGAGTCTTGAAAGAGAAACATCTTTAGATTTAAAAAATGCATGTTTTATAATCTAAAATGTTCTTTAATTCTAGTAATGGTCATATGTGAACCTTGAGTAATTTCATCCTGAAAAAACTCTGGAAATGACCTGGAAATTTACCTTTAGAAAATCGTGGGAACCATTTTAAACAGTCTTACATCTGATTGGCTGAGTCAGTTGCCTCTTCAATGGCACCATTTCTTGCCCAAGCTTGATCAAACTTTGTAGATAGGCTAATATCATTAGGACATTATTTGAGTTTTATTATGAGCAGGACCTATGCATATTAATGAAATAATTTTGTTTCTGATTGGCTGAGACTGTATTTTGTTTTATGGGACTTGAATAAGTTTTTGTAAAGAGGCTTATGCTATGAAAATCCTGAAAAATATGGCTATAAGCTAGATTCACACATAGAGGTTATCTTGTGTCTGATTGGCTGAAAATCCTGAAAAATATGGCTATAAGCTAGATTCACACATAGAGGTTATCTTGTGTCTGATTGGCTGATATGGCTATAAGCTAGATTCACACATTGAGGTTATCTTGTGTCTGATTGGCTGATCCTTTTCACCACTTCTTATCAGATTACAATCAGACTAGTAAAGTATTGTTATGTCATCAAGAAATTGGATGATCAAGCTCTGCAATTATTAAAGAGACAACATTGTATCATATTATCTGATTGGCCAAGCTTGTTCAGTTTGATTGGATATTTACTCAGGTTTGTAAAAAAAACAATGTCACCATTGGTCAGTTTTTGTAACAGTATAAATCTACATATCATTAAGATCTTGCATGATTTCAAATATGAGATCGATACATAATAATTATGCTTTCATCCTCTTTTTTTCTTCAGATTTTATGGAATAAGTAAAACTGACATGATCTTAAAGTTGGGAGATAGTTTAAATAGGATTATATTCTTAAAATATTGCATTAGCCTGCCTAGTGAAACTATTAATTTATGTACAGTCATTTTATTTCATACTTGTTTTCTAATTTGGATTGAAAACATCACAATATTTTCTAGAAACGTGCTATGATGCAGACATCATTGGAGCCTTACCTTCACCCTGTGGCCTTGAAGCTGCTGACTTCACTTCCCCATGGTGATGAGTATCTGATACATGACCTCATGTCATCTGTCATCTTTGACTCCATGTTCTGGAGGTAAAGTAATGTTTATTAGTTGGAGTTATTGCACATTAAAGATTCAGTTAATGGGAGCTTCATCCTTATTTGCAGTAAAGAACTTTTGTGTAGAAACTGAATTAATTAATTGTATAAAATTGAAATAGTCTGACCCTGTCTTTGGAGAAAAAAAAACAAATATATGGCTCTATAATTTTTCAGATGTGATTTTCTTTTTCACAAACTTAGAAAAAAAGTAATGCATATAAACAAGTTATTTTTCCAAATTAACTTGTCATCAGAGAAATTATTGCTGTTATTTATTTCAACCTGATTGCAAGTCATTCTTACTGTGAACTTTACTGTACTCATTCTTGCTGTGAACTATACTGTAAATATTTAAACTCTTAGTGTCACTGAGGAGGAGAAGGCACGCATAGTTTTAGCTGACCTTCATTTGACCTCCCCCATTCATCTTCGGAGTGCAACTCAAGAGGAAATCCAGTTCACCCGAACCCAACTCTGTCAGGAGGCACGTGAAAACCTACACTCCATCCGAGCAACCTACCTTAAGGCTTTTGGACACAGTGAAGCAGATATGTACAAATCCAGGCGAGTTGAAATAGTGACATTTCTTGGTGTAGCATTGAAATTTTATCTTGTGGTATATTGCAGTATATAAATGGCAAGACTTTGTGTTATAACTGATGTATTTTATTTTCAATTTTTTTTAATAATCTACCATATCTGCGGACTAAAGGAAAGGCTATTTATTCACTCAGATTCAAAAATGGGATAGTAAAGTAAAGGCTATTTATTCACTCAGATTCAAAGAATGGGAGAGTAAAGGAAATGCTTTTTATTCACTCAGATTCAAAGAATTGGAGAGTAAAGGAAAGGCTATTTATTCACTCAGATACAAAGAATGTGAGAGTAAACAAACAGCTATTTATTCACTCAGATTCAAAGAATGGGAGAGTAAAGGAAAGGCTATTTATTCACTCAGATTCAAAGAATGGGAGAGTCAAGGAAAGGCTATTTATTCACTCAGATTCAAAGAATGGGAGAGTCAAGGAAAGGCTATTTATTCACTCAGATTCAAAGAATGGGAGAGTCAAGGAAAGGCTATTTATTCACTCAGATTCAAAGAATGAGAGTCAAGGAAAGGCTATTTATTCACTCAGATTCAAAGAATGAGAGAGTCAAGGAAAGGCTATTTATTCACTCAGATTCAAAGAATGTGATAGTAAACAAAAGGCTAGTTACTCACTCAGATTCAAAGAATGGGAGAGTCAAGGAAAGGCTATTTATTCACTCAGATTCAAAGAATGGGAGAGTCAAGGAAAGGCTAGTTATTCACTCAGATTCAAAGAATGGGAGAGTCAAGGAAAGGCTAGTTATTCACTCAGATTCAAAGAATGGGAGAGTCAAGGAAAGGCTAGTTATTCACTCAGATTCAAAGAATGGGAGAGTCAAGGAAAGGCTATTTATTCACTCAGATTCAAAGAATAAGGTCAGTTGAGCATCCAAGTAGTAAATTGGTCATGAATTTTTCAAACCAAAATACTTTCATGTCTCAGGTTCCTTGTCTCATTTATCCCATTGCTAATAATGTGAAACTGTTAATGCTGCCTTTTACACTGCATGTTCAAGCTTTTTGCAATCCCTAAAATGTATTTGTTGTTCAGAGTTCATTTATATTTTGTTAAGTATTTTATCTTGTTTCCTGTAATCCTGACAGGTTTGACAAGACTAACTTCATTTTATTTTCAGAGACAGGTTTCATATGAATAGTACAAAGATCACAAGCTTTTTCACCTCCAATTTAGGAGAATCCCTGCTTCCCCAGGACTGGATTTATCTCCCCCTGATTACGCTGTACAATACATATTGCACAGTGTGAGTATCATCATTTTGCTGTCTACAAATTGTTGTTTTGCATGTACATGGCAAAAAAGAGGTACTGTATCATTATCATTAATTTTACAGTAACAGCAGTAGTGGTATCAAATTATCAAATGTGGTAGGGTGTTCTGTTGAACATTTGTTTATATATATATATATATATATATATATATATATATATATATATATATATATATATATATATATATATATATATATATATGCTACAGATGTGTCCAAATACAAACTGGGACATGAGAATCTGTAGTACATCTACTGAATTCTGAAGTCTTTTCTAAATGAGACAGTGATATTATTATTATGCAGACAATATCACTTTTATTATGGTTCATTAAATTCCCTGCAGGACACAGAGGCTGTTCCAGGTTTGACAGGAACAAAAATATTCTTTGCTAAATGAAAACTGAGCAAGGGCACATCAGGAACACAAATATTCTATGCCTAATTAAAACTGAACAAAAACACATCAGGAAGATAAAAATTCTGTGTAAATGAAAAGTAAAACATGGGCAAAGCATGACAATACAGCTAAGTTATGTATACATGAAGAAAACAGTTTATATTTGGACACATCTGTAACATCTCTCATGTTACTGGGAATTAATCCTCACAAGAAGTCCATACTAGGAATCTGACCTTCTGGTCATTACAATATTGATGGCTGCTTGCCGATGGAAGCTTGTTAGATGCACTACCATTCTTGTCCAAAGCTAACCAGAAGTTTTCATTCATCCTGAAGCCAGATTCATTAAAACTATTAAGATATATAAACTGTATCTTTCTAACTAAATGGCCATTTCATGCAAAGTAGGTAACAACTTAAATTGTTGTACATGACCAAATATAGAATAGTTGAAAAAATTAACAGCTGCAAACTGAAAATTTTCTATTGCTTGCTCTAAGTTTGTTTTCATTGCAAGGTAGACAAAAGTTGCAATATCCTAATGATGAAATGGTCCTCCTTGTGTTACTGCACTCTAGCTCCATCTTTAAATTTCCCTGATGTACATACATTACATCTTTCTTTTTTGATGCATATGTTAGATCAGACATTCTGCAAACCATATTTTGTTTTCACCATGTTTATGTGGCCAATAGTGAGATGTCCTCCTCCAATATGTAATTCTACTGTGGGTTGGATATTCATCACATTTGGTACAGTATGTATGTTGCCTATGTGGTATAAATGTGGGCTAGATATTCATCACATTTGGTACAGTATGTATGTTGCCTGTGTGGTATAAATGTGGGTTGGATATTCATCACATTTGGTACAGTATGTATGTTGCCTGTGTGGTATAAATGTGGGTTAGATATTCATCACATTTGGTACAGTATGTATGTTGCCTGTGTGATATATATAGGTTGGATATTCATCACATTTGATACAGTATGTATGTTGCCAGTGTGATATAAATGTGGGTTAGATATTCATCACATTTGGTACAGTATGTATGTTATCTGTGTGGTATAAATGTGGGTTGGATATTCATCACATTTGGTACAGTATGTATGCCGTCTGTGTGGTATAAATGTGGGTTGGATATTCATCACATTTGGTTCAGTATGTATGTTATCTGTGTGGTATAAATGTGGGTTGGATATTCATCACATTTTGTACAGTATGTATGTTATCTGTGTGGTATAAATGTGGGTTGGATATTCATCACATTTGGTACAGTATGTATGTTGCCTGTGTGGTATAAATGTGGGTTGGATATTCATCATATTTGGTACAGTATGTATGTTGCCAGTGTGGTATAAATGTGGGTTGGATATTCATCACATTTGGTACAGTATGTATGTTTTCTGTGTGGTATAAATGTGGGTTGGATATTCATCACATTTGGTACAGTATGTATGTTGTCTGTGTGGTATAAATATGCAAGAGGGGTGTAGTTTGTGGACCCCTCATTTGGGGTCCCTATGTATAATTTCAAAATGGTGAATATATATAAATTGCAATTAGTGACTTCTTTTGCTAACTAAACGCAATCTTAGCATGAAGATGTATAACTGCTATGGTTAACCTCTGCTGTAGAAACCAACACTCGACCATAATGATTTAAAGAACTACTGCCTACCTTCTAATCTCCTGTTCATATAAAAAATGTTAGAAAAAGTTGTTCTAACCCAACTTGTATCTCATCTGAATTCAAACAGTTTTTCAGCAATCTACAGTCTACTTATAGTCCTTGCCACAGTACTGAAACTACTCTACTGAAAATAGTTAATGACATTCTCTGCTATGGAATGCACAACGATTACAGTCCTCAGCCTCCTTGATTTGTCTGCAGCATTTTACGCAATAGATCATAATATATTACTTCACCATCTCCAGCACATATTTGGCATTCACAATACAACATTACTGTGGTTCAAGTCCTACTTTGTCAACAGGACACAAATTTTATCTGCAAATGGAATTCACTCTAGCCCAGTTGATTTATGTTGTGGTGTTCCATAGCGGTCTGTTCTTGGATCTGTTCCCTTCATTTTATATACTCAGCCGCTCTCAAGTGTCATAGATCATCATCTAGTGTCTCACCAACTGTATGCTGATGACACCCAAATATACAAATCTAGCCAAGTTGATGTTACCATCCAAGGAATAGAGAGGTGCATTTCTGATGTGAAATCATGGATGATATGTAACAAGCTGCAGATGAATGATGAATGATAAAACTGAGGCCATTCTGATCACAACACAAAGACTTTCAGATTCACATCCTTTACCTCAAACAATTAAATATCAACAACAACAACATTAAATTCACACAGTCTGTACGAATCCTAGGTGTTACACTGGACAGTACTCTCACATTGCACCAACATGTCATGAATATATATGCAAGGCTGCATATCTTGAGCTGAGACGCATCAGCTCCATTCACAAATATCTCTCAGTTGTTGCCACTAAAACACTTGTGTGTTCATTAGTACTTTCAAGACTGGACTACTGTAACTCAATTCTGTCTGGTTTGTCTCAACATCTACTCCAGAATCTTCAAAAAGTTCAAAATACTGCTGCTCATATCATCCTTAAGGTACCACGATCAGAGCACACCTTCCAGCTGCTCTGTACCCTACACCTGCTGTCCATTCGATCCAGAATCAAATACAAAATTTGTTCTCTGTGTTACGCTTCACTGGCGGACTCCAGTCCAACATACCTATCTGGCCTCTCCCATGTGTACACACCAACAAGATAGTTATGCTCCTCTTCTGACTATTGTATACTCATTATTCCCACTATGAAAACAAAGTCATATATGCACCATTAGTTTGCATACCAGGGCCCAGGAACATGGAATGAATTGCCCATTGAAATTAAACACAAAGATCCCTTTCAAGAGTGCTCTAAAAACGCACCTTTTTCAACTGCAAGAACAAACTTAAAGACCTAATAATGTTTCCTACCTTAAATATTTTCAGCATTTTGTTTATGTTTTATAATGTCGTGGTGTTTGTTTATCCTAGTTAGTCCTCATTATTATTATTATAATTACTATAATATATGTAACATGTTAGTTTGCAACTACTGGGTCATCATCAGGTTTTGTTTTGCATCCACTGGGTCATGGGCAAGCTGTTAGTTTGCCAAGAATGGGTCATGGTCAAGCTGTTAGTTTGCATTTACTGCATAATGGTCAGTCTGTTAGTTTGCAACCAGTGGTTCATGGTCAGGCTGTTGGTTTGCAACCACTGGTTCATGGTTAGACTGTTGATTTGCAACCACTAGGACATGGTCAGCCTGTTGGTTTACAAATACTGTGCTATGGTCAAGCTGTTTTTTGCAACCACTAAGTCATGGTCAGATTTGGTTTGCAACTTCTGGGTCATGGTCAGGCAGGAAAGGGGTGACATATTTCAAAGGCGTATGCATTTGCCATGGGAAGCCTTGGAACAGCTGTAGTATAAACTTTTCACTAGACTGTGTCCTCGCATCACTAGACTGTGTCCTCGCATTTGCAGCTACAAAATTATTCCTTTTGCACTGAATAAATATGTATATTCTATTGAAAATGATAAAGCTTTAATATGCATGTATACCATATTAAATCATTTTCTTCATATTTATATTTGCAGAGGAGCTGAAGTGCAAAGTATTCTATCTGCTTCACAAATTGCTGTTGTCTGTGATGTATTAAAGTGGATATTTCTCATGGAGTGTGAGAGGTCAATGGTCATTGATGGAATATCAGTGACATTGAAGGTTTCCAGGGTCATGTGTACTTTTCTAACAGGTACATGCAAGTCAGAATCAATTTCTAAGCTTTGACATATTTCTTTACAGACCATGATTTTTTAAGTCTTGAAATTTTATTTCCTGTCAATATATATAACCTTTCTTTAAAGATAATTATGTATATTTATCTCTTGAACAAAAAAATTTACAATATTTATTGTCATGCCTATCTTCGTGAAAGCTTTACATAATAATCACTTTGGCATGTCCATTGATCCATCTGTATTTCCATCTATATATATGTCACCCTAGATGAAACTCCATTTTAAGGTTTATGTGCCATTAGCATCTCATGTAAGGTTGACCAGAGAGCAATGTTTTTTAAAATGCGTATATAATCTTGATGTTTATTCAAATTCTGGCTGGATATACATATCATGACCAGCTTCTTTTTTCTATTGTAGTCTACATGGCTGTTAATGTATATTATCACAATATTTTATTATTAAACTCTGCTGGTGATTCACAATAAACATAGTTTCTTTTTTCTTTGTCAGGAAATGACCTGTTCCTGGAGCGTTCCATCCATCGTTACCTTGTGGCTCTCCTGCATCATTACACCAAACCCAGCCTTTTAGATCAGATGGACTTTGAGGAACAAATTCCAGGCATTGTCTCCTTCTATGATCTGTAAGGAACTAGCACCCTCATGCCAACTTGTTTGTTTTAAATTAAAATGAGAGAGGATAATAACAAATTTCTGTCTGTTTCAGTACAACATAGTCTAAAGGAAAACTGTATGTATTATTCATCTTTGACAGTTCTCCTTTGAATAATTCCCTGATGACATTAACATTAGGAAAATGAATCCAGCCTTCCTATAAATAAATAAAAATTAATCATCTTTATCTACCTTATAGACAAAGGAAGAACCTCTTACCCATTGTTTTTCTTCTGATAACTGCTACATAGTTTCCAGCTTTCACTTAATAATACTTGATAACTCATGCACATATAACTTGTGATCTGACTTATAAGGTGGGGGCAAGCATGAATCCCATGCTTTTCTTCTTTTGTAGAAATTAAAAAAAGAATCAACCCTTTTTTCTTGAGTTTGAAGAAAATCACAATTGAAATTAGTATAGTTGTATTTATAGTCTAAAATGGCATTTAATGTTTGTACATTTCAACCATCATCATAAAATTCTCAATTTATAAAAAGAAGACCTATATTTTGTTAAATTTTCATTGCAAAAAGATTCTCAGTACACTGTAAAAAAAAAAAAATACAATCATTGATAAAATTTGCATTAGTGAAAATGTCACTAATTCCTACCAGTGTCAATGCTTTAAGAAATAGTAATAAGTTTTGTAAAGAGAAATTTGTATTTTAGATGAATATTTAAATTTGGTTTAAGTGTACTCATCATAATTGTGATATGCCTTCTAGTATTCAAACCGAGAAACATTAATCAGCTGTCACATATGCCTTCTAGTATTCTAACATGAGAAACATTAATCAGCTGTCACATATGCCTTCTAGTATTCAAACAAGAGAAACATTAATCAACTGTCAATATGCCTTCTAGTATTCAAACATGAGAAACATTAATCAACTGTCACATATGCCTTCTAGTATTTAAACCGAAAAACATTAATCAACTGTCACATATGCCTTCTAGTATTCAAACATGAGAAACATTAATCAACTGTCAATATGCCTTCTAGTATTCTAACCAAGAAACATTAATCAACTGTCACATATGCCTTCTAGTATTCTAACCGAGAAACATTAATCAACTGTCAAATATGCCTTCTAGTATTCAAACATGAGAAACATTAATCAGCTGTCAATATGCCTTCTAGTATTCAAACATGAGAAACATTAATCAGCTGTCAATATGCCTTCTAGTATTCAAACATGAGAAACATTAATCAACTGTCAATATGCCTTCTAGTATTCTAACCTAGAAACATTAATCAACTGTCACATATGCCTTCTAGTATTCTAACCAAGAAACATTAATCAACTGTCACATATGCCTTCTAGTATTTAAATCGAGAAACATTAATCAACTGTCACATATGCCTTCTAGTATTCAAACAGGAGAAACATTAATCAACTGTCACATATGCCTTCTAGTATTCTAACATGAGAAACATTAATCAGCTGTCACATATGCCTTCTAGTATTCAAACAAGAGAAACATTAATCAACTGTCAATATGCCTTCTAGTATTCAAACATGAGAAACATTAATCAACTGTCACATATGCCTTCTAGTATTTAAACCGAGAAACATTAATCAACTGTCACATATGCCTTCTAGTATTCAAACATGAGAAACATTAATCAACTGTCACATATGCCTTCTAGTATTCAAACATGAGAAACATTAATCAACTGTCAATATGCCTTCTAGTATTCTAACCGAGAAACATTAATCAACTGTCACATATGCCTTCTAGTATTCTAACCGAGAAACATTAATCAACTGTCAAATATGCCTTCTAGTATTCAAACATGAGAAACATTAATCAACTGTCACATATGCCTTCTAGTATTCAAACATGAGAAACATTAATCAACTGTCAATATGCCTTCTAGTATTCTAACCGAGAAACATTAATCAACTGTCAATATTCCTTCTAGTATTCAAACCAAGAAACATTAATCAACTGTCAAATATGCCTTCTAGTATTCAAACATGAGAAACATTAATCAACTGTCAATATGCCTTCTAGTATTCTAACCGAGAAACATTAATCAACTGTCAAATATGCCTTCTAGTATTCAAACATGAGAAACATTAATCAACTGTCAATATGCCTTCTAGTATTCTAACCTAGAAACATTATTCAACTGTCACATATGCCTTCTAGTATTCAAACAAGAGAAACATTAATCAACTGTCAATATTCCTTCTAGTATTCAAACCAAGAAACATTAATCAACTGTCACATATGCCTTCTAGTATTCAAACATGAGAAACATTAATCAACTGTCACATATGCCTTCTAGTATTCAAACCGAGAAACATTAATCAACTGTCACATATGCCTTCTAGTATTTAAACCGAGAAACATTAATCAACTGTCACATATGCCTTCTAGTATTCAAACATGAGAAACATTAATCAACTGTCACATATGCCTTCTAGTATTCAAACATGAGAAACATTAATCAACTGTCAATATGCCTTCTAGTATTCAAACCAAGAAACATTAATCAACTGTCATATATGCCTTCTAGTATTCAAACATGAGAAACATTAATCAACTGTCGCATATGCCTTCTAGTATTCAAACATGAGAAACATTAATCAACTGTCAATATGCCTTCTAGTATTCAAACCAAGAAACATTAATCAACTGTCACATATGCCTTCTAGTATTCAAACATGAGAAACATTAATCAACTGTCACATATGCCTTCTAGTATTCAAACCGAGAAACATTAATCAACTATCACATATGCCTTCTAGTATTTAAACTGAGAAACATTAATCAACTGTCACATATGCCTTCTAGTATTCAAACATGAGAGACATTAATCAACTGTCAATATGCCTTCTAGTATTCAAACCAAGAAACATTAATCAACTGTCACATATGCCTTCTAGTATTCAAACATGAGAAACATTAATCAACTGTCACATATGCCTTCTAGTATTCAAACATGAGAAACATTAATCAACTGTCAATATGCCTTCTAGTATTCAAACCAAGAAACATTAATCAACTGTCACATATGCCTTCTAGTATTCAAACATGAGAAACATTAATCAACTGTCACATATGCCTTCTAGTATTCAAACAAGAGAAACATTAATCAACTGTCACATATGCCTTCTAGTATTCAAACAGGAGAAACATTAATCAACTGTCACATATGCCTTCTAGTATTCAAACATGAGAAACATTAATCAACTGTCACATATGCCTTCTAGTATTCAAACATGAGAAACATTAATCAACTGTCAATATGCTTTCTAGTATTCTAACCGAGAAACATTAATCGGCTATCACATATGCCTTCTAGTATTCAAGCATGAGAAACATTAATCAACTGTCACATATGCCTTTTAAAATTTAAACTGAGAAACATTAATCAACTGTCACATATGCCTTCTAGTATTCAAACATGAGAAACATTAATCAACTGTCACATATGCCTTCTAGTATTCAAACATGAGAAACATTAATCAGCTGTCACATATGCCTTCTAGTATTCAAACATGAGAAACATTAATCAACTGTCACATATGCCTTCTTGTATTCAAACATGAGAAACATTAATCAACTGTCAATATGCCTTCTAGTATTCTAACCGAGAAACATTAATCGGCTGTCACATATGCCTTCTAGTATTCAAACATGAGAAACATTAATCAATTGTCACATATGCCTTCTAGTATTTAAACATGAGAAACATTAATCAACTGTCACAGCCAAGGTTAAGGGTGTTTCTGTTGACCACTCGAATGCTATTATAAATGTTATTGTGTAAGTAACAATTAAATAACCTTAAATTATCCTCATCATTCACAAATATAATCAAAGATAGCAAGACAACCAAGTGAAAGGAGTACCCATTGAATTTAATTCTCTGTTTCATAGATATGGCTCAGTAAAGAGAAGTGAGTTCCATAGTTTGTAGATGTTTGTTCAAGGATGAGCAAGGTTTGTGCCATTACTTGTAACAAAAATCATAGCAACTAATAAAACAATTTTGAAGAAATCAAGTTTCAGTGTTGATTGTTTTTGCACAAAACAAATATCTGTACTTTTTTAACAAAAAAAATTTTGTTTTGTGCAAAAAGCAACAACATAATACTGTTTTGCATAATGTGTTGAAATCACATTGAGCTATGTTTTTCATGATTTTTCAGAGATTGGTTACCTTGAAAATGAAGGTAATTCATACTGAAATGCAAACAATTTAATGAGGAAAAATATATTTACTAATTTTTCCTGATTATAAATCCAACTTATCATAATTAGTAAACTTTAATTAATTTGCCCCACGTTTTACTTGATCAGGCCACTACTTTATGTAGTCTGAGAACAAGTGAAGGGTTTATTTTAAAGTAAGCTCAACAAAAGATACCCAGATAGATATACAGACAAAGCCACACAGACAGAACCACACAGACAGATATATACAGACATAACCACACAGACAGATATACAGACAGAGCCATCAGACAGATATACAGAGAGAGCCATACAGACAGATATAAAGAGAGATATACAGACAGAACCATACATACATATACAAAGCCATACAGACAGATATGAAGACAGAGCCATACAGACAGAGCCATACATACAGATATACAGACAGAACCATACAAATATACAGACAGAACCATAAAGACAGAGCCACACAGACAGATATACAGACAGAACCACACAAACAAATATACAGACAGAACCATAAAGACAGCCACACAGACAGATATACAGGCAGAGCCACACAGACAGATATACAGACAGAACCGCACAGACAAATATACAGTCACACAGACAGATATACAGACAGAACCACACAGACAAATATACAGATAGAACCATAAAGACAGAGCCACACAGACAGATATACAGACAGAGTCACACAGACATATACAGACAGAGCCATACATACAGATATACAGACAGACCCATACAGGCAAGCATATTGATAATTAAAACAGACACATTGTGCATGTAATGTCCCTTATTATTTTGATATCACAACTGCAAGACAAAAATTAAATTTCACAAATTGTTCAGGTATATGGGACTCTTACAACAGTATGAGGCTGTTTCATTTGGGGATTCCGTGTTTGGCTGCTATGTATTGGTTCCTCTGCAGCAGCAACACAATCTGATGCTGAGGAAAGCTGTCTGGACAGAACACACTGGGATTCTGAGAACACTTACCCTCCCTATACAGGAGGTATGAGTTTTACACCTTATTTAATTTCTATAGATTGTACTGATATGACTTGCAAACAGTAGTTACATTTTCTTTATTTATTTTGTACTAATATGAATTGAAATCAATGGCCACTTACACTCTCCATACAGGATGTATAAAGTTATAAACCCTTGCTGGGACCAGAACTTAGAATCAAATATTATTTGACCTCAAAGATACAAAGTAGGCAATTACAGGTGTATTATTTGAACCCAAAAGAGCAGGTACATGAATGACATGTATAATATTTTTTTTCTTTCAGAATATGCTGCTTTTGTCCTTTGGCCCACCCACCCTAATCTCTATCACTCTCTCTCTCCCACTCTCTCTCCCTCTCTCTCTCTCTCTCTCTCTCTCTCTCTCTCTCTGAAAAAATGATGAATAAAAGTATATTGACTGTAGCTTGAATGCAAAGGAAATGATGAATGATGTATGAAGGAAACATATTGCAAAGGTCACACAAATTCTGCATTTGTAATTTTCATTTACTAGATTACATCTGACTCATGAATGCAACATGGCAGAATGATAAATCAAGACATAAATTTCAAGAAAGAATTGTCTCTTGCTGAATAGTTAGGAATGGCATTTATGTCCATGTATGAAATCAAATAAAAGAGGCAAGGAGCATGATTCCATGTCTCCAAATAATATCTTAAGGCGTGTGTGTGTGTGTGTGTGTGTCTATATATATATATATATATATATATATATATATATATATATATATATATATATATATATATATATATATATATATATATATATAATGAACTGTTCTGAAGGGAATGTTGTCAATTCTTGTAGCTGCTGATCCCCCTAGAGCGATACCTTACCCCTGAGGAGTCAGACATGGACCTTTTAAAGATGTATTTCCGGGGCCTTTACAGCCAGGCCTTGAGACCAAAATGGGCCCCAGTGCTGTACCTGATAGCTGTACACCATGTCAATCGATTCCTTTACAACCAAGATGGTCAGCATACACAGCTTAAACATCACTTTATTAAGCAGTTTCTAGTCTCAGCCAATGATGTGAGTCATTTTATACCTTACTAAGGAAAAAAATTATTTTCTTCTCTCCATATAGATATAAATTGAATACCTCCAAAATACTGGTCTGTATGTATTTTATTGTTATTTTCCCCACTACAAAAGATTTGCATGTGAAATGATTTACTGTTCATTGGTTGACAGTTTGTATGTCCATGTGTATATCAGTGTGTTTCTCCATGTGTATGTCAGTGTGTTTGTCCATGTGTATGTCAGTGTATTTGTCCATGTGAATGTCAGTGTGTTTGTCCATGTGTATGCATGTGTGTGTGTCCATGTGTATATTATTGTGTTTTTCAGTGTGTTTGTCTATATGTATGTCAATGTATTTGTCCATATGTCATATGTATGTCAGTGTGTTAGTCCATGTGTATGTCATTGTGTTAGTTCATGTGTATGTCTGTGTTAGTCCATGTGTATGCCTGTGTTAGTCCATGTGTATGCCTGTGTTAGTCTATGTGTATGTCTGTGTATTCATCCATGTGTATGTCATTGTGTTTGTCCTTGTGTATGTCCATGTATGTCATTGTGTTTTTGTTGATGTATATGCCCCTGTCCATGTGTATGTCCATATGTATATCAGTGTTTCTCCATGTGTATGTCAGTGTATTTGTCCATGTGTATATCATTGTGTTTGTCCTTGTGTATGTCCATGCATGTCATTGTGTTTTTGTTGATGTATATGCCCCTGTCAATGTGTATGTCCATCTGATGGCCATGTATATGTCTATGTGTATATCACTGTTTGTCAATGTGTATGTCAGTGTGTTTGTTCATGTGATTGTTATTGTGTGTCCATGTGTATGGCAGTATGTTTGTCCATGTGTATGGCAGTGTGTAGGTCAATGTGTCCATGTGTATGGCAGTGTGTTTGTCCATGTGTATGGCAGTGTGTAGGTCAATGTGGCCATGTGTATGGCAGTGTGTTTGTCATTGTGTTTGTCCATGTGTGTATCCATGTGAATGTCATTGTGTTTGTCCATGTGTGTGTCCATGTGTATGGCAGTGTGTTTGTCCATGTATATGTCATTGTGTTTGTACATGTGTATGGTAGTGTGTTTTTCCATGTGTTTGTCATTGTGTTTCTCCATGTTTGTATCCATGTGTATGTAAGTGTGTTTGCCCATATGTGTGTCCATGTTTATGTGATTGTGTTTGACCATGTGTGTGTATGTCAGTGTGTTTGTCCATGTCTATATCCATGTGTATGTCAATGTGTCCATGTGTATGTCAGTGTGTTTGTCAATATGTATGTTCATTTGTATATCAGTGTATTCATCTGTGTCCATGTGATTGTCAGTGTGTTTGTCCATGTGTGTGTCCATGTTTATGGCAGTGTGTTTGTCCATGTGTGTGTCCATGTGTATGGCAGTGTGTTTGTCCATGTCTGTATCCAAGTGAATGTCAGTGTTTGTCCACGTGAATGTCAGTGTGTGTGTCTGTCCATGTGTATGGCAGTGTGTTTGTCCATGTCTTTATCTATGTGTATGTCAATATGTCCATGTGTATGTCAGTGTGTTTGTCCATGTGAATGTCATTGTGTTTGTCCATGTGTGTGTCCATGTGTATGCCAGCGTGTTTGTCCATGCCTATACCCATGTGTATGCCAGTGTGTCCATGTGTATGTCCATCTGTTGTAGTCTATGTTTATGTCCATTTCCACATGTATGTCCATGTTGATGTCCTTTTGTACATGTGTATGTTTCAAATTCATTTTTGTATATTATCACAAAACATTTACACTTAAAACAATGAAATTGTACATAGATTACTCTGTCCTTATTAATTGACTTAATTAAATGTTTAAATTGTAATGACCTTTAGTATTTCAGCCTGCTTAGGCAGTTTCTAAAAATATAAAAAAATTAAACTTTTGGACAGTAAATTTTGTTTGTTTAACGCATTAACCCCTGGAGATTTTTGCTGTTTTCGCATGAAATGTGAGTAGGAAACACATTTTGGGGACTATTTCTGAATACATCCTAATACATCGATTTCCAAGCAATATTCCATTAGACAAATGGCTAGTTATGCTGAAGAAAATGATTTTCATTGGTTAGTTTGCTGGCACATGAGCAGAAGGTAAAAAGTTGGACTTGTTTGGGGGTTTTTTGTTTGGATTTTTGCATAACTGACCCATAATTTTTGTATGGACAAGACTCTTTATTCAAAGTCCACCTTATCCTACTTTTTGCACAGGTTCACCTGTCTGTGTGCGCTTCAGATCGGTCTGCCGTAGACCTGAAGCCATAAAGTCTAAAATCTGGACACAAAATCGGATTCCAACCATGGGCAAATTTTGGGTGGAAAATAAATGGGTCCAAAAACTTTGTATTTTGTATTGCAGCTAAAATGTCCAGATTATATGGTATCATTGTAGAGCTAAATCTGTCTACCTTTCTATAATACCACCCATGTTAGTGTATCATGTATGACCTTGACGCTAAAGGCCTTGGAAGTAGGCTACTACCACATGCCCTGTAAACTCGTCACTAGGGGTTAATATGTTAAGCAAAGTCTACCTGATATAAGCAGATAACATTTTTAATCTTATTTATAATAAGTAGAAATTACTTGACCTAAGCATATGAAATGTTTTGGATATATTTGTGCTTATATGTAGACGAACTGGCTAGATTATCATGCAGTTACTGCAGTTTTTCATTTTTTACACTTTTTGTTTTTACAATATGTACTTTAGATTTGTTTTTTATGTTAGGACCTTGTTAGCACAATTTATATCTTTGTCAGTGTACAACCCAGTTATATCTTCTTGACATATCATGTTTTAAAAAACATTTATACAGTTTTTAATTTTTGAGGATCAGACTCCTTTGGTCAGAAGAATCTAAAATAACTATAGTGGGTCATACCAGTTAACATTTGTAAGCTATGTACAAACTCACTGAAATGTCAGTGATGTAACATGTTAGCTATGGAAAATATTTAGCGTGAAAATACACACTTTTTGGTGAAGTTATCTGGTACTATTTGACACAGAGGTGATAGCAAGGTTTACATGATGTGGAAGAATGTGATTGACTCATTCTGGTCAGCATTATTAGCACATGGTATGAATAAAGTAAGAATCCATAAACTGAAATATGCAAAAGTTTGTAAATGTGAAAAATGTTTAAATATCAAAAGGTACACTGCAATTTTACCATTTTACTATTAAAAAAATTGTAGCTGTATAGTATATATGCAGCACTGTGTTGATATATTTTATAGCACACAATTTTCCATTTACATTTCAGGAATTGAAGCATCATGTGTTGTACTACAAGCAGGCCAATTCTCAAAATCCTCTTGGAATGGAGTTTTTTACAGAATTGCCTCCCATTAGGCAGACATTGATTGACAGTCTGCAAACAAGCTGAGACAGGGGATTATCTTCATCAAAGATTTGTAACACGTAACAACTTTTGAAGCCTCATTAACAGATGAAAGTGACACATTTTATATTTGCTGATGATGATGTGGCTAAACTTCATTGGCGATGACCACTGGGCATTTATGTACATTTCTTCTTATCTTGGCATTCGTTCATTTATCACCCAAACAAAGTAGGCCATCTTTTGTGTGAGAAATATGTTAACGTCACAGCTTGATAAATCCTAATCATGGGCAATGCTTTTTGTATCTTGTACCAGTTACATGAATTTTGACATTGTGAATTACGTTTAAAGTACATGTTGGATAACTCGCGATATTTAGATCCAGAAATTGTTCATAGTGAAATGGATTGAAATGTGGTTCATTGTAAGCTCATCAAAATACAAATTTGGGTCACCAAATTAGGTCTTTGTTTTCTTTAGGCCTCATTGCAATATGACCCTCCCAGTTGGATTTGGTATAAAAATTCAATGAAATCGATAGCTTGATTTGATGTTTATACATGTTACTTCTTCATAATAATATAGGAGTGCATCATCTATCTCACAAACTCATCTCTCCTAAGCTAGTCTGTAGAAATTAAATAACTAGATCATCTGCCCACATAGGTGGGATCTAATCAGGAATGATCTCCTCCTCAATAAAGGGATTAGCACAGGAAAAACATTCAGTCCTTTGCTGGCAAAATTAAGAATAAATAAAAGAGTTGTATACAATTTTTGTCTGGCTCCAAAGAAACTTGTTAGTCTATCTCAATAAATTTGTTAGCGGTTCGGCAACTATGAAGAAATTGGAACAAAATTTCTGATATTATCCAGCCATACCCAAAGATCTCATCAGTTGCTTTTAACTGACTGGCACTGGGAATTCAGATATAGCCTTGACCTTAGTATGTTTAAGTTCAACTTGTCCATATCCCATGATATGTCCTTGAAAAGTTATATTTGCACGGCAGAACTCACTTTGGGATAAATTAATTGTCAAATTTGCATCAATGAGTTTCTCAAAAACTTTCTGAATTGTCGATAAATGTTCTTTCCAGATGTCATTGTAGAGGATGACAATTTTCGATGTAAGCATCATAATTATCTAGGCCAGAGGTACTCGTATTCATTAGATATTGAAAAGTACTTGGCAAATCTTTCATCCCAAACGGCATCACTTTATATTGATAAATTCCATCTGGAGTCACTATTGCTGAAATTTCCTTTGCTCTTTCCATCAGTGGAATTTGCCAAAATCGTTTGAGAAGGTCAAATTTGGTGACATACTTAGCATTTCCGATCCTATCAATGCAGTCATCGATTCTTAGTAAACAAAATAACTCGATGTTAGTCACACTGTTCACCTTTCTATAATCAATTCAAATTTGAAAGTTTTATCGGGTTTGGAAATAAGTATACATGGTGAACTCCAGTCACCATTACTGGGCTCTATGAAATCGTTTTCCAGCAAATATTGAAATTCTTTTTTCAGGTATTCCTGTTTGAGATGGTTTATCCTGTATGTGTATTATTTCACAGGTTTGGAATTTACAATTTCAGCGTCATGGAAAATTTTGTTTGTTCTTGTAGGAACATCTGTAAACAAGTGCTCATATTCAAGTAATAGTTGCTTATGTTCAATCCTTTTTTGCTTTTGAAACCTGATAGTTTCTGATCCAGATTATTCATAATTTTTTAATTCTGAGGATTTGTTGCTCCGAAGTCAATAGTATTCAATTGCATTCCTTCGCTTAAATCCTCACTGAGTGGGACAGGTTCAACTACATTAATTGCATGATTAACCTGGCTACCTCTCTCAATAAGCATGTCTATGTGGCAAAGTTGTTTTTGATTTAACCTCTCAGGAGTATTTTTGATGTAATTTAATTAAATCATTTACTTTTTTTCAACTGTGTAGGGACCATAATACTTAGCCTAAAGACGAATTGTGGTATGGGCAAGAGAGCCAGAACTCTATCAGCAGACTGAAAACTCCTTTTGTTTGTATGTTTATAATACCTTAGTTTCATTTTTGACTGAGTAGAGTGCAGATTAGCTCTCGCAAGCTCACAAGCCTTTGACAACTTATACTTAAAATCAGAAACATAAGATTGATTTCGCTATCCTGATTAGAAAGAAGTTTCTCTTTCAGCAGCTTCAATTGTCCACAAACAGTGTGTTCATAAACTAGTTCAAAGGGACCAAATCCAAAAGATTTTTGAACTGATTTCCTAACAGCAAGCAATAGTAAATTAATGCCTTCATCCCAATCTTTACCCATATCAAAACAGTATGATCAAATCATATTTTTAAAAGTACAAAGGCTTCCTCCAAAATCGTAAAAAAAAAAAGCGTCTATTTGGGGACGCAAGGTCGTTGTCACACTCCTGCTGCTGCTATGGGGGTAAAAATCTTTTTTACGATTGCAACCGAATATTTTATCAAGTCCAACACGATATCTTGATCTCGGGTCATGCAAATTTATCGTTACAAATCCATGTGGGATTGACTGAGCGTGACTAAAGAAATTTTTAAAGAGATTATAATCCATGTCACCGCCGCACCAAGTTTGCCAAATATTTTATATCGTATGAATGTCAACTCCATTGAATACAGCAAGAATATTACAATTTTCTCTGATCATTTTAGGTACTTGTGTGTATTTTTGAGTAACATAAATCACATCAATATTTTTATGTCTACCTCTGGAAAATATCCTGGTAGGGTTTGCTTGTTTATCCAATACCACATCATCATATACAACTAAATTGTTAATACTTCCATCAATGCTCGGTGCTTCCTTGATATCGGTTATAAACTCAATAATATCCTCATCGATTTCCGAATTTGCTTTCTCGTTAAAATCCTTTAACACCTCGTAACATCACTGATCGTCTACACTCGGGGCTACTAAATACAACTTGTCCCATTTCATCCATCTCATTATCAAATTAAGTAGTTGTTGTGTCTTGCCACTTCCAGATGGTCCGATTATAATCATGCGAATTGAATTTGGTAGCACTGCATGATGTTTAACTGGTTCTCGTTTTTTTGTCGCCGAAAAATCAATTACATTCATGTTATTATAAATAAATTATGCATCTATATTGTGTGAAATGTAAGAAGCATACTAGCACAAACGACTTGAAGACGATTACAACTAAAAATAACAGATCAGCACTTGCTGGTAAGTGTGTACAATATGGTACCAAAAAATTTAGATTTGTTTCTATGAAATCTGGAGATGTTTTTAAAAAAAACAAGGAGGTGATATTGCAGCCAAGTTAATAAAACTCCCAGGAACACCATGGGAGAAGTATCCGGGAGAAAAACACCTTCCAGGGTATAGTTATTGTGGACCAGGGACCAGACACGATATCCGACTCGAAGATCAAAACCAACCCAGACCCGGTGAAAACCCAATAAACGCCATTGATAAGGCGTGTCATGCTCATGATGTTGCTTATAAAAGTAACAATCTGCAAAACAGACATATCGCAGATGTAAAATTGATTCATGTGTTGAATTCTATCACTGATAAATCCTTCAAAGAAAAATTGGCTTCATGGTTGATGAAATCGCGATGAAAAGTAAATTGATGTTGGGTGCTGGTAATTAATAACAACATGGAATATGTTTATTATTCTCCAAGAGCATACTGGAGGGGTAAATCAGCAATCAGTAAACTCGCTAGCTCCGCAAAGGTGAAAAATACCACAGCAGTGGATTGGTTATCCAAACAGGCGATATGGCAAATTTATCTACCACCGCCTAAACAAATTAACTACTCACATTTTGATGTCAGCGCACCTAATGAAGTTCATCAGGCTGATATATTATTTCTGCCGCATGATGGTTTTTACAAGTATGCACTAACCGTAGTTGATGTTGCGAGTCAATACAAACTAGCAGAACCGCTAAAGATGAAGTCATCAACTGAAGTTGCTTCTGCGTTTGAAAGGATTTATCGACGAGGTGCTCTGCACTGGCCAAATCTATTACAAGTTGATCCTGGCAAGGAATTTTAGGGTGCAGTGTTATCAACAATGAAGCATCATAATGTCACCATCAGACAAGCACATACTGCATTACATCACGAACAGGCAATTGTTGAACGATTTAATCGGACACTTGCTGAGCGGTTATTTGGATATCAATACGCGAAGGAATTTATTCAGTATAAACCATCTCGTGAATGGGTCAAGAGATTACCAGATGTAATTACCGCGCTGAATAATGAGATTACTCGAACAATTAATATGAATCCTAACAACGCGATTATAAAAAGTATATACCCGTAAAACCACAAAATGATTTTTCAAAACAACCAATAATCGACAATGTCACTGTTAGATATTTATATGAACCAGGAGAGCTCGAAGGTGGCAAAAAAAGAGCTACTGATCCTATTTGGAGTGTCACTACGCATAAAATATCTAGCATACCACGATCTACGGGTAAACCGCCAGTCTGTAGGTTGGATTCAATTGCTCCTCAGCATGGGTTTACTCGTGAACAACTACAAGTGATATCCGAGGATACTCAATTACCTCCGCGTGGTCTTAACTAGCACCTCTGCGTCTGTTGCACTCGAGACAAGTCAGCATTACATTATCTCTGGTATGACCAACACTGCTATTCTTTCTGTCTACCATAAATTGGCAGGGTTCTTTATCCGACCAAAACCAACACATTATACAATTGCAACTCGCGCAGTGATAATTCTGTTGTTGTTTCAGAGTGATTATAAATTCAGCATCAATGTCAAATTTTCTGTTATTTTTTTTTGTCCTGCTGTTTATAACCAGAGTTTTTTTTTCTGATTATATCATCACTGACAATATCACTTATTGTAGTGTCATTATAATCTAAAACAACTCTTCGAAGTTGATTTATTCTTCGTACTCTGGACACCGCAAGATAAACTAAATTCGACTAGTCGATGTGATTATCTATGATCCAAACAATTGTATCGGATATAGTCAATCACTGCAAAGAATGTATCGTCGCTGCGTATCCTAACTTCCATGGGGATTTATTAGCACGCAATGCATCTTCAACGACACTGATATCAACTAACACAATATCATTTGACACGAGGATCTGTTTTTCACTTTGTCAAGGAATATCAACTTCGATATTTTGTCTTCGTGTATCCTTGGGTATATAACACAGCGGCACTGGAATTGTTGCAAATTTTTCTTTATGCGTGTTAAATAACTTCATCTGAAGTGTCTCTGACTATCTTTCTACTTGCTACTATCAAAATCGTTTGTTCTCCACGCTTTCCAGAAATCATTTAATGGTGTTTCTGAAATTATTTCACGTGCTATTTCACATTGGATTCTATCCAGTTGTAATCTGATTAGTTTTTTGAACTCGCGTAATTCATTATCAAGTGCTGTATGATAGGTATTAATTTCTTCATAATAGTCTACAAAATTCTTTAGCCAATCATGTGGGGATAAACCCACAAATGGTGGTGGTTGACCATGATCGCCACACATTATCACTTTTGTATTCGCTAGCAATAACCAATCGAGAAACCTTTGTAATACATCTAACGACCCTTTGCATATCTCATCCCAAATAATGATTTCAGGAATATATTTCTCGCCCATTTGATCAGAAGTCCATTCGTCTCCTTTCCATTGAAAGAAACTATGATAAGTGCAAGCATTAATTCCTCGAAGTTTCATCTCTCTTGCAAGTCTATGTGTTGGTGGTAGCACAATCATGTTTGATTTGCCTTGAAATAAATCAATCGCACTAGTCGTCTTCCCTGACCCACCACAGCCGTTTAAGTAACTGGTTTTATATCTACATATTGGTTTGGAACACGACGGTGCATTAGATAGTTATGATATCTGATTATTTTTCAAGTAATTGTTTTCCATTGTAACATCTGCTGATTTGGAGTAATCATGCAGTATTTCCTTTTTAATTTTCCATGATCCCTAACTCTCATCTGAATTAGTGAATTCAGCCACTGCTTCTTTATGTTTTACGTCTATATAAAATGAATCAGTGGCGACTCTAACCGCGGTGTCAGGAAATATATTTATCATCGAAAGTAAATTAATAGAAGCATAAGCCAGCATAGACGACCTTAGATGAACGTACTGAGGATTTTCTCCATCTCTGTAAGTAACAATTGTACCTAATCTAGTTCCATCGGATAAGAAAGCGTCTTTACGATCGACATATATACCCCTAGATGTTACATCTGCGATTATAAAGTCGTATTGAGCATCATCTATAATCAACCGCGAAGAATATCGTTTGTGGTTGTATTTTCCACCTTGTGTGAATTTACCAATTATTCTTCTACCGAAATCTTTTGCGTGTTTATTTCTAACTTCAAAGATTTCTTTGGACCATTTTACGATATATTCTTCGTCGAGATTGAGGAATTGTTTTTTATTTTCACTGATTATACTATCTAGACTATCGGGTTGTGGTAACCAGACTTCAGTCTGCACTCAATATGATATAATTGCTTCATTGACAATCAGCGATATCAGCATTTTAGAATCAATCATATACCGTTATAACACTATTCATCCAGTGTTTTCCAGAGATGTGTCTACCAATCCAAACATAACAACATGGATGAAGTTCTTTAGCCAATTCAAATGATATCACACGAGCGAATCCAGTTAAATCAAAATCAGGCAGTGGTCCATTAATCGCAGCACGGGTCATCTCATGTGTGGGATGTCCAAATCTTTTGAAGCACTCAGAGCACTCTCCATACCCAAGAAAACTCCCTGGATAACACGCAATCATATCAACCAAAATAATACTTTCAGGGTCGTATTTTGTATTCGATAATCCATCATGGTTATATTCCACGCAGCTTGATTCGATATCTGAGAGAAATTATGTGTGTTGGTTTCCATAGATTTCTTGTTCTCATGAAATGAGCTGCAACTGATGGAATTGTAAAACAGTTTGTTAATAATTGTTCATCGTAAGCTAGTTTTTTTTCATCTCGTTGTATAGGGCTTCAGTACAGTATAATTCACCATTGGGTCTTACAAATTGATTGAATTTATCGTCTTCAAAACTGTGAAGTAACCACACTGACACAGGATCTTTTATACTTAACTCGTAAATAAAATCAAATAAATTTCAAATTTCCCCCGGAGTGTTCTCCGGAGAACTCTACAGGTAGATATTTTATGGTTCTATCCCGCGGAAATATTGTTGCCGCAGGTGTCCATGCATGTTCGTTATGGTCAATAATTTTGATTGGAGCTCCTTTTGATTTATATTTTGATTCATGTAATACCTCTCCTGTTATCGTCATTATGGTTATTGGGAATCTTAATGATGTTTCTAATTTGGCTATATCTTGAATTGTTGCTCCGCTCTCCTTTACTGTTAATCCCCATTCATTTATTTTTTTGTCTCTTAGATCCGTCAATTTGTTTCCACGCAACGCATTTGTGAAGTGTTCTATTATTCGTTCTGCTTCACAATTTATTCTCCCTGACAATTTCATTGGTTTTAGTTTTTCAGTACTCAGTTTATCATTTATCGAATAGATTCCATAAAGATCCGCTGTTACAGGATAGGATCTATCGTAATACGGTTTGTCAATTCCAGTCAGAATTCCTGGTTTGGAATCCTGACTCACAGTGACAGTTCTCTTATTTTTCACAATTGGTTCAAATTTGTCGCGTATAATCCAATTCCCCGTTTCTGAGCGGATAATGAATTTCACTCTAAAAAAATACTTTTTCTTGTCAAGATGTGAGATTATCACTGCTGCTCTTTCGTCGTTCATGGTAGCATCAACACTACCATCAATTCAAAATATCGACCAACAGTGAGATGCTCCATCGCGCTTGAATTCATTAAAACAATCACGGATTTTACCCAACATGCTTCTATCAATTATTAGACCCTTTGGTGCGTCAGTGGAGACTCTATCGAGATTGAATTCAACCTTTTTCCAAGGCGTAATCTTTGATAATCTTTCGAACTCCTCCATATTATAATTAAAACAAGTATTTAAATAAAGAATTTATTATATAATCAATCATTGCAAATGGCTTATGATAGGGTCAGTAACCACTTGTAACAAATCCTGCAGAAATGAATTCTGTGGATATCATTTGCAAAGTGTACGTCGTGGAAGCTTAGGTCCGTTACCTTGTATCCGATGTGGGGTAGGTGTGAGAGGAAAATCGCAGTTGTGTCTCAATTGTGGTGGTAAGCGATACAGAGAGTAAAAGCGCTATTATGATAAGAGAATCAAAGATTCCGTTACAAACTCCATCAAAAACTCCATCAAAGATTCCGTCAGTGACTCTGACTCTGCCCCTGACAAAATCATAAGAACACCTCAAGACTATATTGAAAGATTTTCAAGTATAATTAAACCAAATAATTAATTAGAGAAATAGTATTTGGTATATAAATGAACCAAGAATTTCAACTACATCCCGTGATTACCAATTATGAAGCATCTCGTGACGGTATTGTCAGAAACCGCAGACTGAAGAACCCAGTTGGTGTTGTGAATAATCATAGATATTTGAAGTTTAATTATGGAGGGAAAAATTATTATTGTCATGGATTCGTCTACGAGGTATTTAATGGATTGATCAAGAATGGTTTTGTTATTGATCACATAGATGGTATAAAAACCGATAATTCTTTAGATAATTTACGGGCTATCACACAAAGTCAGAATACCAAATGGGGAGGGACTGGGAAATACTCGAAAAATGAGAAACTAATAAAATCATTTAATACAGAAAATAACGAGAAAAGAGTATTTCAATCGATGACTGAAGCCGGAAAATATTTCGATATTTGCGAACCCTCAGTACGAAAAGTAGCAGAACGGATATATCGATCGGCTTTTTCTAAAAAAATTTAAAAGCAATTCAAGTTACATACGCCTGACGGGGGATAACTCGTGTGGGCATGTGTGTGTAGATTGAAACAACGATAACTCTTTTGTTGTAGTCATGTATCTCAATGGGATAATGTTTTTTTGTGTGTGGTTTAATGTTTCATCGGGTAGAAAAGTTCCGCATAGGGCAATCTCTTGTTGTCATCATTATATCAATTTGACCGCAACCAGATGGCATCTTTGACCCCCCAAACTGATAAGATGTAACAAAATGACACTCTGCTTCAAACTAAGAAACTGATACAATTCCCCACACACTACGGGAGTGAAACAACACATAATGATTGCCCTACATGTACCCAAATTCCTCCCTAACATGGAAAGAAAAACCACAACAACAACAATAACGGATTTGTCGAAAATAACAAAGTGATACAAAAATTGGAAAATATGCCACGGCATACAGAATAACTGTGATAAAACCATTCACATGATACACATATATCGTATTCAAAATCATGGTTTTATAGATTACGGACACTAGTGTATTGTATACACAGATGGAATCTCGTCCTGTGACCCATCGTTCGAATCTCGTGGCAGGCATTATTGTCGACGATACCGATTTGAAGTTTTTCTATATAATTGAGGGCGCCAGCCCAAAGGTACTTCGTGTACACCTCCCGTCACGTCAAATACGTGACGGTGTGATTTTTCACCCCCGGGAAATTAATTCTTGGGGGGAGGTGTGCTGCAACAACAATGGCGCTCAAAATAAACAATAGCATGGATGCAGAAGCTTTATGTCACACTAGGGTAACTCCAAGAAACGGGTCAAAGAGAAAAAAAAGAAGAGAGAAACCTCAAAGAGAAAAAATCTCAAAAGAAAAAACCCCCAATAAGGGACCCAGTGAATGATAATCGCTCATCATAGCTATTGTTTATTTTTGTTTTTGAATTCTGAAACTTCAAGTTTGAAAAATCAATTCTTTCTGATAATAACAGGTATGTGTTATCAAAATCATATTCCTTTATAAAGAGAATTCAGCACGCTATTTATGTATTGTAACGACATCAATAAGTTCGTCCCGTTATTCACTGAATATTTCTTTTAGCCGATAGTTCATTCTGAACTATCCTGCTATTGTTTTTTTCACAGAAACGAATTAAGGAAACAATATGAAATCAAACGTACAATTAACTCGAAAATCAAAACAATAAACACGCCATACATAAATGAGTAATACAGCGTATGGAACAGTCAGGTATGCGCTTACTCAACTAGAACAAAATTCTATAGACAGTTGTCTCTGGTGATTTATCACTACGCGGAAGTATAATAACACACAAAAGAATTTCGGGTGAGTTTTTTTTCACTGGTGACTTCGTCACTACATTTAGATCGTATATTTATAATGATGGGTGAAGCCCTAACAACTAAATGAGCACAACAACGATTAGCTTCGATTAAGAAATTTATTCCAGTTCGTGATTCCGTTCGAAATACGCTCCAAACGAGAATGGACCTTCAAACCGACTTTACGACAGACACTCAACAGTTATTCAAACCCATTACTACAGCAACTAAGGATACTGTACCAATACTTGAAAAAATAGCAAAGGAAACTGAAAAAACATCAGCGTTGTTAACAAAACCCCTCCTGATCCAAAAACAATCCAATGAAGAAGTAGTAGAGAAACTACGTGCGAGATTTAATGAGGAGGGGTTAGCATCAATTGATAAGACTGATAAAGCGGAAATTCCTGCGCTTGTTGTTGTGACTTATGAAAACAGGAAAAAATGTTGAAAACAGAACAACACGGGTATATTAAAAGTATAAAATATTGGGCTGATGTGTTTTACAAAATCAAAACTAACAAGTCGAATTTATCATTGCAATACATCATACACTGGATATCTCGATATAGTGGGTACAGTGAATGAGCAATATGAAGAACTAAAAACAAAAACAAAAAAACAACAAAGATTGCAAAGAAAAAGACAACAGCCTTCAAAGAAAATATCTTTCTCACCTCAACAACAACTACGACCTGACGATGATGATAAGCAATCATTATATATGCCATCTGATCAAGATGAATCTAATAATGAACTTTTTAGTTATTTACAAGATCAGGAAGGGGATACACAGTTTTCAACTGGTTATAGTAGTGGGGAGGGTTTTTCTCAGAGTGTAACCCAAAACAGAGTTTCAGGTAGTGGTCTAGTTCGTTGTCCTAATAGTATTCTCGGGGATATATCACGATTAGAAATTCTCGTAGGAGGGAAACGAGCCGGAAATAACTCACCGGAAGTAATTAGTGAGGCAGCTGATATCTGCAGACGACTATTTGAGGGTGGTATCATGGATATTGATGTATATCGAGAGTTTATTGATGAGCTAGCCGAAAATCCTACGGATTTTTACGGTTACCATAGTGATTAATTTGATGACTTCATTGAAAATCCGTAGGATTGGAAATTGCTAGCAATTTCGCGATTAGATAAATAGCATTTAAATAAGATGATCATACACTACAACCACAGCAAACAACTATGGTCTATGTAGTAAACTCACGATTGCCAGTTTATAGAGCGCACTATGGAGATAGTTTCGGCAATACCATTGCAGGGTTATTTACAAGAATGGCTCCAAAAATAGCACCAATCGCAAAACAGTTATCAATGAAAGCTATTGATGTTATTCGTGATAAGGGTATTAGCGCTATTGGTGATGTTGCCGGGAGGGCATTTTCCGCGGCTAAAGAAAAACTAGTAGCGTTAGTTCGGCGACGAAGGAAACCAATGAAGTCACTGGGACCACTACCATCTACGGAAATTATGCCTGCAAGTATTAATAAAATAATAAACAATGCAGTGGAGCGGAATATAGCATCACGGATAAATGATGGATATGTAACTCAGGGAAATATTACTGCAAATATGATAGCGGGAAGTGGTTTGAAATCGCGATTTAGATCAAGAAATATATGACATGTTCAAATCGGCTCCTAACCCAGCGTTTGATATGGATGCCCAAGAATGATTCTGTACGCGATTATCAGTATTTTTCCTATCATGTAGCACAACCGGATCTTCGATCAAGAATCGAACTTCAAGTCCATGATACCAGCAAATACTTTCTACCCGCTGAAGCGTTTATCGAAATAGAAGGAGAACTCGTAACAAATGTTGGCGATGCACCATATGCAGATGATGAAAATATCCGAGTTGGTTTTGTCAATAATGGTATCATGGCGCTATTTGAGAGTACTAGATACGTGATTGATGGAAGAGAAATCGAGTCTATAGAGCGTGAGGTTGATATTGCCACAACAATAGTGGGGTTAGCAAGATACTCTGATGATTATACAAGATCGGCAGGTCCGTCTATGATGTTCTCTAAGGATCTCACTGATCACCCTGAACACATTCCGCATACTAAATTACGGATACCACAAGCTACTGCATTTGATCCACAACCAGATGATGGTGAACACGAAGCAAGACCAGCTGCTGCCTTTGATGTTATAAAAAGCGTTAATCCCAATTACAACTTGGGGTTTGCAACACGCGTATCAGTGTTGCAAGGACAGCGTAGACAATTTTCATGCGCGATTCCACTACATCATATTTTCGGATTTTGAAGAAATGTTAGAAAAGTTATCTATGAGCGAAGCATACAGTAGCACTCGTGAGAAAGGGTAGTGATAATGATGCAATCTTGCGTAGTGCTGGTGCTGCTGAGGGTAAAGTCATTATATCAAAACTATCATTGTGGATGCCAGTAATGGCTCCATCAATCACCGTGGAAGAAAAATTACTATCATTTATGAGTACAGGCGGCAAATCATTGCTAAGTTGGCTAACAGTGACCACAGATACCATGGATTCTAATATTGATGGTACACTTATATAGCACCTGGCGTCAAAACAAGGTGTTTCAGCTCCGCGTCATATATTTATTGCGTTACATGATAGGGCGCGATTGGGTTCACAAACATGCAGTCATATGATATTTGATCAAATTGGGTGTAATGAAGTTTCGTTGAAGATAAACGGTAAACAAGAACCATCCGAGGATATATAACTTGATTACGGAACCAACCAAATAGCACGCGTGTATCATCGTTTGTTGTCATTTATGGGACGCGATAATAATGTGGATACTGGTCTGCAAATATCACAGTTGGATTTTAGAAAACGATATCCCATCTATTACTTCTCGCTGGAACACCTTGACTTAACAAGACAATCCGTAGTTGACATATACTTCAGAGCTCATGTAACGCGCCCTGTTGGTGTTGGTGCTGTTGTTAATTACAGAACAGTTGCTGTCATTCCTAGCGACAAATCAATGCTACTCGAAGGTGTTGGTGGACGAATGAGAGTAGTTGATGCACCAGTGAAAAATATGTAATGTAGCGATTAGATCAATCTGTTATTAATATAATGTCATATAGTCATGTTAGTGTTACGTTAACTCCTGGTCAAATTAAAAAAAATTGCAATCGGAATCAGCTAAAAAAATGTGGAAACACAATATCGCTGAAGCACAATCAGATGTCTGGCGGTCAGAATAAACTATCATTGACAACTCGTCAGATAAAACACTTCAATGATGCCATCAAAGATTAAAAAGGTGTTCAGATCATTCTCTCTGCGGCTGCGATTAAGAACATGATAAAATCAGGTGGTGTATTCCCACTTCTCGCTGCGATTCCAGCATTAATTGCAGCTGGCAAAGCCGCCGCGTTAGGAGCTGCTGGAGCTCTTGGTGCAAAAGCAGTACATAGTATTGCTCAATCATATGAACCAAAAAAGGGGCGGGGATACAAAAAAAGGGAAAGGGTCTAAGACTACCAGGAACTCCGTATTCATGGTACAGCGGAAATGGCCTGAGACTAGGAACAGTTTATTAACAACAATAGTTCCCATGTCAAATTTTGATTTACTCGATGCTGCTAAAAAAACTAGCGATAAAAAACTTTAGAGGTGTTTTTATGCGAGACCAATTACCACAACAACCAAACAGCGTTGAAACCGGTATTATTATTCTCGATAACAGCACCGGACCTGGAACTCACTGGGTTGCATACGCGATTGATCCGCGTGCAATTGTTTATTTCGATTCATATGGGTTAGCGCCGCCTAAAGAATTTACGCGTTATATAAACCACTTAAAAACTCCTATCTGGTATTCTACGCTACCAACACATAAAATGAATGACCCACCAATATGCGGCATAGAAGTATTGAATGTCCTCAACGCTATTTCATCAGCGGGAAAACCACCACATAAAACCGTACACGAATATACGAGTAATCGCTTTTTAGAGAGAAATTATATAAAATAACATGATTGATATTTGGGGGAGATCTTTATCAAGCCTGAAAAAAACCACGGCGGAAATATCTGCAACCGGTGATGTAAAAAAACATAATCGAAGATGAAATATCCAAGATGTTAAATCTCGCAAGTATTGATCCCAATGAAATAGTTGTATTTCAAGATCGTCAGGGTAAATTGAAAACGAGTAATGTTTCCCTGGATATCTTAGTTAAACAACGCGACGCAGTATAAGATACTATCGCGTTGTTTTCCAAGGAGGGTAAACTCAAATCGGGTACCCTCGTTTCGACGCTCACAGATAAATTTAGACGCTTGGTTATAATTATTCATCAACGATAGAATTATTTAAAAGAAACTACGCGATGAATATGACGACCATATAACTAAATTTAATCGGTTTTCTGAATTACAAAGAAATATAATTGACAATATTGACAAACTTATGTTGGATTTCTTTGGAAATCCACCGCCGACCACACCGAAACTCACAGAGATAAAAATAGCTATGTTAGAATTAGCAACACTACTATCTAGGTATGAAGATCATGTTGAGAAATTTTCATCGTTTCGTAAAAATCTTATTGAGAAATTCTTTGGAACCTCATCAGACAAACTCGACATAAAACTCATAGATGTAAAAACAAATCATCGAAGAGATCAAAATGATCAACGATATAATCAAAAATGATTTACCGAGGATGATAGAAACCCTTGAAAAAACAAAGATTTCTCATGAGAAAGCCAACAACGTAGTATACACGATTCAACACGGATCATTTACGTGGACACCATCCACTAACATATTAGATATCACCGCGACCGTCAAAGGTATTTATCGATTAACACTAGTGTCACCGACTCAATTTAATATTTCATCAACGAGTTCATCTGGGGTCAACAATATGATATCAACGATAATCGACAAGGGAACAACTGAACGATTCATAATAGCATCCACTGATAATAATTTGGCTAGGGTTTCAGTAACATGGTATGTGGAATTCGTAGCGTTGTTCGTAAACAACTTAATTGAATTCTGTTGTAATAAATAAAATGTCATCACAGCAATATCGCTATGATCAGGTCAGAGAATTTCAAACTAAACTCAAAACACTTACTGAGGAGTAGCAAGTAAATATTAAAAAAAATACCGACGAAGAATTACCGCAGTTGATGTTACCGTGTACTCGGTATCAGGTGTAATCACCGGAGCTGGTATTATACTCTCCTCGGTGACAATGGTTGCTCCGATAGCTGTTCCAATTTGTATATCAGCGGCGACAACAATCGCGGGAATTATTTTGATTATAACAAAAAAAATATCACCATGCAGCCAGCGTAAACTGCAAGATTATGTAGTTAAATTCGATTTTGTGTCAACCGCGTACTCACAATTATCCTCGATGATATCGTCGTCACTCGATGATACATTAATATCTGATAGTGAGTTTTCAGCGATGGTACGTGTTTATGATTCCGCGATGTCAAAATTAGAAAAACAACATGAGTATAATAACAATGGCAACATCGCAAGAACTACTTCAACGAATAGCGGAAAATACCACACCGGTGAAAACCAGCTTGATATCAATAACATCAACCAATCCTGAATTCAGTGTGAATTTCTCCACCCACTGCGATTCCGGTGAAGGAGATACCATTAGCAAAATTACGAGTTCATTACAGTTGGCCTAACATTAGATCAGCACCTTTCGGTGGTCAACAACCGAATAATTCCCTGGTGTTTGCGAGTAAGATTAAACCTGATAGCACTCCAGACTGGAATGTTGTTTCGTTACCATCTGGGTCCTACCAAATCGAACAGATCAATAATGAATTACAACGCAGAATAAAATCCATTACTGGAAAAGAATCGAAAATCGCTATAACAGTTCACGAGCCGACGTTATAATCCGCGATTGAGATAAACTCGCCCGGATAGTTCGTAGATATCTATTAGATCTCTATAAGGACAATACTGGGTTGGCCTGAAATCCCACCTCGGACATCCTTACAAATACCACCAGAACCACAAAGATCCGACTATAACTCTGATAAGAAATCATGTCATGATACAATGATATCATACGATACAAACTTTGGAGTTTTAGATTTCTTTAGTGGGCGGATAGAAGAACCAAGCGGTGGATGGTTTCAACCAATTCAAAGTAAAATTAATGAACACTTTATAAAAATAAATAATTAATTTGAAATACATAGAAATATATTGCGAGAAATAATTTCCAAAGAATCCCCGCGAGATGAGATCATCAAATACATATAAATATGTAATCAAATTATCGCTGACATGGAAGTATTTAACTTATGGATTATTCAAACGATCTTAAATGCTGTAAATTCTAAATCAAGAACAGAATTTGCAAAAACATATAAGAGAATATTTCAGCATTTAAACTCCCAGGGTATAATGTAGATCAGTTAAAAAAATCAAAAAACGATCTCCTCGATGAATACTTTCCACGAATACTCGCCGCATGGAAGAAAATGCCACAACAAACAACTATCCTTAAACATAATAATGACCCAGATGGTGGTGGTAGGCATATTGCTCCTCAAAACGTCAATATATCCTCGGTGATTGCATTGAATTTAATATGTGATGGCATCGAAGGAAGTTACCAAATAAATCTCGAAAGATCAAATCATGCCCAGCAGGGATATATTTTATACTCATTTGCACCAACAGCTCCACCCGGATTTTTAATCATTGAGGATCCAAGTAATCCAGTGTATATGCGATGTCATAATGATTTGTTAAGGAGAATTAATTTCAAACTCACTGACCAGTCCAATAATCTAACTGATTTACGATGTGAGGTTTTACAAATTAGCCTGTTTGTGAAATCGTAAAAGATTTTCATCGTAATTTTTTTTTTACCCCCATAGCAGCAGAGGGAGTGCTACGACGACCTTGCGTCCTCAAATAGACGCTTTTTTTACGATTTTGGAGGAAGCCTTGGTTTGCCAAATTGACGCTTTTTATTTACGATTTTGGAGGAAGCCTTGGTTTGCCAAATTGACGCTTTTTATTTACGATTTTGGAGGAAGCCTTGGTTTGCCAAATTGACGCTTTTTATTTACGATTTTGGAGGAAGCCTTGGTTTGCCAAATTGACGCTTTTTATTTACGATTTTGGAGGAAGCCTTGGTTTGCCAAATTGACGCTTTTTATTTACGATTTTGGAGGAAGCCTTGGTTTGCCAAATGGACGCTTCTATAAAAGGTTGTCCGATTTGCCCTTCCTGCTGCTCTATAGTATGCGGGTTAGAGGTCACGTAGTAGTAATTGTAATATCTAGCAAAACAATGAAGGCAAAGGTATCGCAGATTTTAAATAAATATTAAGTCCGCCTGCGTTTTTTGTCGCTTTACGAGAAGAAAAATGGAACAAGTGCTATAACAACCGAACAGAACCCGTCGCTGCAGAGGGTAGATGGAGGATCTGCAATATCTTGGTTGCCATTAACAACATTATTTTCAACAGGCCTGTTCCTCAGAAAAATTTTAAAAAGTAACTGTGTGCATAATATTTTTATATTTCAAATCTTATTTTTTTTTCATGTGGGTTATGGTCCAAATTTTCTTGAAACAGAATGGATTTCTTCCGTGATTGGAATTTTGTGACCATATAATGCCATAAACATTAGGAAAGTGCGAATGCTAGGCGACTTTTACATGGTAGAAAAAGAAAGAACTGAAATTATTGTAACTTTCCTTGGTCAGATCTATTGTTTTTACAAGTAGAGTTTGGAAAGAGTTCGTGAAAATCATCAACCATAAATGAGCAATACATAGCTATTCAATGCTCAAAAAGTTATCCTGTTTAATATTTAGTAATGATGTGCAGTCTATTGGTATTTGCATGATACAGCTGGTACTGTGTGAAACCTGTAAACCAAGAATCCCATGTTCAGTACCCATCTAGGCTGGGAAAGATTAACAGCCTCAGTGTACATGGAAAAAGCAATCAGGTCCAATTTCATTTCCATGATGTTGCCAATTGTGTGTTGAAAGTTTAATTAAAAACCAATCAACAACAATTACTTCTTATGCTTGTCTGCTATGTCAATATTGAATATAGCCACTGTGGCTGCAACCATTGTTATAATTATCATCAAGAGTTACATATATACTGATACTTACAGTGTCATATTGAAATTATTAATCAATCTATCAATTATACATGTGCGTGGATGACATGACTACTTTCTGCATTCAACTGGAACATAATGCAATCTTGTTAAAGATTAGTATTGTTCATGAGATTTCTAAGTGCTTTTAATAACGTTATAAACATATTTACCCTCGTTCAATACCCCATAATTCTGAGACATTTCGATAATAATGAATACATATTATTTTTTCAGATACCACATAACACTGAGTAAGAAAAGTGGACACCGGACTGCATATCCTGCTAAAAAAAAGTAAGGGTGTATACATACACATACCAGGATAAAATAATTCCAACGTACTTCAGGAAGATAGAAGAAACGGAAAGAGATAGATCTCCAGGATTCAAGAAAGAATATCTATTTATTTCCTGACAGCTCCATATCCATGCAAGAAACTGCAGCTGAGATGGTTTCAAAGAGGAAAAATCCATATAAGGCTGGTTCTGTTCTTAAATTATGAGAGGGGTTAAATTGTACGAATGTAAATAAATTGTTAAGTTATAATACAATTTTGTAAGGGTTTTCATGGTTCTCTAATATCAGTGTATCTGGCTTTGCAATCCCATGATAGACCTGATCCATGCATTAATTATTGGAATGACAAGGCTTAACTGACTTTTTGGACTAACACATTACTTTGTGGTTATTAATTATTTATTCAGAGGCGTCCTGGATTAAATTTGAATAATCTTTAAATGCTACCTAGTATTAGATAACACAAAACATATACAACGACAACATTACAAAAACAACCACCATGAAATTACAAATCAAAAATATGTTGACAATTAATAAATAAACATTATTAAGTTCTAAAGTAGTTCTTATTATCAAAAGGGTGAGTTTTAAGAGTAGTCTTGAATGAGCGTAAATTTCTAGATAGAGTGTCCACTTGTGTAATGTCAGAAAGGTATATTGGACTGGAGCCAGGCAACTAAATGTTAACATATTTTTTTGGATTCTAAACCGAACGGGAATAAAGCAAAGATTACAGAGCAAAGAGAATATGTACCCAGTCTTTGGTATTCTAAGGACAATCCAAGCAGCAATGTTTTTAATTTTTTGAAATTTATGTAGTAGATACTGAGACGAACCAGACAGACGTGAATTGCGATAGTCGAGTCCTGAAAGTACTAAGGAACGCATGACACTTGAAAGCGGCTGAGTTTATAGAATGAAGAGAAAACATAGCCTTAAGAAACACCAAAACATATATCAACTGGGCTGGAATGATTTCCATTTACATGCACACTTAAATTTAGTAATGCTTCAATAGAAAGTTGTATGATTATTTTGTATTATATACCATTAATAAGGATACTTAATGGAAAATGGATGTCAGATTGAAGCTATCATTCAAAGTAAAATGTTATGGCATATTATGGGAGAGTTTTAACATGTTTATTTTTATTTATTCTTGATCAGAAATGTTCTTAAGGAAAGTACAACACTGCTTATTATGGCTGTGTCGGTAAAATGTACTTGTGACACAGGAGCTGCGCTTTCAAATTTGACTTGTGATATACTGATACGATTTTAATTATTACGTCATTTTTTCATTTCTTAAGTACTTCCTCTTGCCCAGAATGAATTATTGGTTTTAAAAACTTCCAAGTGTACCATATTATGTTTAACTGGAACAACCCTTAATAAATTTGATTTATTATAAATGTTCATCCCCAGAAAAATTAAGTGCATACTGATAGAAAATATTACATAACTACCGTATACAAGTAGGAGATAAGGAGAATTTGTATCACGCTAACCTTCTTAAACGCTATCGTGAAAGGGAAACACCCACTGAATTCATGGTTGCTACATTTGTAACTGAAGAACCCGACGACAACGGATGAGTGGCGGAAGTACTTTCGAGTTGTCCTTTGACGAGGCACGAGACTTTTAAAACTTGCCCCGATAGACATACCGAAATATGCATTATAGGCCTCACACATCTTAACAGTCGCTTACACGAAATAATTTTACGCTCTCGTCTTGATAAATTGGTGGCATAAATAGCAGAATGCGTCGGCCGCATGTTTGCAGCCTCTTCATACCGTCTCAGAAAATTACAGATATCTATCTACTTTTGTTTTGCTAGATATTGGAACTAAACTGAACTGGTGGGCGTAAGGCCCCTGTATTAATACTACTGATTATATCACTGGACAGTTCTTCAAAGTTTTTAAAGTCAAAGTTTATTCAGCAATGAACATATCTGGAATGTTTTGGAAAATAGGTAAATATCACTGTCCTGGTCACAAAAGCAAAGTTTGTGGGGAATGATAGCTATTTCCTATATCTTTGAGGTATAAGCAATTAGAAGAAAAAAAACACTTACTCACCAGGAACAAATGTTTTTTTTTTTTTAAACGGTGACATTTTACAGGGACAAATAAAGTTTAAACAGATAATACACGTGTATATGTTACCAGATTTTTTTTTTTATTACAGTTAGTAACACACGTGTACACAAGTTAAAAAATATAATGTAAGTCTGTCTGGAAAAGAAAGCCCGAAACTATCCTTAGGAATTAAATTAATTGTTTCTGATCCGTTCAACATCACAATTTTAAATAACTCGTCTCATCTCTGCAAGCAGTTATCCATTAGGATAAATTGGTGATATGCTTGGAGTAGGTTCCCCTTTATCCAGTCTGCTTCCTCGCTAAGAACCAACACAACATACCTATACAATCTGGCAATTGCTAATCCAGCACTAGTCCGGTCAAGTCCTGAAAACAGATTTATTTCTTTTGAACTTAATGTTATGAAGCAACCATAAACATCTTTTCGTTTTATATCTTTCATTAAACTAAAGTATATATTTTTGGTTACAAATATTTTGATGATGGCATTACAGCTTGATGGCAAACATTGTTGCTTTTCATTTAATTTCACAAGTTATCACTGCGGTTTGATTACTATTCTTCATTATACAAGTTGCAATTTATACAAAATACAATATTTTATGAAGATTGTTTTCCATACATGGCAGTTAAGATAATATTATATGTTTATATGTGACCGAACGTATTAAATAGCGATGGAATTGGATTTGTATGTTTATGTTTACTGGGCCTACTACATGGAGTTGTTGCTGTATCATTGATATGTTGACCGTGTATAAGGTAGAACTTTTGCAACATTTTAGGATAGAGAAAGGAGTTGTTATATATGTGCAAATGATGGTACCACATTCATGTGGAATGAAGCACACAAAAAATTTAAAGTTCATGGGTTGATATTTAAGAGTAGAAGATTATAGCTGGTAATGTTTAATTAGAGTTCGTAATGGAAGTATCGAGATGCAGTATTCCCATTACGTCACGCACCATTTCCATTCCCTTTCAGTAGCCATTTGTCTGCATCTAGTGTAGACCCACCAGTCTGAAATCTTTTCTGATCTTTAGGGGTGATATCCGCCTTCTTGACTCTGCTGGCTTTTTGTGTCAAATATGAGGGATAGTTGCAGCCCTAAAAGTAGTTTTCTTGTCCTCTCGTCACTTACACCTGATATGATTAGGTACACAAATAAAATACAAAAAGAAATGATAATGGCATATCTGTACAGTAGAACGGATTAAATATCTATATAGAATTGTACTTGCATAATAGTTGATCTAAATTGGGAAAACTGTAAAGTTTAATGTTAAAATTTATATTTAAGTTAAATTTGACAGTTCAAGGTTGAAATTTATATTAATATAATCATCTGTTTGGGAAACAGGGAATTACCTGCGTTTTAGTGCGTCAGTCCAGTCAAGAGTCAAAATATGACATAAACAGATTTATGCCTTAGTCTAACTTTCAGATAGTTCAGAGTCCGGGAATTTCTATGTGGCGTCAAGTAGAAAATCATATTTAGACTGTCTTCTGTTCAGATGTTCTTATTCTCTCAGTGGGTACATTTTCAAAATTACCTTCAACTATAAGTCTAGATTTTGTAAAATATATAATCCATTGATTGCCTGTTTTTACACCAATCTCAAATTTTAAGCTTTTTGTATCTTTGGTACTGTTAGCAGTATATATGCAATTTGTCTATATCAATTTCAGTAGTAGTATAGTTATATTTATAGGGTGAGGTCTGAATGATTTACAAATAGTGACTCAAGGACTAAGTCACTCGGGGGTTGGGGGGGGTAGGAATAAAACAAATGGCCTATTTAAGTTTCATATCTGAGTTCACTGCTGTATGCCCTGCCTTTTATATATGAACATAATATGGCGATACTAATAGTCTCCATTTTAGAAACAGGGATAAACGGGTCGGTGGTGTTGGTAAGCTCAGACAGTGAAACAAATGTTCCTTGCACATATGAGTTTGTATCTTCGTGTCATATAATATATACTATTATAATAACAAAGACATCTCAATACTTTCGAGCTACGACACTCAGCCTCTCTCAAGCGTCATATATAATATTCCAGTGTCTCACCAATTGTTCGCTGATGACACCCAAATATACAAATCTAGCTATCCAATTGAAGTTGATGCTGCCACTCAAGAAGTAGAGGAGGTGCATTTCTGATGTGAAATCATGGATATGTAACAAGCTACAGATGAATGATGATAAAACCGAGGCCATTTTGATCACAACACAAAGATTTTCTCATTCACATCCTTTACCTCAAACAATAAATATCAGCACCAACATTACATTCACACAGTCAGTTCGAAACCTATATGTTACTCTAGACAGTAATCTCACATTGCACCAACATGTCATGGGCATCCTTTACATCATCTCGTGGGTGAAAAACTCTAGTATGTCACACACTTATGTGACATCCAACGTATGTGAGCATAAAATAAAAAGAATATTTGCTTGAAACGAGTGAATAACAGAGATAGAGTTTTTCACCCACGAGATTAAATATATCCGTTATTCACTCGTTTCAAGCAAATATCCTCTATATATTTATCATGCGTACAACTGTGCCACATATGTAAAGTTTAAGATAAATTAATTCTTCTAGAACTGTGATGTTCCTTTCTTTGTAGTTTGGATTGGTTTGATGTTTTAGGACACGGCAATAATATTATTTAGTCCGAGGTAATGAGTAGTGTATTTTGCTATAGGATACACTAAGTCAGGTGACCCAGGGTGATTTGATGTTAGGATTCAAACACGCACTCTTTTAGTCGCGATTAAACCTTGCTAGTCACTGAGCCACAGCGGTTCATGTCTTTATAAGCCCCCCCCCTCTTACTACATTCAAGTGGTCAAAATGGGCGTTTTTTTATGCGAGCCCACGGAGGTACCTCACTAATTAGAATTCCTAAAGTGCACATTTAGCTTGCCGTATGTATTTGTGTAACTGAAAGTTACATAATCTATTATAATAGGAGTGAAATAATGCGTGAAACTTTACCTATTCTGTATCTTTTCATCTTACTTCAATTACTATAAAATTGACCTTTGAAGTATCCATTCTAGAATTTTACGACTCTAATTTATTACAGGTAAAGAATCGCAATAGTCCTTTTAGTTATATATTCAGTTTGAATGTAATGGCGCATGTTTCATCTAATGTCCATTACATTTTAGCTCAGATAGGATCTGTAACCGAACCGGTTTGTAGCATGGCTATAGTAAAGTGCGTTCTCGTCATTACATTTAGTTACTCATCATATCATCTTTGACAGATCAAAATGCTTGCCAGTAGCTTCTCATAGGTCGGTGGTTCTTTCCGGGGGAATTCCCCGTTTCTTCCTTCACCATATCGTGTGCTGAAAAATGGCGTCAAGCCCTACAACAACAACAACTGATTAAAATAATTTTTTACAAAGAATGGACCTGATTCTCACGTTGTTGTGCAACCAGCTTAACTGAATTATTTTTAGGCACACTTAATATATTGTCATTGGAGTACACAGTGTAATGTAGTGTAGTGTAATGTAATGTAGTGTAGTATAGCGGAAAGAAATGGAATTAGTGTAGTATAGTGTAATGTAATTTAGAGTAGTGTAGTATATTGCAGTGTAATGTAATGCAGTGTAGTATATTGCAATGTAATGTAATGCAATGTAATGTAAGGTAGTGTAAAACGTATAATATAGTGTAATGCAGTGTACTGTAGTATAGTGTAATGTGGTGTAGTATAGTGTAATGTAATGTAGTGAAGTGTAGTGTAGTGTGATTAATGTAGTGTAGTTTAGTTTGGTGTAGTGTACCATAGTGTAATTTAGTGAATGTGGCATTATGTCGTGTAGTGTAATGTAGTGTAATGCAGTGTAATGTGGTGTACTGTAGTGTAATACAGTGTCATGTATTGTCCTTTTTTGTAATGTAGTGTACTGTAGTGTAATGTGTATTGTTTGTTGTGTAGTGTGGTGTATTGAAATGCAATGTGGTGTAGTGTAATGTAGTGTGGTGTAGTGTATTGTAGCTTAGTGTAGTGTAGCTTAGTGTGGTATGGTATGGTGTGGTGTTGTGTGGTGTGGTCCGGTGTTGTGTGGTGTAGTGTAGTGTAGTTGCTGTACGGAAATGCGTTCCGATGGATGCATTAAGTTGTGTTCTTCAAATCTAATTACCCATATAATCAGTAGACAGTGAGGTGTGCAATTTTACAAAAATATTATAATTTGGAATAAATTAAACAAAATAAGGATATATTTAACAAATTAATATCAAAACTGTATGTCATACCAAGCTAATGACTGACAATTTGCTAAGAACAGCTAATCTTCTGCGCTTTCTTGATAGATTGCATAAAGTTATATACATCATCTTCACAAATGTGTACTAATGTGCAATTTTCTCACTTAGAATATTTCGTTGACTTCACTGTAGTATTTGATATAAAGATGAAAATGTAGCACATCATAGAGTATTTTATTTGACTATATATAAAAAAAATAAGTTTTTTACATATTGATTTCGATCCTGGACTGATTCAGCTTTAAATTACTGCTATGGTGAAGATAATTGCAGGTGCATTTTAATATAAAAAGTTGTCCAGCTCAAACATTACTATTGTCCAAGAACAATGGGGACTTGTCATGTTTTTGAAACATAAATAATGCAGAATAGGGTACGAGGTTCTAAAAACCTACATCAAAGTTTTCAAAGTAGCCCAGAATTTTGACTACCTAACTAATTATATTAATCATGAACCTACATTATGTGCTTCTATCTGCGAAACTTATGATACTTGAATCCGGTTCCACGACATGCGGACACACCTCCACACAAATGTTATCGGATTGGCTGATGCAACCAAGCCTCCAGACGGCGCCCATTTTGACACACCTCAACAAAAGTAATTGACCCGAGTCAACCAAGCACAGATTGATTCATGTTTTAGATTAAATATGCAATGAGTTCTGTGGGAACTAAGTATCTGAGAAGATAATGAATAAAAATACAGATACCAACTATCGATGTTTACCAACTTCTTAATTTAGGCACAACGTTAGAGCTCTGGCCAAGTTTCTCTACAAGTTTCAAAACATTTCGTCGAATTAAAAGGTGGTATTGCAGCGGAAGGCATTTCCCACGAACAAACACAGGAAATAAATTATAAATTTGTTTGACGTACAGACAAAATAGTCTCATTAATAATCTAAACGAAAAAAGTTAGTGCAATCAAATTTAGAAATGTTAAAATAAGTTCATATCGTTGCATTGAGAAGAATACGAAGTTTTGTGTTTTATCGTTTCTTTTATCACATCTTTTGCTTTAGTGTAATATTCCATAGATAGGGAAAACCTTATTTACATATTATGAGTTTTTCGTTGTTGGTTTTATTAATTGATTAATAGCTTTAAAATGTATTCACATGTAACTACACTTTACACGTCGGGGAAGAGGGAACGCACAATCCGATAATGTAAATAGAAGAAACAAAATTTCCGTTTCTTTCGCTGTACAATGAAGTGGGATATTTAGAGTTGCTGTTATGTTTTTAAAAAAGTAAGTTTTTTTCGAAACTTTTAGGAAGTATTCAACTGAATCACAGAGTTTACGGCTATCTTCAGAAGGATAAAAATAGTATAGCTTGTAAATTATAGGCTTTGTTGTCATTATTTTACAAGAACTCTACTAGTAGCATAATGCGTTTCATGGGGTGCAAGCTTAATCAACTTACTTTAGGAATAGTTTTAGAATTATAACTATACAACAATTAACATACACATAGCCAATTTATCAACCATAACGTACTGGGGGTGTTATTTTCTTTTGACCTATTCTATCTTTTTCCAATACCATCTTTTCTAAAGAGAATATAATAGCTATAATATGATGTCTGGGTTTTTTATGCTGCAAATCAGACCAATATTTTTTTTTTCTCAGCGATTGCCAGGTAGAATTTTTCTCTATTCCAGAACATTAAACTGATGGTCCTATATATATATATAGCTGCGGTATATCACGGTGGTTATGTAGATGTAGAACATTTGAAAAATAACAATACACACCATATTTCTATATCTAGAAATGGTGAAGATAATCTAAAAGAATTGTCAACATTTAAAGTGAGAATACAGTGTGATAATGTTGACACTGGGTACTGAATATGCATGGTGGAAAATCATATACAAAACTGTCTTAAACAATAACTGCGACATACATATACATTCCCAATGACGCATGAATATGAAGACGTTTGCTAATATTAACACATTAGATTAATTGGAAACATACTTAGGTCAATTTCGTCATCGCCGTAGTTCTTCTCATCTGTCAGGGGATTTTAAATTATAACAAATCTACACTTGTAATTTCTTAAAAGATAAATCATTTTCCGATAGGTTTCATGCCGGTAGAGGTTGATGTACGGTCTTTTAAGTTTGCCAAACTTGGTAGTAAGTGGTTACTATATACCGACACCGCGCTGAATAGACTAATTTAACCGTTTATATTTTACATACATTCTGAACTAGCACCCAAATTAAAGATGAAATCAGATTTAGTTAAAATGAGGTGGAGAAAAGACAGAACAAACTCTTACAAGCATTATATGTCATTTTGTGATACACGCGTGATCTACATGGAAAAATACTAGGTGTGAAGGTCACAAAGAGACCTCCAAGAAAGTATTAAATTAATTGGCAGAACAAAACAGCCTTTCCGATGGCGTCCACCATCCAGTGAAATACAGAAACTAAAAGTAACACAACCTCTCTATGTCATAGATATATGCAGAACCGTCTAAAAGTAACACAACCTCTCTGTCATTGATATATGCAGAACCGTCTAAAAGTAACACAACCTCTCTATGTCATAGATATATGCAGAACCGTCTAAAAGTAATACAACCTCTCTATGTCATAGATATATGCAGAACCGTCTAAAAGTAACACAACCTCTCTATGTCATAGATATATGCAGAACCGTCTATTATAGCACTTTATGTTTCTCGAATATAAGAAGCTATAACTGCAAAATTAATAATATAAAAGTACAAGCGCATTCATCACAAACATAGAAAACATAAATGTTTTTTAATGTTGCCCCTTTAGAGCAGAACAAGAACACCAACAATAGAGACAGACATTATCAAAGAGAGAATGGGTGGGTGGAAAATGTTTTATTTTATTTGTTTTTAGGACACACTGTTAAACACATAGTCAATTTGTACCTTCTTAAAACAGTCCTTCCATAATGACACACCTCCAGAAAGATGTTATTTCATTAGCTATAACACACAGCCATATCTCTAAACAAACGCATTTTCTATTAGGCCACGCCAGTGCCCTTTCAAACTATTTATATTTATTGCTATTATTGCATTTATCGTCTAAATTTTTATCTATTTAAGTTAGGAAATCAGCATAATTGGTGATTCCAATGAAGTCTTTACTCATATTTGAAAATTAAAAGTTAGGAATAATATTATATATTTTTATTCTAATGCTTATACCTTTGAGGTTGGGTGTGGGGTTAGCACCCCCACCCCGTAAAAAGAACGACGCTACAGAAACGTCAACAACAGAAGAAACAGAAAACTTTATCTTGGGAGAGGAAGGTTCTTCATCACGAAGACGCATGACGCTGGGTGGTGAAAGCCGAAAGGATGCCACAAAGCCGACTACCCTTTTGTCTACCAGGAGAATCAACATCGGCACATGGAATGTTAGGACCATGTACGAGCCAGGAAAGACGGCGCAGGTAGCAGCCAAGATGAGGAGCAACAACCTGGCCGTGTTAGGCATCAGCGAGACACGGTGGACCCAAGCTGGACAATCACGACTGATGACAGGGGAGCTGTTGATGTACTCCGGGCATGAAGAGAGCGACGCACCCCACACGCAGGGAGTAGGCTTCATGCTGTCCAAGCAGGCACAGAGGGCACTGATTGGATGGGAGGCGCACGGCCCCAGGATCATCACGGCATACTTCCGAACTAAGAAGAGGAAGATCAAGATGAACGTCGTCCAGTGCTATGTCCCAACGAACGACAGTGAAGAGGAGGACAAAGACCAGTTTTACAGCAGACTGCAGAAGATCCTCGAGACCTATCCGGACAAGGACGTCACCATCCTCATGGGAGATGTCAACGCCAAGATTGGGTCTGACAACACTGGATACGAACCAGTCATGGGCACCCACGCCCTGGGAGAGATGAATGAGAATGGAGAGAGATTTGCAGACCTGTGTGCACTCAACAGCCTGGTCATTGGAGGCAGCATCTTTCCTCACAAGCGGATCCACAAGAATACATGGGTATCGCCAGACAGCGCGACAGAGAACCAGATAGACCACGTTTGCATTAGCAAGAAGTTCAGAAGATCCCTGCAGGACGTTAGAGTGAGAAGAGGAGCAGACGTGGCGTCCGACCATCACCTGGTGGTGGCCAAACTGAAGCTGAAGCTGAAGAGAAACCAGATGGAAGCGTCAGACAGAAGAGTCAAATACAACGTCAGCCTTCTGAAAGACCCCAAGATAAGAAAAGAGTTTGGTCTGACGCTGAAGAACAAGTTTGAAGTGGTTCAGGAACTTTTTCAAGAAGAAGAAGACAGTGTACTCAACAGTTGGCAGATAGTGAACGAAACACTAAGAGCATCATGCCAAGAAGTAGTGGGGCCAAAGAAACACCAGCAGAAAGAGTGGATCACAGCAGAGACCTTGACCAAGATCGAAGACAGGAAGAGGAAGAAGACAGTAGTCTACAACAGTAGAACCAGAGCAGCGAAGGCCAAGGCTCAAGAAGCTTATGCAGAAGCCCACAGAGTAGTGAAGAGAAACATCAAGAAGGACAAGAAATAATACATAGATGGACTGGCAGCTGAGGCGGAGCAGGCAGCGTACAGCGGTAACATGAAACAGCTGTACGACATCACCAGACGACTCTCCGGGAATTTCAGCAAACCAGAAAGATCTGTCAAGGACAAGCAGGGGAATACCATCAACAGTTTAGACCAGCAAATGAACAGATGGGCAGAGCATTTTGAGGATCTCCTGAAAAGTCCAGCATCCGCGAACCCCCCAGACATCGAACCAGCTAACGTGGATCTCCCGATCAATTGCGAGAAACCGACCAGAGACGAGATCAGGAAGGCCATCACCCTGATAAAGAGCGGGAAGGCGGCTGGACCCGACGACATCCCAGCAGAGGCGCTAAAGGCAGACCTGGATGCGTTAGTGGAGATGCTGTACCCACTCTTTGAGAGGATTTGGGAGGAAGAAGACGTACCGGCAGACTGGAAGGAAGGTTACCTGATCAAGCTTCCCAAGAAAGGCGATCTCAGCAACTGTAACAACTACAGGGACATCACACTCCTATCTGTGCCAGGGAAGGTCTTCAACCGAGTCCTCTTGGAAAGGATGAAGGCAACCGTGGACGCACATCTGCGAGATGAGCAAGCAGGCTTCCGGCAGAACAGATCCTGCACGGACCAGATTGCGACGCTCCGCATCATAGTCGAACAGTCCCTAGAGTGGAACTCCCCGTTGTACATCAACTTCATCGACTATGAGAAGGCGTTTGACAGCGTAGATCGAGAAACCCTCTGGAAACTCCTTCGGCACAACGGCATCCCAGCCAAGATGGTCAACCTAATCAGAGTTATCCATGGAGGGCAGCTCACAGATAGCTTAAAGGTGCGAACTGGAGTCCGAAAAGGATGCTTGTTATCACCGTTTCTCTTCCTCCTCGCCATCGACTGGATTATGAAGACGTCCACCAGCGAGCGCAGGAACGGAATTCAGTGGATTTTGTGGAGCCAGCTAGACGACTTGGATTTTGCCGACGACCTTGCACTCCTTTCACACAGCAAACAGCAGATGCAAGAAAAGACAAACGTTGTGGCAGCCACGTCTTCACAAGTTGGCCTCAACATCCACGAGGACAAGACCAAGACCCTGAAGATCAACTCCACAAGTACCCAACCAGTCACCCTGAATGGAAGTCCCCTGGAAGAAGTGCAGTCCTTCACCTACTTGGGTAGCATCATTGACCAGCAGGGCGGTACAGACGCAGACGTCAAGACAAGGATCGGCAAAGCAAGAGCCGCCTTCATCCAGCTCAAGAATATCTGGACCTCCAAAGAGCTGTCCTTGACCACCAAGATCCGACTGTTCAACTCCAACGTGAAGTCAGTCTTACTGTATGGAGCAGAGACCTGGAGGACGACCAAGACCACCATCAGGAAAGTCCAGACCTTCATCAACAGCTGCCTCAGAAGGATTCTCCGGATCCGCTGGCCTGACACCATCAGCAATACCAATCTTTGGGAAAGGACCTTCCAACTTCCTGCTGAAGAAGAAATCAGGAAGAAGAGATGGGGCTGGATAGGGCACACCCTACGAAAACCGCCAACCAGTATCACCAGGCAGGCGCTGAGGTGGAACCCACAAGGCAAGCGGAAGAGAGGCCGTCCAAGAAACACCTGGCGACGCAACCTCCAGGCTGACACCACCAAGATGGGCTACACCTGGAACCAGCTAGAAAAAATGGCCCAGGACAGAGGACTCTGGAGATCTGTAGTTGGCGACCCATACCCTGATAGGAGTGACGGGCAGTGAATGAATGTGAATTATACCTTTGAGGCCCAAAATTTGTGAGTTGTTTCTTATGACCAAAGTCGACAATCTAAAGTTGAAACATATCTGATTGTCACATTATGAGACAATGGGATTTAACACAAATTTTAGTAACGTAATTAGTACAAACCATTATGTGACTAAATTTCTAATAACTTATTTAGCCACTGCTTCGGTGGCCTAGGTGGTCATAGCCAACGAGTGGTCAGCATTAAGACGTTAGAGTTAGGACTGGTGTCAGGATGGTGTAAATGGGTGGGACATCATGCTACACGTCTGCGGTATGATGCCCCAGTGCTAGACAATATTATGAAAATCAAAAAACAATTATGAATTGCCACACTGATGTCGTAGCGATATGACTGGATCATTGTTGCTACGTTATAACTTTAAATCACACACACACACACACACACACACACACACAGAGTAGCGAGCATACACACAACGCACACTTAATTAGAACTTTCAATTAAAGTTTTAGGTTCATATAACGTAATTTGCCCTATCCATTTAGTGTATAAGTTCTAATAACGTAATTAGCTTAGCCATCTCCATTCAGTGTATAAAGTTATAATTTAATTAATTAGCCCCATCCATTCAATTTTAAAGTTCTAATAAATTAAGTAGCCACATCCATTAAATTTAGAAAGTTATAAAATCTGTATTTGTCTTATCCATTCAATTGAGAAAGTTCGAACTTAATTAGCTCTGTCCATTCAGTTTATACAAATCCAGTAACTTAATTAGCCCCATCCATTTAGTTTATACATTTCTAAAGACTTAATTATCCCTATGTATTTAGTTTATAATGAAATCTTCCTGGTAACATTCTGTGTTTAAGAAAGCTAAAAACGCAACTCTTATATTGTACTAAACAGGTATTACGTTATTATGATAGGAGAATATTAATTATGTAGGCTTTGCTTTGATATATCTCGCATCATACAGTATTCAACTGAATTCCACATCTTTCAGCAAATTAAATATTAATTACACGTTTATTCAGAACGCATTAAAATATTTAATAAATATTATTATAATTTGCTTATGTATAATTACTTGGTTTAGTTCATGAAACAGGCGTGCAGTTTTCAACGATATTCGTTTCAAGGTATATTTTATAAAGCTGGATGATAGTGAGATATCGAAGTCAATATTTATTTGGATGATAGTGAGATACAAATGTAGATATATATTTGGGTGGTAGTGAGATACCGAAGTAGATATATATCCGATCCGTGTCAAGTAATCATTCTTCAAAGGGAAAAGTTAAATAACGTAGTTCAGAGATTCTAACATAACAAATGTTTGTTTTAGGAATTATTTTTAGAACCCACTGCTTAGGGTTGGCCGAGTGAAATGAAGGCGTACATTTTGGAACTAAGGCACATTTTAAAGTGACAACCTTGGTTAAACTTCTTTAGTCCGAATTTCCCGGAGAGAGAGAGAGAGAGAGAGAGAGAGAGAGAGAGAGAGAGAGAGAGAGAGAGAGAGAGAGTAGTTTGGCTCCGGGGTAACCTAAGAAAGAATAGTGCTTTCCTCGTTAAACAAAGGAGCGACCATTTGTCTGTATTGCGAGAGAGAAAAGATTTATTGCCGGAAACACAAGTTCTAAAGTTAACAACATTAAGGAAAGAGTTTTCGGAGGGAGAGGGAACTCGTCAGTCCGGAGACAAAGTCCGAAAAAAAGGAAAGAAAAGGGAGAAGTGACGAGGGAGGCTCGAAAAGGGAAAGTGACAAGTAGAGAATAAAATCTAGGAAGTCCAAGAAGGACGAGACAGTCGGAAAGTGAATACTCTCGTAAATAAGAACGTTGGAACACAGTCGAAGGGAAGGTGATGCAATCAGTCGTTGACATGCGCTGCTTTCACCACTCGTTATTATGATATAATAATCCTAATCAGACACTGCTAATAAATCTTGTTTATATTATTTTAGTTGACATGAAATTACCATTACTAATTTCTTTGATTAAATTTGTGATTTTTCTAAGGGGGCTAAAGTAGCAGCAGCGAACAGACTACATTGTTAGTAGTGACTTATTTGTTGCAGTAAGGCTTCTTACAAAAACGAAAATTAACGTCAATAACGCCAACCAAAAGCCTCTAACTTACCGAGAGTTTCTTTAATTGGGGTTAGTTAATTTTGTCTTTAACTATTTTTTAAATATTGTTTAAAGGTATACGCGGGGAGCAGAGAGGGCAGACAGACTTCGATTGTATTAGGTTTTATTATTGTTAATGTAAGGCTTCTTAACAAAAACGAAAAATGCAAGCAAATATTCTCAAACCTACTGTCTCTAACTTTTCGAGAGAGTCTCAATCAGTTAGTTATTTCTGTTACTAGCTGATGCATTCGTATTTTCTATATATAAAAAAGTATATGCGCGATGTTTACCCGCAACCCTTTGTCGAGGTCACGCTCTCTCTGCTGCTGTGAATAATCCAAACATTTTATCAAGACCAATTCTGTATTTCGACCGCGGATCATGTAAATGTATTGCTATAAATCCGTGTTTGGTTGACTGAGCCTGACTAAATAAGTTTCTAAACTTAATTATGTCCATGTCACCCTACACCAAGTCTGATGAATATTTCGTAATGAATGTGTATCAACCCCATTAAACACAGCTATGATATTACAGTTATCTCTTATCCCTTTTGGGATTTTGTGTATACCGCTGAGTGACATAAATCACATCTGTGTTAGACACCAAGACACAGTGATCACTTTCAAGAGTGCTCTAAAAAACTTACTTTTTCGACTGCAGGAACAAACTTAAAGACTTAATAATGCTTCATACCCTAAAATATTTTCAGCATTTTTAAGTTTTCTAATTTCATGGTGTTGTTTTTGTTTTTTGTAGTCATATCATCATTATAGATGCTGTAAAGCGTGTTAGAGCTTCTAAAGATTAGGCGCTATACAAGGTCCTCATTATTATTATTATTATTATTATTATTATTATTATTATTATTATTATTATTATATTTTCAAAACAAATTAGCTTGTATATTGGCCACCTACAAATACCCATCCCTTTTTGTAATACGTAAACTCCATGGTCTTTTGTTTGTGACATCTTTTTTTAATAATTACAATTATTAAGAGCATAACTAGTTATTTTTGGCTGTAATCATTTGTAATCATTTGAAAGTTTCCCGCCCCTCTCCAATCCAAGACCATTTCCAGCCCCACCGGTAACTCACATCCTGACAGTTAGTGAAGAGGGTCCACGTGGCCGAGTGGTATAATGCGCTCGCCTTTATCGATCATTGCCATCTCACCTGTCTGCTTGAATTCGAGTCTCGGGCTCGGCCAATGAGGGTATGAGATAACTCGCAAGAATACGTCATTGAGATAATCGTACCATAAAAGGGTCAAGCATCTTTGGCACAGAACTAAATTACTTGATGTGTCTATTTAGTGGGCATTGAAGGAATAAATCCTGAATATACACAGGGTCTAGTTTAATAATTTGTATTTTTATTCCTTAGGATATATGTTAACATTGCATATACAAGTGACAATCCAATTCTAAAGTATAAAGACGTGTGTACTAGGGAGCAATGAAACTGAATTAAATAAACTTTGGTATTCCAATGTTACCTGGATATAAATATCATTGCTCGAGGTAATACACTAAAAACGTTTTGAATTGTATCCGATGAATAAGGTTTTAGAGATGGCGATGACAATTAAAATGCAAGCAAATTCAAACATTTAAAGTAAAATAGAATTCCTCCATACAACTTAGATTATGTGGCACTTATCTCTGTAAAAATTTATATATTACTTGGACCAAATTATATCTCGATATAAATATATGTGTCACCTGGACCAGATTATAATTATTAGCAGATAATGCAGATTTATCTACCAATTTATGGTATACCAATTAAGCTAAACACTATATTCAATTATTGAATACGAAATTCACATTAATACAAGTAATATACAGTTTCATGGAAATCATGCCACGTAATATCAGGTGATAATTAGATTTGTTCCCCAAGATAAGCCTGTCTTTGCTAAATGGGGAAAAACATAAAGCCTCTTTTTTCTGAGGAATACAAAAAGCTTTTACAGTGCTATATTGGACTTATTTACGCGAGAATTGGTTTGGATTTTAATGACAGGTTTTATATAACGACGTATTTCGCTTGGTTACTGAAGCTCGTATGAGATAACACTACGGATAATATTAAATTGATAATCGAAGTATCTACTTTTCAAACAGCAACTCAATAGAAAAAATATTTGGAATAATAATAATAATAATAATAATAATAATAATAATAATAATAATAATAAGGGAGGCAAGATGAAAATCTTTCGCACTTCCTATTATCATATATCTAATTCAATTAAAAAAATATATGTCCGAAAATGAGTGCGCTAGTGTGCAGTTACACTTTTCCTGATGACCATATGTATTTTTCCTAAGTATTTTTATGCTTCGTTTGACACTTATGGTTGGTATTGACAAAAAAAATCTTTCCAAAATAATTTAAATGTGTTTAACGAATAATCAGATCTACGGAAGTTGAGCATTTGTTTCACCAAAACAAAGATTTTGAGTTTCGAAACACGAATAGATTTGCAGCTGAAAATAATCTAATAGACATACGTGTTCAATTTAAATACTCAGTTGTTTGGTTTTTTTTTTAAAGTCAAACATTTGTTAAATCAGTCAAAAACAACGTTGACCAAGCTAGAAAGTCCCTGCATCTATTTTACCGAAAAATCAGATACTTCAATCTTCCCATAGACCTGCAATTGCCGCTTTTCGATCATACTATATTACCCATTTTAATATAAAGGTGTCGAGTCTGGGGATTTAAAAATATCACAATCATTGAAAATGTGCCTATCGAATTTTTAAGGAACATCGTAAGACTGTGGAAGAATACTCACAGTTAAAGCTTTATTCAGAAATCACAGATTCCCAACTGTTAGCTGTACAGAAAATGTAACCATTGTGATAAAAATTACACCGTGATGGATACCATTGTGTATGTGTCCCAAATTTGACATATTATGAAGTATGTTTCTAAAAGCATTTTATTACTGCAAACCTTCATTTGGAAAGTTACCAAACTTTTATTTGCCACCAATAATATCAAAATTATCAGCAGCAGAGGGGGCAAACAGACCAACTTTTAGAAGCGTCTGTTTGGCAAACTAAGGCTTCCTCGTAAATGCTTCATAGAAGCGTCCATTTGGCAAAACAGAATTAAAAAAAGACGACATGGTCGCTGTCACACCCTCTCTAAAGCTATGGGGTAAAAATCTTTTTTAACCGAATATTTGATCAAGTCCGATACGATATCTTGATCTAGGATCATGCAAATTTATCGTTACAAATCCATGTGGAATTGACTGAGCGTGACTAAAGAAATTTCTAAAGAGATTATAATCCATGTCGCCGTTGCACCAGGTCTGGTGAATATTTCATAGCGTATGTGTTTCAACTCGAGAGCTCGAAGGTGGAAAAAAAAGGGCTACTGATCCTATTTGGAGTGTCACCGTGCATAAAATATCTAGTATAACACGATCCACAGGTAGACCAGCAATCTATAGATTGGATTCAACTGCTCCTCAGCGAGGATTTACTCGTGAACAATTACAAGTGATACGCGAGGATACTCAATTACCGCCGTGGTCTTAACTAGCACCACTTCGTCTGTTGCACTCAAAACAAGTCAGCATCACATTATCTTTGGTATGACCTACGCTGCTATTTTTTCTGTCTACGGTAATTGTCGAGAGTCTTTATCCGACCAACACCAATTCATTATACAATTGCAACTCGCGCAGTGATTATTCTGTTGTTGTTTTAGTGTAATTATTAATTCGGCATCAATATCAAATTCTCTATTATTTTTTATATCCTGTTGTTTATAACCAGAGAGTTTTTTTTGGATTATATCATCGCTGACAATATCACTTATTGTAGTGTCATTAGCATCTTAAACAACTCTTCGAAGTTGATTTATTCTTCGTACTCTGGACACTGCAAAATAAACTAAATTCGACCACTCGATGTGATTATTTACCATCCAAACAATTGTATCGGATATAGTTAATCCCTGTGAAGAATGTATCGTCGCTGCGTAACCTAGCGTCCATGGGGATTTATCAGCACGCAATGTATCTTCGACGACATTGATATCAACCAGCACAATATCATTTAGCACGAGAATTTGCTTTTCGGTCAAGCCAGGAATATCAATTTTGATATTTTGTTTCCGTGTATCCTTGGGTCTATAACACAACGACACTGGAAGTGTTACAAATTTTTCTTTGTGTGTGTTAAATAACTTCATCTGAAGTGTGTCTCTGACTATCTTTCTACTTGCAACTATCAAATCATTTGGTCTCCACGCTTCCCAAAAATCCTTTAATGGGGTTTCCGAAATTTATTTCATGTGCTATTTCACACTGGATTCTATCCGGTTGTAATCTGATTAGTTTCTTGAACTCGCGTAATTGTTCATCAAGTGCTCTATGATCAGTACTAATTACTTCATAATAGTCTACAAAATTCTATAGCCAATCATGTGGAGACAAACCGACAAATGGTGGTGGTTGACCATGATCGCCACACATTATCACTTTTGTATTAGCTAGCAATAACCAATCGAGAAACCTTTGTAATATATCTAACGACACCATGCATATCTCATCCCAAATAATAATTTCAGGAATATATTTTTCGCCCATTGGATCAGGAGTCCATTCGTCACCTTTCCATCGAAAGAAACTGTGATAAGTGCAAGCATTAATTCCTCGTTGTTTCATCTCTCTTGCGAGTCTGTGGGTCGGTGTTATCACAATCATGTTTGATTTGAAAACGCTAGCAATTCCACGAAATAATTCAATCGCAAGAGTCGTCTTTCCTGACCCGCCACAGTCGTTTAAGTAAACGGTTTTATATCTACATATTGGATCAGATATCGGCGGTGCATTAGATAGTTTTGATATCTGGTTATTTTTCAAGTAATTGTTTTTAATCGTAACATCTGCTGATTTGGAATAATCACGCAGTATTTCCATTTTAATTCTCATTGATCCCCAACTCTCGTCGGAATTAGTGAATTCGGCCACTGCTTCGCTGTGTTTTACATCTATATAAAATGATTCAGTGGCTACTCTAACTGCGGTGTCAGGAAATCTATTTATCATTGAAAATAAATTAATAGAAGCATAAGCCAGCATAGACGCCCTCAAATGTGTATACTGAAGATTTTTTTCCATCGATGTAAGTAACAATTGTACCGAATTTTGTTGCATTGGACAAGAAAGCGTTTTTACGAGTTACATGTATACCTCTAGATGTTGTATCTGCGATTATAAAATCGTATTCAACGCTATATATAATCAACCGTGAAGAATATCGGTTATTGTCGTATTTTCCACCTTGTGTGAATTTACCAATTATTCTTCTACCGAGTTCTTTTGCTTGTTGTATTTCTAATTTCAAATATCTGTTTGGACCATTTCAAAATATATTCTTCGTCGAGATCAGGGAATTGTTTTTTTATTTTCGCTGATTATACTATCTAAACTATCAGGTTGTGGTAACCAGACTTCAGCATTTTATAATCAATCATATACCGTAATAACACTATTGGCATCCAGTGTTTTTTCAGAGATGTGTCTACCAATCAAAACATAACAGCACGGATGAAGTCGTGTAGCCAATTCAAATGATACTACACGAGCGAATCCAGTTAAATCAAAATCAGGCAATGATCCATTAATCGCAACACGGGTCATTTCATGTGTGGGATGTCCAAATCGTTTAAAGTACTTAGCACACTCTCCGTACCCGAGAAAACTCCCGGGATAACACGCAACAATATCAACCGAAATAATATTTTCGCGGTCGTATTTTGTATTCCATAATCCGCCATGGCCATATTCTACGCAGCTTGACTTGAAATCTGATAGAACTTCAGCTTTTGTTGGTTTCCATAGATTTCTCTTTCTCGCGAAATGAGCTGCAACTGACGGAATTGTAAAATAGTTTGTTAGTAATTGTTCGTCGTGTTCCGTTGAAAAACTACTAGCTAGTTTTCTCATCTCGTTGTGATTGGCTTCAGTGCGGTATAATTCGCCGTTGGGTCTTACAAATTGATCGAATTTGCCCTCTTCGTTTTCAAAACTGTGAAGTAACCACACTGACACAGGATCGTTTTTACTTAACTCGTAAATAAAATAAAATAATTTCTCCTCCAGGGAGAACTTCGCGGGTAGATATTTTATTGTTCTATCTCGCAGAAATATTGTTACTGCAGGTGTCCTCGCGTGTTCGTTATGGTCAATAATTTTGATTGGGGATCCTCTCGATTTATATTTCGGTTCATATAATATCTCGCCTGTTATCGTCCTTACTGATATTTGGAATTTTAGTATCCGCTCTAACGCGGCCACATTTTGAATCGTTGCTCCATTTTCCTTCACTGTTAGTCCCCATTCGTTTATTTTTTTGCGTCTTTGATCCGTCAATTTGTTTCCACGCAACGCATTTGTGAAGTGTTTTATTATTAGTTCTGCTACACAATTCAACGATGACAGTTTCATTGGTTTTAGTTTTTCAATACTCGGTTTATCATTTAACGGATATATTCCATAAACAACTGCGGTTACATGATAGGATCTCTCGTAATACGGTTTGTCAATTCCAGTCAAAATTCCTGGTTTGGAATCTCGACTCACAGTGACAGTTCTTTTATCTTTCAAGATTGGTTCAAATTTATCTCGAATAATCCAATCTCCTGTTTGTGAACGGATAATGAATTTAACTCTAAAAAAATACTTTTTCTTGTCAAGATGTGAGATTATCACTGCTGCGTTTTTATCGTTCATGGTTGCATCAACACTATCGTCAATTCGAAATGTTGACCAACAATGAGATGCTCCATCACGCTTGAATTCATTAAAATAATCACGGATTTTACCTATCATGGTTCTGTCACTTATTAGACTCCTTTGTGTATCTACGGAGACTCTATCAAGATTGAATTTAACATTTTTCCAAGGCATAATTTTCGATAATCTCTCGAACTCCTCCATATTATAATTAAAACAAGTATTTAAATAAGAAATTTTTATATAATAAATCATTGCAAATGGTTGATGATAGGATCAGTAACCGCATGTAACAAATCACGCTGAAAGGAATTCTGTGGATATCATTTACAAAGTGTTCGTGGTGGAAGTTTTGGGCCATCCCCTTGCATACGATGTGGAGTAGGGGTGCGTGGTGAATCGCAGTTGTGTCTCAATTGTGGTGGTAAGCGATACAGAGAGTTGAAGCGTTATTATGATAAACGAATTAAGAATTCCATCAAAAACTCCATCCCTGACAACATCCCTGACAAAATCATAAGAACACCACAAGACTACATTCATAGATTCCCAAGTAATAATTAAACCAAGTAATGAATTAGACAAATATTATTTAGTATATAAATGGACCAAGAATTTCAACCACATCCCCTGATCAGCAATTATGAAGCATCTCGTGACGGTATTATCAGAAACTGCAGACTGAAGAAACCAGTTGGTGTTGTGAATAATTAGAGGTATTTGAGGTTTACTGTTGGGAAGAAGATATCTCAGAATCATCGTTTCGTGTATGAGGTTTATAACGGATTGATCAAGGATGGTTTTGTTATTGATCATATTGATTCCGATCCTAAGAACAATTCTTTAGATAATCTTCAAGCTATTTCTCAGAGTGAGAACACCAAACGAGGAAGAACTGGAAAACATCAAAAAGATGTAAAATGTGTCAAACCATTTAATACAACAAATAATGAACAAAGGGTATTTCAATCAATGACTGAAGCCAGTAGGTATTTTGATATTTGTAGAGCCTCAATACGATTTGTTGTAGAAGGGATATATCGGTCAGCGATTTTCAAAAGGACTGGACAAAGAATTCAATTCATTTACATCTAAATTTCATTTTATACTATGTGTACAACATATAACACCAAAGACAGATAAATCGTGTAGGCATCTGTATACGGCTTATGAAAGAGTTACGGATCTCAATGGGTTCTGTCACCTGATTTCGATGGGAGTTTTCCGATTGGTTGGTTTTAACTGTCGTGATTTTCAATGGAGATATAATCAATTGGGAGAATTATCTGTTTTGTAAGAAAACGAATCAAATACGCGGTATTTACAAACAGTTGTATTCTTTTTTTAGTGTTTAATTCAAGTAATCGATCTTGCTTAAACGCTGTCAATAATCATTATTAATTACACGAAAGAATAAAATCGCACACCTATGTTATTGGCTTTCATGTATTCGTTAGGTTATATACCATACCGTCTATATTATTATTGGGGCTTTAGCGAATTTCATATTGTGAAACCAAATCATATATCTCACACCGTCACACGTGGTATGAATGCTTATGTATTCAAATGCATCAGGGTTGATTTTGTGGGATTTTGATTTGGTTTCACGGTATGATTGTAGACCCGTTCCGTCATTATCATCCATTCATTCATTCATTGTATATAATCCATTCATTCATTCATTGTATATAATGTATCTATGAACGGCTGTATTGTAATGTGTAAATAATATATATATATATATATATATATATATATATATATATATATATATATATATATATATATATATATATATATATATATATATATATATATATATATATATGAAATGTGTGACGACCATTCACTAAATGTAACCTCTTAGATTTCTAACCCGTTTTTTGACGAGTTAGATATCTTCTCAGGGGACTATGTTTCGTGATACCTCTGGGCTCGGTCAGATGTGAAGAACACCTGAGGAGTTCCTATGAGATGTGTTGTCTTATATGATTTTATAACAGGGACTGAAGACCTGTTTAAACCAATAACCACAGCAACCAAAGATGTAAAATCAGCCACCGAAAGAGCGATATACGGAGATATCCCCGAGGAAGGGAAAAGAAAAGAGACGCCTCTTCTTTCTGTGCTTGAAAAAATAGCAAAAAAATACAAACAAACAAAAGAATCTTTAAAAACACTTCTTGGTGATATAATAGCTGCTGCAAAACAACAAGAACAGCAAGAAATACAACTTCAAGAAGAAATTGAACGATTTGGTGATATTGATATTAGCTCCCCACCGCCTGAACCACTTGAAGAACAAGAAGAAAAAACTTCAAAAGAGAGAGGAGACTATTTATCTGAAAAAAAATATTTACGGCTGATACGTTAAATAGAATTAAAAACATCACTAACGATCATGAATTACCTAAATTTGCTAGAGAGAATTTTAAAAAGGGGATAAGGGAACAATATATAAATGATGAATTTGACGACGCTATAAAAGATAAAGACACCTGGGCATCAAAAATATATTTAGCAAAACACGGTGGAACTAGAATCACAAAAACAACACCCTGGTTTTAATGATTATATGACTATGGTAAAAGGCGTCACATAACCACCACCATCGCGATTTAGATCATGGAATATATAATAAAATGTTCAAACGGACACTTGATCCAGCGTTTGATATGGACGCCCCAGCGCGCAAGGATGATTCTGTACGCGATTATTAATTCTATTCCTATCATGCCGTACAACCAGATATTCGATCAAGAATTGAACTTCAAGTAAATGATACCAGCAAATATGTTGTACCCGCTGAAGCGTTTATCGAAGTAGAAGGAGAAATTGTAACAAATGTTGCAGCTAATACACCATATCCAATTGGTGCTCAAGTCGGTTTTGTTAATAATGGTATTATGGCATTATTCGAGAGTGCAAGATATCTGATTGATGGAAAAGAGATTGAGTCGATAGAACGCGATGTTGATGTTGATGATATTCCGACGATTATACAAGATCGGCAGGCCCTTCTGTGATGTTTGCAAAGGATGCTAAGGATACTACTGGAAAAGTTCCATTTATTGTAAGACAACCAAAGAATCGTGCTGCTCCTGTTCCTGCTAATAATGATGAAGTCGAAGATATGATTATAAATACTGATCCCAACTACAACCAAGGAGCTGCAACACGCATGTCAATGTTGAAAGAACAGAATCGAAGATTTTCATGCACGATTCCACTATATCATATATTTGGATTCTGCAGAAATGTCCGAAAAGTTATCTATGGAGTGAAGCATACAGTAGTACTTATGCGAAAAAGTACTGATAGTGACGTAGTTTGGAGTATTCCAGCAGATGCTGCACATCCAGATGCTGATGCCGGTAAAGTCATTTTAACAAAATTATCATTGTGGATGCCAGTAATGACTCCAGCACTCGCCGCAGAAGAACGATTACTATCATTTATGGATACAGGAGGAAAATCATTGCTAAGTTGGCTAACAGCAACAACAGATATTAAGCAATCAGCTGTTAACAGCATATTTACATGGAACCTGGCATTACAACAAGGTGTTTCAGCTCCACCTCATATATTTATTGAGTTACAGGATATGACGAGGGTTGGTAATCAAGCACGTAGCCATATGATATTTGATCAATTAGGCGTTACTGATGTCTCGCTGAGAATAAATGGCCAGCAGGAACCATCTGAGGATATACAACTTCATTACAGTCAAAACCATATTGCACGAGTTTATCATCGTCTGTTGTCATATATGGGACGCGATCAAAATGTTGATACTGGTCTACAAATATCACAACATGATTTTAGTACCCTTTATCCGATCTATTACTTTTCGCTGGAAAATCTTGATTTAACAAGACAATCCGTCGTTGATATACACTTTAGAGCTACTGTGGACCGTGGTGCTATTGCTAATTACAGAGCAGTTGCGTCATTCTCAGCGATAAATCAATGCTACTCGAAGGTGTTGGTGGAAAAATGAAAGTAGTCGATGCACCAGTGCAAAATATGTAACAATTAGATCATTCTGTTATTAATAAAATGTCATATAGTCATATTAGTGTTACATTGACTCCTAGTCAAATTAAAAAGTTTCAATCAGAATCAGCTAAATAATGTGGAACCAAGATAACGCTGAAACATAATCAGATGTATGGTGGTCAGAATAAATTGTCGTTGACAACTCGTCAGATAAAACACTTCAATGATGCTTTCAAAGATAAAAAGTGTGTTCAGATCACACTCTCTGAAGCTGCGATCAAAAACATGATAAAATCAGGTGGTATATTCCCGTTGTTAGCTGCGCTACTAGCGCTAATTTCAGCAGCGGCCCCAGCGGTAGCTAAAGCGGCAGCGTTAGGAGCCGTTGGTACCGCGGCAGGGATGGCACTAAAGAAAGCAACCGGGAAAGGATGCGAAAAAGGGAAAGGATCTAAGATTACCAGGAACCCCGTATTCATGGTACAGCGGAAGCGGTCTGAGAATCGCAGGAACAATTTAATAGTTCCCATGTCAAATTTTCATTTACTCGATGCTGCTAAAAAACTAGCAAAAAAAAACTTCAGAGGTGTCATTATGAAAGATCAGTTGCCGGCACAACCAAAAAATGTTGAAACCGGTATCATTAATCTTGATAACAGCACCGGACCCGGAACCCACTGGGTTGCATACGCGATTGATCCACGTGCAATTGTTTATTTCGATTCATATGGGTTAGCGCCGCCGAAAGAATTTACACGTTATATCTGGTATTCTACGCTACCAACACAGGAAATGAATGACCCACCAATATGTGGCATAGAAGTATTAAATGTACTCAACACTATTTCATCATCGGGAAAACCACCTCATCGGGTCGTAAATGAATATACTAGTAGTCGCTTTTTAGAGAGAAATTATATAAAATAACATGGTTGAAATTTGGGGGAGATCTCTATCAATGTTGAACAAACAATTGTGGAAATATCTTCAACCGATGATGTAAAAAAATAATCGAAGATGAAATAGTTGAGATGTTGAACTTAGTAAGTGTTGATCCCAATGAAATAGTTGTATTTCAAGATCGTCAGGGTAAATTGAAAGCGAGTAATGTTTCTCTTGATGATATTTTAGTTAAACAACGCGACGCAGTAGAAGATACTATCGCGTTGCTTTCCAATCAGGGTAAACTCAAACCGGGTGTACTTGTTTCAACTATTGTGGATAGAATTAACAATTTAGAACCATTTTAAAAAAACTACGCGATGAATACGATGACCATATAACTAAATTCGATCAGTTTTCTGAATTACAAAGAAATATAATTGACAATATTGACAAACCTCTATTAGATTTCCTTGGAAATCCACCGGTGACCACACCGAAACTCACAGAGAAAAAAACTTCTAAGGTGGATCTAGCAACACTTCAAGGTAAATATGCAGATCACGTTGAAAAGTTTACATCATTTCTTAGAAATATCATTGATAAATATTTTACAACCCCGCCGGATAAAATTGACATAAAACTCCCTGATATTAAAAAATCCATTGAAGATATGAAAAACACCATCGAGGCAATCAAAGATGATGCAATGAGGATGATAGCAATCATTGAAAAAACAAAAATTCCTCATGAGAAAACTAACAACGTAGTATAAACGATTCAATACGGATCATTTGCGTGGACACCACTAAATAATATTTTAAATATCACTGCGGCCGTCAAAGGTATTTATCGATTAACACTAGTGACACCGACTCAATTTAATATTTCATCAACGAGTTCATCTGGGGTCAACAATACAATATCAACGATCATCGACAAGGATACAACTGAACGATTCACAATAGCATCCACTGATAATAATTTGGCTAGGGTTTCAGTAACATGGTATGTGGAATTCGTAGCGGATTTAAGTAAACTACTTAATTGAAATCTATTGGAATAAATAAAATGTCATCACTAATGATTTCACCATCACACTATCACTACGATCAGGTCAGAGAATTTTAAACTAAACTCAAAACCCTCACTGAGGAGTACCAAACAAAAATAAAAAAATATAGACGAAGAATCACCGCAGTTGATGTTACCGTGTACTCGGTGAGTGGTGTAATCACCGGAGCCGGTATACTACTCTCCTCGGTGACGATGATTGCCCCGATACTTGTTCCGATTTGTATATCCGCGGCGACAACAATCGCAGGAATTATTTCGATAATAACAAAAAAAAAATATCATCATGCAGCCAGCACAAACTGCAAGATTACGTAATCAAATTCCATGTTGTATCAACCGCATACTCGCAATTATCCTCGATGATATCATCGTCACTCGATGATACATTAATATCAGATAGTGAGTTCTCAGCGATGGTACGTGTTGATGATTCCGCGATGTCAAAATTAGAACGACAACATGAGTATAATAACAATGGCAACATCGCAAGAACTACTTCAACGAATAGCAGAAAATACCAACCCGGTGAAAACAAGCATGATCTCAATAACCTCAACGAATCCTGAATTCAGTGTGAATTTCCCTTCTGCGATTCCCGTGAAGGAGACAGCGTTAGCAAAGTTACGAGTGTATCACAGTTGGCCTAACATTAGGTCGGTAGCATTTGGCGGTCAACAACCAAATAATTCCTTGGTGTTTGCGAATAAGAATAAACCCAACGGTGAACCAGACTGGAACGTTCTTTCGATACCATCTGGGTCATACCAAACTGAATAGATCAATGATGAATTTCATACCACGAAATTATTCCATCATATCGAAATGATTTAACTGATATAAAAAAAATACACGATTAACTGATAGATTTATATTTATCAATAACAATAACATACAATGGGATTTTGTTATTGAAAAAAATCCTGATTTATTCATTACCATTGTATTCATTTTAAATAACATAATTGATTATTTTAGAGACTAATCAATTACATAGAACACAACTAGAACGACTACGACGGAGTTTCCAGGAGCATCACTCTGATATAACAAGGCCACGTAATGAGATCATAAAATGTGTTAGGATATTAAATCAGCTTGTGTCTGACATGGAATATATCAACAAACGAATAATTCAAGTAATAATTAATGATAAGAACGGAGATAAACAAAAATTCCTAACTGGTTACAATATAACAGAGGCCGATTTACACGATTTCAAGTTTCCTGGGTATAATGTAAATGAACTAAAAAAATCTGTCAATGATCTTATTCAAGAAAACTTTTCTCTGATACTCGCCAAATGGAAACCACAAACAACAATCCTCAAACATAATAATGACCCAGACGGCGGTGGTAGACATATTGCTCCTCAAAATGTGAATATATCCACGGTGATAGCATTGAATTTATTATGTGATGTTATCGAAGGGAGTTACCAAATAAATCTCGAAAGATCAAATCAAGCCCAACAAGGATATATTTTATACTCATCTGCACCAACAGCCCCTCCAGGGTTTCTGATCATTGAGGATCCAACTAATCCAGTCTATATGCGATGTCATAATGATTCATTAACGAGAATTAATTTCAGACTCACTGACCAATCCAATAATCTAATTGATTTACGAGGTGAGGTTTTACAAATTAGTCTGTTTGTGAAATCTTAAATGATTTTTATCGTAAAAAGAATTTTTACCCAATAGCAGCAGAGGGTGGCGCGGCAACGACTGTGGCGTCTATTTTTTTTTTATTATTCTGTTTTGCCAAATGGACGCTTCTATTAAGGATTTACGAGGAACCCTTAGTTTGCCAAACAGACGCTTCAAAACGTTGGTCCGTTCGCTCCATCTGCTGCTTTATCCCAAATCATGGCATATTTGTTATTGTAATAATGAAAACAATACGATTAACTTTGTGCTATCTGTGGAAGTGTACATTTAACATACCATGCAATGGTATTATACTGTTTATCTTATAACAGCTTTCGTGCGCTCTAGAAGAATCATTGTATTATATCATAACAATGTTATATTTTTGTACCTAAATAATCTGACATTACGTTCGAATGTTTATTCTTGCTCGGATTGTAAATGTCATTTGTATCTTCATATTTTAAGGACGTCGCCTTGTTTACCATTTATTTAATCGACTATTTAGTCAATAAACTTCACGAACACATACTTTTTTCAAGATATTCAGATATTATTGCTAACATTATACTATTCGTCTGTGAACTAACTACAGTATTTAAGCTCAAAATATTCTGAAGAATTAGTAACCAATAAACATGAAGAAAATTAAAAATATACCGCATTTATTGCAAGTGATTTAAAAACATAGGTTTGGTCTCTGATTACGTTCCATTAATGTACTTATTTCAGGTGATATACACCGATTATGCAATGAACGGCCGTGAACGTCTATGGATGTTCAGTGTGATTTTCATGTGACGACCAATACAATTTCTAAGCAAAACACCTCCATTTGTTTGCATGATGAGCTATTTGACGGTCAATAAGTGTAGCGTACAATAAATGTACTCTTGTATTTGTTTCTGGACGCATCAAATTCCATCGAGTTGCTTTCAATTGAAATGTATCTTTTAGAACTAACTCAGTCTTTGTAGTCCAATCTATTTAATGTGTAATTGATTTTTCCAAAACGTCTATAAACCGTAATTATCGTCTGCTCAAATCATTACCTACAGCTAGTGGGAGCGACAGTACAATACGGAGTGATTTGGTCGTAACAAAATGTTACATAACATGAGAAAACACGTGCGAACCATTCTTACATAAAATAACTATAAAATGGGAAACATAATTTGTAGGTGTATTGAATTGCGTACAAAGGAAGGATGATCAATAATAATCCATTTATTAAGACTCTGTGTCATGGCTTTATACATTTATAGAATCGTATGTGACCAGCACTCACGCGCCTTTCTGATCTTGTCTTTTATAAAACTATTTTTTACGTTTCACTATAAGTACCTTTATAGTGATATTGTGGAATTTGCACAGCGTGAAAACAACAGAAAAGTATGGCAAATATGTATTCAGGTTTGCTGTGTTACAGGTAGCATGCCAAATGAGATCATTTCTTTTTACACCTCTTATTATGCATAATTAATGAGAAATTTGTTTAATTTAATTTATGTGTATTTTAGCTATTTTTGTAGTTTCATGTGTGCAAAAAATTGCTACAAAAGTAAGGAAAGACCTTGAAGCCTCGGACGCAAATGTGTGCCCAAAAAAATGCGCCGGCAGATCTGGATCTGTGCAGTTTGTTAGGACTAATCAGTAGAACAAATAATATAAACCATGATCTGCAGGTGAATTATGCTACAGCAGAACAGGGTGTATGATGTTTGCAGTTTGACTCGAATTATGGACGAGTACAGACGATAAACGATGCAGTCTTATTTTTCTTTTAATAGCCAGTGTTACCTTAGAAACGTCTTGTACTCCGTTACAAAACTAAATAAAAACCTGAGATTTTAGAATGAATTTACAAACAAATTTTATACTACTATTTGTTCACTATTTTATAAATGAGCTTACAATAATCCAGTCATCCATTTCAAACGAGTTGGTTAACTGTTGAAGGTAGGTTTGTTTTGCTTGAATTTTAATTCAGTTTAAGTTCTGAAGCAAGACGTGTGTGTGTGTGTGTGTATGTGTGTGTATGTGTGTGATTAGGACTGTTAACGTAGCTTTAACAATTTTTCATTCATATCGCTACGATGTCTACATGGGGGCCCCGAGTGGCCGAGTGGTCTAAAGTGCTTTCCGTTCCGGATCACTGCCATCTCACCTCTGTCTGCGTGGGTTCGAGTCTAAGATTCGGCTAATATAGTTATGTGAGAAAGCTTGCCAGTAGCTTCTTTCCGTAGGTCGGTAGTTCTTTTCGGGTTTTTCCCCGGGTTCTTCCTTCACCAATAATAATGGCCACCATGTATAGCCTATCGTGTGCTGAAAAATGGCGTTAAACCCTACAACAACAACAACTACAACAACGAGGTCTGCACCCATGGCCACGACCTCCCTCATCAGAGGCTGACGCTCTAACCACAATACGTTTTGGAGCGGTCCAAGAAGCCTTTAACCATGGTGAATTTGTTGAACCCTGCGTTTTGACCCCTCCTGGTTGCCAATGTTTGCTGGTCGAGGTTATTACTCTCCAGCGGAATTTTACATTTAAAATGAGATACTGTATACGACCAGTGGATTGGAAAAGTGGAATAGTACAGTGAATTGTTTGCATGTAATTAAAAATATAATACATGTCTGAACAGCATTTGAAAGAATAGTATTTCCTAATTTTAAAAAAGTTTACTAATGTCCTATCTTAGCATTGAAAATATAACTGTCTCTAATTATGTGCATTATCATTTGAGTTCAGTTAATAAAAATCATTAACCAGCAACGTGAAAGACGTAATCACGCATGATGCAATAGCAAACATGTTTACTGAAAGTTTCATCATGAAGGATGGCTACACGGTTAAAAATAAATAGCAATAATATAAAAAGACACAACTTAGGTTAACTTGTACGTGGAGATGTTTACTTCGTCTAAAACCTAATCACGTACCGCATTATATGGCCCAATTCCTCAGTTAGTATGAATAATACCGATGTTCTATTAAAAAGACACTTTAAAGTCCTTGACCTATGGTCTTAAGTTAACAGTAGCCCATATAAACACTTACTCAGTACATGCCTTTTTCAGGGAAATGAGCATGTTTACCTACATCAATAAACGCATGCCCATGAGTCATGTCTTGGATAACTTATATTTACTGAAGGTTAATTTTAAATTGTAATATTTGATATCTGTACATCTTTTCTGTCGCTATTGCCAATGCCTGCTAGTCAGCCATTTAACTCTAAAGCGGAATTCTACTCTTGAATGAAATACTGAATACAACCAGTGAAATTAGCGCAATTACTTTTTAATTAAACTTATAATACATGTGTGAGAAACATTTTCAAAATATTTGAAGACCTAGAATTTACATGGTCTTTTATTCATTTAAAAGATCTTAACTAATTCTTATTATATTTGTAATAAAAATGATTAAATAATGAATTTATTTACTAGGAAATTTCATGATATAGTTTGTATGTATTTTTTTAAAAGGGATGATAGAACTGATGCTCAAGGTTACATTTAGTTGTGACTTGCTGCCTTAAGTTTTTACTTTTAACTTATCCTCCTACCCCACCTGGTCATTATAGACCGGACTAGCAATGGCAATGTTTGATTGAAAGATGTGTCCTATCGTCTTACAAATGACATTCAGTAAATGTCTCCATTATTCCAATCAAAGAAACCTGCGTACTTATTAATTACATCAGTACATGCATGTACATCAATTTATCATAAAGTTTATGAAATATCACATTTATTGAATGACAAGCAAACAATATGTGTGTATGTGTGTAAGTATGATTAGGATTTTTAACGTAGCTTTAACGATTTTTTAGTCATATCGCTGCGATATCTGCAGTGTGGCAGTTAATAGTGATGTCTAGCACTGGGGCATTATGCCGCAGACATGTAGCATGATGTCCCATCCAGTCACATTATCCTGCCACCAGGTCGACAAGTCCAAACACTAACCTCTTAATGTTGAGCGCTTAGTGAGACAGCTGTTACTACCAATTTTGTAAGTCTTTGGTATGACTCAACCGCGGTTCGAATCCAAGGCCTCCCGCTTCAATAACAGACGCTCTAACCACAGAGACCACCGGAGCAAATTATAAAACTGTAGTATACGATACATTATTGTTTTATCCCTGGTTTGTTGATATTGTGTAGTGTTTATTCATGACTGTATCTATATTATGTGAAGTTTTTTTATTACTGTATCTATATTATGTGTAGTGCTTATTCATGACCGTATCTATATTATGTGTAGTGTTTATTCATGACTGTATCTATATTATGTGTAGTTTTTTTTTATTACTGTATCTATATTATGTGTAGTGTAAATCGCTGTAGACCTAATCATTTAATTAGACGATGCAAATAGTGTCTAACCAAATTAGCATACTATTATTATTTTAATGGACCATGCAAAAGACACACAAGTACGTTTTTAAAATAACTCGATGGCGTTAAAGTCATAACAACAACGCCAATTTTCAGCACATGATGAACAATATAGCTGATTGATAAGGAACTCCAGATGACCCTGGGAAGAACCGTCGACCAACCACAAGTTACGATAAAGTTAAATTACATACCAAAGGTGTTCAAGATGAGATTTGAACTCATTTGGACAAAGGTGAGACTTGGATACCTGTAAAAACAAGCACCTTAGTATATTCGACCATACGGGACCCCTGCAACGATATAACATTTGATAAAGGTCCAAACTCAAAAACGTTGCCCAATGTTTCGGCCTAAACAAGTTCTTTGTCAGTGCAGAAACAACTTACATATACAAAGCAAAGATTTAACACAAAATCTACGAAAAATTCTGAAGACTAAGTGTTCTTTAAAAGGGAATATATATATATATATATACATACATACATACATACATACATACATACATACATACATACATACATACATACATACATACACAACAAGATATGTCACAATACAATTTTTTTCAAAAACAAACAATGGACGAGCCGGTTCTTATGTCGATCACATAGCGAACCATATATATATATATATATATATATATATATATATATATATATATATATATATATATATATATATATATATATATATATATATATATCACCTAACTTGTTGACAACATAAAAGTTTAAAACAGTGCCCATTCCAATAACCTCTGCAAAAATCAAGAAAGGTTTGAAATTCCATTGTGTTTATCTTCTTTTTTTGTTTAGAAAAGTCTAAGAACGAGAAGTTTCGGTCGTTTATAATTATAATTTATTTGCAAAATGAGAAATCGTTTATGAACCACTAAATGTTTTTCAAATTTATGCCATCAGGTTGATAAACTGACTTTTGTATAGGTTTGAAAGAAAGGAGAGACTGCGATAATTTTTTTTTCATAACAACAATTTGCATACAGCGCAGCAAAACAAAAGAATGTAATTATGATTTGAGTATGGTAATAATATAGATTAAGATTTGAGTATGATAGTAATATGATTAAGATTTGTTTGAGTATGATAATAATATGATTAAGATTTGTTTGAGTATGATAGTAATATGATTAAGATTTCTTTGAGTATAATAGTAATATGATTAAGATTTGTTTGAGTATGATAATAATATGATTAAGATTTCTTTGAGTATGATATTAATATAATTAAGATTTGTTTGAGTATGATATTAATATAATTAAGATTTGTTTGAGTATGATAGTAATATGATTAAGATTTCTTTGAGTATGATATTAATATAATTAAGATTTGTTTGAGTATGATAGTAATATGATTAAGATTTCTTTGAGTATGATAGTAATATGATTAAGATTTCTTTGAGTATGATAGTAATATGATTAAGATTTCTTTGAGTATGATATTAATATAATTAAGATTTGTTTGAGTATGATAGTAATATGATTAAGATTTGTTTGAGTATGATATTAATATGATTAAGATTTCTTTGAGTATGATAGTAATATGATTAAGATTTCTTTGAGTATGATATTAATATGATTAAGATTTCTTTGAGTATGATAGTAATATGATTAAGATTTCTTTGAGTATGATATTAATATGATTAAGATTTCTTTGAGTATGATATTAATATAATTAAGGTTTGTTTCAATAGCATATTAGTATAATTAAGATTTTAGTAGGATAATAATGTAATTAAGAACTGTTTAAGTCTATTACTTTTCTTGAGGATACAGATTGGCGAAATTCGGATCAGATAAATTAACTGATAATGTCAAATATGGCCCTGCTATTATTCGTAGTGGTATAAAAATATCAAATGTACCAAAACATTAAGTTTTAAAATTTGTGTTATTGCAAACGACCAGCTCCAACTTTCTACTGTTATCATGATGGACTAAAAACACTGTAATATGATTCTCAAGACACACATCGGGGAATCATGGGTCACCTGTTTTCATTTAGAAATACGATACAATGGGCGGTGCTAGGAGGTTTGGTTGTGTCAGCCAATGAGATAGCGTCTTTCTGGAGGTGTGTGGACGTGGAAGTTAGAAGCCAGATGTACAATGACCTGGCAAGTATGCAAACTTATCTTTGAGCACATCATGTATCCTCGCTTGAAGTCGAAAGTAAATATACAGACATTTACTTGTATGCGCCCAAGATAAAGTATACACACATGAATATATTATGCCATTTTTCAGTACTTTCAAGTTATTTGTTGTGTTTGCGTAAGATCAGAAGCTACCCTATCTGCTTCTCCATAATGGTTAGAGCGTTCGCCGCGGGTTGTGGGTTCGATTCCCGGCCAAGTCATACAAAAGACTTACAAAAAATGGTACTAACAGCTGCCTTGCTTGGCGCTCAGAATTAAGAGTTTAGTGTTAAGATTAGTCGGCCTGGCCTTAGGATAATGTGACTGGGTGGGACATCATGCTACATGTCTGCGGCAGACATCGTAGCGATATGACTGAAAAATTGTTACAGCTACGTTAAACATCCTAATCAAACAAACTACATTAGCACCCATGCATTCAGTACTTTCACATGAGTGAATCTGGAAAAGAAGCAATAGTTAATTGGGAAAATATTTCGTCAATGACGTAGTACTTTTTTGTCTGTCAACGGATTTAAGACAATAAAAATATGTTATGCTAGCAAGTTCTGAAAAGGTAAATTATCTTCCAACAGATTTCATACTGGTAGGGGTCGATGTAAGGGTCCTTTAAGTTTACTGGGCTTGTTAGTAAGCGGCTACAACATGCCGACAGCACGCTGTTTTGGCTATTTTCAGCATTTCGTAAAGGACATCCGTCCTGACCTAACCCACAACATAAAGATGAAAATTTATGCATCTAAAATGAGGTGGAGAAAGGACAGAAGAAACTCGGGCAAGAATTATCTATCTCACTGGTTGTGATAGACGCGTGATCGAAAAATTACTAGATGTGAAGGTCATAAACACACCTCCAAGAAAAACCTTAAATTAATTGGCTGAGCGGGAAAGCCTTTCCGACGGCGCCCACCATTTAATTGAAGCAACAGAAGTTAACAGGACTTAAGATCCAGGCTGCTGGAGTAGGTTTTTATGCAGTCACTGTCTTAATGAGTGCAAATTAGTTAAGAAGCTTCATTTTGAGTACATTCTCTGCCAGTAAATATATAACACTACCTCCCTCTCTCATAGACATAGGTATAGCAGTCCCTAATAGTTATTTTATAATTGTTGTCAAATACTATCAACAAAAACTACAAGTTTAAAAGTACAAGCTCATCCATCATCGCAACGATATGAAACATAAATGTTCTTTAATGTTGACCATCTAGGACAAAATAAGAATAACACCAGTGGAAACAAACGGCACCAGACAGGCAGAGAGAGAGAGAGAGAGAGAGAGAGAGAGAGAGAGAGAGAGAGAGAGAGAGAGAGAGAGAGAGAGAGAGAGAGAGAGAGAGAGAGAGATGTTGGATGTATTATATGGCTTTCGTTAGAGTGTTTGGGTTTTTTTTCTGACAAACTGTTAGATACATTCAGTTTATAAGGAAATCTTCCTGGTAACATTCTGCATTTAAGAAAGTTAAAAACGAACCTTTTTCATTGTATTACACAGGTATGACGATTTTATTATACAGGTATGATAATTTTATTACACCGATATGATTGCATCGCACAGGTAAGGTAATTGTATTAAACAGATAGATCTGGAACGATGTATATGCATTTCACCCCATTTTTACATTCATGCCGTAACTATCCAGTTTATTATTATATTTAGTATGTATTTAACAAGCCTATTGACTTTATGCAAGAAACTTGAATCAGTCAATATATTGTCAACGAATGTTGGCCAACAAAATAACTTCTTTTTGTCTGGTAAGTTAGGTTGTTAGCTGTGTCCTGTGCCACGTGTTTCAATAAGATAGAAGTATGTTCGTGCTCATGGAACACTGTTCAATGTAAAGGTCACGGCCACACCCCCAAAATACTTTATTTGATTGGCAGAGTAAGTTAAAACCTCCCGACATCGCCCAGTTCAACAAAGCAAATTAAGATGAAACAAAAGCATGTGCTCTACCCCACATCACTGCAAGTCTGTTTATTGTAGATTTTCGATCAGTGAACAAATCAAGCAGCGGATGAACCACAGTTTATAAATAACTTTTAATAGACATACTCTCTCTCTCTCTCTCTCTCTCTCTCTCTCTCTCTCTCTCTCTCTCTCTCTCTCTCACATACACACACACACTACGCACACACACACATGTACGTGTTCAACAAAAGCAGTACTACATATAGGGAATGAAAGAATACAGTTTTATTTAAGCCCTCCTTTTTCGGGGGGGGGGGGGGAGTTGTCTAAGGCTTTCACCTTTCCAGATCATTGACATTTAACCTCTGTCCGCGTGAATTTGAGTCTTGCAGCTAGTAACTTCTGTTGTTCTTCCCGAGGTGTAACCGTGACATTAGTACCATAAATTACCAATCAAATTGCACATCGATGGTAATATTAATGCAATACTAATGTGAATGTGTACATTATAATTGACAAAACGACCAGTTTAATGTGACAGAAAGAGAAAGAGGCACGTATTCATTTTAAATGTATTTGATGCAGACAAATTTAAATGTTGAGTATAAAAGATTCCTCAAGATCTGTCAAATTTCAGAAGAACAAACACATCAATAGAGATATATTTAAAACGACTTATATCATCTTAAATAGTTTTTAAAAAGTTGCATGAATATCATAGTGCATGCAATCAGGTCCATAACACAATAAACATAATAACAAGAAAGGATTTTGTGTTGCAATTAATAAAACTTCCATCACCAACTCAAAGGTTCTTTTGTTCAATATTGCCACACCTCAGAGTTCCTTCTAACAAGACATATATCATGAAATAATCAATGATTTTACTTTTATTATTGGGTTCACAGTTGCCTCTCTTACCTACTCGCCCGTCTGATAATTTTTCTATTTATTCAAAACTGCATTGTAGTACACATAGATTAGTGACTTTTCGATCGGCATTCCCATATGTACCTTTTGTGATTTTTCCACTTAATATGCCCATATGTATGTTTTCATGTTTCTGTTGGGATTTTGGGTTGTTTTGTTTTCTTATTCAACTCTGGCATGAAATTTGTAAAGTTCAGCGATTCTAATATATAGTTTTGTTTTGATCTAACGAAACAAGTATGTAATAGGTAAACAATAAGTTGTTTTCATATATATTTCCAATAAATTCATTCTGTATTTGAAACTCGTCTCCCAATTAGTGTTACCTGTTATCTTGTTGTTCAAGTCAACAATCAGCTAAATTCACAAATTGGGTTTTTTATTTCTTGGCCTTTATGTTTGATTTAATCTTTTAATAACTCTTTCAGCTCTGATTGTAGAGTACTAAACTGTGCTTGCACAGTACTAAAATGTGATTGTAGAGTACTAATGTGTGACTGTGGAGTACTGAACGGTGATTGTAGAGCACTAAACTTTTATTGTAGAATACTAAACTGTGATTGTAGAGTACTAATATGTGAGTGTAGAGTATTAAACTGTGATTGTAATTTACTAAACTGTGACTAGAGTACTAAACTGTTTTTGTAGAGCATTAAACTGTTTTTTGTAGAGTATTATAGTGTGATTGTAGAGTACTAAACTGTTTTTGTAGAGTACTATAGTGTGATTGTAGATTACTAATATGTGACTGTACTGTACGAATCTGTTTTTGTAGAGTACTAATCAATGAATGTAGAGTACTAAACTGTTATTGTAGAGTACTAAACTGTTATTGTAGAGTACTAAACTGTTTTTGTAGAGTACTATAGTGTGATTGTAGAGTATTAATATGTGACTGTACAGTACTAAACTGTTATTGTAGAGTACTAATCTGTGATTGTAGAGTACTAAACTGTTATTGTAGGGTACAAATCTGTAAATGTTGAGTACTAAACTGTTATTGTAGAATACTAATCTTTGATTTTAGATTACTAATCTGTGCTTGTACAGTACTAAACTGTTATTGTAGAGTACTAAACTGTTATTGTACAGAACTATACTATGATTGCAGAGTACTATACTGTGATTGTAGAGTACTAAACTGTGCTTGTCCAGTACTAATCTGTGATTGTAGAGTACTAATATGTGATTGTACAGTACTAAACTGTGATTGTAGAGTACTAAACTGTGATTGTAGAGTACTAAGCTCTGCTTGTACAGTACAAAACTATGATTGCAGAGTACTATACTGTGATTGTAGAGTACTAATATGTGATTGTACAGTACTAATCTGTGATTGTAGAGTACTAATTTGTGATTGTAGAGTACTAATCTGTGATTGTAGAATACTAAACGCTTCAATAAATTTGATAATGTGCACTATTAGTACACTCAAGACATCAATTCCAGTGTTTAGCCGCTACCGGATTGCTTGTTAAACTTTATTAATGTTGGAGACAGAGGAACTTCTGCTATTTATGTTACCTCCTGCAATATTTTAATAGTATTAGACTTTTGTTTTCATTCTTTAATACAAAGTTTTCACTTATTCAATTTTTTTTGTTTCCTTTCTTATCTATTGCACTTCTGAAATTTTGCAAAATATTTCACTATTACTTTGTTGGGCTTCAAAATAGTTTGTGTCAACCTTTTCCTTTCATGTTTTGATTTCTATTAAATCGTTATCCTCCAGAGGTTTTCATACTTCTCGTGTGGCCTTGTCCGCCTCGTATGCTGGAGGTCGCAGGTTCGAACCCTGGACGAGTGATACAAAGACTTATAAATATTATACTTGCAGCCGCCTTGCATAGCACTCAGCATTAAGAGGTTAGTGTTGGGACTGGTCTCTCTGGTGTTAGGATAATGTTACTGCATGGGAAATAATGCTACGTGTCTGCGGCATGATGCCCCAGTGTCAAGTGCCAAATTTTTCGTCAGTGAAATTCATTAATTAATTCTTAGTCTAGCCGACAATTAACTGTCTTGGCGTAGAGTTTGGACGAAGGAATGTTTACCTAACTGGGTCATGCTGTTAGAATGTTTACAGTAGAACCGAACTGGTTGTATGACAGGCCTGAGAGAGGAAAAGTCTCACGTATAACTGTCAAAGTGATTGGAAACAAATGGTAGGGTGATATTTCGACCCCAGGTGGCATTTTTTTTTTTGCATTTTGATAGGCGGTTTTCCAAATATCCGTAGGGATAGCATTTATTCCGATTGGTCAAATGTAGAAGGAGGGTTGGGTCGAACCCTAGAATTGGGGAAATATATTCTCTGAGCTAATGAGTTTAAATCAGTCTTCTGGAAGGTGCTTTGCAAGAAAGCAGTGTTGAACTACTATCATTAATTCTGGAATAAAGACTCCGGGGGTATTTTTAGAGCAGTGCCTTCGTAACAATAAGCTCAGGAAAGTCCGCCTGAAATCAAACGGCAGAAGCACGCCAAAAACACAAGGTATTTAACTCAAATTCACCTTTATCATGATGTAATTTATGTGATGTTTTCTTTGTTACAGATGCATGAATTATTGATACTATGATACGAATAGTTCGGTATTACATTGATTTAATAACGTACTTTGATATGATGTTTCTTCGTTACAGATGCATGATGTGTTCATATTTTTGTACGAATAGTTCGGTATTACATTGATTTAATAATGTACTTCTGAATCATGATTGATTGATTGATATTATGTGTTTAAAGTGATTCGTCCATATAGGCTCTTGTCACTGTTTTATCCCATAAAATGGGTTATTTACTTTATCCTGAGGGGAAGGAATTGTGCCACATCCCCTGCAGGCGTTTATACACTCATAGGAGTGCTTATTTACTTAGGCCGTCACCACGGGGCAATTATTGAACTGCCACTGGGTGTGGCTACGGCCGTCACCACGGGCAATAATTGTACTGCCCGGGTGAATGTAAGGCCATTAGCCTGGCCATAGGGTGGGTAGGAATGGAACCTACTCACACCCACCCCTATCATTCTGTTGACTACTGAGCTGCAAGAGCAGTGAAGCGAGAGAAAAATAGTTTTCTCATATCGCTTATGTCCGCGTAATGTGGTCGTGCAAGCACGAGAAATTACGGCGGCAGGGAGTAAAGGTGATGAAAAGCCAAGCGCGCACCTGTATATCAAATTCAGTCCAGTTGTACTAATGGACAGCCTAACAAACCAAAAATGTGTAAGCCACCTGTGCAATTAACCAAATATCATAGTTAAAAAATATTATTTATCATCCTATAAAAATAGGGACTAGTACTAAGTGTACATGTGTAAGTCCCTATTGTATTTAAGCTAAAGTGTCTAAGCGACACATAAAAGTGTAGTCAATGGTAGGGGATTTTTGGTTATAAATTTGTTCGCAGTGCCAATAAGGTCAAATTAGTCTTTTCAGGGCCAAATAGTTTGTCAAAGAGGGTACTCGAAGCCAAATGAGTCCCTATTATCATTCAGACAAATGAAAACCTAGCTGGTTTTTGCTGTCATCTTTTCTCCGTGGTATCCTCGGTGCATTAGGTCAGCCAGTCCGTTTTTTCTTTCATGGCTGGTTTTCCTTTTCCCCCTTGTCTGTGCAGTGGAAATTGGGTTGGGACATCGCCTTGTTTCTTTCCTTTTGGCTCCCAGTACAAACTCGTGCCCACCGTTGATGTTGTATAGTGGTGCACACTGTCTGAATCATGAGTTAGAATTTTCAATTTATATACTTAGGTAGGTTAATGGGTGGTGTAGAAAACCCGCTGTGTACATTTATGGTTGGAAAGTGCTACATTCATTTTGAATTTATCATATTAGTGAATATGGATTGTGGGCTATGATATATTGCCTCACTTTACGTAATGATTTACGGGAATATATGACTTTCCCAAATTCTGATGTCGATAATTAGCAGTATAGCTCTATTGATCTGAAGACCTGTGTAGTATTTGTTAGCCGTATAAATGTTAACACTGATAGTAAGATCTGATTGTTCGAACCAAAAAGACGGACGGACAATCTCCACTCTTAAAGCATAACAAGATACTTAGGGCGTTTTACCCTTTTCTTTTCAAAGGAAAATAGTTTGTTTGAAGAAAGAGTGAGAAATAGAGAGGAAGTCGAAAGTCCAAAGGAGGGAAAAAAAAGTCAGAAGTCAGAGTTGTGGAATCCCACGTTCAACCAAAGGGCAAGCTAAAGTCGTGACGCACGCAGAAGGAAAAACCAGTCGTCGAAAAAAGGTCATTGTGCATTTCCCAAGCAGTCCGATGTTAATGAACACTTGCTGATTGTCAGTGAAGCAATTATATCATATCGAGCGCAGACTGAAGTCTGGTTACCACAACCCGATAGTCTAGATAGTATAATCAGCGAAAATAAAATAAAAATTCATTGATCTCGACGAATAATATATCATGAAATGGTCCAAACAGCTATTTGAAGTTAGAAATAGACAAGCAAAAGAACTCGGATGAAGAATAATTGGTAAATTCACACAGGGTGGAAAATACGACAATAACCGATATTATTCACGTTTGATTAAAGATAGCGTTGAATACGATTTTATAATCGCGGATGTAACATCTAAAGGTATATATGTAAATCGTAATGACGCTTTCTTGTCCAATGGAACCAAATTAGGTACCATTGTTACTTACACAGATGGAGAAAATCTTCAGTATGCACATTTGAGGGCGTCTATGCTAGCTTATGCTTCTATTAATTTATTTTCAATGATAAATAGATTTCCTGACACCGCAGTTAGAGTCGCCACTGATTCATTTTATATAAACGTAAAACATAGCGAAGCAGTGGCCGAATTTACAAATTCTGAGGATAGTTGGGGGGTCATGGAGAATTAAAAAGGAAATACCGTGTGATTATTCCAAATCAACAGATGTCACGATTGAAGATAAATATTGAAAAATAATCAGATATCAGAACTATCTAATGCACCGTCGATATCTGATCCAATATGTAGATATAAAACCAGTTATTTAAACGGCTGTGGAGTGTCAGGAAAGACGACTCGTGCGATTGAATTATTTCGAGGGAAATCAAACATGATTGTGCTAACACCAACCCCCAGACTTACAAGAAATATGAAACAACGAGGAATTAATGCTTGCACTTATCACAGTTTCTTTCGATGGGAAGGTGACGAATGGACTCCTGATCGAATGGGTGAGAAATTTATTCCTGACGTCGTAATTTGGGATGAGATATGCACGGTGTCGTTAGATGTATTACAAAGATTTTTTGATTGGCTATTGCTAGCGAATACAAAAGTCATCATGTGTGGCGATTATGGTCAACCACCACGATTTGTCGGTTTATCCCCACATGATTAGCTGAAAAATTTTGTAGACTATTATGAAGAAATTAATACTGATCATAGAGCACTTGATGAACAATTACGCAAGTTCAAGAAACTAATTAGATTACAACCGGATAGAATACAATGTGAAATAGCGCGTGAAATAATTTCGAAAACCCCATTAAATGATTTCTGGGAAGCGTGGAGACCAAATGATTTGATAGTGGCAAGTAGAAAGATAGTCAGAGACACACTTCAGATGAAGTTATTTGAATTGCATAAAAAAAATTTGCAACACTTCCATCGCCGCTGTGTTATAGATCCAAGGATACACGAAGACAAAATATCGAAGTTGATATTCCTGGGCAAAGTGAGAAGCAGAATTTAGTGTTAAATGATATTGTCCTGGTTGATATCAATGTCGTCGAAGATGCATTGTGTGCTGATAAATCCCCATGGACGCTAGGATACGCAGCGACAATACATTCTTCACAGGGATTAACTATATCCGATACAATTGTTTGGATGGTAGATAATCACATCGAGTGGTCAAATTTAGTTTATCTTGCAGTGTCCAGAGTACGAAGAATAAATCAGCTTCGAGTTGTTTTAGATGCTAATGACACTACAATAAGTGATATTGTCAGCGATGATATAATCAGAAAAAAACTCTCTGGTTATGAACAACAGGATAAAAAAAAATAAACGAGAATTTGACATTGATGCCGAATTAATAATTACACTGAGACAACAACAGAATAATCACTGCGCGAGTTTCAATTGTACAATGAGTTGGAGTTGGTCGGATAAAGACTCTCGACAATTTACCGTAGACAGAAAAAATAGCAGTATTGGTCATACCAGAGATAATGTAATGCTAACTTGTCTTGAGTGCAACAGACGAAGAGGTGCTAGTTAAGACCACGCGGCGGTAATTGAGTACCTTCGGGTATCACTTGTAGTTGTTCACAAGTAAATCCTCGCTGAGGAGCAGTTGAATCCAATCTATAGATTGCTGGTCTACCCGTAGATCGTGTTATGCTAGATATTTTATGTGCGGTGACACTCCAAAAAGAATCAGTAGCCCTTTTTTTGCCACCTTTGATCTCTCCTGGTTCATGTAAATATCTAACGGTGACATTGCCGAGTATTGGTTGTTTTGAAAAATCATTTTGCGGTTTTTCAGGTATATACTTTTTTTTAATCGCGTTGTTAGGTTTCATGTTGATTGTTCGAGTAATCTCATTATTCAGCGCGGTAATTACGCCTGGTGATCTCTTGACCCATTCACGAGATCGTTTATCCTGGATGAATTCTTTCGCGTATTGATATCCAAATAACCGCTCAGCAAGTGTCCGATTAAATCGTTCAACAATTGCCGATCGCGGTGTAGTGCAGTATGTCCTCGTCTGATAGTGACATTGTTGATAACACTACACCTTGAAATTCCTTGCCAGGATCAACTTGTAATAGATTTGGCCAGTGCAGAGGAGCCCTTCGATAAATCCTTTCAAATGCAAAAGCAACTTCAGTTGATGATTTTGTCTTTAGCGGCCCTGCTTGTTTCTATCGACTCGCAACATCAACTACGGTTAGCGCGTATTTGTAAACACCATCATGCGGCAGAAATAGTATATCAGCCTGATGAACCTCATTAGGGACGGTCACATCAAAATGCGAGTAGTTACTTTGTTTAGGCGGTGGTAGATAAATTTGCCATATCGCCTGTTTGGATAACCAATCCGCTGATGTAGTATTTTTCACATTTGCGGCGCTAGCGAGTTTACCAATTGCTGATTTACCCCTCCAGTATCCTCTTGGAGAATAATAAATAGATTCCATGATGTTATTAATTACCAGCACCCAACATCAATTTACCTTTCATCGCCGATTTTATCAACCATGAAGCCAACTTTTCTTTGAAGGATTTATCAGTTATAGAATTCAGCGCATGAATTAATTTCACATCTACGAGATGTCTGTGTCGCAGATCGCTGCTTTTATAAGCAACATCATGAGCATGACACGCCTTATCAATAGCGTTTATTGGGTTTTCACCGGGTCGGGGTTGGTTTTGATCATCGAGTCTGATATCGAGTCTGGTTCCGGGTCCACAATAACTATATCCTGGAAGTTGTTTTTCTCCTGGGTATTTTGCCTATGGTGTTCCTGGTAATTTTACTAACTTGGCTGCAATATCACCTCCTCGTTTTTTTTTTAAATCATCTGCAGATTTCATAGAAACAAATCTAAATCTTTTGGTACTACATTGTACACACTTACCAGAAAGTGCTGATCTGTTATTGTTAGTTGTAATCGTCGTCAAGTCATCTGTGCCAGTTCGCTTCTTACATTTCACACAACATAGATCCATAATATATTTATAATAACATGAATGTAATTGATTTTTCGGCGACAAAAACAAGAGAACCAGTTAAGCATCATGCAGCGCTAACAAATTCTATTCGTATGATTATAATCGGACCATCTGGAAGTGGCAAGACATAACTGCTACTTAATTTGATAACGAGATGGATGAAAATGGGATAAGTTGTATTTAATAGCCCCGAGTGTAGATGATCAGCGATGCTACGAAGTGTTAAAGGATTACAACGAAAAAGCAGCAGAAATCACCGGCGAGGGTATTATTGAATTTATAACCGATATCGAAGAAGCACCGAGCATTGGTGATATTGATGGAAGTATTAACAATTTAGTCGTATATGATGATGTCATGTTAGACAATCAAAAGAATCCTGCTAGGATATTTTCCAGAAGCAGACATAAAAACACTGATGTGATTTATGTCACTCAACGATACACTCAAATACCTAAAGTGACCAGAGATAACTGCAATATTCTTGCTGTATTCAACGGAGTTGATACACATACGCTACGAAATATTCACCAGACTTGGTGCAGTGAAGATATGGATTATAATCTCTTTAGAAATTTCTTTAGTCATGCTCAGTCAATCCCACATGGATTTGTAACGATAAATTTGCATGATCCTAGATCAAGATATCGTATCGGACTTGATCAAATATTCGGTTAAAAAAATTGCTAACCCATAGCAGCAGAGAGTAACGCGACAACAATTGTGGAGTCTTTTTTTTTTTTTTGATTCTGTTTTGCCAAATAGACGCTTCTATTAAGGATTTTGGAGGAAGCCATTGTTTGCCGAATTGACGCCTCTAGAAGTTGGTCTGTTCGCCCCCTCTGTTGCTAATTTGCTATGCACAGGTTCCACTTTACCACCTTGGCAAGTATCATCCTCCTAATTATTCTTTTAGCATAATGGTTATTCACTTGATCTTTTTCTCATCTATAGTTTTGTGCCATTTTGTAATGCACTATTTTATCACACTGCGGCATAGTTTCTTTTTCTTGTTTTCCTTGGATAGTTATTTTTTTCATTTCGGTATTAATGGCTGATTTTAGTTATTGGAAAAAGTAATCTTCAGATATTTTCACATTATTGTGGTGTTTCATAATGTTAAAATTGTTAAAGACTACATGAAATTCTTGTAGACTTTAATTGCTATTGACTATGTTAAACTGTTTTGAGTCAATATAATTGTTTGCTGGATTAAAATCATCTTTATCAAGTTATGGAAAAGCAATTTTCGGACCCCAACGTTCTTATCTTGTAGTAAACGGGAAATGTGTAACCCGACTTTGCTCATTCTAGTACATTTCTACATGTCCACAAGTCAAAGACATAATTTGCCAAACGACGATCACCCCAAATTTTCATACGACATTGGCTTTTCTTGTGCAAATACGCTGAATCTCTGATGTTCTTGCAAACTGAAATGTAGTGCTGTCAAATTTTAAAGTGTAAAGGATATATATATTTTTATATATATATATATATATATATATATATATATATATATATATATATATATATATATATATATATATATATATATATATATATAGTCTTATGTTGAGTACTTTAGTATATTAGTTTATGATTTCCTTAAATTCGTTCGATGGGCAAGTCTAGGTAAAGAACGTCAAAATGCATGACAGGACAAGGATATGGAACACAGGTTGTTACCTCTGGAGACATCGAATCTATTAATTCATAATTTTAATTAATTAAAACAAAAATACGGCATTAGCACATTGTCCATATAGATGAGCATAAAGCAAAAACATGTGCCCTTGGAACAATTACAAAACTTAAATGTGTTGAACGACGATCGTCCATATTTTTCATACGAAATTGGTTTCTCTTGTGCAAATACGCAGAATCTCTACTTAAATGGGGTTTTTTTTCTCTCCAAAACTCGTATGTAGTACTTTGTTGATTTATCTCAACTTTCATTTCCTCGACTGTAACACCGTTTATGAAATTTCACGTAAATACTGGCTTTATTTTGCAAGACACAAACGTAATGTGCATTAAAAACTTATGTTGGGAGAACGGTTTGGACTTCTGAATCCAACATTCTCATTAAAATCTTTCCTTTTGTAAATTGTATATAGCTTTATTTCAGACACTTGTTTTGCTTCCTGCTTTTGCAAAAGGTGCAACACTTCGCTTTTAATGTTTTACATATGGTGCCTGCCTGATGTTCATTGGGCATGGGTTATGCTAGCTTAATTCTAGTTTATCATTCATACCTACGATTGATTATAAGTATTATATAAATTTTTGTCGCAACACATTAAGTAGTATTCCATCTAGCGACGTTTATGGGACACATGCAAAATTTACATTTTAGTCATGTCTTGTAGCTGTTCTGAACTTGGGTCTGCGATTGCGATTCTAGTTTATCATTCATACCTACGACTGATTATAAGTCTTATATAAATTTTTGTCGCAACACATTAAGTAGTATTCCATCTAGCGACGTTTATGGGACACATGCAAAATTTACATTTTAGTCATGTCTTGTAGCTGTTCTGAACTTGGGTCTGCGATTGCCAAGGACACAAATGGCAAAGAACGACAAATTTTTTATATGAATATTCATCCGAGATTCTTATTTTCATAGAATTGAGAAAGAAATATGGAGAAAAAGTATGCATGAAAAGATCGAGAGAAGAACGAAATGGGGACAAAATTCAAGAAAAGAGAAAGATAGAGCGAATGCGACACAAAACGATTAAGAAGGATAGAGATAAATATACAAATAATGAAATAGTGAAAGAACGAAAGAGGAAACTTAGGATAGATAAAAGGATACATAACGAGATGGTGGTAAATATGCAGATAAGTAGGTAATGCGTATGTGGCAGACAGACAGACAACGATTACCGTCTACACGGAAAACGTGTCCTTTTTGCCTATTTAATTGGAAGAAAACAAATTGCGATGACAGTATACATAAAATACCAAAAAATAATTTATTTTCGTATGAAATTATGAAATATACATCAGGATACATATAATTAGAAGTATAAAACTTTTTACATATTTACAAATATATCATTCAAAATGCAAATATGTACACCTTTTTGTTTTAGACATTTGCACAATACCGTTTGCACAGGCTGGGTTGAAGATTGTCTTTTGCTAATGTGCTTATACGCGATGGTAGCAAGACGTTATCATACAGCTGCTAGTAAAATACCTTTGTTGAACACAAATTGTTATGATATGGAATTGTCAATAATGTCATTTAAGATCAGGTTTGGCACAAGCCATAACTAACTGCTGAAATAGATGGTTCATTTTATTATCTACACATTGCCGGTCAACGGTGAATACAATCTGTCTCTGCGTATGTGTATGTATGTATGTATACATCATCATCCTTGAAATACACACGTCTGCACGTTTGTTCTGACTAAATGCTCAATGAAGCTGTGTCACGGTTTTAGCAGTGATCCATTTTTAAAGCTGCTAAATGTCACCTAATCGCTTTAGCACTGCTAAGGCTTCAGTATATCATATGATATATGGCAATATATTCGGAGTCTATCTGATCATGAGTTTGTGTGGCAACGGAATATCATATCCAGGTGGATAGCAGCCTCCACGTCGGTTGCCAAAGAAACGCTGTATGACGCTTATTGTCATGTCCACGGTCAGTTTTTTATCTTTTTCATCGCCAAGTAGAGGGTTAACTTCCGCAATGTCTATCATGGAAAGTCTCCCTGTAAACAAAGAGATAAAATATTAACTGATGTACCTATATTCGAGTTTTGAGACCTCATTTCTTTCCTCGCTCGTGGATAGAACTTGGTAAATATTTATCCTGGTAAATATTTATCCTGAACAACTCCAACGTTCATATTGTTATTATTTCAGGTCTATAGTAGTTACTTTGTCGTTCCGTATGTCATCAATTTCATTTCTTCAAGTAAATGTACAGGTAGTAGTTGGATTTTTATTACTGCGTCACACCCTCTACCCATCCTCGTGATTTTAATTTGTGCAACACTTTACAAAGTACGGTTTGATTTCAAACATATTTGGCACTTATCATTACAGTGAGAAGTCCTTGAAAACGTTTACTTTCCATAATGTACGAAAATAATTTTCATGCGTTTTGGTCGCTATCTACCGACATAGTTTGGTCTTCCACAGAATACTGGATTTCAACCACATGTATATGTATCATATACCTTTATAGCGATAAGACCATTCCAGTATACAACATCCTCGTGTTACAAGAGATATGTCTCTTGATTGTACAAGCTCCTAGCTTTTTAATTTCACACAAGTTCTTCTCTTTACGATCATGTTGAGCAAATACATGGTTTTGAATTGGACTTTAATTGCAAACATCGCCAATCTTTTTTTATTGTAATACTAATGCTAATTATAATAATAATAATAATTATTATTATTATTATTATTATTATTATTATTATTATTATTATTACCTGTGCGTGCGACTTCCTCAGCTATGTAATATGTTTCTCTCAGGGAGAGACCACCAATAACCGGTGTCCCCGTGCTGGGTGTCAAGGTTGGGTCCATTGCGTCAACATCAAAACTAAGATGGATTGGACGTTTACCCCTAAAAATCATGAACAGTCAATAATTTTGTGGCAGTAAGATAAAATGAACGGACAGTAATTACATTATGTTATCATACAACAATCATGGACCTTAACTTTGCAAAATCGTACACGATTTTCGTTAGATAATTCAAAACGTTTCAGAAAATATATTTATTCTGATATTTCCTACGTGTGACATTTTCAAAGAGCTCAAAGCTGAAAAACATGTTAGGTCTTACGTCGTATGACAATATGGCATTATTATTCCAAAAATCTTGATGCATGTTCTAACAGTGATACTACTAAAAGGTTTAATTGTATGTTCATTAAATATTGTTTTTATACTGTAATGAACTACTTACTCAGGGTCCACTGCTCGCAATGCTCGCTCCACTACTTCATTAATACCATATTTGTCAACTTCCTGCATGGAAAAGGCAGTAATACCGAATTTTTCAATGATTTTCCTGAAATGTAGAAGATCTAACATCAGGAAGGTTTTGCTATGAATGAGGTATGGTTACACCGAAATAAAAATGTATTTGCCATATGAAAAACTGAAAACCATCCTAAATGCAAGTCTCTTTCATAATTTTAAATCTTAAGGAATTATCAAATACTTTCTCTTTTAAATATGTTAATTTCTTCGGACGATATTTCAAAAACCAAACAAAGTTCCGAAAACACGGTACCTCACGCACATCAGAAAGCTTGTCAGTATAACCTCTTTCTGCATTATAAAACCTTAAAATGCAAAAATTTATGACGACGACGCCACCGCTAACGCCGCGCAAAGAAAGTATTACACCCTGATTAGGCACATGAGAAAAATTACAGTTAGATTCATGTTATTTCTCAATTTGTAGTTTCCACTTTAACTTTCATTTAATCTCAATTTGTAGTTTCCACTTAACTTTAATTTAGTCTTCGTGTGTAATTTCCATGTAACTTATTTATTAGTATTGGAAATCATGTGATACTAACCTCTCCCCAGCGTCCACGTCTCTTAAACCAATATAAGCGATGTCTTTGGCATGGATGCTGAAATAAAACCCTTAATTATAATTATATTGGCAAAAATACCTAATTGTACAAATGTTATTATATTATCACCAATGAAAATAGTTAATGCAACTTCATTTTTGTCTTTAACTTAATTTTGTCAACTTGATCACTTTTATGGATTGAAATTAATTAAATTTATAACCAGTTATTCTTGAAAGTATACCTCAAAGTAAGGATTCGAATATTAGCAAATAACATGGATTTAAAAAATATTAATACAGCTACAATAATAACACTTCAAATACACGCGTGCACTCTGTGTGTGTGTGTGTGTGTGTGTGTGTGTGTGTGTGTGTGTGTGTGTGTGATGTTAGTTGGCTTACAATGTAGTGTGTACATGATACTTACCATGGTGACAGCCATTCAAAACCTGTCAGTTTAGGGACATAAGATTCAAGTTCATGTACGAGGAAGGCGAGTGGCATGCCGTGTATGTTTCCGCTCTCTGACGTCATGGGAGTGTTTATGTCAGCATGAGCGTCGATCCATAACACCACCAGGTCCGGTTCTACCCGCGCATTCCCAGCGATAGTTCCAATTGCCATACTATGGTCACCACCGAGAGCGATGCAAATGTCGTCAGACCTCAACACCTGCTCTACCCTGTCCGCAATCTGAATGTTAAAGAACAGACAATTCAAACATTAAGTTTTTAAGTAGGCATATGGTACTGGAATACCAATATTGTCACTACTGACTCCCAATCCTCATTCTTAACCATCCAGTAATACATAACAAAAACAAGAAATGTTTTAGGAAGCACAAGGTGTGCTTATGAGTCTTCGAAACACATAGAAGTATTCCAATTATTATGGACCTGATTAACACATCCATGTTAATAGCCTATGAGCAAGATTAGTAGAAATGAGACTGGTGTGAGATGTTATGCATTATTCCAAATACGTACTTATTAACTGATGGTAAAGTCACTTTACGCCAGATTACTACATCTATTAAAAGAAGTTCCAACGATTTGCAATACTTTCATGACAGCGGCCATTTGTAGTGCTTCAGATTGTGTATTTTATCAAAAATATAACTTGTTTGCTTGAAAACTAAGATTCTTTTTGTTAGCATGTCAATGCACTAAACATTGCTGGAGCGTAACATGCTGTAGCAACAAGAAAAACAAAAGTCCAAACGACTTCAGAGCGCAATATCAGTAAACAAGTTTGAACGATTATAAGCTTACTTTGGTGAAGCTATTAGAACCGTATTAAGTATATCAAACGTTGTAGTAATTATCAAGAAGTAATTTATATAACGTTTGATATACTTACAGGGTTCTGATAGCTTCACCAAAGAAGACACCAAATAACAGCAGATAACTATTCGAATCATTTCTGACAATATTCGCATAGTAATCACACACGCTTTTCATGGAGAGAAGTGTCATCTATCGTACGTACCGATTTTGATGTCTGTCCAACAGTTCTGGGATTTTTAGCATTTTCTTCAGGGTCATCATTCTCAACCTGAATCACTTCAACGTCACCGTGGTCCTTAACGTGACATCCAAGGCTCTGCAGCTTCCTTACAATTCCGCCATTACGCAGAACGTCCGGCCCGAATTCAGTACCAGCACGCGACTGAAAAATGAAGAAACATAACGGTTAAGTAAAACGGAAGCACAGAAATGTCTACTAACATTTATTAATTCGCTTGATTATCATCGAGTGCGCAACTTTGTTGGCTTTTAAAATTAGCTGTACTTCATTTGAAACATGAATTTACTTTGTACAGTGCAAGACACTTTCTTTTTAAAAAGAAGTGGTCCTAAAGTTAAAATAAAAATGTGAATAAGCCGTGTATTTTAGTGGTCGCGAGGATTCACTGAATATTTAAAAGTTGTTAAACATGAATTCGTATGAAGTATGTAAACACTATTACATATTTTCTTATTTGCTCAAATCACTCTTCAGATGCGTCATCTTTCTTGCTCCGAATTTGCTGAGCTTCGAAGAAACTATTGACAGGTTGCCAGCAATGTTACTATCACTCAAAATTGTCGGTCAATAGTCCTTGACTCCTTCTCTCACATTTACATTATCAATTCCACATTAATTTTATCAATTTGATACCAATCAGATTATCTTTCTTTGCTTTCTTCTCGCAGTGAAGAAGATTGCATCTGCAGTATATGTGTGTGTGTGTGTGTGTGTGTGTGTGTGTGTGTGTGAGAGAGAGAGAGAGAGAGAGAGAGAGAGAGAGAGAGAGAGAGAGAGAGAGAGAGAGTAGCTTCAATATTTTTTTCAGTTTTATCGGTACGACGTCTGCAGTGTGACAGTTTATAGTGATGTCTAGCACAGAGGCATCATGCCGCAGACATGTAGCATGATGTCCCACCCAGTCACATTATCCTGACAGCAAGCCGACCAGTCCTAACACTAACCTCTTAATGCTGAGCGCCATGCGAGGCAGCTGTTAGTACCATTTTTGTAAGTCTTTGATATGACTCGACCGGGGAACGAACCCACGACCTCCTGCTTTCGCGGCGGACGCTCTAACCACTAGACCACCGGAGCGTTTCAGATGCTGCGAGTCGGACACGAGTCCTCAAATTTAAAGGAAGGGGTAAAGAGTCGAAGTGTTATTGTCAATAACTAATACATGGCACACATAACACTTGACTAAAAGGTCCCGAACAGGAAAACTGGCTTGCAAGTGGTCCCGTATACAAAATTAATTTATATTTGTTATACCATAAAACCCCGTATCAGATAATTTGCAATAGACAGATACTGAAGGCATAAACAGGTGGACCAATTGTGCTCAAAATAGTAAACATGTCATCAATAAAAAATAGACTTCCTAATGTGCCTGTATCTTTCCCCCGGAGTGTTCCATTAAAATAATCACATTGTCACATTCAGTGTAAAATTTGTAAACAATAGGAATACGGCAGCCTAGGAAAACTTGGAACACAGCTCAAACAAGGTATGCCTTGAATATGCTGGTCATTAATGTTTATTCCGCTTGAGGTGTCTACAATGCTAATTAGGATTGCCGTAATACTGATTTACTAAATTTGTCAACTTAATCAATTAGTCAACTTTATTTATGCCAGGAAATATAATCTGCTACGGTGTCTCTTGAGATAAGGATTTCAAAACGCAATTTTACGGCTATGACTACTGCCTAAAACAAAGTCAAGTGTGTCATGTGTGGGAAATATATCGCATACGTCATTTCGTGTTTATAGTTCAGGTCCGCATTGTAAATAGGAGTGCAGACGTGTTTACACTTGTGATATTGATCTTTGCCAGTCAATTGATCTGTCCATTAACATAAGTGGCCTCATCTACAATGTTAATTATGCTTATTATTTGATAAATCCCCGTATCCGATACTTTTCAACAAGAAATGCAGTGAAATGACTTTCAAACCCAAACCGAGGTGGGCCGATTGTGATCAAAATTTTAAAGATGTCGGAAACAAAACTGAACTTGCTCAAGTTCAAATATCTTAGGAGGATTTTTTCTTGAAAAGAATCGCATTGTCGCACATGTTTGCAAACATCGGTAAGCAATAGGAAATATTAGAACATAAATAAAACTGGTTTATGCCTATAATATATACATGTCAATGTGTATACAGTATGATATGCTAACTAGCAATGTCACAAATAGTAAATATTATAATTTACACCCGGAAATATCTCCCACCGTATCCTTGAGATGCTATGACTATACAACATGCGTCATGCAGCGATGGTTGTAGGGCAGTGCGGAACTGTGCGAAATGACGATATGTCCCCAAATCTATTTTCTATATCACTGAAGAAATTTATAGAACTCTTATTCGAAAAATAGTTTTGCTTTCAAAATGAAATTATCTTTAAATACTGTTTTAATTCTGATCTCTTAACAAACTCCAAACATTGTCGGGCCCACCCACCAGCTAAGTGGCCTCATTGCATCGCCCGAATACTCAAGAAGTCATTTAGATAAAGGAATGAACAATCATGTATCTACAAAATAAAGTGTCACGTGACTGCGGCAATTCGTATTTCTGATTTATGTTCAACGTCACACCTCACACGGGTGAATAAGTGCAAAAGTGTTTACATATTCTGGTAAACATTTAACTTGATCAGTGAGCTGACCAGGGTCAAAATTAGTACTGAACAGTTAAACAGATGTAAGACAGAGTTGGATTAAGGCGTAGGCGGAGGATGGGGGTATTAAGATGGGCATTGGCAGCGCCGGATTAAGCACCGTGGAGGCCCATAGGCAGTCAAACTTTTGGGGCCCCAGACCCACGGTCACGGTCTCATGGGGGCCCCTCATGGGGCCCATAAAAGTCGCGGGGCCCATAGGCAGTTGCCTACTCTGCCTAATGGGTAATCCGGGACTGGGCGTTGGGGCCTTATCGCTTTAGAAATGCACGTTGAAATCAGTCCATAAACTACCCTTTACACGTGCATAATTGTTATAGAGTTGCTACAAAAAGCATAAGGCGATTTAGACACGTAATTTTATTCACGGCAAACGGGGTTCAAGTTGGGTTGGCATGACTAGTGAACCTGGGACAAGTGCATTCCACAATCCGACACCGGTAAGAGATTATTACATCACTGTCTTACGGGTTTAAGATGGATAATATTAAACCAATTAAATTTAACAATTGTTTTCTTGATGTTGAAACTTCTAAACATACTATATTGCGCAATCTTTTCATTCCGCACACTCGGGGTATGACTTGCACGACACGTGAACAATGACACAATTTAGCAGATTTTCGATATTTTAATATGCTTACGGCATAATTGTTTATTTTGTAGAAATTAAGAGAACGACAAGATGCGGTGACGTTTGAAATCCACCGTAGGTTTCAATACCTATCATGTCAATATTTTGATTATGTGAAATAAAAATGAAATTTCTCACCCAGTTTAAAGTATAAGTCTAAATCAAGACGTGTTTATAACATTCAGATGAAAACCAACTGAGTTTGAAATAGGCATTTCCGTTTGTTATAAAAAGCATATAATTAAAGAATAAATTTTACACTAAAACGAAATTAAAAATAATTTTGGAGACATGGAATACATTTTCCCTGGTTTATAATTATTTGGCAAAATTGAAAAATAAAATAAAAAAAAACACTCACCTGTCCCTTGCTGAAGGGAATACCGATAACTCCAATCCTTTCCGTAGAGTTAATATTCATCTGTTCAACGCTTCCTGGCATCTTGACGTGGTTACTGTAAACGATTTCTAGATTATTCAGTTGGAGTAGAAATGTGTTACTTTCATACGGACACTGGCGTATTTAAACATACGATGGACACGCCTCCAGTTAGGGTGTGTACATTATTGACGATTTTGATTGGGCACTCCCCCACGCAAAGCATTTTAAAAACCAGTATGACCCAGTATCAACTGGAATGCACACCAATCGAATATGACTTTATTGGGCTGTGTAGTTCCATTGGATATAATCATGTAAACTCTCGTAATTTCGAGGTATTTTGAGTTGTTTTTTTCTGTTTTGTGTTTGGCGATACAACGTGATCTAATAAACTATTTAGTGCTCTTAAGACTCACCTGTTTCGACTGCAGGGACAAACTTAGCGACCTAATCATGTTTTGTATCTTATATGTTTTCAGCATGTTTTTATGTTTTCCAGTTTCATTGTTTTTGTCATTTGTTGTTCTGTAGTGTAGTATTAGTATTATTGCAGACTTATATCTCTCTCCTTGTGTAAATTCGAAGATATATTTGTGTTTGAGCGCACTCTTATTGCTTTTGTAACATAGACGGTTTCAAACAAAGTAATAACAAAAATGAATTACAAAATAACTCAAATACTATTTATGTTGTAACAACTCATTTGACCTCTCTGGATCATCTCATTTTGTGGGGTAGGAACATGTACATATAAATATATAGATAAATATAATCCGAACAATTATTTTCTTGTAAAATTTATTAAACAGAACGCATGCGTGATAAGTAAAAGAAAAAGGTGGCATTTACTTCTGGACCTTGTTTAAGCAGGTCGGTAAAAGAAGGGAGGCAGTTTATAAAAACCGAAATTTTTAACAAACAACCAAAAAAGGTTCCAACACAATAATTTCATTGAATATTTACAAATTATTTACTAAAGAACTTGTCTCTGAAAAAGAAAAAGAATTGTATTAACAATGGAAACACTCTTACGAATGTAAACATTCCTCTTAACCAATAAGAAATCTGACATTTATGTGTAAAGATTTAGTAAAGAGTAGAATAAATAGACCAATAAAAAAACAAGAGGATTAGTCCAGATGCAAGATTGATGATCACGCCTGGAAAAATCCTTGACTGCATGGATATAGAATTTCATACTAATATAATGATTTTAAAATGAGATGTTTTCTTTGGAAGTAAAATGTTTGGTGATCTATTTCACATTTTCATTTTGATTGCAAAATATTTAATTTATTATAGTCTCTAAGCTGAAAAAGATACATTTTTCAAATTTCAAATATTTTTAAGAGTTGTACAATATAATGTACACGGTTTAAAAGAAGTGTATCCTTTGTTTAACTTTAGCAGCTTGTAGAATTGTAGAATACGGCTAAATACTGATGCTGTAGTTTTACATACATTTTCAAGTCGGAGTAACACCCTAGTTTTGTTTATGAACGTTAGCAGTAATGCATATATTTATTTGTGTCTGACAGCGTGTGCGCGTGTGTGTGTGTGTGAGAGAGAGAGAGAGAGAGAGAGAGAGAGAGAGAGAGAGACTGAATAATAACCTATTTTTGCAACCTGTGTAAGCTAGGAACCAGACTTTTTCTTTGCAACCATTATGCAGAACACCCAAAACACCGTGGTCGGTGGTGTTCAAGGGAATATGCATAACAATTACATTTAGATAATGTCACCCACCTCAACCCCAAGATAACATACTGCTCTGGTGATAGCCATTAGATTTAATTGTAGTTGGATACGGGAATCGATGCGTATATAAGCATAAACTTTGTGCACAACGGTCCGTGACATGTTGGCGCCGACCGGTTTGGCGTAACCGTTTTGGCGCTTGGACGTTTTGGCGCCGGCCGTTTTGGCACCAACAAGATGATTAACATCAAAAGATTTACACTTTAACCTTAAGATAATTATAGAGACAACACGGCATTTACAAAAGGATTAAGAAATAACAATTTAAGCAGGACGCTTAAGATAATTGACTCTAGTGGTATATTGTTTTATGAGTCATGACCACTTAAAGATTAACAATTTAATATTTTAATGTCTAGCGTGTTATTCATATATGATACGGTAAAAGAAGTTCACGCAAAGGATTAACGATTAAGCAATTCAGGCGCAAACTCACTTCTATATATATTTGTTTGCTTATATAAGTGTGCTGTCAAATGTATTAACGTAAAAGTTTTTTTTTTCGGAAATGAGCGTTATGAATCGAAGCGTGATCAAGAAAGTACGTGCACGATGGATATCAGGTTTTTTTTTTTAATAAATACAGTGCCGATAAGCTTAAAACATTGTAGCGATGCGAGTTGAAAAACGAATGTAAAGCCCGTCTTCACACAGCTGAAGATAACGGCCAATTCATTTTACTGATGAATGAACATTATCATGGGAGTGATTTTGCAAAAGCAGAAATGGGCAAGATTGTGAATGATACGAGGAAAGAGGCATCAGCTTTCAGACCTTTTAGCTATGTTGCTGTTTGAATAAAATTTACAAATCAAAAACTTTTCACTTTTATGTTTCCCTTATAGTTTTAGTTAAAGTTGTTGTAATAACACATAGGCTGATCATTGGAATAATTTTACTTTTATGTTTCACTTTATATTTCACTTACACACTACATCTCTTTGATCGCTGAGCTAATCAATGTTGTCCTTATCTTCTCCACTACTGTAAGATTACCTCTCAACAGGAATAACAATTGCTCGGCGCCAAAACAGCCGAAGCCAAACCGGCCCGTGCCAAAACGGCGGCGTCGAAACGTCCTGCTTAAGTGCACAAGAGCCTATCAGACATGGCCATGGATGGTGCAGAACTGTATGAAATTTTGAGAGGCAAAAGAACAAGAATCAATTGTCCGCTTTTCGCCTGACTTCGGTATTACAACATCCAGGGTTATGAAATTGTTAGGTTTCGGTAACAGACCGACCATTTCATTTTCTCAGGTGTGGGCTGGTTTTATGGGATTTGTCGCTATGTTTCAGAATCATAATACACATGTACGTATACATGGTGGCCAGTATATTTGGTTGAAGAAGAACTCGGAAAGAATCTACGACCCATGGGAAGCTACTCAGAGGCGTAGCGATGATATTCTGCGCCCGGGGACAAACTATAAAATTGGCGCTCCAGCGATCTTGTGACAGATTTATTACCCTTGTTTTCTTATTATAATGTAACGTTGCAAGCCTCATTTTGGCGCCCCTGTACCTTGGCGCCCGGGGACATATGTACCCCGCCCCCCTCCCCTCGCTACGCCTCTGAAGCTACTAGCATGTTTTATCACATACCCACATCGGTCAAGCCTAGCTCAAACTCACGTGGAAATGAGTCTATCATGTGTAAGGGCGACCACCCCAGACCACTCGGACAACTAGTGGAGGTGTGATTTTATTTTGTGCCCTGACAAATACTTTTTTTACCTGAAGGTAATCATGGTTTCCTTCAACTCATAATCGATACACTATTATTTTGGTGTTACTATAAGTCAGGGCAAGACTATTTTAGCAACCTATTTGAAATCTTGAATTATATTTCGAAAACATTTCTCATACCCCACATCACACACACAAACACACAATAAAAGGACCAGTCACTGAACAGGGAACCAACGAAGACTAACACGAGGGCACATATCGTCAACCTGAAAATATTCCGCAACGCCATACAGGAATATTGCTTCAAGACATGTGGGACAAAAAGGAAAACCGGCCGTGATATGAGAAACTCTACCACGGCTAACCTACTGCAACGAAGAACAGACGTCCCGGAGAAAGAGGAATTAAAGCATTAGGTATTTCATTTGCCTGAATGAAAATAGGGACTCATTTGGCTTCGAGTAACCCTTTTTGACTAACCATTGGCCCTGAAAAGACTAATTTGACCTTTTTGGCACTGCCTTCAATAAATTCATAACCAAACTCACCTACCATTGACTACACTATTATATGTCGCTTAGACATTTAAATTTTTAGGGATTTTGTATGTACGCTCATGGTACTAAATCCCTTCTTTTTGATAGGATATTAATAAATATTTATAACTTAGATACTTGGCTAATTGCACAGGTGGCTTACACATTATTGGTTGTTAGGCTGTCCATTAGTACAACTGGACTGAATTTGATACATGAGCGCGTGCTTAGCTCTTCGCCTCCCTTGCTGCCTGCAGCAGTTAATTCACGTGCGTGCACGCCCGACAACTATGCAGATACAGGCGATATGAGAAAACTATTTTTCTCTCGCTTTTCTTTACTGCTATTGCAGAGGTAGGCAAATCCAATCAATGAATACTAGGGTGGGTGTGTGTAGGCTCTATTCCTACCCACCCAAACGGCCTTCCAATCACACCGCGCCAGTACAATTATTGGCCAGATGTGACGGCCAAATTAAATAGGGTTCCGTGAACCCATAAACGCCTGTAGGGTGCGCGGCACCATTCCCACCCTCAGGATAATTAAATAACTCCTACTAGGAGATAAAACAGTGCTAAGAGCCCTAGTGGACGGAGCACTTAAAGCCCATTATTCAAATCACATTTAAATGACAAGGGAAAAACACAACTTCATGAAAGTAATTCATGATTAAAATATGCTACAAAATAAAAGAATTAAATCTTTTTTTAAAAATCTTCACATTGTTTGAAAATGCAATGATCGTGTTTAAAAAGTATTTAAATAATTTATGTTTAATGCTTAAAACATGTGGTTACTTTACATATCCTCTGGATTAGTCATACGTTTGCTTTCTCACGGCTAATACTACTTTTGCAATTTTTGCTGAATACGTGTTGTCTTATGTTCTGTTATTTCAGTAGCTCAGATCGGGTTTTTTTTTTTTTATTGGTGTTGTCAAGTCTCAGATTTAACATCATTTGACGAATCCCATAATTCCAAAACTTGAAAGGATTTTATGTCTGTTTGTATTCTCCCATAGTATGTATGTTTGTTTGTTTTATTTTATTTTAATTTCATTTTTAAAGAAGTTTGATTTTGGGTTTCTACACCTCAATAACTAGAGTGCCGCTGCTCCTTAACCCTGACTGGTCTTGGAGTTATTTAAATTAGTGAACCAGACCAATGGATCTGTTATGTCCAGTGAATGATATGTGCATATTGCTATATTGTACTGTACGTTGTATTTTGTATATGTGTTAGGACTGGCGTTATATAAATCAAATTTCTTTTGAGTTGTTATTTAAAATATAAATTATGATTTTAGAAGTATTTTTGTGTATGTATGTATATTATTATTATTATTATTATTATTATTATTATTATTATTATTATTATTATTATGAACATATTTGTTTTGTATCGAGTTTAAAGAGTTCATATTTTAATAATCATTCAGCAAAGTCTAAATTCGAGAAGTTCCGATTATAGTTTTTCCAGGAAGGTCGAGTTAAGTGATATCAATGGTTATTAACTCACTGGGTTCTAGTTAATCTTATTTTAAAAATTACATTTAAATTCAAGTTGTACTATTAGTGGTGTGATATTACATATTAAATTAGTGGGCTCGTGTAGCATTTGCCCCCGGCCATTTGATTGTGGTACAGTATCTCGTGCTGCATGCTTTTTATTTGGTGAGATCTGATAAGATCAGAGCAGTTTCAAAAGTACAATTATAGAGATGCTTTGCAATCTTTGAGGCAATTATTTAAGATAAAATTAAATCCTTTGTTAATAGTTCATTACTTCCAACGGCGACATTTGTAAAGTACTAGACTAGTCGCATATCCATCTTTTTCCACAGGAAAAAAACTGTACTCGATCTATAGAGACTTCAGTCAACTAGCTTATCCGTCTCTATTGCACGTTATTCAATAATTCCTAGTACTTTAGACTTCAGTCGAAGATAATCAAGAAAATTCCATTTGCTTGTTCAAAAGTCCATACTTTAATAGTTTATTTAATTCTAAGTTAATAAATTTAATCAAATTGCCCATGTTCATTGGATTCGTTTGATCGTTTATTGTCAAGTGTTCGTATTTAGAGGTGCGTAATTTTAGCACGTGACAAAACTCTTCATTTTTTAAGGTAATTAAATATTGTATATTATTCCAATTTCATAGTTCCTAAATAAAGTCATCGGTTTTGAAAATCAGCGAACTTTCGACACTTGCATTTGATCAACTGAAAAAGTATTATATTAATAGACCTCTTTAAACTACCGCACTGCAGATATCATTATTAATCAAAATATCACATACAGTCACGCGGAAGATTATAGATCTGTAATCCTCATGTTTTCATGAGGATATTACGCTTCCTCTCAAATACTTTTATTTTTCTAATAAAGTTTTTACTGAGTACTAGTATTACAGCTAAAATATATTCTTCCTTTCATAATCTCAATCTCACAGCTAACACAAAAAACTGCATTCTAACTATCTCACTGATCAAGGGTTAAACAGTTGATAACCGTATTTGGCATAAGGGATTGATCTCAACACAAAATCATTGGTTTCTTGGAAATGTTTACCATGGTTTGAAAACTACTTATCGGCAAGCAAACAGCCAGGAATGTTTGTAATCCTAATATCTACGACGCAATTTGAGGTGTCCCCAGTGGGTCTATATCAGGGACGTTTTTTTATTTTTTTTTAATCATTGATACCTTTAAGTTTTATTACTGAATAGCCCCCGCATACCTTCGATACGTAATTTGTACAGAACATGGAATATACTGCACTCGAGCAGCCCACGTTATTTAGCCTCCAGCGTGTGGAAGAGTATCATACATTTATTTCATTCGTTGATACCCTGGATAGAGAAAAAGACGACACTCCTTGTCAGCAGTGTCCAGGCGATTGTAGGGAAGGATTGAGAAATATGTTGAGGCAGAACATGAATAAATAGGCAAAGGGTATATGTAATGGAACCTGCAGTATTTTAATCATTTCCATGTCACAGTGTTAGCCATCTAAATGTAAGGAAAATTCACTTTATTAAACCTTTCCGTCATATGGCCTATTTCTTATTGTGGCGGCAACATCAATTAATTGTATTGCATGATTGAGACAGATTTTGCTCCCTTTACGTTTTCATAGCAATCGATGCGTCAAAGGTAATCAGTTTCCTTTGAAATTTCAGCATACTGTTTTATCTGGGTACATTTTTAAAAAAAAAGAATTGGCCGTCGTTTGGTCTATTCTAGTTACTGTTTCTCACTGCTTATTGAATAAACCAGTAATATTTTCTTCTTTCTTTCTATTTGTGGCCGCAGCGTGATGCTGCCTTCCACGCATGCGTCCAAAATTTAACAAAGGATCAAAGGACGATATAGACGCAGGTGTTCTGGTCTGATGACAGGGGTTAATATAGTAAATGTGAGTATCCTCCGGGATTTAATTTGGAGTGAAAAGAAAAGGAATATTACTTATCATCCACGTACAAATGTCAGTCTATGTAAATATATTAATTACTAAAAAGCGGCCAAACATCCGACGAAAGACAGAGATAATGCCTCGTCCAGTTGATCTATGTTATCTGATATGAAAACAACACAAAAGCAGATATCTCACATCATACAGTACTCAGCAATAGCAATGCACTGTTTAGGTGGTTTGTCGATTGGACAAAGAATCTGTTGATATAACAGAAGACAAATTTCAGTGCATTTTATATTAATTTCGCAACTTTCTTTCATATGGCCTCTGAATTTCTCCACTCCAAACCAATGGTTGTAAATAGAAGTTTAAACTGGCAACAATGTCGCCAATATTTAAAAAAGGTAGCCAGATGTTGTATTTTGCCACCAATAAGGGAAAAAAGTTTGCGACATTGGCGAAGCCATACGCGATGCCAGAATAAACTTTGTACACGTTGTTTTGTTTTTTTACACTTTTAAAAAGAAACAACTACTTTTTTGTGTAGGAGCAAATACATATAAAATTTCAGGAGCCATGCCACGATCGATTTTTGTATTCATGCGCGATCTCTTCCCCAAAATGATAATAAACTTTAAACCTTTTCTCGTACTTTTAAGTAAGATTATTTGTCATGTAGAAGAAGAATGTATACGAAATTATGGGAGCCACACCACGATCGTGTTATATCCACATTCCGTCTTGTAACGGAGCTTGCTATAGCGCGGTCACACACACACACACACACACACTATAACGGTTATTCCGTCACTCAGTTTGTCTCGGTCATGCCGTATACTTCATCAGATTGTGTAAGAAACTACAGTAGGTTTATTGTGTGTGGTCAGCGTGTAGATATGAATGTTTTGATCGCTTTCTTCTTGTTTTAATTAACCGATTGAGTTGAGGTGTGTACCATTACGTCGATTTGATTTGGCACTCCTCCATGCCAAGCACATGAATACCAGACTGACCCAGTTCTAACTGGTATGTATCTGCACGATTTTGTTTTCCTTTCACTATCTGATTCTGATTGGTTATTTCACAACTAACCCAGATTATGCCACACCGTTTCAGCGGTGGATGTCAATCATGGGTCAAATGTAAATGGAGGTGCTGAATTTAGTTCAGTAAAAAAAAATACCTCAGCCTATGTTCACATATATTTTATCCAGATATCAAATAAAAATGTTTTAACATTATTCAGTCCATTAAAATTATGAAAATTATTTGTCTTTTAAAAATAGAGGCATTAAATACTTATCTATAATGAGGCTATACATATGTCGGATAATAAAAAAACAAGTCATGTGACAATGTTCCGTGTTACGCAGACACGGAATGGGCCATTAAATATGAATACTTTTTGCCTTCGTGAATATATCTAAACTTTACTCTCTCTCTCTCTCTCTCTCTCTCTCTCTCTCTCTCTCTCTCTCTCTCTCTCTCTCTCTCTCTCTCTCTCTCTCTCTCTTGATCTTGATCTTGAAAAGAATGTCCTCCTAATACATGTCCTATGACGACGCATCGCTAGATTTAAGGGCACAAGAACACAATTCAAGACAGGTAGGTGCGCAAAGGTTGTCTGATTGGGAAGAAACGGATACAAGTTATGGTAATAATAATGATCCATTTCTTTCAGTTAAGTATCCTGCAGCATTTAGCTGTGGGTATATAAAAGAATAACTTATTTAAAAGATTCCTTACCTTTTTTCCACAGACTTTGATGCAATATACAGCAATGGTGGCGTCCGTATGCAATGACATACTTATGACTAATCCATTTATTGGCAATAAGAAGAGGATTATGTACAAAACTTGGAGAAAATTAACATGGGCTGATTATTGTTTCTTTCGAGTACAAAACTTGGAGAAAATTAACATGAGCTGATTATTGTTTCTTTCGAGTACAAAACTTGGAGAAAATTAACATGGGCTGATTATTGTTTCTTCGAGTATGCTGTTTGTAATAAAATAAGATTCTACTCTCTACTGAACAACTTTGACAGTAGTCCCTATAGAAAAGGTACGGAGCATGTACTTACCATAAGCAACATTTTATGACGAAGAAAATGTCACAAATCTCCATGTGTTTTTGTAATAATAATAATAATAATAATAATAATAATAATAATTGTGAAACAATGTTTTAGTATCAAATATTACGATGTTCCCCCAAAATAAACATCTCGGAACATTGTCATATTCTATGCTCTAATGTCTTTCTTTTATAAGTTGTACATCTATCAATTCTACCGCACATGGCAATTCAGTTTTCTACACTTTATTAATTAATTAATCTTGCATTTAAATCTGTTATCACTTTTTTGCTATAAATAGCAATGGTAATGGGTTCAACGCGAACTATGCCAAATGTAAGACTTTGGTATAATATCTTCCCTCTATGTAACCACCAGCCACATTCAGCTGTCTCCTGCTTTTTAAAGCATCTCACAATGCCTTTGCCAATGACTACATCGTACATTGATAAAAACAATTTTCCCCAGTATTCAAATGTCATACCAAAGAAACATTTAGCGAAATCACAACTAATATTTATTTAATTAATTTGTGCAAATAAGTCTCATCTTTTCCAAATACGTGGCCTATTCGATACACCTTGTAGTCCACCGAAGAAATGCTGAAATGCATACCACAATTACAATGGTTCAAATATTATAAATCAGAATATTTACCCCATATTTACAAAATTTTGTTATGGTAGCTAATAGCAAATACTTTCTATTATCGTTAGTCAGATATAAGGAAGAATTGACCGAAGACATCTGAAGATATAATTAAGTGAACTACATGCGGTAAAAAATGAGAGGAAAATACCTTAACTGTAAAGCAGCAAATCAGTCAGTGTAAAATATGGATTTTAGGAATCTTTTGGATTATTTTGTCCAACACATCCCACAACTGTACTTTCAATATTGAAAGTTTGATAGCCATCCATATACATGTGTGCGTGTAATATGACTGTCGGTCAATTTGGCAGCACCCATTACATAGCATCGTGATGTTTCCATAAGCAATGTACTCGCTGCCCAGTGAATATAAATCATGTTAACCTCGTTGCATCTTGCTTAGATTCATGCATTATAATTACACTACAATCGTTCAGTATTATATAATGTCGTGATCTATTATGCGTAACATGCGTAATATAATTGTCTCTTTAAGCTCATTTAAATACCTTTTATGCAAAACAGAGTGCCCTAAACATTGACATGATAGGTTTGTTTTTGTTAATAATTTGTGCCTTTTCAATTATTATGTACTATAAGTTCAAAGTTCGAAGTTACCAAGGTCCAGTTTGTATGATTTGAGTTTTCGCATGATAAATCATTTTCTTTCATTCATTGTTAACTTGGGTTGAGGCAGGCCCCAATTGATTAATAGTTCAAAGGTGAAAGGTCAAATTCTTGACTGGAAGATTGGATTTTAGTCTCATTATGTTTTGGAATTGTACTCAGATGGTAACAATGTTATAGGTCAAAACTCACTGATGTAACAATTGTGATAACAGTTTCCGCATGAAGAAGCAGACTACCTAAAGATTTTGTAGAAAATGCGAGAGAACGCAGATACAAAAATCACATTAGGGAAGGAAACTGATTTCCTATTGTCCGAGTTTGACATCAGGAACCATAGGGGTCTAGGGTATAGAGAGGTGTAGATTAATTCCAATATCTGGCATTCTTTGAATTTGGTTTAGGAAAGCGACAAACAACAACAACAACAACAACAACAACAACAACAGCAACTAATAATAATAATAATAATAATAATAATAATAATAATAATAATAATAATAAAGCAATTACTGATTTTCACCAGATAAATAAATTGTAATGTTAGCTTATATATCATAAGTAACAAGTCCGCTCCATATATAAACAATTTGTCCAAAAGGACAGTCGAGATCATTTGAAGATTTCCTATGCCCAACATATTTTAGATCCGAAAGTACAATTAGGTTATCGTTTCAGAATAATTTAGGAATAAATGTCCACGTTTTTATTATGAAAATTTGCTTACTGTCTGATGTTTGTTTACACGTTTCAAATCATAGATAGTATCATGGAGAGTATTTTCCGTGATTTTCGTAACGGTGCCTATATGTATTGTAATCCAATTGATAACCATATGTAACCGTGACTAGATTAGTGTAATAATATTGATAATTATATATAACCGTGACTAGAGATATTGTAATAACATTGATAATTATACGTAATCGTGACTAGATGGTTCTAATAATATTGACACCCATACGTCACCGTGACTAGATGTATTGACATAATATTGATACTCATACATAACCGTGACTAGATTATTGTAATAATATTGATAATCATACGTAACCGTGACTAGATGTATTGACATAATATTGATACTCATACATAACCGTGACTAGATTATTGTAATAATATTGATAATCATACGTAACCGTGACTAGATGGTTTTAATAATATTGACACCCATACGTCACCGTGACTAGATGTATTGACATAATATTGATACTCATACATAACCGTGACTAGATTATTGTAATAATATTGATAATCATACGTAACCGTAACTAGATGTATTGACATCATATTGATTATCATATGTCACCGTGACTAGGTGTGTTGTAATAATATTATCATAGGTAATCGTGACTAGAATATTGTGTGTGCGATTTCATATTTTAACGTAGATTCAACTGTATGTCAGTCATATTTCTACGATGTCTGCAGTGTGGCAGATTATCGTGATGTTTAGCACTGGGGCATCATGCCGCAGTCATGTCGCATGATGTCCCATCCAGTTACATTATTCTGACACCAGGCCGGCCTGTCCTAACACTAACCTCGTAATGCTGAGCACCAAGTGAGACGGATACTAGTATCATTTTATTAAAGTCTACATACATACATACATACATACATACATACATACATACATACATACATACATACATACATACATACATACATACATACATACATACATACGCACGCATACATACTTTTATTCTGAAAAAAGAAAATGAATTGTCACGCAATCAAGATATCTTCAATCATCATTCAGTTTCTACTGACATAATTTACTGTCCTGCATTTGAGCAATTGAATAATTTACAAGCAAATCGGTCAACACTGTACAGACTGCACTGAAATAAACATTCTATTTCCCATGCCCTGGAAAACAACATCAATGGCGAGAAAACAGTCTGTAATTCAACGCAGTTCTGGAAGATTTCGTCTTCTCTACAAGTGTTTATAAGGAAAGTAGCTTTTCAGTTTATTTCGTTCCAAAATTGCAACCTATATTGAAACACCATTTGACTTTACAAACGTTTCAGAATTATCCGTGTGATATTAATAAATGCGATACTGTAGAATACATCAATTTTATTGTAACACAGTGAATGCATGACCAAACCAACTCTAAAAAGAGAACTAATTATTTCCGATTTTAAAAAAAAAGCTACCGCGTTTTGTTTCACAAACTTGACGAACGCCTACTTTTTTCTTCAGAAACGTCAGATATTGCTAAAATAATACTTTTCTGTTGTGAATTGACTATAGTATTTCATCACGAGAGATTCGGAAGCATTCGCACCACTCCAGTGGCCTAGTGGTTAGAGCGTTCGCCTCAGACGCGGGAGATCGTGGGTTCTATCCCCAGCCGTATCATACCAAACACTTACAAAAATGTTACTAACAGCTGTCTCGCTGTCCGCTCAGCATTATGAGGTTAGTGTTAGGACTGGTCGGCCTCGTGTTAAGATAATGTGACTGGGTGGGACATCATGCAACATGTCGGCGTCATGATGCTCCAGTGCTAGACATCATTATAAACCGCCACACTGCAGACATCTTAGCGATATAACTTTTAAAAAAATAAAGCTACGTTAAAAATCCAAATCACACACACACACACACACAAACACACACAAACACACACTGAAGCCATAGCAACCGATATAAACTAAGAAAATTAAAATTCTACTGCATTTATTTTAAGTGATTTCAAATAATAGTCTCAGATTACATTCCATTAATTTACATATTTTAAATGATATACTTTTCTTGTGCAAAGAAAAGCTTTGAACGTTCATTTATTTTCATTGTGAACTTGCTGTCGTGACCAATACAATTTATTGGTAAAAACCCTTTTCAAGTTTTGCGTGCTGTTTATTTTTAAAGTGGTTGGATTGTTGGTTCGTCGGATGGATGGATGGATGGACGGATAACCATATATAGACAGACAGACAGACAGACAGACAGACAGATAGATAGATAGATAGATAGATAGATAGATAGATAGATAGATAGATAGATAAAAGCTCACTTGATCATGTGTGCGGCAAGAAATTTTTAATTCCAATCAATAAATAAATGCTGATTACTGCTTTATATTGTCAGTTTTTCGACCTTCAATGAGAATAAAATAATGTAATTAATTTTTAACCTACAGTATGTTTGTGAAACGAACTGAGTGTCATTTAATACGCTATTATTAGTTAATTTATCATTCAAATACCCCACCCACGTCTAAAAGTAGTCAACATATGACAGTTTTAGAAAATAAGAAGGCAGTTTCCAGTTTTTAAATTTCCTTTTTATGTGTATGTGAATTTATTTAAAACCTGCTAATTACTGTAGTATCCTGGTCGTTCTCATGATTAAAGAGATTAAAGAAATGGCACACAATCAGAGTAGTGAATCATTTAAAAAAACAATTCAGGGTGGGCACATACAGTTGGCTCGTATTTTTTGCACGCTAATACACCCAGTCTGCGTGTCATATTTTTAGTTTGGAGTTTGCATTATAAAGGCAAATATGGACGAGGGAGTGTCAAGGAAATAAGCGTGGTTCGATACTATTTATAATGTGGGGAAGATATAAAGGACGGAAAAGCTGAGCAGTTAATTGTAGAATTTGTAGCTTATTTGTTTATTTAAACCTATTTATACCTATAATAGACACTTGTATATTTATGTAGTTATTGGCGAGAGAGAAAAGACGTATTTGGTAATTTAGGAAGAGTTTATAGTTATTTAAATTTTCCTTTTGCATATGATAGTTTATGCACCCACCAACACTGCAAATCTTAGGCATATCTTAAAATGTGTAAATGTCCCCCACACGGCATACGTTACTCAAGTAACTAAAACAATGGCGGTTGTTTTCACCTCGGCGGTCGTAACTATGCACTGAAAATGCCCGGATGTGAAAAAGTGCCCGGATTCCCGACCCAACCTATTCCTTGTGACATAGACCTAGGATATCTGTGCCCCATACTTCGCTAACATGTAGGTTCCCTGCTCCCTCTAAAGAAACGGGGTGGGGTAGTATTTAGTATAGATTTTCTATGACATTAGGTGGTTTAGACACCGGGGGATCAACTTTTTTTGTTTCATTTAACATTCATGGGTTGAGCGAGATGAGTTAGGGGCTCTAGTCCGCACCCTAGTGGACGGTAAACCGGAGCTTCCTCTCCCATATCTCTCTCATCCACGTGTTTTATATACAATTTTAAATTTCAAATTTTAAAATAATTTTATAACAATTTTAGTCAATTTAGCTCATAGGGTGGGAAGGTGAGTCAGGGGCCTCAGCCCGCACTTGGTGGAACATCACCTCTAATGGACGGTAAACTGAAGCCTCCTCTCCCACCTCCCCCACTTTGTGATGTCATGCAAGTACAGACTACTTATTTATTTTTATTATCTCTCCGAATGCAATCATGTTTTTAATTATGGATTCAATGTCCTTAAAAAGTGTATCTTTGTCAAAGTCTCCATCTAGGAAGTGTATGTTGCTCCTCCGGTACCTTTCTCTTCTGCAGATCTCCATAATTAACTGAACTCTTTGATTCCTTCTATTATCACAAGTTGTGATCACGTGGTCTTTGGTGAAGTATGCTCTTTTGCATAAACAGTATTTCGGTTTGACTTTTATCAAACGCCTCCCTAGAGCTACGTTGCCAGTGAACCATGCATTATGGAGATATTTTAAAATAAGGTTTTGTAATTTTAATGATTTAATTTGGGACCAATGTCTCCCTCCACTCTTATCCAGTTTACCCCCCCCCCCCAACCTCAATTTTCTTGTTCTACGTTACATCTAATGTTGTTGGTAATTTCCTTCCTTATCCAACTATATGTTTCTTCTTTCGGTTTGTTCCATAATTCTTTCTTGTCTGAATATACATATAAGGTCCTTGATCAACGTTCCCTCTAAGCTGCGCGCGTGTGAGCGCGCGCATCTGCTCAGGCATCCCCGCGCAGCTGCTCAGGCATCCCCGCGCAGCTGAATTGTCAATTTTGTCTCAATACAACGTTAAATTTTGCTCGTCTCCGTAATGCTTGCGCAGTGCAGCGAGCACTGCGCGCACATCTACCATTCGCTTAGAGGGAACGTTGTCCTTGATACTTCTAAATTTATGAATACTTCTAATCTCCCCATCCCCCCCTCCAATATATTGTTTTTGGATATATCTGATCTATTTTTAAGGCTAAACCCAAACCATATATATTACACACACACACACACACACACACACACACACACACACACACATGTATATATATGGCTTCCCATGGAGTCTTGGGTTCTGCATTCATTATTTTAAATGTTTAAATGTGTTTAATATATATGCGCATCTTCCATTTATACTAATACTATCTTTGTGGTCCAATCTATTTAATGTGTAACAGACTTTTCCAGAACATTAAACATACAATTATCGTCTGCTGAAATCATTACCTACAGCTAGTGGGGATCTTCATAAATTACTGCGTTGTGCGGGTAGTAATAAAATGTTACATAACATGTGATAATACGTGGGAAAATAAGAGAACTATAAAATAGGACACGTTATTTGTAGTCATATTGAATTGCATACAAAGTCAGGATGATCAACAACATTCCACTTCAGGGCCGTGGACATGGTACGACAACTAGAACAAAATTACGGGGGCCCAGAATGGTCAGGGTCACCCAACGCCGTCATAATTTGTCACATAGCCGGCTGGAAAGCTCTTCCTAGGACCCACAAATCCTGTCCGCAGCCCTGTTCCATTTCAATCGACCTTGAACCATGGTCTGATTCATTTATACAGTTTCATATTGTCTGGCACTAACATGTCTCTCTACTTTCTTTTTGTTTTATTTTAAAGTTTCACTAATTATATTTACGAATAACGTGTTGGAAATACATAGGGAGAAAAAAGAAACTTTTGATATGGCTCCATTCAGGTTTGCTGGGTTGCATGCCACACTAAACATCTTTATGCTCATTATTCATCAGTATTTCTTTTATGTATAATCTAAAGTTCAAGAATAACGATCTTAATTGTTTCATATGTGCAAACTTTTTCTAGTGCATTCGAGAAAGACATGAACCCTCGGACATAAATGTTATCCCAAAATTATTTATTTCAATATTTTTATATAACTGTTATTTTAAACTGTTATTTTAATCATTATGAAGTAAATATGAGAACGGTAAACAGGATTTGCCTACAGATAGTCACCTATTGACAAAAAATAATAACCTTGAAAAGGCAATTGTTGGGTCTTAATAACGCTCACAAGTGGTATGTTGTCAACCTGCGGGTCACGTGTTCTCGTTTTACACTCTTACGAATATGATATTATGTACTTAGGCTGAAATAAAGTTAGACGTACTATAAATCAAAGAGTCGACATGCGTTGTATCAACCGTTGCTTATAAGAAGTATCCTACTGCAAATTGCACCGTTCCAGATATGCCCATAACGCTCCGGCATATCATAGTCTGTGCAGTTTGTTCAGAGTAATAGAACAAATAACATAGACCCCGATTTGCCGGTAGATTATACTACACGGATTAGAATCGTTGTTCCTTGCTGTTTGATTAGATTTATCAGCGAGTATAGCCGTTAAGCAATGCAGACTTATTTTTCTTTATTATATGAAGCTACAAAGAAATGTCATGATCTCCATCGATGAACCAGATAATAGCCAGAGATGTTAGAATGATTTACAAACTCAATTTTCATAGTTATTTGTGAACTGTGGTATACATGAGTATAAAAGGCCCAGTCATCCTTTTTGCAAGATCTGGTTAACAGTAGAACGTAGGTTTTGTGTTGATCGAATTTTAATTCACTTTACGTTCTAAAGCAAGACGGATTTTTAACCCAGCAATTTGACCCCTCCTTGTTGTCAATGCCTGCTTCTCTGGTCTTTTAATTTCCAGCGGAATTTGGTTTTTGAAAGGAGACACTGAATAGAGCCAATGGAATAACAGTTACTTGTTTGGTTGTAATCTTTTATATAACCATCTACATTTACACGTGTGTCCCGGCTGCCCAACAAGAGGTCGTGAATTCAAAACTCGCGGCCGCTTTTATAAAAAAAAACAACGACTCCATTTTGTATCATTATGTTAACAATTTCTTGAAACTCGTTCATCCCAATTTATCACTCCCTTGCTAGGACAGGCAATAACTAGTTTGAAACATGTGTCTGAACAACATTTGTAAAGGAAAAAAAGCTTAAGGCCTGAATTTGGCATTTTTAAAGTTGACTATTTTTGCAATCACCATTTAAAACAATAATTGTATCTGAATATGTCATTACCCAGCAACGTGAAAGATGTAATCTGTCGTGATTCAGTAACTAAAATGTTTACTGAGAGCTTCATTTTCATTTTAAAGCATGTGCGACCCAAAATCAATAGCGATGGTATTAAATGACGCACCTTAATTCTGACTTGTACCTGTAGCTGTTTACTTCAAAACCTTATCACGTACCCCAACAAATCGCCCAAATCTTTTTTTGTGTGATTAGTAATATTGATGTTCCTTTTAAAAGATATTTGAAAAACCTTGGCCCGTGGTCTTAAATAATATAAACACTTATTCAGTACACGTTCCGAGTTTTCCAATAAATTGAGCGTGCTTATTTGTCGGTTTCATAAAGATACGCATGTTTATGAATTTCGAGTCTTGTTTGAGAACATTTACATTTATTGAATGTTAAGTCAATATTAAATTGCAGTAATACCTGTATGTACAAATTTCTTTTGTCGCCATTATCAGCGCCTGCTAGTCGGCCATTTCACTGTCCAACGGAATTTTTCTCTTACATGTGATACTGAACGGTACATTGGTTTGTTTGGTTGTGATGTAAAATATAATACAATGTTTGAGAAACATTTTTCAAAACATTATAAGACCCACATTTTGCTTTTTTTAAATTTGTTATGATACATTCATTTAAAAAAAAAGTAGAAATAGTTCTTATCGCATTATAATACAAATGATTAAATAAAAGAATGCATTTGCTGGGAACTACATCAAATTCCGTGATGAAGTATGTATATTTTATCAAAATAAATAATAGAGATGATGTCAAAGCTCTTATTCAATCATGACCTGCAGCAAAACATTTTTTACTTGGACTTTCCCACATTCCTCACCTCGTGACTAGAGATGTGACTAGTAATAGTGACGTTCGATTAAAAGATATTTAGAAAGTTCTATATAATGGGCTAAAATAAATGATATTCAGAAAATTTATCCACCTTTCTAACCGAAGAAGCATGTTCACGTATCATTTGCACCAATATATGCATGTACATAAATGTGGAGTAATGTTTCTCAAAATTTACATTTATTAAATGCAAAGAAAGGAATACATTGTCGAATTGGATATTGTTTTATTCATATATTGTCCTCACTGTTCCTTACGACATTTTGTATAAGTTGCATGCCTAAAACGTCTAGATAATATTATAGACTCTTCTATAACTTTGTTGATATATATATATATATATATATATATATATATATATATATATATATATATATATATATATATATATATATATATCAACAAAGTTATAGAAGAGTCCATAATATTATATATATATATATATATATATATATATATATATATATATACTATGATCACAGTTAATTAGGATGAAATCGATGTGATGTATCGAATTTCGAATAAGCAGTGAACCTTAATGTGAATGTGCCCAGCATAACAATTTTATCACATTTAGACCAGGAGAGTACTTGGGTAGGGTACTTTAGACCTTTATTCTGAATTTTTTACATATTGGTGTTAATACTTCAAAGGGGCCAGTGTTCCGATTCAATGAATTGACTGAATAACTTAAAACGGGGTTGAGAAAGAGGCAGCTGAACTTCCGTGTCAAATAGCAATTCTTTAAAGGAAAAGTAATATAACGTAGTTCAGAGATTCTGACATACTAAACAAATGCTTGTCTTAGGAATTGTTTTGGAAACCGCTGCTTATGATTGGCCGAGAGAAATTAAGGCGTACATCTTGTATATAATGGGCATTTAAAGTGACAGAATTAATCGAAATTCTTTTGTCCGACATTTTCTGAGAAAGAGAACGCTAGCTTCGGGGGAAGCCTACGAAAGGAAGAGTGCTTTCCTCGTTAAACAAGAGAGGGACCATGTGTCCCTCTTGAGAGAAAGACATAGTTCGGTGCTGGATGCACAAATTCTCAAGTTAACAGCATAAAGTAAACAATTGTCCGATTGAGAGGGAACTCGACAGTCCGGAGCCGTAGTCCGAAAGAACGAAAATGGAAAAGTGACGAGTGACGAGTGAGGTCGAATAGAGGAAAGTGGAGAGTCGAGAGTAAAATATAGGCAATGCAAGAAAGACGAAGCAGTCGGAAAGGGAAGACTCTAGGAAATAGGAAACGTTGGAACACAGTCGAGAGGAAGGTGATACAATCACTCGTGGCCATTGAGTTCTTTTCACTACTCGTAATGATGATGAAATAAATCCAAATTTGACATTGCTGTTAAATCATGTTGATATCATTGAAGTTGAATTAAAATTGCCACTATTAATTTGTTTGATTCAATTTGTTTGTTTTTTTCTTGTCTAAAGTGGACTTGTATTGCAGTATTTCTTCCCAATGATCTTGCCCAGTTCTCTGTTGATATTCTATCTTTACTCACACCGGGTCATAATATCAAGGGATGTCATTCTCTAGATAACGTAGCTAAATCGAATTAACTACCCCTCTTACTAAAAGGGAGACCTTTACAAAGGGGGCGCTTTCGTCCGAGATTACTTTGAACAGTGTGATTGACAGGCTGAGCAAGATATTGAACAAATATTAGAGTATTCATAGCAGTGATAAATTTGATTATTGTTAAACAAGGAATTAGAGTGTGAATCGAGTCAATGTATATGCATTCTTTAGTTAGTGCACGCCATTGTTTGTTTTGTCTTTAATGTATGTTTTAACTTTGTAGGAAATTAAAATTCCGTAACTAAACTAGTTTCATAGGCGGTCATTGTCTGAAGTCAAACAATTCAGAAAGAAATATTGCATTTAGTTACTCTTGCGAGAAGAGAAAACTAAAGAAGTCCATTGTTGGTGAGGGCAAGCTGAATTCGGAGAGACATTCAGAAGTTGGTATTGCCAAACGCTGTTAGGACTTCCCGGTAAGATGGCCGCTATCGCTTAACCGCCTTGACGCAGCTCTTCTGTTTTTACGCTGTTTTACATTGTATACATGCATGTTGTCTATCTTCGTCTACATTATTGTGTTTCATCATGCATTGGCTGTTCAGTTCGTATGTGTTTCTTCATCTCCTTGTTTTGGAAACGAGAACAATTGGAATTTTTATCAGCTGTCTTCTTCCTCTGTTAAGACATCCTTTTTGTTTTGACCGCCAAACAAAGATCAGTTCGTTTTTTCTGCCTCTATCGCCCTCCTCATATTAAAAAAAAAGCTGACTGAATCTCTCTTTTTGGAGCAGTTTCCGAATCTCCTGGAGTATGGAAATTCGATAGGTGGCAACCTGATTATGCTTGGAGATTTCAACTTTCACTTTGATTGTCCTGGAAACCCATACAGATAAAAATCATAGATTCCATTCATGTTTTCAACCTTAAACAGTCAGTTAACCAACCCACCCATAAACTTGGTCACATTTTAGACTGGATTCTTTATATACCTGATGATAATATTATGCGATCCACCACTGTATCCCACGAACTTGCATCAGATCAGCTCTGCATTATATGCCATATGGACGTATCAGTCCCTAACCCTCCACCTTTATTTGCTACTAAGAGAAACCTCAGTATGATAAACAGAACTAAACTAATGCATGACATCCAAGAATGCCTAACACATTCTTATCTCCAACAGCAGAACAACTCGATAACTGCCAGCGTTCATTGCTTGAAAAACACGCCCCAGCCACCAAGTGCAGAGTATCAATTCAAAAGTGTTCTCTGCGGTATAGCAGGCAGTGTTAAGGACCAGCTTCGCACAGCTAAAACACACCGCCGTAAAGCAGAGAGGCATTGGCTTTCCACCAGACTCGCTTTTGATAAATAAATCAATGAAGCCGATAAGAAGAACTTCACAAACATAGTTCATTTAGCCAAACTATCCCACTTTATTACTAAGATCACGGAGAGTTCCAACTGCAAAGAGCTCTTCATGATTACTAACAAACTAATGTCAAGGAACAAATGTACACCAAAACAACTACCTTCTCTCCAGTAGACTTTCCAGACCTGTTTTCAAACTTCTTCCGTGACAGAGTACAAACCATTAGATATACGCTTGACACCACATTTTTAATTGACTAGTCGTCACCATACAGTTACGATACAGATTTCGGAGACAACAATTAGGAGCAGTTGAACTTGTCTCTATGGATTTAATAGGGACAGTCATGATGAAGAGTGAACCAAAGTCATATGAACTTGATCTAGTTCCAACATCACTGCTGTTTGAGTGCTTAGGCACAATATTGCCTTCAGTAACTGATTTTATTAATAAATCTCTCTCATCGAGGAATTCCCATCATTTTAAAAAACTGCCATCGTAAAGCCTCTGCTGAAGACACCAACACTTGACTATAACGATTTAAAGAACTACTGCCCAGTTTATAATCTCCCGTTCATATAAAAAATCTTAGAAAAAGTTGTTCTAACTCAACTTTTATCTCATTTGAATTCAAACAGTCCTTTTAGCAATGCCACAGTACTAAAACTACTCTTCTGAAAGTTGTTATTGAGATTCTCTCTACTTTGTATAACGGTAATATTACAGTCCTCATCCTCCTTGATTTGTCTGCAGCATTTGACACAATATACCATGATATATTAATTCACCTTCTTCAGCATGTAGTGGGCATTTGCAATACCACCTTACTGTGGTTCAACTCCTACTTAGTCAACATGACACAAATTGTATCTGCAAATGGTATACACTCCAGCCTGGTTGATCTATGTTGTGGTGTTCCGCAGGGGTCTGTTCTTGGACATGTTCTCTTCATTCTATACACTCAATCGCTCTCGAGTGTCATAAATCATCACCCAGTGTCTCACCAAATGTATGCAGATGACACCCAAATATACAAATCTAGCCACCCAACTGAAATTGATGCTACCATCCAAGGAGTAGAGAGGTGCATTTCTGATGTGAAATCAAGGATGACATATAACAAGCTGCAGATGAATGATGATAAAACAGAGGTCATTCTGATCACAATACAAAAGCTGTCTTAGTCGCATTATGTACCTCAAACAATAGATATTAGCAACACCAACATTAAATTCACACAGTCAGTATAAAACCAGGGTGTTACTCTAGACAGTGCCCTGACATTGCACCACCATGTCATGAACATATGCAAGGCTGCATATCTTGAGCTGAGTTGCATCAGCTCCATTCGCAAATATCTTTTAGTTGATGCTACTAAAACACTTGTGTGCTCATTAGTACTTTCAAGACTGGACTATTATAACTCGATTATGTCTGATTCGTCTCAATATCAACCCCAGAAACTTCAAAAAGTACAAAACACAGCTGCTCGGATCATTTTTATAGTACCACGATTAGAGCACACCACCCGCTTGTCAGTACCCTACACTGGCTATCCATTCGATCCAAAATCAAGCACAAAATTTGTTCAATGTGCTACGTTTCACTGACAGACTTCAGTCCAGCATACCTATCTGACCTCATCCATGTGTACACACCAGCAAGATACTTAAGCTCCTCCTCTGACAATCGTATACTCATTATTCCCACTATGAAACGAGTTCATATGGACATTTTGCATACCACGTCCCAGCAACGTTGAATGAATTGCCTATTGAAATTAGACAAACAAAGACACCGTGATCCATTTCAAGAGTACTCTTAAAACTCACCTTAAGTATTCTTACAGATGCTGTTTCCTGCAAAGCAGTAAGAGTTAATAAATACTTACTTATGTTAATTGGTTGTTATTACAGCAACTAATTAGCAGTTAATCAGAGAGTTTGCGTCTATTGGTAAAAAAACGAATTAGGTTATGAATGTACCCAATAAGCGGAATCTGTTGAGCGGCCGAAAAATAAAGAATTAGACAAGTTGAGGAAATGGAGAAAGAAATAAGTGGAAAAACTAGCTGAGGACAAAGAAAGAGAAAGAAAATCGAGTTAACCAGTTTGCAGGCCGAAAACAGAACCAGTGAGATAGAACATGCGTTTGAACATGGAGAGACTAAGGCTCGACAAACACGAAGTCAGCGATAAATGTATAACTCAGTTTGAAAAGTTAGCTTTAATCCATCATATATCCAAAGACCAGTATGCCATTAATATCTCTGCATATTTTTCAAGGAGCTGTCGAGGATGTCTATCATAATATGGCACCGACTGAAGAGACGATTACAACGCTCTCAAGAAACACTGTTAAGACAAACTTTTCGACGAGTCTTCTAAACGAACAACAGAGACACGCATAATTTCATACTCGAATGCGCGTGCTTCTCGATAACTGGATTAAAATGACAGGCACCGCGATCACTTACGAAGGCACATGCGAGGATATTTTGAAAGAACATGTCATCAGGACGTATCGTAAAGACCTAATCTAATTTAAGAGGATCGTGATTTTGTGACCTTAGAAGACATCATTGTGATGGCTGAGCGATATGAGAGTGCACACGCTCGTCCAGCAACCTGTGATGGCAAGGATAGACCCAGCGTCACTGATGTAAAAAATGCTAACGGATTGGCACCTCATAGTCGAAATGGTCAAAATGGTGGAAAGCTATGGGCTGATAATGCCAGGCGTGATCCGTTCCGTGGCCCAGGAAAGACCCAAGGGGTAGATAAGAGCACTCCTGGTAATAAATCTAATGTTATATGCTATGGTTGTGTTACGTGCTTAGGCTCGAATAAGCAGCAACACAGAAAGAGTGAAAACTAACAAGCTTGTATAACTTTAACAATGATTTTATTAAGTACAATTATTTTCATAAAATAAATAAACTTACAGTTTTAGAGAATCAAATCCAACATTAATCCAATATAGAATTCACAAAAATAATCCACTAATGGAATTGCAAGTCCTAATAAATAAATGTTCTAATAGTTTCAGGTTCGAATCTTGACGATGTAATCCAAAATGGCTGACAATGTCACGTGATGCAGTTCTCGATTTAATATCATCCAGATGAAGTTATGAAACATATGTCCTTTTCCAGATAAATAGAATAATTCTTCTTTTCCAACGAATTGACACAAAGTCCAGAATAAAATAAATAAACTCAAACAGAAAATAACACAACTAATTTCTTACAGCCCAAAGATTCTACTAATGTCAGCTTCTAAAATACAGCTATATATATTGTTTTTCTGAAGTAGACAAGTAATCACGCGCTTTTCTAGAAATTGATAGAAGGTCAGAGGAAGAGTCTACCTTCACCTAGTCACGTAATAATGGAATGTTCTAGAAGGAAATCATTCACTTATAAAATGTTGTCCCCGAAATTAACCAATGAAACTGAAGACCTGTTAACAATGTCCAAAGCAAGGTCAGGAACTAGACCACTGTAAGCCAAGGTCAAAACTTGTTTACAGTAAAGTCCAGGTCAAATGAATTTTCTAGAAAAATTTCCCATTTAATGAATAATAAATTCTAAATGACAATTTTGGATTTAATAATTAAAAATAAATAAAATTAAATCCAATAGCCGTAACAGTTTCAACACACCTGGCCATATTTTCAAAAACTGCAGCAAACATAGTCTCACGATAAATTCAGTGACCTCAGGCACTGGTAGAAGGTGCAAACCATTACAATTGTCAAATACAGCAACAGCTACGGTAAATGGAGAGAAGGCTTCCGTGCTGTATGACACCGGTGGTAGTTACCCGGCAATTGGCCAATAGGACAAAAATACTCTTCTGGTTGTCTACATTGATCTTGATTCGCCGTATGTAAAATGGCGAATTCAAGCATTGTGATTGTCAGGATTGTCGAACGACGTAACTTTAGGGTGTAGGTATGTGTTGCCACATCCTAATCATATGAGTTGTACACCTGTAAATGTGGGATCCGTAGAGACGAGGTCTATGAAGCGAAGGTCAGGGTCGAAATCGCTGAACCCATCAACGTCACCTATATACAATTTTATATCTGGTGAATTAAGTAGACTTCAAGAGGAAGATTCTACCCTTAACAAGATACGCGGAAATGCAATGGAGAAGTCCGTGCGGAACTTGCCAGACGGTGAGGTTGAGTTTGCGCAGAAGCGGGGTATCTTGTATCGATACGCTTGGAAAGGATTTGAGAGGTTTAGGCAAGTGATCTAAAAGAGAAGAGGTACTTAGGCTAACACATGAGAGTCTAATCGGTAGTCACATCGGCGTGGCGAAGACGATGTGGAGAGGAATTCTATAAGCCAGGTATGTATGGGGGTGTAAGGAGGTTTTGTCTGTCGTGTGACAAGTGTCAGCGGTTGGTACATAAGACCTCACATCTCCCAGTGCCACTAGGGAAGAACACACTGAGTTCATGGTCGCTACAGTTGCAACCGAAGAACCTGACGAAAACGGAGGAGTGGGGGAAGTACATCATAGTTGTCCTTTGATGAGGGATGAGACCTACGTCGACGTCGTTCTTGACGTAACTTTAACATCAGAACAATGTGAAGAGATGTATGAGATACTCCAGGACTACTCAAATGTCTTTACAGAAAGACCAGACATGACGGATTTGGGGCAGTTCAGTTTGAAGCTGCTGGATTAAACGCTTGTGAAACTCAAACCCTATCCACTACCTCATTCGAAGTTAGAGAATGTACGGGACGCAATTAGAACTATGAGTGATTTGGTGGTCATTGAACCAGCCAAATCTACATATAGTTCAACCGTTCTTTTGGTCCAGAAGAAGGATGGTGATCGCCGCTTTTGTGACAACTATCGGAAAGTAAACAAGATCACATAAATACAGGTCGAAATGTTTCCGAATCCTGAGTCTATATTTACCGGAGTAACCAACGCCAAATATATATTTCTAAAATAGACTTGTCCAAGAGATATTGGTAAATTCCAGTTGGTAAGAAAAGACCGTTCAAAACTTGCATCTGCAATACCAAATGGGACATACCAATGGGTAGTCATCCGTTGGGAGTCCAGAATGCACTCAGCATTTTCACCTGAATGTTAAAACTGAAAGGGGTAAGTCTTCCGATTCAATGAAATTGACGGGATATCTTAAAACGGGGTTGAAAAAGAGACAGCTGAACTTTCAATCCGTATCAAATAGTCATTCTTCTAAGGAAAAAGTTGTAAAATCGTGGTTCAGAGATTCTGACTAACGAAACAAATGTTTGTACTAGGAAACGTTTTAGAAACAACTGCTTATGATTAGCCGAGTGATATAAAGGCGTACATCTTGGAAATAATGGACATTTAAGTGACAACCTTGATGGTCGAAATTCGTTAGCCCGGAATTTTCTGAGAGAGAAAGTTGGCTCTGTGGGAATCTAATAAAAAAAATAGAGTTTCCTTGTTGAACAAGGGAGGGACCAGGTGTCTGTCTTGTGAAAAAGACATGGCTTATTGCTGAATGCACAAGTTCGAAAGTTAACATTAAGATACGCACTTTTAATTTCACGTAATATTCTATTATTTGCTGTATGCAAATTTGTTTGATATGACTAGGTTCCATAGTATGTATCATTAACTGAATTTCATAGAAATGTGTCGATGCTAGAGCTGTTATGCAATTTATCGCATTCAATCTCATTGAAATGTGTTGATGCTAGAGATACTGTGCAATTTATCGCATTCAATCTCATTGAAATGTGTTGATGCTAGAGATACTGTGCAATTTATCGCATTCAATCTCATTGAAATGTGTTGATGCTAGAGATACTGTGCAATTTATCGCATTCAATCTCATTGAAATGTGTTGATGCTAGAGATACTGTGCAATTTATCGCATTCAATCTCATTGAAATGTGTTGATGCAAGAGATACTGTGCAATTTATCGCATTTAATCTCATTGAAATGTGTTGATGCTAGAGATACTGTGCAATTTATCGCATTCAATCTCATTGAAATGTGTTGATGCAAGAGATACTGTGCAATTTATCGCATTCAATCTCATTGAAATGTGTTGATGCTAGAGATACTGTGCAATTTATCGCATTCAATCTCATTGAAATGTGTTGATGCTAGAGATACTGTGCAATTTATCGCATTCAATCTCATTGAAATGTGTTGATGCTAGAGATACTGTGCAATTTATCGCATTCAATCTCGTTAAAATGTGTTGATGCTAGAGATACTGTGCAATTTATCGCATTCAATCTCATTGAAATGTGTTGATGCTAGAGATACTGTGCAATTTATCGCATTCAATCTCATTGAAATGTGTTGATGCTAGAGATACTGTGCAATTTATCGCATTCAATCTCATTGAAATGTGTTGATGCAAGAGATACTGTGCAATTTATTTTTTTAATTTTACAGTAATGAGTTCATACGCAGAATTGATTGCATGCTATCCAAATGTTCATATGTGTAGGATTTCATAGGGTTATATGAAATAAATATGAAATAAATTTTCTTTGTTTGTCAGGACGATACTGCTTGTCATGAGTTAACGATAATTACCTATTATATTTGCTTTTTGCAATGTTTAAAAAATCTTAAAGGTTACGGATCTGTGTAATTTACGCAACAGTAATTGAACATGTAGTAGCATACGGTAAATTTTCGCTAGAGAGCTCACGTGTTATTTTATGACCCGTCGCCGTGAAGCGAGGCAAAATACTGCCGTAGTTAGGCTTTACGCAATATCAGAATACCTAGTGTGTTCTGAGTAACAAAAGTGAGGGAATTTTATGTACATCTAGAAAGTGGTACATATAGTGATTTAGGGATAGTTGTTTTCTTTAAGGAAACAGCTTTCCTAGAGGGAGGGAGACTCGATAGTCTAAAGACGTAGTCCGACAAAATAGAGAATTGACGAGTGAACTCTGAAGAGGAAAACAGGCGAGTTCAGAGTAAAGAGCTAGGAAGTCGAAGAATGATGAGGCAGTCGGAACAGGAAGATTCGAGGAAACAGGAAACGTTGGCAAACGGTCTAGAGTAAGGTTATGTTATCAGTTGTGGACATTGGGCTCTTTTCACCACTCGTTATGACGATAACTTAAATCCAAATGTTACAATACTATTAAATCCTATTGATATAATTTAAATGAATTGAAATTACCATTATTAACTTGTTTGATTACATTTGTTAATTGTCTTGTCTAAGGTTGGGCGGGCTTGTATTCCATTATTTTATTTCAATAAACTTGCCCAATTCTCTGCTGACATTTTATCTTTTCACTAACACCTGGTCATAACATCGAGGAAGGTTATTCCCTAGATAACGTAACTAAATCCAATGAACTACACCTCTTAATAAGAAGGAGACGTTACGCTTAAAACATCGACGTTTGAACAAGGTGTTGTGAAAGAATTCACGTACGTGGCCAATGCACCAATTGAATTGTCCAACAAATGTTCCGGCACAATATATATTGAATCGCTGTTAACTCTGTGTGCATCTGTTTATTCAACTGGACAAACTTTCTGTATGGAGTTTCAACAATATTAAGCGTTTTAGGGATCACATTAGAGGAAGTAAGACGAATATAATAAAAAGCACAAAAAACATTGCGTGATATCGTGTAGGAAACCTTTAACTAAGTCCCCATCGCGAGTTATTGACAACCTGGAAGACCATGACACATCCAGGAAAGATAGTAAAATATTCAAAGAAGATAGCACATGTAACAAAATACCCAATGATTACAATGAAGATCACCAAGGGCAATTATTAGATATCAACACGATCTATAATCAGTGGCAGCCTCACTCAATATGAGTCTGCTTTAAGACAAACAGAGCACAAACAGGCATTGATGGGCTATTGAAGAGCTCCTAAATGTGTAGAATACTTCGATCAGCTGCCAGTTTGCTGTTTAGTTCAGTATTTAGTGATGGATCATTTGATCTCATTTGGATCAGAATAGACTCAAGACATATTTTGCATTCGTTAGAAGATTTATTTGTTGATGATTGTTCAGATAGCATTTTATCTTAGATGGTTCAGAAAATACAAATGATATACTCTACATGATATTTTGCTTTTAGTAAGGCGATTGAAAGCAACTAAAACTTCAAAAATACTATCTTGGATATATAGAAAGGTCAGTATCACAGGTACGCAATCAATACATATATACAGGTGCTCGACCATGCCTTAAAGGCGATATAGGGGACAAGTCATGTAACCAGTTGTGAATGACATGCTGATCCAACGCCAGTATTATCGAACGCATTGGCAAAGACTCAACGATGCTATTGACTTCGATTTCGTTGCAAAGGACACAAATATTATTGAAACAATATTCAGTATCGAAGCTATTGTGCTTTCCGATGATGAGAAAGTGAAACTAAATTTTACCAAAAAGCTTCATTTTCTGATAAGTAATTAGATAAATGATTATGATAAATAGGGATTGACGGGTAACTGACCCGGCTACCCAGGCCAGTCCAGAATTTGTACTGTTCGAAAACCCGATCGGACCGGATTTCCATCATCCCCTTGCAGTAATAAAGATACAGCCAGCTGTTATACTGTTGACAAAAATGAAGGTGAGAGAGGACGCTTGAGAAACTAGACAACATAGGTTTGGAGAAACAACACCCGGAAAAGATCTACTGTGATGGATACTAGCTCCTAGTACCCTGCAAAATTTCTCCATCAGTCCGATTCTAAGAAGGTATGCCTACCGTGAGACAGCTCAGGAGATTTGCGCGTTACCAGGATAGGAAAAGCAAATAGGTTTAGACTATTAGAACTTGCAGACGAATCACGACAAAATATCCCCAAAGGTACCACAGCCGGTTGCAAAGCAAAACTTTGAATCAGCTTAGGCATTTTGCGCAAAACCATGGAATATGGATCCTGTGATGTGCAAAAAAAGCTGACTAACGTGCGCAATTAAAATATCATCTAGATGAGCCATGTCCCATCGTGAGACAGCCTCGTACAACGGAACCATATTTAGATATCCACATTCTTTAAAGGGACCAAGTGGACTGAAATACCAAGTGTAGTCGCTGATGAACCAAATGGCCGCCGTATCGTAGCTGTTTAACCACTGACGCTCCCGCCTATGTACATCAACGTGCTCATGTCCCTGAGTTAATTCTGAATAGTGTTTCGCTTATTTCGAAGATTGCATGGCAATTATTTCCCACAATGCATACCAAACAAAGATGCTGTCAAGCTTATGTCGAACATGCATCCATACATCATTTCAAAGCTACAACACTCTTGCACCTCTGAATCCATGATGAACATTGTTCTAGTTACGGACATTACTATTTTACTTTCTGCCACAAACATCTAAGGTTCCAAAGGACGGGCTTAAGAGCACACATGGGCAATTTCGCAGTAGTCGTAAACCGCCTTTGTATTCTTAGACCAAGGAGTTATCGAGGCCACCGATGATGCAGTCGATAAGTTTTTCCAACAACTCTAAACAAAGTTGAAGATTTTACCTGAGAAGTTTCAGGTAGGTTTGCCAGCACAGCATGCACAAAAGAAAAGAAAGTTTCCGTGTCTATTCTGCTTGCCTGTCTTTAGCAAGCAAAAGCTGCTTGGTGATCATAACTTCTATTACGCGAGAGTCAGCGAAAAGCCGTAAGCTAGAAACCAACAATGTCATTTTGAAATTCACCACGATCCAACAGAAGATTCAAGTCCCAAATGTTATTTACGCGGCGTTTCCGTGAATTTCAAAGACCGGGAAATATCAATGTGGTTCTGTCAAATACAACAACAAGTTGCTGAACGTGTCACATGCGGATTTTGGTTCATTGTTGTGTTTTCGTTTCTATGATCTTAACTAAGTAAAAAATAGAAGCAAAACAGCAAGTTTTGAAAAATTCAACCAACAATTTATTTCCTAGAATTCAAAGTAAAAATGTAAAAGGAATTTAAAACATTGTTTATTTTATGTCATATAATGCTAAATGTTCTAGCACAATTCAAAATGTATAGAATGCTCAAAATGAATTAAAGAATCGTGTGTGTGTGTGTGTGTGTGTGTGTGTGTGTGTGTGTGTGTGATTAGGATTTTAACGTAGTTTTAAGAATTTATCAGTTATATCGCTACGATGTTTGTCTGCAGTGAGGTAGTTTACAGTGATGTCTAGCAATGCGGCATCATGCCACAGACATGTAGCATGATGTCTCACCTAGTCACATTATCCTGACACCAGGCCGACCAATCATAACATTAACTTCTTAATGTTCAGCGCCAAGCGCGGCAGCTGTTAGTACCTTTTGTGTAAGTATTTGGTATGACTCGGCCGGTGATCGAACCTACGACCTCTTGCTTCGGCGACGGACGCTCTAATCACTAGGCCACCGGAACGGTTAAGGAATCTTGAATGTACTAGTGTACTAATGGTCTTAATGTATCACACAGATATAATTCTGAACAGTCCTCAGAAATACCAAAGTGGTGATTTGTTCCAAATTCCAAGTATTTTCACTTGTTTTCTTCACCTGTTATTCTGGCTATTTAACAAAGACTTTAGATATCTTAGGAACTGTTAATCAAACTTTTCATTCACTTTATGTTGGTGTATGATTCATGGCCCATGGGTGTCATTGTATACACAGTTTGACCAAAAATAAAAATAACAAATAAGCACTTATGAAGAAAACCTCTAGCTCCGCTTGGTCATTGTCACTTCCTGTACTTCGAAGGTAAATTGAAAAGAATGAGAAAATAACGGTGGAGTTCATTTTTGTATAGTTTGTAATTCGCTTGTTAGCACTTCCAAAGCAGGTATTGCCTACGCTGCCAAAATTTGTTTTCCGTATATTACAAACTGATAAATTATGAGTAGTATTCCTGGCTGTTCAGACTGATTTAATGAGCACATTAAAGCAGCCATTTTGATCCAATGTTTTGCTTAAATCATGCATGATTTCCACAAATATCAAATGCACATACATTTCCCTTAAAGCCACCTCGATAAACATCCCCGTCAATTATATCAAACAACCAACATTAACTCTACTGGCAAAAATCCCCCATCACATAGATATTCTATCAGAACGCACTTGTCTGTGAAAAAGTATTTGAACAAAAACGAGAAGGCTTGTTGGCGACAGTAAGCAGGGACGTGATGCTTATAGTTCTAGGAAAACATTAAAGCATGCAAATAATCGCCAGAGATATTCAAATCCTTCAGGAAAATATTTTGTATAATTTCATGGCAGCTGTACAAGTGAAAATATTCTTGGCTGGAAGTGAGTGTGTGTATACGCGTTGCGCACCGTCTCGACGCGTTTGGGCAAGGTCTGCCTGTCAACCATATATAATTCGCGATCAAATTATTTATAGACTAACTGTTTATTTGTTATTTTGTTTTTTTTAAGTAATAGTATATTTTCAAAAGCAATTAGACTATATCAGGTAAATGAATAAAGGAATTGGACGTTTTAGTTTCACATTTGAAACATCTTTCACTGAAGAAAAAAAAATGTTTGATTTAGATACACACATTCCTCCAATCCTTTTCTGAAGTCTGCGTGTATGCCATTGAATGTGGACATATTAGGATTGTGTTCATAATAATAATTTGGTTTTTATTAAGATGAATATTTTAGGATGTGAAGATTAACTTACAAATAGCTTTTGTTAGCAGAGTGAGACCGGTAGATTTTGGAATTTCTCTGATTGACGCAAACCTTTGAATAAAATAGCCTTAGTTGGCAGAGTGAGACCTATATATTTGGCATTTCTCTACTTGACGCAAACCCTTGGATAAAAGACCCTCTGCTGGCAAAGTGAGACCGGTAGATTTGCCATTTCTCTGATGGACGCAAACCTTTGGATATGTTTATTTTCTGACCTAAGTAAGTACTTTAGGGGATTTTAAAGTAGTACTTGTTGAGAAAATCTGTCGCTTAAAAGATATTATTGGAAGCAACATAAAATAAAAAGCAGTGTTTGATGCTGATGGATATTATAGGAAGACAAATCAATTTCATAAAACATGTGTTTTGGGTACTTAAAACGAGATGGACAGTTGTGGAATATTGTCCCATCCTCAACAATAAGGTCGAATAACATCGTATGTGATTTTGTTTTTCATTTTTTATTTCTTTTTGATAAGAGTAATTAAATAATCCGAATCTACGAACAATTGCAAACTGTAAACCGACTAAATACCTATAATAAATGTACATAAGAACAATCAAAAGTAAGGCGGATGAAATAAAATATAGACTACATATATTGAGATTAGTAAATAAATAAGTAAATACAAATTAAAATATCACACATGATTGTTTAGAATTTCGTTATTTATAAGCATTGCAATTTCATGACAGTTTCTTTGCTTATTTTATCGATTGTGAAAGTTGTATTCAGCCTGTGAGTTTTGACTTTCCTTCCAAACCTTCATTAAAATTGTATTACTGCACTAGTTTGTTCATGTGCTCTCGTTGGGCGAGATTAAAAGAAAGAGATGAGTAGATTCTGTTCCTTGATTTCGTTTCGTGCAATACTGTAAAAAGGATAGCTTTAAATTCACCCAATTAATACAATAAATTTCCTCGTATTCTTCCTTTTCATTGTATTGTCAAGAGTCCATGAAACTGCCATATTTAATGGAATATAGGGAGAAGTTTTGATTTCGTTTGCAAATAGATTGTGAATAAGTTTTATTACTGTACGACATATTTTGATTTACACACACAAGTCTAAGCTGTTACAATAGGGCACATTATAAACAAATATAAACATTTTATGTCTTTTCATTGAAATTGAAAGAATTTATTACTCGTTGACCTTTGACTCCAGGCTCTTTATTTTTAGTAGTTGCGAGAAAACACATACCTTGTGGGTGATAGGTGCAATTTTAACAATCGCTTATATTAGTTTAAAGATTGTGGGATGTGGGGACTGTCTGAACGTTTGACCTTATCGGCCTAACGGATAAATTCCCTCCTTGAGGTGTGTCGTTTGAACGTTTGACCTTATCGTCCTAACGGATAAATTCCCTCCTTGAGGTGTGTCGTTTCAACGTTTGACCTTAACATCCTATCGGAGAAAATCCTTCCAGAGGTGTGATGTTTGGCTGGAAACTAGAAAGTAAATTGACAAGGACTATAAGTAAAAGTAAACACTCTAGCACATATTACATAAGATATACAAATATGTGTGCGTGTGCGTGCGCTCGTGTGTGTTTGCCTGTCTTTTTCAGATATAAATGCAGTAGCATCCTTTGTTATTTCGACGTTTATCTTTGCCTTTGTCAGGTTTCAAGTTTTCCTATTTAGCACTTGTTTGTACAGATACTTGTTCATCTGTTATATCAATATTGTGGTTCATACTAGAATGTGACAGTTGTTTTGTATGTTATATCAATTTTGTTGTTCAAACTAGAGTTTGACACTTGTTTTGTATGTTATATCATTATTGTGGTTCATACTAGAGTGTGACAGTCATTTTGTAATATCAATATTGTGGTTCATACTAGAGTGTGACAGTTGTTTTGTATGTTATATCAATATTGTGGTTCATACAACTCTTTGACAGTTGTTTTGTATGTTATATCAATTTTGTTGTTCAAACTAGAGTTTGACACTTGTTTTGTATGTTATATCATTATTGTGGTTCATACTAGAGTGTGACAGTCATTTTGTAATATCAATATTGTGGTTCATACTAGAGTGTGACAGTTGTTTTGTATGCTATATAAATATTGTGGTTCATACTAGAGTGTGACAGTTGTTTATTATGTTATATCAATATTGTGGTTCATACTAGAGTGTGACAGATGTTTATTATGTTATATCAATATTGTGGTTCATACTAGAGTGTGACAGTTGTTTTGTATGTTATATCAATATTTTGGTTAATACTAGAGCGTGATAGTTGTATATTATGTTATATCAATATTGTGGTTCATAATAGAGTGTGACAGTTGTTTTGTATGTTATATCAATATTGTGGTTCATACTAGACCGTGATAGTTGTATATTATGTTATATCAATATTGTGGTTCATAATAGAGTGTGACAGTTGTTTTGTATGTTATATCAATATTGTGGTTCATACTAGACCGTGATAGTTGTATATTATGTTATATCAATATTGTGGTTCATAATAGAGTGTGACAGTTGTTTTGTATGTTATATCAATATTGTGGTTCATACTAGAGTTTGACAGTTGTTTTGTATGTTGTTTGTGGTCCAAGGTTGACATTGCCTGGGTGGGAGTGGGAGACAAGCTCCCCACTCCTCCAAAAATGCCCCATAGGGCTTGCGACTCTGATCGCCTCTGTCAACTAAAATCCAGCTCCTGGTCTTCGCGAGTGGCTTAGCTTCTATGTCCGGGGGACCATGTTTTCACTGACAGGAGAAGGGGTGAAGGCGGCCACTGGTGCCTTAAAACCAGTCGCTTCGGGTAGATGGGGCTCGTAAACCTTGGATGGTAACTCATCTAGGAGAACGAAAACTCTGATCCCAAACCTCCGCTGCCTTGCGGCTATACCCACTCACGGGAAGGCTAAGGGAGTAAACCCCGACAGAAAATCCGGAGACGGAGTCCCTAAGGCGGTCTGACGTTGACTTCAACGTCATTCCGGCAACTCCTGCGACGCCGTTGTTGCCAAGCTGTAGCGACATTTGTCGTTCCCTTGGATCCACCAGCTGCGTGGAGAGGGGGATCTGCTGCATGGGCAACAGCTGATTCTCCATTCTAGACTGCTCAGGCTTTGTAGCTCCACTGGAGAGGACACTCCAGCGTCGTCTTAAGGCGTCGGCACAACACTGGAAGCAGCAATCTACTGGTTATAAGCCATAGCTCGATTGGCGTAGAACTTGGCGCCAGGGGCTGCTTTCGACGGTGGGAGAGATCACCATGTCTCATTGGAAGCTACCGCCCGCCTAAAGCTGGGCTGCCCCCAGTCAATAAGGTGCTTCCCGCCATGGCCTGCCTGCTTCATTGGGTGCGTGGAGCTTAGAGAACCATCTCGACAAGCAGGCCAAAAACTCTGCACCAAGCAAGATACAAAGAGGAAACAAGAAGACTCCAGCTCTTCGTTTCGCAAGCTGGAACATCAGAACCTTGTGCCCTGGACTCACCACTGACCTGCAGAAGATCAACGACGCACGGAAGACTGCCGTCATTGACAGAGAACTCTCCCGACTGAATGTCGACATTGCCTGTCTTCAAGAGACCAGACTGGCCGACAGCGGCACCATCAGGGAAGCCAACTACACCTTCTTCTGGCAAGGAAAACCATCAGACGAACCCAGGCAGCATGGTGTCGGCTTCGCTGTAAAGAACACCCTCGTCGCCTTCATTGAGCCTCCATCATCAGGCACTGAGAGGATCCTTGCCCTCCGGCTATCAACATCCTCAGGCCCAGCCAAAATCTTCAGCGTGTATGCCCCAACCCTCTACTCAAACCCAGAAGAAAAAGACCAGTTCTACGAGGCTCTGGATCAAGCAATATCAAACATCCCCAGTACCGAGGGCCTCTACCTACTAGGAGACTTCAATGCGCGAGTGGAAGCTAACTACGAGGCATGGCCCACCTGACTCGGCCCGCACGGAAGATGCAAAATCAACGAGAATGGCCAGCGACTGCTGGAAATGTGCTGCACTCACAGCTTATGTGTGACCAACACCTTCTTCAAATGCAAGGAGATCCACCAGGTATCATGGAGACACCCACGTTCCCGCCACTGGCACAAGCTAGATCTAGTCATCACCAGGCGCGCGGAACTAGCCAGCGTCCTTCTCACCCGCAGCTACCACAGTGCCGACTGCGACACGGACCACTCCCTTGTGGCCAGCAAGGTGCGAATAATACCCAAGAAACTGCACCACGCCAAGACGAATGGTCGCCCACGTATCAACACCTGTTGTGCAAGCAATCCAGAGAAGACACAGCAGTTCATCTGCAAACTTCACGAGGCTCTCACCAAAGAGACACCTGATGACACCATCGACTCCAAGTGGTCCCACCTCCGAGACGCTGTGTAAAACTCAGCCATTACTGCCTATGGGAAGAAAGAGCACAAAAGCACAGACTGGTATGAGGCCAGCTGGGAGGAGATGGAACCCGTGACTGAGGCGAAGAGGAAAGCCCTCCTGGCATACAAGGCTGCGCCTAGCCTTGGTACATTACAGGCCCTCAGGACTGCCAGGAAATATGCCCAGCAGACCGCCCGTCACTGCGCTAACACCTACTGGCTGAACCTCTGCACCAGTATACAGATAGCTGCCGAAACCGGGGATGCAAGGGGCATGTACGAGGGTATCAAGAAGGCAACAGGCCCACCCACCTCCAAGATCGCCCCACTCAAGTCCAAGACTGGCGAAGTCATCAAAGACCAGGGCAAACAGCTGCAGCGCTGGGTTGAGCACTATCTTGCGCTGTATGCAACCCGAAACGTCGTCACGGACACCGCCCTAGACGCCATCCCAGACCTGCCAGTCTTGGAGGAACTAGACACACCACCCACCCTGGAAGAGCTTAGCAAAGCCATTGACTGCCTCGCTTGTGGGAAGGCCCCTGGGAGTGGCGGCATTCCGCCTGAAGTCCTAAAGATAGGGAAACCAGCACTAATCCAGCCTCTGCACGAACTCCTCTGCCTCTGCTGGGGACAAGGACACATCCCCCAGGACATGCGAGATGCAAACATTGTCACTCTATACAAGAACAAAGGAGACCGCAGTGACTGCAACAACTACCGGGGCATCTCTCTTCTCAGTATTGTTGGAAAGGCGTTCGCCCGTGTCGTCCTGGCGCGCTTGCAGACCCTAGCATCCCGAGTCTACCCCGAGTCCCAGTGTGGCTTCCGAGCAGGCAGGTCTACTGTAGACATGATCTTCTCACTACGACAGCTGCAGGAGAAGTGTCGTGAGCAGCAGATGCCCCTCTACATTGCCTTCATAGACCTGACCAAGGCATTTGACCTGGTCAGCCGGAGCGGACTCTTCAGGATCCTTAAGAAGATAGGCTGCCCCCCCCCCCACCCACGACTGCTCACTATCATAACATCGTTTCACGAGAACATGCACAGCACAGTGTGCTTCAACGGCGCAACATCAGAGGCCTTCCCAGTCAGCAGCGGAGTGAAGCAAGGCTGTGTTACCTTGCGCCAACTCTCTTTGCCATCTTCTTTTCCATTCTCCTCCTGTACGCCTTCAAGGACTGCAGCGAGGATGTGTATATACACACTAGGACTGACGGAAAGCTATTTAACATCGCCCGTCTCCGTGCAAAGACTAAAGTTACAAAGGTTCTCATCCGTGAATTGCTCTTCGCCGACGATGCAGCCTTGACATCACACACGGAAGATGGACTGCAGCAGCTAGTATGCCGCCTCTCCCACGCCTGCAAGGAGTTCGGACTGATCATCAGTCTGAAGAAGACGAATGTAATGGTGCAGGACGCAGACTCCTCTCCCACCATCGCCATTGATGGGTACAACCTGGAAGTTGTTGAGGACTACACATACCTTGGGTCCACCATCTCCAACTCGCTCTCCGTTGATACTGATGTAAATGGCTGGATTGCCAAGGCATCAGCAGTTATGGCGAGACTGAACCAGAGGGTCTGGGACAATCACAACCTCACCGAGAAGACCAAACTGCGCGTCTACCAGGCATGCGTGCTCAGCACACTCCTTTACAGCAGCGAGGCATGGACCACCTATGCGAGTCACGTGAGGAAACTCAACTGCTTCCACCTGAGATGCTTGCGGCGCATTCTGCGTATCCAGTGGCAGGACAAAGTTCCCAACACAGAGGTTCTGAAACGCACCAGCATGAACAGCATGTTCTCCATTCTCAGCGAGAGGCGCCTTCGCTGGCTAGGCCATGTTAGGAGAATGGACCCAGGCCGCATACCCATGGACCTGCTGTACGGCGAGCTAGTAGAAGGTGCACGAACGACTGGAAGGCCACGTATGCGATACAAAGATGTCTGCAAAAAGGACATGAAGACAGCCAACATCAACATAAACAATTGGGAGAGCTGTGCTGACGACCGCTCCGCGTGGCGTCTTGCTGTCAGACAGGGCACTCAGAAAGCTGAGGAGATGAGAAACACAAACTTCGCTGCAAAGAGAGCCAGGAGGAAGGCGAACCAAAAACATCCTCAGCAAGCATCAGCATACACCTGCAGCAAGTGCAACAGAGACTGTCACTCAAGGGTCGGACTCTTCAGCCACTCGCGAAGGTGCAGATAGGACACCCAAATCGGAAGCTACACCATCGTCTCTCAAAGACGGACGGATGCCGACGGTTCATACTAGAGTGTGACAGTTGTTTATTATGTTATATCAATATTGTGGTTCATACTAGAGTGTGACAGTTGTTTATTATGTTATATCAATATTGTGGTTCATACTAGAGCGTGACAGTTGTATATTATGTTATATCAATATTGTGGTTCATACTAGAGGGTGACAGTTGTTTTGTATGTTATATCAATTTTGTGGTTCATACTAGAGAGTGACAGTTATTTGTATGTTATATCAATATTTTGGTTCATACTAGAGTGTGACAGTTGTTTTGTATGTTGTATAAATATTGTGGTTCATACTAGAGTTTGACAGTTGTTTTTGTATGTTATATCAATATTGTGGTTCATACTAGAGTGTGACAGTTGTTTATTATGTTATATCAATATTGTGGTTCATACTAGGGTTTGACAGTTGTTTTGTATGTTATATCAATATTGTGGTTCATACTAGAGTTTGACAGTTGTTTTTGTATGTTATATCAATATTGTGGTTCATACTAGAGTGTGACAGCTGTTTATTATGTTATATCAATATTGTGGTTCATACTAGGGTTTGACAGTTGTTTTGTATGTTATATCAATATTGTGGGGGAGTGTGACAGTTGTTTTGTATGTTATATAAATATTGTCGTTCATACTAGAGTGTTACAGTTTTTTTGTATGTTATATCAGTGTGGTTTATATTAAAGTTTTGCATTTGATTTGTCAGTTATATCACTATTGTGGTTTATATTTAAATTTCACAGCTATTTTGTATATTATATCATTATTGTTGTTCACATTACAATCTGACAGTTATTTGTTTATGTCATTCTTATTGTCAACATTACAGTTTGACAGATTTTATACTCCTGTGTTGTCGTTGGTTTTTGTTGTTGTTATTATTATGATTAATATTATTATAAAATTTATTATTGTTATTATTATTATTATTATTATTATTATTATTATTATTATTATTATTATTAAGAATGGATCAGGTTGCATGGAAATTATTCCTCTCTCTTCTTCCTCATTTGGCCAAAAAATTATACCCACACCTTAATGCTACTGAGTGATGTTTAGGGCTTGATCTCACCTATTCATTAAAACATGCAAAAATTTGCAGACACTCTCGCCTGCACACATCCGTGGACATTTTATATACTTACCGGGATTTATCGTCGGTTGAAGGGTTCTTTGACGATATGAGAATAATATTTTCTAATCAAATCCTGTTTGACCACTTGTAAAATCACATAAAATAGCACAACTTCATACCACGTGGTCATTTTGAATTTCGCGCTAAATATGGTTGCTACCAAATACCGTTAAGCATCTAAAACGTACGCAGCTGTATTCCGGAAAGATATTCATGCAAGAAAATTTATACATTTTATTGAACAGTTGACATCAAATCTACTTATCGTCCAGCAGTATCAACACAGATTTCGGGGTTTTGATTCATGGGACTAAATCTCCATCAGTAGTAGATGCTTCAGTGGGTTGTGGGGAAGAGGGATGTACTTATGAATGAGAACATTCTGGTCACTAATTTATTTTCAGTACTGTGTTTCTTCTTTTTATGTTCATCGTTGATGGGTTTTTAAAAAAAAATGTATTGCTGTTGTTAGTGATAATCATCATCATCATTATCTTCTTCTTCTTCATCATCTTCTTATTATTATTATTATTATTATTATTATTATTATTATTATTATTATTCTTCTTCTTCTTCTTCTTCTTCTTCTTCTTCTTCTTCTTCTATACATCCATTAAAACACATTTCCGTCATCAGAATGGATTTTACATGATAGTTTCGATATTTGGTATGTACCCGATTTAGCTGTGGGAGATAAATACTGAAGACAATATGCTAAATAAAATATGCAGTTTAATTTATGTATGTGAATCCGTTTCTTATTGACTAAACATTTAGTAGACAGTTTACTGTAGACAATATGTTAAATAAATAAAAATGTATGCCAGTTTCTCAATTTATCTATGCTAAATCTGGTTGTAATTGACTAAACCTGTATGAGATGGGAGACAGCATGCACAAGATTGTCACTAGTCAGTGTAGTGTTTAAAAAGCTTTTTAATTAATTTTGCTAAACGCTAAAAATACAGATGTTATTAAACTTAAAACAACCGTAAACCCAGCATTAAAGAATACGATGCTAATATGGTCAAAATAGAAGAGGTTTTAATTCCATTTTAAGCCAAATTTAGACATTAGTAGGCCCCTTCAGACAGAAAAGACAACAACAAAAAATCCCCCAAAGGAATATGCGGGCCAATAATGCAACTAGATACGAATTCATACAACTATATTTAACTGCACACATTAGGCTATCAAAAAATGAGAACATTAAGTAACAAGCTGTGAGCATAAAAGAAATACGCGTAATTTTTTGAATGAATGTAAAATTCCATAACGGTCTGCGATGGACGTCAAAGAAGAAACGTTAGATCATAACCAAAAGTAAGTACAATTACGACAAAAATGAAACACAGACAGGTAAAGATCCACAAATAGATATGACTGCACCGAAGCCATAACTGATCGATTAATTTGATAAACAATGTCAATGTCAGGTATGAAATATGAATGGTAAACAACACCAGTAAAGATCACAAACATAATCAATGGATTGTTTTTCTTGTGATTGGGTTTAACTCCACTTTTCAGCACGAGATAAGCTATTCATGACAGCCAGTATAACTGGTTGAGGAAGAACCCGGGAAAGTCCCAGAAATAACCAACGACCCACGGGATAAACGAATGATCCAAACATATATTTGAGTAAATATTTGTTTAACCAGAGAAAGATGATACGATTATAAACAACTGATTGTGAGATAGTAGTTCACTGCACGCTGTCCAGATGATTAATGATGGATGGCTACAATTCTTATCACAGCTGAAACTCGTGTTAATCTGCACGTTCATGAAGTGTCATAATTTATCATATATCATCCCGTCATCAATGGTTCAAACGCGCTGGGTAAAATATTCTCGAATTTGTGTGGATACATTTTTATTTATTTTAATGTAATTATGCTTTAAAAAATAAATAAAAAACATCGAGTGGCATGCGAGAGCTATTGCGCCAATCTCAATGTGTCTTTACACGTTACAAGCATGTGTGTGATTCAAACAAAACAACCTGCTTAGATTACAAAGAAATATGTGCAAGGTCATAAACATAAACAAATAAATCAATAGGAGTTTTATTATACCATACATTTGCAAACAATGGAATTATTATATCATTATCTTGCATTATAAAAAAATTATTTCTTTATATGTATATATATATATATATATATATATATATATATATATATATATATATATATATATATATATATATATATATATATATATATATATATATATATATATATATATATACCCATTACATATAGCTCATAACTTCACACATCGAATACAAAAATGGACCCGTTTTTTTTTATTTGTATTTTTATTTTTCCTCGGTGCCACCGTATCTATTACTGTGACATATAGCTCATAATTTCACATATTGAATACAATAATGCACCCGTTTTTTCCTATGTGTATTTTATTTTCGGTGCCACCGCATCTGTTACTGTTTGTTTGTTTGTTTGTTTTAGAGTTTCACGCTAATTTTCAGCACACAAGAGGCTATACATGGCGGTCAGTATTATTGGTAGAGGAAGAACCCGGGAAAACCCCCGGAAAGAACCCCCTACCCACGAGAAGCTACTGATAAGCTATTCTCACATAACTACATTAGCCGAATCTTAGACTGGAACCACGCAGACAGAGGTGAGACGGCAGTGATCCGTAACGGAAAGCGCGTTAGACCACTCGGCCACTCGGGGCCCCCATCATCTATTACTGTGACATATAGAGCATAACTTCACATATCGAATACAAAAATGGACCCGTTTTTTTTTTTATTTGTATTTTATTTTGCCTTGGTGACACTGTATTTATTATCGTGACATATAACTCATAACCCATACCCAGTGTATTCAATCTTTTATATCCTCTATATTGTGGCGTAAATTCCCATGAACATTACCTGCAAATAAATTAGTACATCGTCGCGTTTATTAACATCCTCACTTACACGACAACATACTTTAGTGGAAAAAAACAACAGAATATTAAAACACAATTTCGTATTAAGTATGCCTTACTTGAATGAGCTTTCGGCTTGAACCGATTTCAGTGGCATTATAAATGTCATTCACTTGATGAAGACTGCAAATTCTCGAGAGTCACAGAAATAAGACAGCACAAAGACGCAGAGCAAGTTGCTCAATAATTACAGTGTTATCCAAATATTAAAACTGTCTTCATAATTTAGAATAGTTAACATGAGTTGCTCTGTCTTGTACGTAATGACGTTATATGGACCATAAACTATCAGTAAGTAGGTATTTATAGAGTCTTTAGTTCTTCAATTGTTATGAAAGCCGTGTTGTACTCTGATTAAAAGTTGACGATTTCTTCAAATTTTAGGAACTACTCGTCTCACTTTTTCTCAGAGTCTGAATGAACTGCTAAATAGTTCAATTAAATTATTCACGCCTTGTTTTCATGCCATTTTCAAATATTTGTCTATGAAAATTCCACTATGGTGTAAAGTCACGTGTAGGTACCACAAAAGATGTTTGTACTACCATCAAAGACTATGTGATGTAAATTAAATGTCGAGGCAAATAAAAATCATAAATTTTTATTCCTGGATAATTCCATGGCTTGTTTCCAACTGAAACCCTATCTATGAAATTGTACAATAACGTCTAATTTGTGCTAGATGAAATTATGAAACACAAAAACTCTAATTCATGTCAATGATTATAAAGCTATTGCAACAATCCAAGGTTGTTTTTTTTTTACCGAGTGATGTCAAACCCTGGCGCGATTCCGTTAGAAGCCATAAGTTTCCTCAAACTCCAAAGACCTTTATACAACTACTGTTGTAAACTGGAAAGTCCAACGTGTCCATTCTATAAATAGTGTTACTCTAATTAATACAAGACCACAGATCTTACAACTTGCCAAATTCTTCATCAACCGCAGAACTGCATAGTTTATCTTCATTAAGTTTCCATAACGTACCATCGGCATCTCACGTCCTAAAGCTATGCAACTCCCAATAATACATGGAACTAATTTTACTATGTCACCTTGGCGAGTCAAATTAGAGGTTTAAGCCACATTTCTCCTGTGACTTTGCATCACATCACCATAGCAACGATAAACGGCCCCTTCGACGACGGAACAGTTCTTTCCCTTTTATTCCATTGTGTAATTTACCAGTCTCCAGTCATGAATACTGCACATGTAGTCACACAATCAATGTACACAACAAGATTTTAATAGGGATTGAACACAGGGACACTCCTGCGGCTCTGGACCTGAATTCAGCAACGGTAAACTATGCCATCATGGAAACTCGCTAACATTTCACTCCACGAGGTTTGCTCCTAGTAATTGGCTAATTATATTGCTAATTTTATTGTTCTGAGGAATATTTCCCCAGGACCGACTTTCCATAATCAAACAAGTAATTAAGAAAGTCTAAGAAATCCTTAAAACGGAGACCAATAAACAAATGTGCATAGTCCAAATTTATTACAATATCAAATTAATTTAACGTTCGCTAATTGTATCTGCAGCAATGTTTACTTCACTAACATTTTGAAACAACACATATTGTTTAAAGTATAGTCAATATAAGGCAATTGCATTTCTGTGTCTCACTATTGTAACTACACCAGATAATGTTTGTTTTCTGCAGTAAGCGTGCCTTCAGGCGTAACACAAAGTTATAATCTGAGGAATTTGTTTTGAGAAAATTCTAGAGAAACTGGGCCAGATCGCGAACATCGTCCTTAGATTAAGCGCGTAAACTTCATTAGCTGGCATTCTGATTCAGTCCATTCTCATAGACTTCATTGCATATTTAATCTAAAACATAACCAAAAGTATACATGGTTCATTGGGATCAATTGCTTTGGTTGTGGTGTGTCAAAATGGGCGCCGTCTGGAGGTTTGGTCGTATCAGCCAATCAGATAACGTATTTCTGGAGGCGTGTTAGTATAGCGTGGAACCGGATTCAAAGTGTCTCAGATATAAACAGATAACTGGGTCTGTAATGAATACAAGTACCGAGAGTCCTGCAGCTTTTATTCCAAAATTTCATTGCACGTTGGAATTCTTATCCTATACGATACAATGTCTCCATGTTAATGACTATAGTAATATTTCTGAGCTGCACCACTGATTTTCGAAGAAAAACATGCCCCTCAAATTTCCTACACCGTGTTATTTCAAAGCATGACACTTTTTTGAAAACAAAAATACACCTACATACACTGTATTCCAAAACAAACATTTATGAACTTGATAATTCAGTTTGGAAAACAAATATACAATGATGCACTTCCACGTTCCTAGACCATAATAATATTTCAAAACCCGACTACACATATTTTGTAAGTAATTAAAATACATTCGAATTACAGACCACTTTCTGATCTCTTGATTGTGCACTGACTAGAGTGGAAATAGTTCTGATATGTTCACCACTTATAATGATGGACAAAGGAGATCATTGTAAATATGCTGGTTATGCTATTACGAGTTATTTCTGTTGCTAGTAGTAACGTGCATTCGACAGTTCTGTTGCTACTGAACCTAGGTTATTTTATTTAAAATAATTTGTCAACATTCTGGAAGCAAAATAAAAAAGTAAAAAAGTAAAGAACCAAAATAAATAATTAGTCTGTTTTCCTTTATTCAAATTAAACTAAGAAAGTGATTGTATGATTTTGAATACATTTTACAAACATAAGCATTAAAATAAACCACGTATCATTTTGAAAAGGCGATGAGAAGAGTGTACAAGGAAGTTAGCATCTTTAATAACAGAGACTCGCCTCGATATCAAGGACTGGTATTTAAAATCAGAATTAAATATACACAATCCTAGGTCGAAATAAAAAAGCGACTCCTCCGATAGCTTCAAAATAAAAATGTCATGGAAAAATTAATCGTACCGCTAAAGTACTCGAACCATGGCACATATTATAGTGCACATAAAACAAATTGTCTTGTTCATATGTTAGAAGCGTGATACAGGATCTCTTGTATACAAAATAAAAGATATCACACAATAAATAGTACTGCTACCATACTAGAAGCGTGACACAGTCTGGTGTGAGCAACGTACTGAGATCAACCGTGATACACGAGTTTTTACAGTAATCAATGTGAACACTTTGTTTCTTTTTCATCATTTTGTATTGTTTTCAAATCTACGCAACCGATCCGGTGGCCTAGTGGTTAGAGCATCCGCCCCGGAAGCGGGAGGTCGTCGGTTCGATCCCCAACCGAGTCATAACAAAGACTTACAAAAATGGTAATAACAGCTGCCTCGCTTGACGCTCAGCATTAAGAGGTTAGTGTTAGGACTGGTCGGCCTGGTGTCAGGATAATGTGACTGGGTGAGACATCATGCCGCATGTTAAAGCTACGTTAAAAATCCTAATCAAACAATCAAATCTACGTTAAGTAAAGCTTTTGTATGTACACACCAAAGGAATATATATATATATATATATATATATATATATATATATATATATATATATATATATATATGGGTGTGGCTGTCCCAAACAAATGTGGTGAAACCAATAATATTCATTTATATCTACTTTGTTTCCTTTTCAGTTAGTTTTGTGTAAAATGTGTCATATGGACAACGTTCTTTTTTGCATACCAGGGCCCAGCAACGTAGAACGAATTACACATTAAAATTAGACACAAAGATACAGTGACCCCTTTCGAGAGTGCTCAAATTTTTCGACTTCATAAACAAACTTAAAGACCTAATAATGTTTCCTACCTTAAATATTTTCAGCATTTTTATGTTTTCTCATTTCACAGTGTTTGTTTTTGTTTTTGTAGTCATGTTTTAGATGTAAAGCGCTAAGAGATTCCTTAAGATTAGGCGCTATACAAAGTCCTATATTATTATTATTATTATTATTATTATTTTGTTTGTATTATTTTTATTATTATTATTATTATTATTATTATTATTATTATTATTATTAGTAGTAGTAGTAGTAGTAGTAGTAGTAGTAGTAGTAGTAGTAGTAGTAATGGTAGTAGTATGTTACTGATTAACATATCAGAATTAGAAAACGGTAATAAAATAACTCATTATATATATATATATATATATATATATATATATAACACAACACAAAAAGCAAGCAATGATATACTTTGTTTTCAATATGAGGAATATATGTGCAACATTTCTAGGTTCTACATGATTAACCTCACATCAACAAAGCAGATTGTAATTGCATGCGCTCAGCAAAATGTAAGAAACAGTCGTTTTCCTACACACACATCCCTTTCTATTTATATATTAAAACACGAATCACAGATAAGAACGCTCCATCAACATTATTTAAGGGGGGGGGGGGCAGTTACCTTGCAAAGTTTGGCTACTATTTCATGGGGGTCTGCAGACATAGCTTATGTTGTGTTTAAATATTATTTGAGAGGAAAATATTTGTTTGTAATATTCAGTGGAAATATAAAGTCTTCGATTGATTATAATATTAATTTGAAACTATTATGAGTTTTCACATGAAAGGACTGTCTCGGAGCAGTATTTTTTGTAAACCTGAAATTTATACATTTCATTCGTTTGGAATTTAAAAGAACTTTTTTAAGTTTATTTTGGTTACAATTCATAATACTTCAATTTCTTCTTAAGAAGAAACTATATACAATGCTAATTTTAGATATCCCCAATATGTTTACATATCGCACAACTGTATGAAGAGTCGAAATCATAAGTCCCAAAACGTGCTGAGAGAGAGAGAGAGAGAGAGAGAGAGAGAGAGAGAGAGAGAGAGAGAGAGAGAGAGAGAGAGAGAGAGAGAGTTTATGTCCTTTACAACGGATGTTAGAATACTGGTAAATACATTAGGTAAGTTAACTGTCCATATCGATACACCGTACGAGAAACTTCAACTGATTGGCTGACACACCCAAACCTACCTAAAGCGGACACTTTTGTAACCTTGTGGCAGTTTCCCAGCGTCTTTTTCTTCGGATTTGTTTCAAAATATATAATAACAAGATTTACAGATCAACCTTTATTGCAGTTAAATGGAAATAAATACTAAGACTGACCTCTTGTTTATATTAAACCAGCAAGTAAAAAATTACAGCTTGCTTGTTCTTTTTGTCATATGAAAAATTATAATAAGAAGTCGTATAAACATCACCAAATATTTCTAAAATAAATGCCGTCACGCTGATATTGACCGATGTTGTGGTATAGCAAATAGGGAAAGATTAAAAAGATTTGATCATGAAGAATCTTTAAACTCAAAATATGCAACTGTAACTTGAAAGTAATGAAAATCTGGCATGTTATACGCATGCGTGCAAACTATATAATGGGCACATACAAGTACAAGTTATATGTTTTCTTTCGACTGAAAGAGAGGATACGTGATTGTTGCAATATAAACTTTGAATGCTTGCCAAGTCATTATACATCTGGTTTCTAACAGCCACGTCCACACATCTCCAGAAAGATATCTGAATGGCTAATACAGCCAAGCCTCCTGGCAGCGCCCAATGTATCATATTACCAAACGGCCATTTCGTGCACTGCTTGCACAAATTATCTTGATTAGAAAAGTGTTATTCCTTAATGTGCGCTGTAGTGCTGCTACACATATTGATTGGAACTTACAGAATAAGCTATAATAAACTCTCTCTCTCTCTCTCTCTCTCTCTCTCTCTCTCTCTCTCTCTCTCTCTCTCTCTCTCTCTCTCTCTCTCTCTCTTAATGCCGTATTAACCCATGGCAGGGCCCCTAGGCTTCGAGCTTCTTTGGGCCCCTCGACATCCACCCGCAAATTTTGCGCTTTTCTTTTAATTAATAAAAACTTACCAAAAATGATTTAAAAAGGTGGAATTTAGCAGCAGTCTGATTGTTGTGGCATGGAGTAGGAATTTTGTTAATGTGGAATTTTTGATTACGCAGCATTGCCATGGCATGAATAAAGGTTGCATGGGACCCTGCCTGCTCTTGGTGGGCCCCTAGGCTTTAGCCTAGTCAGCCTTATGGATAATACGGCCCTGCTCTCTCTCTCTCTCTCTCTCTCTCTCTCTCTCTCTCTCTCTCTCTCTCTCTCTCTCTCTATATATATATATATATATATATATATATATATATATATATATATATATATATATGAGATTTTCAGAGTAGTGCTAATCTAAATATTAAATGAAGTAGAATAGTTCAATTTATGAATTATGTTTTTACAAAAATGTGCTATACTTCTACACATGACAATGATGGCGATGATTATCATCTAAAAGAACTGCAAAAAAAAGTTCATGAAAATAAGCAATATAACGAAAATAGTGACCTCAGAAAGAAAAAAGATAACCGTGTAATGACGATAATTATGTTCAAAACCTATCTCAAACAATAAATACAACATGTATCTACATGCTCACTTTGCTTGCAAATTGTTACTGTTAAATGAATACAAAAAATTTCATTAGTCACAAAATTAAATGCTATTGAAAATCACGAGGCTCCCTTCTTATCTTGGTACGAATTAGTTCTGGTCCGTTTTCACTAAATTTCGCACAATTACTTCTCAACACTAAATTTCTCAAAATTACTTATCAACACTAAATTTCCCACAATTAATTCCCAACACTATATTTCATACAACACTAAATTTCCCACAAATAATTCACAACACTAAATTTCCCTTCAATTAATTCCCAACACTATATTTCACACAACACTAAATTTCCCATAAATAATTCCCAACACTAAATTCCACACAATTACTTCCCAAAACAAAATTTCACACAATTACTTCCCAACACTAAACATCTCACAATTACTTCCCAACACTAAATTTCACACGACACTAATTTCCCACAAATACTTCCCAACACTAAATTTCCCACAATTACTTCCCAACACTAAACATCCCACAATTACTTCCCAACACTAAATTTCACACAACACTAATTTCCCACAAATACTTCCCAACACTAAATTTCACACAATTACTTCCCAACACTAAATTTCTCACAATTACTTACCAACACTAAATTTCAAACAATTAGTTCCCAACACTAATATGTGATGTTATTGTTCTCATGATATTACTTACAATATGTTGGTTTTAGTAGATTGATGAAAACTAAGTTTTAAAGGTGCGAACTTAAATATATTTGATCAAGACGTCTTTTCTTAAGAAAAGGTAGAGAATATCTTCTGATTTTCATCTGCGATAAAACATGATGCTGTAGCTGTCAATTTCATGATATCATGCCAGGTTTACATATCGTCGAATGAAAATTCAAGGTCGAATTAACTGTTAGCTCTACGCAGTATATTTTCGTTAACTCCAGATCTTGCAAATTCATCAAAAAGATTTTAACAACCTTATTTACAGACTTTATCGGGGATTTTTTAAAATTGTTTTGCATTTAAAGATTTTTTTTGAAGCGCAAAACAGGCCATATTCGGCGGGCAGTCAAATTAGTCGATGAAGAACCCAGGAAAACCCCGTTAAGAACCACCAACCCGCGGGAAGCTACTTCAGATTTATCACATACCCACTAAAATGCTTCTTGCATAACAATTAGAGAAATTATGTTAGTAATAGTCATATTACGAGTTGTAACCTTGACCGTTGCAATCATTTCAATTCTGTTGAAATGTCATTTCATTTTGACAGATCAGTTAGCGACAGATCCCATATGATCATCAGGCAGATTGTGAACCGCGTGTGACAAGTACGGAACATTATCAAATGTGAAGGTCGCCAATACACCTCAAAGAAACTTCATTTGAATGGCTGGGGAGGGCCAACCCCAAGACACCTCCCACTTAGCTGAAGCAAATAAAACCGATACTGGGTCAGTGTTCAGAGGTTATTGTTTGTTTTTATAACAACCACGACAAACGACGACCTTGAACTCAATAAGATAACAGATTTAACAGACTGGACACGTGGGACCTGACAAAATAAGCAAGGCAAATCAAATAATATTATTTAAGAAATGTAACTTTTTGACATAGTTTAACATTTTCTTTTTTAAACGAAGAAAATAAACTTCATTGTCTACAATAGCCTTTATAGTGTCTGATATGAAAGGAATAATAAAATGATCAACCAGTGTTGTCCATACACATACCCTCAAAAGAATTACACGTTGTTTTTAATACAAGTCGAGCAAAACCTCATAATACTTCAACGAATATCGATTGGTTGGAAGTGAAGCAGCGTTCATGCTCTGACCCCGTGTTTACAAAACTGCATGATCACGAGTATTGCGCTTGGACGAAAGACTACAAAATTAGATCATGTATTAGTTTTTCAGCATCCATAAATTAGCACCAGTGCGCTTAGTCGACATCCATAAATTTGAATGATATACAAAGGAGAGTTATGTGACTGTTTTAGTTATTTGTATTTCTAGTTTAATTCATGCAAGAAAACTTAAATAACATACTTAGTACTTTTTGTTCTTTTGAATTTGAGTCCGTGTTGAAAATTCATCAACAAAAGATTTCGTAGCTAAATGATTAAGTGATAGTAGTGCAGTACGTAAAAGCCGATGCAAAAGGAAAAATAAATGTATATGCCCTGTTTAGAAGAGTGTTTGTTCAATGATGCTTCCAAATTAGTTTATTACGAGCACATGAATTATCGAACACGAACGTGATACACGAGTGATCTAAATGGAAACTTACTAGATGTAAAGGTCACGGACACACCTCCAAGAAACACGATTTAACTGGCTCAGCTGGCAAGCCTTTCGGACGGCGCCCACCATTTGGTTGAAGCTAAAGAATAACGAACATGTTGAAGCTGTATTTCTTGTGCAGCTATGTGGTCAATACTTGAATGAAAACAAATTACTTAAAATGCTTCATTTCAAATTTTGAAAAAATGCCAATATTAAACCGACACCGCTTCTGCCAATGCATAACCCAACCACCGTCATAGATATATATCTAATAACTTTACTAGATATTTTAAACTCTCTCACACCCACTCTTAGACATACACTTAATACACGTCCTTGCTATTTCCTCTGATGTCCTTTTGTCTGACAATTATTATCAGTAAAATCTGCAAATGTAATAATTTAAAAGTACAATTGTATTAAAGTTAATAAACCTGTATACGAGTCAACTGTACTTAAGATTTGCCCATGACCGAGTGGTCGTTCCCCTTTACAGATCAGGCACATCTGAACTCTGTGCACGTGGGTATTTGTTACGGCTCAACCAACATGGGTATTTGACAAAGGTTGCCTTTATCTTCCAGTGAGTCGGTGCTTCTTCCCGGGTTCTTCCTCAAACAAATATACTGGACGTCAAGATTAGCCTATCATGCGAGGCCATCCATTTAGTACGTATGCAAAAATCTGGCAAAGCTTGACCTCTTCTTCCCGTACACACGCGCGTAAAGTCCCCCCCCCCCCCAACGTACGAGCGCTTGACGCCACCCCCCCCCCACTCCTGAATCAATAGAACGGCCTATATTTAATCCACGCAGAAACGATCAAGGAATAATATTAACGTGTTTAATAAAACAGTACACCGACGTTGAATGTGGCTGCATCCAATAAATAAGCTGCGTAACTTGAAAAAGTTTGACTAGTGTTCGCTGAAATTCAAACGCATACTGAACCCATTCTAACAGGGTACGTATTATCGAGGTTTTACCCCCGTCCCCCTCCCGTTTCCAATGCATTTGAGTTATCCCCCTTCCCTTCCATGCGTACGTACTAAATGGACGGTCACTAAGCTGTAAAATGTCGTTAACATCAAACAAAAAGATTGAATTGTGTCCCTAGAGAATAGAATCAGAAGAGAATTTCTTTTTATGTTCTTAATTTCTTTTGTTGGTTTTAACAGCACTTGTAGATACTGTTGCCTTTAGCATGCACAGGAATTGTGAGACAAGTACATTTCCAAGACCACTCCGGTGACCTAGTGGTTAACCTCAGAGGCGGGAGGTTGCAGGTTCGAACCCCGGCCGAGTTATATCAAAGACTTATAAAAATGGTACTAAACGCTACCTCTCAAGGTGCTCAGCATTAAAAAGTTGGTGTTAGGACCGGTCGGCCTGGTGTCATGATTATGCAACTGGGTGGGACATCTTGCTTCATGTCTGCGGCATTATGCCCAATGCTAGACATCACTATATACTGCTACACTGCAGACATTCGAAGCAACATAACTGGAAAACTGTTAAGGCTGTGTTAAAAAGTCCAAATAACACACACACACACATATATATATATATATATATATATATATATATATATATATATATATATATATATATATATATATATATATATATATATGCGCCTTTCCCAAGAACGTACAAAGGTACCCAACCTGGGCATGTGTGGTGACTATCAAACCCATGGTACATGGATTACGCGTTTGGCACCCTATTACGTGAGTTAGCGCGGCTGCTTGAACAAGAATAGTAGTAGGTCATAATGGGGCTTTTACATTTATTGCCTATTTTGGGCCTGGTACTCGTCACAGCCTCTACCCCAAAGACAAGCAAGCTACATCCCATGGATGATTTGTATTATTAATCCAGGTTCTTGAGGCTGTGTACATTATAGTGGCAATTTTGTTAATGGGTAGCGAGTACTGTGTCAACCGATATTTAATCTATTACATATTACTCTTGCTTCATACGTGTGCAAGTTACAACCTAGTTTTGCAAATATCGAATAATACCGGGAATATTTCTAGTGAACATGCTATCTCTGGCTATCCTGAAATCATTATTTCATGACTATGAGTGCTTACCCTTACACATGAATATGTGTGGACAATGTTGTGAAACAGTAATCTGAAATGGCATGTTTTTTTTTAAAAAAAAAATCATATTACCTAAATGCATGGTTATTTCTTTGTTTCCCCATATAAATTCAGTACCCTACAAAAGAGATCATGAAAGATGAAGCGTCGTGCTATCAAACACAACTTTGCTTGGGCAAATCCAAGTTATGGAGAAAATTTTCTTTAATAAATAGGAGCCTACAGAGTCTAAGCAGGAGAATGTGAAAAATGAAAGTATATTTGAAGCTGAAACGTATATGGTGGTAATGGTTTACTGCATGCGTAATCTGTAAATCGTATCTAAAACTGATATGGACTGCACACATTGGTTTGACCATAAAACCTCACATGAAACATAACTGTTGCATATAATGAAAAAAATCAGATTCTCAAAATATTTTGAAGGAATTTATGAAGTACTCTCTAAAAATGGCATTAATTTATGTGACGGAACAAATTTCTGGTGATCAAACAAGAATACATTAGCTGAGACGAGAGAACCATTAATTATGTTTCAAGCAGTAGACCTCCAGTTTGTAGATTTCAGATGTGCACTGCATGGTGAAAAGCAATTAAGCCTGTTTGCACCGAAATTATCCAGCATGCTGCATCAATAGCATAATATAGCAATGTTAAACTGCGGAGAAACCCAAAGCATTTTTCTGGCGATCTAAGAAGAATACATTAGCTGAGACCAGAGAACCAGTAATTAGATTTATGGAGACAAACGCGTATCATATCGCCATACTACCGTGTTCGGTAAGGTCATGAATTTTGTTTAATACATATGTGTAATAATGTGCTTTTGAATTTTAGCGAAGTTGAGTTATGCATAAGAAGTCGTACATTAACTATTAGATAAGTTTGACGAATTGTTTAATTTGTTGTCGTGTTTGCATAAACATTAGGTAGTTATGCATAGGAAATCTTACATTAATCTTTAGATAAGTTTGAGGAATTGTTGAATTTGTCATGTTTGCATAATAGTTAATATGATTACGAGAATCCGTGTGAATTCACCGAATTTAGATTTTACGTATGATCAAGAGTAAGTGTGTTTTGACTGAAAGGCTGTACTGTATTCCATTTATTTGCTGTGTAAATTGAGGCTGGCAGAACCCCAAGCCTCGCGTATAGTGCGTTAATGCGTAAGGTCAAGGCGTGACGAACTAGCCATTCGACTAATTATGGTCATTTTAGGACATGAGTAGTCAATTAATAGCATTATCATCTGTTTACTACTAATAGAAATATCTGATACCGAGCTGAGTTAATGCAAAATTCCATGTATTATCCATAACAATAAATTTAGGTTGTCTCTATTTTATATTCATTTAAAAGAGGAGAAAATAGCTTCTGGGACGTATGATGTGACGTTACATTGAGACGTATGCTGAGAAAACATAGAGGGAAGTGCAGTGAGACGTATAATCCTGTGACACAATTCTGCCTCGTACTAATTTCTAAACGTTTTCTGAGTATCCTGAGACGGATGGTAGAAAGTATCTTTCTGAGATCCAAAGTTCTGAACAGCTACAGAGGAAGCAGAACAACTGGGGACTAGCAGGTTATGAAATCGTACAAAGCGTTGACTTCAATTGTTTCATTCGATCCTATGATGAATTAATGCTATCAGTAACAGATCGGCTAGTTTATTTAAATCTTTTTACGTTTCCCTGAAATTTGTGAAAGTTCTTTTTCTAAAAGCAGAGTATATTCCTAATGTAAGGAATTTTCAGTTTTATGTAATTGATTAAATTGTTTGTTCATCTGTACGGTGGCACGTGTTTGTTTGTTCAATATATCTGCTCAGATTTCTATATACATTTCCATCTATAAGTTTCACCACTTATATTTACTCGAGCCGGTACCAAAAAGGCTGGGCTATATAATAGTATTTATTATTTTAAACTCCCAACCACCCTGTAACATTTATCAAATGACTCGGATATAGTATGTCAGGAAAACTTTATCATTTTAAGAAAAAGAGCGAAACACGATAAATTGATTTGACTTGGGAATGACCTTAGAAATCGAATGTAAAAAAAAACCAACAGAACAATGCAAAGCTTATGAACAGGGAAAGAATTTACATAACATAGTGCAAGAAAAACTGGAGTCACTAAACATGAGCAGTTAACCTGCTACGCCTGAACAACTGATTTTTGCGAATGTTCTAGCTGTAATGTTGGGTATTAATATAGGAATGGAATCAAAACTCACCAAATAAACAGCTATTTTACGAAATTATATATATATCCATGCAGAAAAGAAGCAGCATAAGCACAAGAGGTTGGTATTAAAATATGTTGTCGAAAATAAACAACCCCATTTATGAATTTACAAGACGTTTGGCATTATTGTGTACTTAAGTCAGTCTTACAAATTTCACGTTCGCATTGCACTTAGTGATGAATCATTTGAGGGTATTTACGCAGACTCCTTTTCGAGAGATATTATATTGCGCCAAGGAATTTCGCTTATGAATTTTGAAATTGGGATGCTTGATTATTTAACATGGGCTGATTTGCAATTTCATGTTACTGCTGACTGACCTCATGTTTTTGTTTGGGTTTTGTGTGTGTAAACATACCACTGGGAGGTCTATAATGAGACACAATGCTGGCAACTGGAAGAATCAATAGCATCGACCATGTTAGGGATTTTATGAATCCATGTTCAGACAAGCAAAAACCATATGAGATATACAAATGCTCCAGCATGTTTAGAGTAATAGACTCAGATACTACGAACGGTCGCAAGCAGTTTGTTTCAATACCCAGCAATGGACCATTTGAGCTTATTTGGATTGAGATCAACTCAAAGCACATTCCATTTGGGCTGAGATCGACCTTAAACACATTTTCTATGAGTTTATGGATATATTTGTTAAGGATTATTCAAATAACGCACCTGTTTATTTACAAAGCCGTTGTAAAGTATATCTGATCAGGTCAAATGACGATCATCTCTTGCATGCTCACTGATGGTATTGGGATGCAACAAGTGCAAACGTGCATACCTTGGAAAATAAGAACTCTGTGACAAAACATACCTCTACGAATACTGCAAAACACATCTGTCTTACATGTGGTATTAGATTAAACCATGTAATCAACTCTGCTGGGGGGGGGGGGACCCGAGTGGCCGAGTCTGTTACGCATCATTGCCATCTCACCGTCTTTTACGCATCATTGCCATCTCACCTCTGCGTGGGTTTGAGTCTCGGATTCGGCCAATGCTTTATGTGAGAAAGCTTGCCAGTAGCTTCTCGTGGGTCGGTGGTTCTTTCCGGGGTTTTCCGGGTTCTTCCTCCACCACTAATACTGGCCGCCATGTAAAGCATATCTTGTGCTTAAAAATGGCGTTAAACAATAAAAAAAAAAAAATCTGTTGCCTATATGGATCTGTTCGTGATAAGGTATGTAAAGAGAGATCGACACTGGTACATGTGGTTGCAGAGATGCAAGAAACTGCACAAACACATACACAGAAACATGTGACTGCAAAGACAGAGCAATAAACGAAATAATAGCTAGGATTGAAGCAATTGCAGTTCATGATCCTCGTAGAAACTCACCTTTATACATTATTAACTCAATTTGTTTTCCTCATAAAATGTGGAAGGAGTTAAAATAGATGTACAATAACGTACTTAATGTTACTCCAATGCACTCAAATAAATCTGAAAAGCTCAAATGAATCTGAATATGTGTCTATTTTTACAGTATCAGTATTGTAACATGGGACATCGAGTAGTAGTTTATTCAACACAGCCAGTGTTTTATCTCAACTATGTGTCTATAGGACATACATGAAAACAAATCCCAAAATGATGGATAAAACAAAAGATAGACTACTCAACTCAAAACACTGGAAGCTATGGCGAATTAAAACGATACGTTTCTCTAAATTTACCAGAGAACTTCCAACAAGCACGAAACAAAGGTATCGAGATGAATGTAAAAGAAATAGTAAAACCAAAACATATATTCAGAAAATACTGCCACCTAGAGATATATGTAAGAAACATACATCTGTAAAGTGAATTATACAAAACAGAAAAAGTGTCATCCGTCATATTATATACCAACAAGCAAATAACAGACTTAATTATTTGGAGGCGAAAAAATAACAGGACAAACAATCTCACAACAATTGTATACATAAGCCAGAATATCATAAGGAAATACACCAATTAACATCCAATTTTTCTTAGCCCGTGCGTCTGCACTAAGACACAAGTTATGAGACAATGCAGAACATTACTATTCCAAATTACAACCAAACTCGACAACATCGTCAGAAGAGTTGAAACAAGACAACACAAGCAGGTATCGTTTTGTACAGATGAAGAATCTACCCTGACTATAGCTGTGGAGATATCCTTCAAACTAGTCTTGGGTGCAGTGTACTGACCACATGAAAAATAACAAAAGCAAAACAAAAAAATAAAAACACAAAACATTAAATTCCAATTCGGTGTGACTGTTAATCTGATGATAACAGTCACAGATAAAATTCTGCGATGCCGGGTTGGTTAATGCGGACAGTTCCATTGTCTTTGAAAGGGGTATCCTTGGAAATGAATCCGCTTGTTCTTGGTCAAAACTCATCATCTTCATTAAATATCAATGACAGCCATGTAAAAGTGAAATTGTGTAGCCATGTAAATTAGCCAAGTAGAAAACATATCAAAGACGACTTATAGACAAATAATAATGCCCAATAACTGAACAACATACTACCCCCCCCCCCCCTAAAAACAACCAGAAATGTCTGGAAGCCACTGCATACCCCGGTGTGTTCAGCTATTATTTTTCAAGCAGTAGACCTCCAGTTTGTAGATTTCAGATTTGCACTGCATGGTGAAAAGCAATTAAGTCTGTTTGCACCGAATAAGCAGCATACTGCATCAATAGCATAATATAGCACTGTTAAACTGCGGAGAAACCCAAAGCATTTTATTGAAATTCCTTAAGAATTCAACAAACAAAAAAAAATAACCCAAATGCAAACAAAACAGAAACAGTTTCAACCACATGAAGTTGATCCAGAATACCGTGACCATGTACACCACCGGAAATTAATCTAGAATACCCTGACTATTTACATGATGTACACAACAATTTTCCATTACCACCAGAAGCGCTGTCTGTGCCAGGTAAGTGGTTATCCAAGTGCATGATCACTGATAAATTCCACACGAAAATAAATTGAATGTACGAAACTAGTAACAAGTCTTAGTATCAAATATAATTATGTACTACATATGAGAAACCTCCAGTTGTATCAATTATTGGACATGCATCTAACCAGGATCCATCAAGTGCTTAACTTTCGGCAGCACGTTTAGATGGAACCCATATATTCAGAAGAATATGAACCTGAGAACAAAGGCCATGAATGAATTTAAGGGCTAGTCCAAGCTTATGAACACTTCTGTGTTTGGAAAAGCAATACAGACTCCAAATAAGAGAATTTGCGTAGATCTTGTCCGTGATAGTGAAAAAGACAAGTTTCAAAGACTCAATGCTGCATTTCAATCTAGAAGGTATTTGATAGTGATCTTATAACAGGAAATCTGACAAAACCAATCTATGTTGTCAAAGCTGCTCATGTATGAATTTTACTATATCAAGATCAAACTGTTTTACCAGAATATAGTCAAGATGCTGTACTCAAACACTGATTTGTTGCCGATGGATATAACAACCAACGATGTGTAAGCAGACATGGCACATCCATGTTTGGTAAATGATGGACAGTCGAGTAAACTAGTCAGTCTGTTGGACTACAGCCTTAAATGGACTAAATTGTAGTTGGTAACTCTATGAACATCAAAAATGTAAAAGGTGTTCCACTAGTTATCATGCAGAAAGATCTCACACATGAACTGTACGTGTAATGCCTTTGAGAGAGATAGGAAATCGCATACAAGGCAAATATGATAGAAACATTGTATGGGTGTTGACCGATGCACTAAATCGAGTTAGCCCCTTCCAGACGGTATTACCATTCATGAGTTTGGACTTCGTATTATTTTGAATCAACTTAAGGTGGACACGTTACTGCATTAAAATAAATGTTCACGTTAGTTCCATATTCGCTGGAACATGATATTCATCTCGCACAAATGCTTGGCTTTTTGGTGAATGAAGTCCACTAGGCTTTGGTGTACCAGGTGACAGTCCCAAATGGCAATCTATTGGTTCTCTTGGAGTATTAATCCGTTCCAAAACTGTAAATACATCAATGAACCATACTGGGTCAGTATCATGACAATGACCACCTTGTAACTCTCCTGGAGCCAACAGGTACCGAACAAATTTGTCTCCAATTGGTTTTAAGGGTGCCGACTGTGGGATAATTTTCTGAATAAATTATACACTTTTTTGTCGAATCTCATTAACTGGTTTGAATTCAATTGTGTATGTGACTTTGTTATTCATGCTGCTATGACTAATGGAAGTTACCCATCCACGAGACTGCTCTTAAGTACTAGCACGTTAGGTCCGAGATTGGACTTCACTTGAAATATGGTGCTAGCAGCAGCTGCCTCGCTTGGTGTTCGGCATCAAGATACATGATGCCCCAGTGCTAGACATCACTATAAACTGTCACACTGCAGACATTGTAGCGATATGACCGAATTTTTAATTTAAAAAAAAAGCTACGTTAAAAATCAAAATCACACGTTTTGCACGTGATGGGCTAGTTTCATTCATTCGAGATCTCATCAACAATTTATGTGTGTAGTGATGGCAAAATAATCGTTCTACGAGTGCACAATTCTTCCACAAAAGTTTGGCCAGGCGAATGTTGACATGTCTAACATCAAGTCTTATTCTACGTTTGATCAACAACGCAGGAATAGATCAGAGAAATTCTTTATCGAGATTCACATGTAATAATGTGGCCATGTTAGTGGTGAATGTTTATAGATACATTTGAATGCATCTGTGACAAATGCAGAATCTTTTGTTATCAATTGCTCAGCAACTTTGTGTAGTTCTGCGCCACAATCATGTACACGACCATAAGGAAGAAATAAAATTAACTTTATTAGGTGTTTGGACATCAGAACAACCACGTGAAATCTTTCTTGGTTCTGGCAGGTAAATTTGCTACAGCGCTTAAGTGTTTGGCCAATCATTTTCTAGCAATCACAAGAGTGATCTTTACCATAACTGCCAACTTTTCCATGGCGGCTTCACCTCTCAAATACCCATATTATATTTTTGATAAATCCAGCTTTTGTTTCCACAGATGCAGTTTTGACTTGCATACCTCACTGATGATCCTTCTAGCTTCAAAATCGCAATAAAGTCATGGATGATATCGATATTGAGGTCGATATTGGCATGTTGATGTGTAGATATTGTTTGAAGCTTTATAAGCAAGGTTATATCGGTAAGATGCAGCATCAACACAAATTACGAGTGCCTCATCAAGTTTTGCTGAGCAGCAGAGAGGGTGAAAAGACCACATTTTCAAGCAAAAATAAGGCTTCCTACGAATCTCATATTTTAACCCAAAAAAAAAAATGTCTCCATTTAGCAAACGGAGACTTTACGATTTTTTATTCAATTTTGGTCGCAACGTTGTTGTCATTCACCCTCTCTGCTGCTACAGGTTAATAATTCTTTTACGAGTTCAACCGAATATCCAGTCCTTAGGATCTCACAAACAGACTAATCGCTAACACCTCCTCTTGTAGATCAATTAGATTATTGGACTGATCTGTGAGTTTGAAATTAATTCTGGTTAATGAATCATTATGACACCGCATATAGAATGGATTAACCGGAGACTCAATTATTAAAAATCCTGGAGGGGCTATTGGTGCAAACGAATAAAGAATATATCCTTGCTGAGCTTGATTTGATCGTTCGAGATTAATTTGATAGCTTCCTTCGATAACATCACATACTAAATTGAGCGCAATCACCGATGAATATTCACGTTGAACGGAGCGATATGCCTACCGCCACCATCTGGGTCATTATTATGTTTGAGGATTTTTATTTCCGGTGATGTTGTTTTTCTCCATGCATCATGAATTATTTTAAAACCAATATCGATGGCATCACTGAGAAGTTTTTTTAGTTCTGGTACGTTATATCCGGGTAGTTTGACTGTTGGAATATCCTTGACGGTGATTTTAAATTTTGATGCAAATGTTATTCTCGATTGGGGTTTATCGTCATCTAGTATATCCTGAATAATTTTCAAATTAAATGTTTCCATATCGTCGATAATTTTGTTGCATGTTTCTACGACGCTGATAAATTCATCTTGGGTGAGAGAGCCGGATTTAAGAGATATTAACAACAGTGAAAAATCATTATTCATTGCTGTGAAATTTTCAATAATTCTAGGTTCGCTAACAATATGATATGCCTCTAAGGGATCCTTCTCCTTCCCTCTCTCAGTGGTAGGACTCCGATATCAAAAAACTCTAAAGTGATTTGGTGATCTATATAACTCTTTATTGGATTATCAGGTGCTATCACGTCGGTGATATAATCAGTTTTTTGTGGTTCGGGTAAATCAACGGTTTTCCCCCCTGGTGGTAATTCAGGCCATCCTAGTACGGTTCTAATAGAACTCTGATAGATATCTACGACGTATCCTTCTGTGCTTATCTCAACTGCGCATGATAGCGTCGGCTCATGAACCGTTATAGCGATTTTCGATTCTGTTCCAGTAATCGATTTTATTCTACGCGCGAATTCATTATTGATTTGTTCGATTTGGTATGACCCTGTTGGTATCGAAACAACGTTCCAGTCTGGAGTCCCGTCGTCTTTATTCTTATTCGCAAATACCAAGGAATTATTCGGTTGTTGACCACCAAATGCTACCGATCTGATATTAGGCCAACTGTGATACACTCGTAGTTTTGCTAGCGCTATCTCCTTCACGGGGACTGTGCTAGGGAAATTCACTCTGAATTCAGGATTCATTGATGTTATTGAGATCATGCTTGTTTGTACTGGGTTTGTGTTCTCCACTATTCGTTGAAGTAATTCCTGCGGTGTTGTCATTGTTATTATACTGTTGTTGTCGCTCTAATTTTGACACCGCGGAATCATAAATACTGACCATCACTGAGAACTCACTATCTGATATCGTTGAGGTTATTGAGATCATTCTGGTTTTCGGGTTCGTGTTTTCCAATTCCATCGGTGTTGTCATTGTTATTATATTCATGTTATCGCTCTAATTTTGATATCGCGGAATCATAAATACTGGCCATCGCTGAGAACTCACTATCTGATATAATTGTATTATCGAGTGACGACGATATCATCGAGGATAATTGCGAGTATGCGGTTGATACAGCATGAAATTGAATTAAGTAATCTTGCAGTTTGCGTTGGCTGCACGATGATATCCTTTTGTTATTCCGGTTGATATACCCGCGATTGTAGCCGCCGCAGAAATGCAAATTGGAACTACGACCGGGGCAATCATTGAAACTGATGCAAGTATTATTTCGGCGCCAGCGAGAACGCCTGACACCGAGTACATGGTAATATCAATTGCGGTGATTCTTCGTCGGTATTTTTATTATTTTTATTTGATACTCCTCGGCGAACGCTTTGAGTCTAGTTTGAAATTCCCTGACCTGATTATAGAGATATTGCGATGATGAAATCATTTTTATTTTAAAAACGCTAGCGTTTTCAATTACGATTTCAATTGAATCCGTTATTTACTTAAATCCGCTACGAATTCCACATACCAGGTTGTTGAAACCCTAACCAAATTTTTATCAGTAGATGTTATCGTGAACTTTTCAGTTGTATCCTTGTCGATGATCGTTGAAATCGTATTGTTGACCCCGGATGAACTCGACGATGAAATATTAAATTGATTCGTTGTCACCAGTGTTAATCGATAAATACCCTTGACGGTTGCAGTGATATGTAAAATGTTGTTTGTAGGAGTCCACGCAAATGATCCGTGTTGGATTGTGTATACTACGTTGTTGGTTTTCTCATGAGGAATTTTTGTTTTTTCAATGATTGTTATCATCCTCGAAAAATCATTTTTGATGGCTTCGATGAAGTTTTTTGTCTCATCGATGGATTTTTTAATATCAGGGAGTTTTATTTCAATTTTATCCAACGGGGTTCCAATAAATTTATCAATGATATTTCTACGAAATGATGTAAACTGTTTTCCGTGTTCTTCAATTTTAGATTGAAGTATTGTTAGTTCCAATATATAATTATCCAGATCATGGCCGTGGGCGGCAATCGCGTCGGTGATCGTAGACACAAGTGCACCTGGTTTAAGTTGTCCACCGTTGGAATGCAGCGCAATAGAGCTTTCAGCGGCGTCGCGCTGCCGTATCAAAATGTCATCCGCGGATATATCACTGGTTTTCAATTTACCCTGTTTGTCTTGAAATACAACTATTTCCCCGGGATCAACACTTGTTAAGTTCAACGTCTCAGCGATTTCATCTTCAATTATTTTTTTACATCCTTGATAGAATCAAGGGTTGCAACGCCATCGAGTTTGGGTTTCAGAGGTCTTCCCCAAATATCAATCATGTTATTGTAAAACTCTTTCTCTCTCTAAAATCTTTGATTTCCAGCGATTACTAGTGTATTCATTTACGACAACATGTGGTGGTTTTCCCCTTGGGTTACCCAAGGAGTTAGAAATAGCGTTAAGGATATTTAATACTTCGCTGCCACATATTGGTGGGTCAATCATCGTTTGTGTTGGTAGCGTAGAATACCAAGTCTTCATTGGAAAAGTTTTTATATAACGCATAAACTCTTTTGGTGGAGCTAATCCATATGAATCAAAATAGACAATCCCACGTGGATCAATAGCGTATGCAACCCAGTGAGTTCCGGGTCCGGTGCTGTTATCTAAATTAATGATTCCGGTTTCAGTGTTGTTTGGTTGATGTGGTAATTGATCTTTCATAAAGACACCTCTGAAATTTTTAATCGCCAGTTTTTTAGCAGTATCCATTAAATCAAAATTGGACATAGGAACCATAGGTTCCTCAATCAAAGACTCTACAACTAGTAAACCGGTCCTAGTCTCAGGCCTTTTCCGCTGTACCATGAATACGGGGTTCCTGGTAGTCTTAGACCCTTTCCGCTGTACCAACGATATGGGGTTCCTGGTAGTCTTAGACCATTTCCCTTTTTTTTATAACCCTTTCCAGTTGCCTTTTTTAGTGCCATTCCTGCCACGGTACCAACAGCCCCTAACGCTGACGCTTTAGCCACCGCTGGGGCTGCTGCCGCAATCAACGCTGGAATCGCAGCTAACAACGGGAATATACCGCCTGTTTTAATCATATTTTTGATAGCAGCCGCAGAAAGAGTAATCTGAACACCCTTTTTTGCTACTAGTGCATCATTGAAATGTTTCACTTGACGAGTTGTCAGCGATAATTTATTCGCCCCGTCAGTCATCTGATTGGGTTTCAGCGTGATTGTGGTTCCACATTGCTTAGCTGATTTGGATTGTAATTTTTTTAATTGACCAGGTGTCAACGACACATTGATATTACTATACGACATTATACATAATAGATTGATTCTAAATCGTTTACAATTTCAATGAAAAATTCATAGAATTTTCAAAGATTTTCTACTGGCGCATCTACCACTCTCATTCTTCCACCAACACCTTCGAGTAGCATTGATTTGTCGCTGAGAATGACAGCAACTGCTCTATAATTAGCAATAGCACCACGAAGCACATTAGCTCTAAAATGTATATCAACTACGGATTGTCTTGTCAAATCAAGATGTTCCAGTGAAAAGTAATTGATCGGATATAGATTTTTAAAATCAAATTGTGATATTTGCAAACCAGTATCAACATTTTGATCGCGTGCCATAAATGACAACAGACGATGATACACGCGAGCAATATGATTTTCTGTGTAATTAAGTTGTACATCTTCAGATGGTTCCTGCTGGCCGTTTATTCTCAGTGAGACGTCCTTAACACCTAATTGATCAAATATCATATGGCTGAAACGTTGATCGCCAACTCGTGTGTTATCTTGTAACGCAATAAATATATGACGTGGCGCAGCAACACCTTGTTTTGATGCTAGGTTCCACGTGAATAACCCGTTAATATTTGATTGTTTAACATCTGTACTTACCGTTAGCCAACTTAGTAACGATTTTCCTCCATGGTCCATAAATGATAGTAATCGTTCTTCTGCGGTGATTGATGGAGTCAACATTGGCATCCACAATGATAGTTTTGTTAAAATAACTTTACCGGCATCAGCATCTGGATGTGCAGCATCTGCTGGAATCCTCCAAATTGCGTCATTATCATCACCCTTTCGCACGAGTGCTACTGTATGCTTCGCTCCATAAATAACTTTTCGGACATTTCTACAGAATCCAAAAATATGATGCAACGGAATCGCACATGAAAATGATTTACGCCGCCCTTCCAACATTGATATACGTGTTTCAGCTCCTAGATTGAAGTTAGGATCGTTGTTTATAATCATATCCTCGGCATCTATATTAGCATTACCAGCATTATTCTTTGGTCGTCTTACAACAAATTGATTTCCTCCAGCGGTATTTTTAACATCCTTTGCAAACATCATAGAAGGTCCTGCTGATCTTGTATAATCATCAGAATATCTCGATAACCCGATTATTGTTGCTGCCACATCAACATCGCGATCTATCGACTCAATTTCTTTTCCATCAATGAGATATCTAGCACTCTCAAATAGCGCCATGATACCATTATTGACAAACCCGACTTGAGTACCAACTGGATACGGTGCTGGTACAGCAGGAGTACCAGCAGCTGTTACAAGTTCTCCTTCTAATTCAATAAACGCTTCAGCGGGTAGAAAATATTTACTGGTATCATGAACTTGAAGTTCAATTCGCGATCGACTATTTGAGTCTATTGCATGATAGGCGTAATATTGATAATCGCGTACAGAATCATCCTTGCCAACTGGGGCGTCTATATCAAACGCTGGATCAGGTGACCGTTTGAACATTTTATTCTATTTATCAGAGTCTAAATCGTAAATGATTTTCATCGTAAAAGAATCGTAGGATTTCATCGTCGTAGTTTTTTAAAGCCACTTCCTGCTATCATATTTGCAATATTGCTTTGGTCAGGGGGTATCAACGACGCTAGTTTTTCATCTACTGCGTTATTTATAATTTTACTAACTCTTGCAGGCATTTCCGCTGTAGACGGTAACGGTTTCTTTCTCCGTGATTTCACTAGCGCTGTTAATTTATTCTTCGCGGCTGAAAACGCTTTTCCGGCAAGATCTCCAACAGCACTAATACCCTTATCACGAATAACATCAATTGCTTTCATTGATAATTGTTTAGCTAAGGGCATCACTTTTGGAGCCATTCTCGCAAATAACCCTGCAATGGTATTACCTAAACCATCTCCGTAGTATGCTCTATAAACTGGAAACCGTGAATTAACTACATAGACGGGGGTTGGTTTGTCATGGTTGTAGTGTATGATCATTATTTGAAATCAGAAACAATTTTTCAATTGTAAAACAATTTGTCAATTATAAATTCAGTTCTGGTGATTAATCACTGTGATACCCACTTGATAACTCGCTAATGAAATCTCGATATGTGCTGATATCCATGATACCACCTTGAAATAACCGTCTACAGATATCAGCTGCTTCATTAATTATTTCCGGTGAGTTATTTCCAGCTCGGAACCCTCCTACAAGAACTTCTAATCGTGATATATCACTGAGAACACTACCAGGACATGAAATCCTTGGATTTTCACTGGAATCTTGCAATCGACTTCCGCTATAACCAGTTGCTTCATCTAGTTTGTCTGTATCCGTTTCTTGTAAATAATCAAGAACATCATCATCATCATCATCAGGTGGTAGTTTTTTAGGCGGGTAGAATACTTTCTTTGCAGGTTGCTGTCGCTTTCTTTGCCATTTTGGCGGTTTTTGTTGTTGTTTAAACTCTTTGTATTGATTATACACTATACCCACCGCATTGATATATTCAATGTATGATGCACTTGTTGTGTCAATTTGACTTTTTTTAGTTTTGATTTTGTAGAATATATCAGCCCAATGAGTGAAATTCTTAACATACTTATGATGTTCTGGTTTCAACATTTTTTTTCCTGTTTTCATAAGTCGTAACAACAAGCTCAGGAATTTTTGTTGGATCAGTCTTATCAATTTCTGCTAACCCGGTCTCGTTAAATCTCACGCGTAAATCATCTACTGTTCTTTTTGATTCCATTTTTTGTACAGCTTGCAGATTTGATAAAGAATTGTTCTTCGGATTAGAATCGATATGATCAATAACAAAATCACCCTCGATCAATCCATAAAAGCATTCAAATACGAAACGATGATTGTGATAAGTTTTCTTTTCTTCCCCCCCCCCCATACAGTAAATCTCAAATACCCTTGATTACTCACAACACCAACTGGTTTCTTCAGCTTACGGTTTCTTACGATACCATCACTGGATGCTTCATAATTTTTAATCACTGGGTGTGGTCTGAATTCTTGGTTCATTTATATACTATATTATTGTTTGTCTAATTCATTGTTTGGTTTAATAATAAATCTTTCAATGAAGTCTTGGGGGTTCTTATGATTTTGTCCTTGACAGAGTCAAGGACGTTGTCAGTGTCAGGGTCAGAATTTTTGATTGAAAATCCATTTTTGATTCTTTTATCATAATAACGCTTCAACTCCCTGTATCGTTTGCCACCGCAACGAAGTCATAATTGCAATTTTCCCCTAACCCCAACCCCACATCGTATACAAGGTAACGGACCAAGGCTTCCACGACGAAAGCTTTGCATATGATACCCACAGAATTCATTTCTGCATGATTTGTTACACGGGGTTGTTGATCCAATCATGAGCCATTTGCAGTGATTCATTATACATAATAAATCTTTCATTTAAATGCTTGTTTTAATTATAATATGGAGGAGTTCAAGAGATTATCGAAAATTAAGCCCTGGAAAAATGCTAAATTGATTGATTATACCATTAAAGAATTCCAAAGATTATCGAAAATTAAGCCCTGGAAAAATACTAAATTCAATTTCGATAAGGAGTTCCAAAGATTATCGAAAATTAAGCCCTGGAAAAATACTAAATTCAATTTCGATAAGGAGTTCCAAAGATTATCGAAAATTAAACTCTGGAAAAATACTAAATTCAATTTCGATAAGGAGTTCCAAAGATTATCGAAAATTAAGCCTTGGAGAAATGCTAAATTCAATCTCGATAGAGTCTCTGATACACCAAAACGTCTAATCGGTGATAGAACTATACTAAGTAAAATCAGGGAATGTTTTAATGAATTCTACCGAGACGGTGCAGCATACTGTTGGTCGACATTTCGAATTATTGATGAAGATGTCAATGTACCGAACATCGATGCTACCATGAACGATGAAAGAACAGCTGAGATAATTTCACATCTTGGCCCGCCAAGGGGCTGGAAATCCAAGGGTGTAAAATCCAAAGCATTTTCATGGAAAATCAAAGATTTTCAACAAAGCAATTCCCAACAGAAGTATTTTTTCAGAATAAAATTCATTATCGAAGTCGAAGGCAAATGGATTATCAGGGATAAATTTGAACCAATCCTCAAGGATAAAAAACTGTCATTGTAAGTAGAGATTCCAAACCAGGAATTCTAACTGGAATTGACAAACCATACTACGAGAGATCTTATCCTGTAACAGCAATTGTTTATGGGTTATATCCGTTAAATGATAAACCCGATATTGCAAAACTAGCTCCTATGAAATATTCTAGTTCACTGAATTGTGTAGCAACACGGGTAATGGAACACTTCACAAATGCATCCCGAGGAAACAAAATAACTGATCTGCGACGTAGGAAAATAACCGAATGGGAACTGACAGTGAAACAGCACGGTGCAAAGATTTCTGATATAGCTAAATTAGAAGCATCATTAAAATTCCCAATATCGGTAGCGACGTTAACCGGAGAAGTATTATATGAACCGAAATATCAATCGCGAGGAGCTCCAATTAAAATTATTGATCATAACGAACACGTGTGGACACCTGCAGTAACAATATTTCCACGAGAACGAACCGTGAGATATATCCCCCCGGAATTTTCCGGGGAGTTCGTCGGGGATGTTTTTTATAATGAGAAATTATTTGATGCTATTCATGCGTTGTGTAAAGATGATCCTGTGTCAGTGTGGTTACTTAGAAGTGATGAAGATCCCGAAATAGGATTTGATCAATTTGTAAGACCAAATGGTGAATTATATCGCGTTGAAGAATTAGATAACAGAATGAGAAAAATCGCTAGTGATTTTTCACCGTAGAGTTCCCATGAAAAACTATTAACGGATAGTTTTACTATTCCATCAGTGGTAGCTCACTTCGCAAGAGAAAAAAAATCATGGCGTCCAACACGAAGTGATTTTCTCGAGGACGTTAAATTGAGTTGCGTCAAATTTGGTCATGGAGGACTGTGGAATACGAAATACTCACGTGGCGGTATGATTTCAATTGATATATCCGCGTGTTATCCTGGAAGTTTCCTCGGGTATGGAGAATGTAGTAACTATTTTAAACGATTTGGACACCCCACGCATGAAATGACTCTTGTTGCGATTAATGGACCATTACCTGATTTTGATTTAACCAGATTCGCTCGTGTGATATCATTCGAATTCGCTACAGGGTTACATCCGTGTAGTTATGTTTGGCTTGGTAGACATATATCTGAAAAGGCCTGGATGCCAATAGTGTTACTACGATATATGATTGATTGTGGTATGCTAATATCGTTGATTGTTTCCGAAGCTATTATATGCTATCGAGCTCAGAAAGAAATTTGGCTACCACAACCCGATCTAGATCGTATAATTAGCGAACAGCGAAAACAATTTCCTGATTTCAATGAAGAACAAATCATGAATTGGTCTAAGAAGTTATTTGAAATTAAAAAAGAACAAGCAAAAGATTTTGGACGAAGAATAATCGGCAAATTTACCCAGGGTGGAAGATACGACAATGCAAAATATTCTTCGCGGTTGATCATAGACGTCGCTGAATATGATTTTATTGTAACTGATTTAACGAAACAGGGAAAACTTGTAAATCGTAAAGACGCTTTCCTATCCGATGGAAGACGATTAGGTACAATTGTTACATACTGTGATGGATATATTAAACAATATACGCATTTGAGAAGTTCTATGCTAGCTTATGCTTCTATCAATTTATTTTCGATGATAAATAGATTTCCTAATACCGCAGTTAGAGTAGCCACTGATTCGATGTATATACACAATAAATACAGATCAGCAGTGGCTGAATTCACATCCCCGGAGGAAGCGTGGGGGTGTTGGCGATTTAAAAAGGAAACGCTACAAGAGTATTGTGAATCCGCAGACGTTGCCATGGATGATAAATATCTTTCATGTAACCGTATTGAAATTCAATCAGAATTTTCTAATGCACCACCGGTATCTGATCCAGTATGTAGATACAAGACAGTTTATTTAAACGGTTGTGGTGGGTCAGAAAAGACAACTCGTGCAATTGAATTATTTCGTCGGTCAACCATGATTGTGCTAACACCAACTCACAGACTCGCCAGAGAGATGATACAGCGAGGGATAAATGCCCGTACCTATCACAGTTTTTTTCGATGGAAGGGTGACAAATGGACTCCTGAGCGTATGGGTGATAAATTCATTCCTGAAATCATAATTTGGGATGAAATATGCACAGTGTCATTAGATGTATTACAAACATTTCTCGAGTGGTTGTTAAAAAAAAACACAAAAGTCGTCATGTGCGGTGATCACGGCCAACCACCACCATTTGTCGGTGCATCTCCACATGAATGGCTAAAGGGTTTTGTAGACTACTATGAAGAAATTACCACTGATTATAAATCACTTGATGAACAATTACGAGAATTCAAAGCGCTAATTAGATTACAACCGGATAGAATCCAATGCGAAATAGCGCGTGAAATAATTTCAGAAACTCCCATGAATGATTTTTGGGAAACGTGGAGACCAAACGATTTGATAGTAGCAAGTAGAAAAATAGTCAGAGACACACTTCAGATGAAGTTATTTGAAACGCATAAAGAAAAATTTGCAACACTTCCAGTACCGTTGTGTTATAGGCCTTCGGATACACGAAAGCAGAATATTGAAGTTGATATTCCAGGGAAGAGTGAAAAGCAGATTCTCGTGTTAAATGATATTGTGCTGGTTGATATCAGCGTCGTCGAAAATGCATAGCGTGCTGATAAATCCCCATAGACGTTAGGTTACGCAGCGACAATACACTCTTCACAGGGATTGACTATATCAGATACAATTGTTTGGATGGTGGATAATCACATCGAATGGTCGAATTTAGTCTATCTTGCAGTATCCAGAGTACGAAGAATAAATCAATTTTGAAGAGTTGTCCTGGATGATAATGACACTACAATGGATGATGCTAGCATCGTTGATGTTAAAATTATTGATAAAAGACTCTCCGGTTACAAACAACAAGACAAAAAAAAAAAAAACAACGAGAATTTGACATTGATGCTGAATTAATAATTACGCTGAAGCAACAACAGAATAATCACTGCGCTGGTTGCAATTGTATAATGCGTTGGCAGTATTCGGATAAAGATCTTCGCCAATTTACCGTAGACAGAAAAAATAACAGTCTCGGTCATGTCAGAAACAATGTGATGTTAACTTGTCTTGAGTGCAACAGACGCAACGGCGCTAGTTAAGACCCCGCGGTGGTAATTGAGTATCGTCAGGAATCACTTGTAATTGTTCGCGTGTAAACCCCCGCTGAGGGGCAGTTGAATCCAATTTATAGATTGGAGGTCTACCAGTTGATCGTGTTATAGTAGATATCTTGTGTGCAGTAACACTCCAAATAGGATCAGTAGCCCTTTTTCTGCCACCTTCAAGCTCTCCTGGTTCGTATAAATATCTCACGGTGACATTACTACCAAGAATTGGTTGGGAAACGCTATAATCTTTTTGTGAAATTCTTTGAATTTCCATTTTAGGTATAGACTTCTTTTTAATCGCGTTGATAGGTTTCATGTTGATTGTTCTAGTAATCTCATTATTCAGTGCGATAATCACAGCTGGTAACCTTTTGACCCATTCACGGGATCGCTTTCTTGGATGAATTCTTTTGCGTATTGATATCCAAATAACCGCTCAGCAAGAGTCCGATTAAATCGTTCAACAATTGCCTGATCCCGATGTAACGCAGTATGCCCTCGTCTGATGGTGACATTATGATGTTTCATCGCTGATAAAACAGCACCCTGAAATTCCTTGCAGGGATCAACTTGTAATAGATTCGGCCAACACAGAGGACCCTTTCGATAAATCCTTTCAAATGCAGAAGCAACTTCAGGTGATGATTTTGTTTTTAACGGCTCTGCTTGTTTGTATCGACTCGCAACATCAACTACGGTTAGCGCGTATTTGTAACCGTTGTCATGTGGTAAAAACAATAAATCAGCTTGATGAACTTCATTAGGGACAGTCACATCAAAATGCGAGTAATTAATTTGTTTAGGCGGTGGTAGATAAATTTGCCATATCGCCTGTTTGGATAACCAATCCGCCGCTGTGGTTTTTTTCACCGCTGCAGCGCTAGCGAGTTTATTGATTGCAGCGCTACCCCTCCAGTATCCGCTTGGAGAATAATAAATAGATTCCATGTTGTTATTAATTACCAGCACCTAACATCAATTTGCTTTTCATTGCCGATTTTACCAACCACGAAGCCAATTTTTCTTTCAAAGATTTATCAGGAATAGCATTTAACGCATGAATTAATTTCACATCCGCGAGATGTCTGTGTTGCAAATTGCTGCTTTTATAAGCAACATCATGAAGGTGACAGGCCTTATCAATAGCGTTTATTGGTTCTTCACCACGTCGAGGTTGGTTTTGATCATCAAGTCTGATATCAAGTCTTGTTCCCGGTCCACAATAACTATACCCTGGAAGGTGTTTTTCTCCTGAATACTTTGCCCATGGGGTTCCAGGGAGTTTAGTTAGCTTGGCTGCGATATCACCTCCTCGTTTTTTTTTAAATCATCATTTCCTGCAAATCTCATAAACACAAATCTAAATTTCTTTGTACCACATTGCACGCATTTACCAGAAAGCGCCGATCGGTTATTTTTAGTTGTAATCGTCGTCAAGTCATCTGTGCCAGTACGCGTTTTACACTTCACACAATATAGATCCATAATTTATGTATAGAAATATGGATATAATTGATTTTTCAGCGACTAAAGCAAGAGAACCGGTTAAGCATCATGCAGCGTTACCAAACTCTATCCTGATGATTATAATCGGGCCATCTGGATCCGGTAAAACGCAATTGTTGCTCAATTTAATAATGAGATGGATGAAGTGGGATAAGTTGTATTTAATTGCCCCTAGCGTAGATGATCAACGATGCTATGAAGTGTTAAAGGATTTTAATGAAAACGCTTCAGAGATTGCAGGTGAGGGTATTATTGAATTTATAACCGATATTGACAAGGCACCATCAGTAGATCTTGATGGAAGTATTAACAATTTAGTCGTATACGATGATGTAATGTTAGATAAACAAAAAAATCCTGCTAGAATATTTATCGAGACAGGCATAAAAACACCGACGTGATATATGTCACTCAACGCTACACTCAGATTCCAAAAGTGATAAGAGATAACTGTAATATTCTTGCTGTATTCAACAGAGTTGATACTCATACTCTTAGAAATATTTGGCAGACATGGTGTTCTGATATGGACTTCAATCAATTTAGAAATTTCTTTAGTAATGTTCAGTCAACCCCGTACGGATTTGTAACAATAAATTTACATGATCCTCGGACACGATATCGTATCGGACTGGATCAAATATTCGGTTGAACTCGTAAAAGAATTATTAACCTGTAGCAGCAGAGAGGGTGAATGACAACAACGTTGCGACCAAAATTGATTAAAAAATCGTAAAGTCTCCGTTTGCTAAATGGAGACATTTTTTTTGGGGTTAAAATATGAGATTCGTAGGAAGCCTTATTTTTGCTTGAAAATGTGGTCTGTTCACCCTCTCTGCTGCTTGCTGGGTTGTTGGAATCAAGTTGTATATCCAGCCATGTACCAGGTCCACAGTAATTGTATCAAGGGATGTTCTTTTATCAAGAATTTACTTCATGGTTTTCATGGTAACTTTTTTTAATGTTGCAGCATTATTGCCCATATTCCATTAATCGCTTCTTGTCCATTACATGTTTAAGCTCAAGCTGGATTCGCAATACATGCTTTTGTATGACATCTTCCAGTATATGAATACATGATTGTTTTTCATTCAATGGAAGCGTCCAGGGTGGCAGAAGGAGAGGTAGACAGAGAAAAAAGTGGACTGACAACATCACAGAATGGACCTGGAAAAGTTTGCGGAGATGATGATGATGATTATGAAAAAAGAAATTTGCAGATGCTTTCAACAAAAAAAAAAAAAAAACTTAAAAGATTTCATCATCATTGACTTCCTTGCACAGGTAACACCTAAACCATGTAAGCATGGATTCCATACATTTCCAAACTCAGTGCACTGATCGTTAGCCCTACTGGGTCAGGAATAACAGCTGTAGCTGAATGATTTTACCATGGCTGAGGCTGACATGCAGCATCATGTCCCACCCAGTCAAATTATCCTAATAAAAATAGGTGACCTAACACTAACCTCTTAATGCTGAGCACCAAGCGAGGAAGCTGCTTGAACTATTTTTCTAAGTCTTTTGCATGACTCAGCCAGGGTTTGAAACCGTGACCTCCCACACCTGAAGTAGATGCTCTAACCACTCTTCCACCGGAGTGGTCTTGTCCAATTCTTAAGATAGTTAAATGCACCACAGACAAAAAAAGCAACATAAGCAACTGCAATGACAACTAGCCACAGGCAATTGGATAAATCAAATATGTTTTTCACAATTACAATATCAAAAGAAATTTCTGCAACATTACATGAAAGTAACCGTTGTGCCAATATCTCCATTATGCCTGTTGCAAATGCAAGTCACTTCATCTTACACCTGTCACTCTAAAAAGTACATATCTGTTGAGTTCTATACATGCCAACCCCTGACACGGAAAAAGCGTAATCCAAGTGGTCAAAAAGCGGAATCCAGGCAGAAAAAGCGTAATCCACATATAAAATGCTAAATTGTAATGAACAATGATTTATTTGCCCGTCTAGTCTTTTAACATTCTTTACTGCTTCAAGTTTTCATATGAAGCACTGTTAGCTTTACATACACATTGACTAGAATCCATCTGAAGACTTTTAACACCAACTATTAAAATTCTTTCCACGCGGCCTGTAATAGACATCACATGATGCTGCCATCATGTCATCATATTTTGAGAATTCTGCTATTTTTTGTTTTGTTTATTTTTTTGCCTTTTTCTAATCGATCTGAAAAATTGTCTGAAAGGAGATAATTTTGCTCTCATATACGCATCTACTAAAATAAAACATACTTTTTAGCGCCAAATACCTTTAGACTGGATCTCCACTTAATATGAATTAGAACAAATAATCTGCAAGGAAAGATTAAAATTAGAAAAACTGCTCTCTCCTCACTAAGCCATACAGCTGCTAAAAATAGAATACGAGGTCGAAAGTTGCTATAAATAGAACATGATACTGTTAGGAAAGTGCATGCAAGTACTCGTATATTTTAGTTATGTAGAAGCCTTCTATAAATACGGTCTGTGGAATTAATTGAATGTTAATGAAAAAAAGAGAAAGCAAATAATCGATTTTTGGGGAAGGTGGATATACCGAAAAACTGTAATCCATATACGTTTATGCGCAAGGCGTAATTTAGTGAAAAAAGCGTAATTATTATGCCATTAGTGTAATGGTTTGCATGTATGGAGTTCCCCCAGTGACCTAGATGTTTGTTGTGTTACCATATTTCTAATAACCTAGATGTTTGTTGTGTTACCATGGGATTTCTAATGACCAAGATGCTTGCTGAAGTGATAATATTCAAATAATCCACTTTTCAAATATAATAATATCCGAAAAATAAATTATAAACATACATATAACAAATGGCTAGGAACTAGTTATGTATCAAATATTATTACCTTGTCTAATTTAAAACTAAAAGAGTTCTTGTTTAGTTTCTAGTAAATATTTCATCAGTTAAGTTGACCTGTTCAAGTTTTAGACATAACTCAATATTTCGTTTCTGATTCAATTTGGCAAGGTGAGCTCAGTGCTGGCATAATAAATGAATGTATAAAATCTATCCAGGATCAATCAGTCTAATTGAAAACACATTCTACTAACTATATGCCTTTGCTTCTTCTTTTAAAAAAGTGGTATATCATAAGATATGTCAAGAGAAAGAGAGTGGACAAATTATATTGCTATTACTGAAACATGATTTTTGAGTTGACTCCTTCATTTTGAACATTTTTTAAGGACTCTAACCTTTGTAACATTTCTTTCATTTTATAATAAATGAAAATGAGAAGTAAATACAGACTTTCATTTAAATGAACACAAGTTCATTGCCTGCCAATGTATTGAGGATGTGACTGCTAAATTTATTTTGATAAACACATTTAAAGAAGCATTAGTCTATACAATATTCTACATTGATCTCAACCTTCATCTTTAAAGAATGTTAGAAAAATAAATCCTTCTCTATGCATTAGTGCTGGACCTTGAGAACACAGTTATTTGTCAGACACAGCGTATCTGAAGCAAACTTCTGATCTTCAGGTAAAAATGTTCTTTCTTAAAGTGATGTGTTGGAAGCTTTCTACTATTGTCTCATTCCAATATATGTATGACACAAATGCATTTGTGATAAAGTCTTGGGTTACATCTACCCTACAAGAGTGCACTCTTTGATGCTATAGATAAAAGTGGTCCATATACAGGACCATGGGTTATTTTTTTTTTGTATAATAAAATATACAAGGCCAACAAACTTTATATTTTTTAGTCCATCTTGACTGCAGTGTTGAAGATGTTGGACTACCCTGCTATGAATTATATCGTTAAGCTTACAACATCATGAATATCCACACAGATTCTTGTGTTTTCAATATGTAAAAACATTTTTCCAGAGTATAATTACTGTTTACTATAAACTGTTTTGTTGTGAACAAAACTTTTTATGCTAAATCCAAAGACATATATTTAATCAAAGAAAATATCTGTCTACTGCTAACAATCTTCCCCTGCCCCTTGTTTGCATCCACCATTGCAATTTGATAAGAAATGACAACAAAATATTTCATCATATGCATTCATGTAGGTTAGGTAAATTCCTCTACTGAAAAGCTTATACTTGCTGACACACTCAGATGCTAGTCTTCAGTTTAATTTACAATCCGCACTGGGAAGTGAGGCTGACGGTTAAATAAGGGAGTTGTTTCTTAGTTTGATAAGGAGAAGTACTATCTCTACTTGTGTAGATATCTATAGAAGTACTATCTCTACTTGTGTAGATATCTATAGAAGTACTATCTCTACTTGTGTAGATATCTATAGAAGTACTATCTCTACTTGTGTAGATATCTATAGAAGTACTATCTCTACTTGTGTAGATATCTATAGAAGCACTATCTCTACTTGTGTAGATATCTATAGAAGCACTATCTCTACTTGTGTAGATATCTATAGAAGCACTATCTCTACTTGTATAGATATCTATAGAAGCACTATCTCTACTTGTGTAGATATCTATAGAAGCACTATCTCTACTTGTGTAGATATCTATAGAAGCACTATCTCTACTTGTGTAGATATCTATAGAAGCACTACTATCTCTACTTGTGTAGATATCTATAGAAGTACTATATCTACTTGTGTATAACAAGAATTCAGCTGCAAACAAGACTGATTTGTTGCCAAATAATGAACCAGCATCTCGGTTTATGGCAAAGAAGTCCAACTGAAATCGATCCTGAATTGTTGCCAAATAATGAACCAGCATCTGGGTATATGGCAAAGGAGTCCAACTGCAAACAACACTGATTTGTTGCCAAATAATGCACCACATCTAGGTATATGGCAAAGGAGTCCAACTGAAATCGATCCTCAATTGTTGCCAAATAATGCACCGCATTTAGGTATATGCTGTTTGTTTTACTAATTACTTAAAACAATACTGCACAGACCCAGATCTGTCAGTTCTTTATGTTATGGCAGATCTAGGTTTGTTCAGTTTGCAGTTGGTCTTGATTTAAAAATAAATACATATGGTAATGAAACAAACTAAATATAAAATTCTCCACTTCTGGGTAATTTCATAATGTCTTTAATGATTATTGTTTAAGTCCTAACTCCATCATTTGGAACATTATCACTAATCTGAGGACAGAAAATTTTCTTTTAGCACATTTTACTTTAAGCAGCATGTTGCCATGTACTGTATATACCTGCTTATAAGTAAAGTCAAATTGCAAACAACAAAGATCCTGATCTGCTGTATTATAAGGCACATACAGATCAGGGTCTATGTTGTTTATTCTACTGTTTACTCGTAACAAATTGCACAGAAGCAGACCTGCCAATGCATTATCCAACATCAGATCTGGGTCTGTGTGATTTGCAGTTTGACTTCTCTTATAGCAAGTATATATGATATGCATACAAAATATTTTTTATAGTGATGATGTCCTACATTTGTTTTTCCTTCATGATTTCTGAGGCATGCAGTATGTACAAAGAAATGGCAAAGAAAAATGACTAAAAGAAATTCATCCTGATCATCTTCCGTAAGCTTGAGCCAAATGGGAACATTTCCTATAGTCACTATATTTCATTGACAGCTATTAGTTCGAACAGTAGTCAATGGTTACTTTTTGGAATCCATAGTGACAAATTTGGTTTGTCATATCTGTGAGCATTCAATGAGTCATTTCACACAAAAAATGAAACGCTTGAAGTTTATTTGCTAACACTAAGGATTTGCTCATATGCAGCTGCCAGAAAAAAGTGAAGATTCTGGTTTTCCCTCAGCTCTCCAAGTTCCGGAAATCTCAGTAACTGCTGATGTTCTGGCAGGAAGGTTTGTGGGTTCCATCCTGAGAAAGACACAAATATATGCTGTAGGCACTTGTCATTTTAATATGAACTCTGAAGTCAAAGTACTGTGACATATTTATTTTTTTTAAACTGCCTTTCCTGGGTACAATGTATGCTTAAATGGAACAGTCCTCACAGGTAAGTCTAAGGTATTATGAACATACTCAGGACAAACGTGTAGGCGTGTTTGCATCTTCCAAATCATGTATCTAATTCTGATCACAAAATTCTTTGACTGATAAGATAAACTAACAAGTATTGATTACTATGTACTAATTCATCAGGTGCATATTCTAACACGTACCAATTTGTCAGTAATAAATAAATATGAGTAGTTCACTGCAAGCTTTAAACACTTCATTTAGTTGCAGTCATGTTTGCAGATGCTCATCACTGTCAGTACCAGACAAATGCATAGATTAAGTACAATTAACAATTGATTTTTATAAATAATGAAAATCCTGGGCAAAACTGAACAGAACAAGATTAAAATAATGAGAGACAAAAACAAAACAGATCATAGATAACATGCCTCATTATGTGTTCCAGCTTATACCAACACTTATGTAGATGAATGGGAGAACACAATATTTGACAAGGTTCAAAAGCTACCATTTTTCTATAATCTTCATTTAAACACATTCTTACAAAGAACTAAATTAGTTTTTTAAATGGATGAATTATCCCCATGCATCATTTTATTTTAAAGCTAAAGTTGGTACGGTGAGTGAAAACTTGAATGGAACAATATTCAAGGGAAATAATGACAACACTTCACTGTATACACATGTTTACCAAAGAGCCTGTATGTATTTAAATACTCCCATATACTCCAATGAATACACATCTGTTGACCAAATAATCTACAGGCATTTATTATATAAACTATTTAACTTATATTGTAAAATCTTATATATCCTAAGGAATGCATACCCTCTCTGAAAGCAAGAGCAACTGTCTTTAAGAATACTGTATCTTTTATACTGTCAAGTGGATCACCCACTGGGTTCCGTGTCCATCTGAAAAATGTAATGATAAAAGGCTCAATGCAAAAATGATTTCAAACTGATCTAATTAAGTTTAAGTACACAAACATTAGTCCTTTGAAGGGATTGATGCTCTACTGGGCAAAAAGAACATTCTAGGAAATCAAGAACATTTCTTAATTTGAACTGTGGAGTGTTGAAACAATCTCTGATATTCTTTAGCTTTAACAAGATTTTCAAATTTGCTGTCTTGGTACATATACTGGATGTCAGTCTTGTACTACTGTCATTTAGGACAAAGTAGACATCATTAGACTACTGCCATTTAGGACAAAGTAGACATCATTAGACTACTGCCATTTAGGACAAAGTACACATCATTAGACTACTGCCATTTAGGACAAAGTAGACATCATTAGACTACTGCCATTTAGGACAAAGTAGATGTCATTAGACTACTGCCATTTAGGACAAAGTAGACATCATTACACTACTGTCATTTAGGACAAAGTAGACATCATTAGACTACTGCCATTTAGGACAAAGCAGACATCATTAAACTATGGTCATTTAGGACAAAGTAGACATCATTAAACTACGGTCATTTAGGACAAAGTAGACATCATTAAACTATGGTCATTTAGGACAAAGTAGACATTAGACTACTGTCATTTAGGACAAAGTAGACATCATTAGACTACTGCCATTTAGGACAAAGTAGATGTCATTAGACTACTGCCATTTAGGACAAAGTAGACATTAGACTACTGCCATTTAGGACAAAGTAGACATTAGACTACTGCCATTTAGGACAAAGTAGACATCATTAAACTACTGCCATTTAGGACAAAGTAGACATCATTAGACTACTGCCATTTAGGACAAAGTAGACATCATTAGACTCCTGCCATTTAGGACAAAGTAGACATCATTAGACTACTGCCATTTAGGACAAAGTAGATGTCATTAGACTACTGCCATTTAGGACAAAGTAGACATTAGACTACTGCCATTTAGGACAAAGTAGACATTAGACTACTGTCATTTAGGACAAAGTAGACATCATTAGACTACTGCCATTTAGGACAAAGTACACATCATTAGACTACTGCCATTTAGGACAAAGTAGACATCATTAGACTACTGCCATTTAGGACAAAGTACACATCATTAGACTACTGCCATTTAGGACAAAGTAGATGTCATTAGACTACTGCCATTTAGGACAAAGTAGACATTAGACTACTGCCATTTAGGACAAAGTAGACATTAGACTACTGTCATTTAGGACAAAGTAGACATCATTAGACTACTGCCATTTAGGACAAAGTAGACATCATTAGACTACTGCCATTTAGGACAAAGTAGACATCATTAGACTACTGCCATTTAGGACAAAGTAGACATCATTAGACTACTGCCATTTAGGACAAAGTAGATGTCATTAGACTACTGCCATTTAGGATAAAGTAGACATTAGACTACTGCCACTTAGGACAAAGTAGACATTAGACTACTGCCATTTAGGACAAAGTAGACATATTACTGCCATTTATGAAATAGTAGATATTTGACTACTGCCATTTAGGACAAAGTAGACATTAGACTACCGTATTTTCCGGCCTATAGGTCGATGCGGAGTATAAGTCGAATTCACCAATTTTGTAAATTTTCCATCCCTCGTCCATATATAAGTCGATTCGGAGTATAAGACGAGGCCAGGTCAATAACTTGGCTTTGTATTTTATACTACCGGTAGTAACTTACGGTTGCATGAATATTGATCACTGAATATTGATGGTATCGTCGTATGATATTCCATATTACAAAAGTTGTAAACCAAAAATAAATAAAAATACTTTTAATTATACTTTAACCTATCAGTGAAATGCAGTATCAAATTTACACAAATGTACAGTTTTATAATACATATTGCATGAAAAGAGTATCAACACCGTGTACTCACCAGCGAATCTTGTTACATACATTGAATCCATAATACAAATATTTCCATCGAAAATATCCACACACGGATGTAAATATTCAATAATTTTGTCACAGATCATTATGTGACTGAATTCAATGAAAAGAAAATAACAAAAATTACGTAACGGGTGTACGTAACGAATGATGAAATAGTACTTGTCCGTAGATTAAATAATGGAAGTTAAATTGTATTCTTATAATAACTACATGTACGTCTCAGGATCTTTCTATCTCTGAATTCAGTCGTTGTAAATTTCAGCACTTTTTCCCACCCAAGCTGTTAGTCAAAGTCCTTTGAACTTGCCGCCTAGCTAGCCCAGCTATTGTGTCATGTTCTTTTGATGTACTCTAATAAATACAGCAGGCAGAACTGGCTGTATTTTAACCACTGATTATGTCACTGTACTAAAGCAGCAGCAGAGAGGGTGAATCCTACAACGTTTTGAGACAAAATTTGATTGAAATCTTAAAACGAGCCGTCCTATAATCTCATTTTAACCAAAAAGAGGGTGAATCCTACAACGTTTTCAGACAAAATTTTGATTGAATCCTTAAAACGATCCTTCCTACGATCTCATTTTAATAAAAAAAAATGAACCCTACAACCTTTTCAGACAAAAAATTGATTGAAATCTTAACGAGCCTTCCCTACGAAATCTCATTTTAACTAAAAAAATGAAAACGGAGATTTTACGATTTTTTAATCAATTTTGGTCGCAACGATGTGGTCATCCACCCTCTCTGCTGCTAGAACTTTCAGTTCTGGGTTAACAAAAAATAAGAAATGATTTTAACCGAATATTTGATCCAGTCCGATACGATATCGTGTCCGAGGATCATGCAAATTTATTGTTGCGAATCCGTGCGGAGTCGACTGAGCATGACTAAAGAAATCTCGAAATTGATTGAAGTCCATATCAGAACACCATGTCTGCCATATATTTCTAAGAGTATGAGTATCAACGCCGTTGAATACAGAAAGAATATTGCAGTTATCTCTGATGACTTTTGGAACCTGAGTGTAGCGTTGAGTGACATATATCACGTCAGTGTTTTTGTGACGCCCCCGGGAAAAGATCCTAGCAGGATTTTTTTGTTTATCCAACATTATATCGTCGTATACGACTAAATTGTTAATATCTCCATCAATATCATCAATACTCGGTGCTTCATCGATATCGGTTATAAATTCAATGGCGTTCTCACCCTTAATTTCTGAAGCGTTTTCATTAAAATCTTTTAGCACTTCATAACATCGTTGATCATCTACGCTAGGGGCAATTAAATACAACTTATCCCACTTCATCCATCTCATTATTAAATTGAGTAACAATTGCGTTTTACCGGATCCAGATGGCCCGATTATAATCATCCGGATAGAGTTTGGTAGCGCTGCATGATGCTTAACCGGTTCTCTTCTTTTAGTCGCTGAAAAATCAATTATATCCATATTTCTATACATAAATTATGGATCTATATTGTGTGAAGTGTAAAACGCGTACTGGCACAGATGATGTGACGACGGTTACAACTAAAAATAACCGATCAGCGCTTTCTGGTAAATGCGTGCAATGTGGTACAAAGAAATTTAGATTTGTGTCTATGAGATCTGATTTAAAAAAAAACGAGGAGGTGATATCGCAGCCAAATTGGCAAAGCTCCCTGGAACCCCATGGGCAAAGTACCCCGGAGAAAAGCACCTTCCAGGATATAGCTACTGTGGACCGGGAACCAGACTTGATATCAGACTCAATAATCAAAATCAACCCAACCCCTGTGAAGAACCAATAAACGCCATTGATAAGGCCTGTCACCTTCATGATGTTGCTTATAAAAGCAGCAATCTGCAACACAGGCATCTCGCAGATGTGAAATTAATTCATGCGTTAAATGCTATTCCTGATAAATCCTTCAAAGAAAAATTGGCTTCATTTTTAATAAAATCGGCTATGAAAAGCAAATTGATGTTAGGTGCCGGTAATTAATAATATGGAATCAATTTATTATTCCCCAAGAGGATACTGGAGGGGTAAATCAGCAGTCCATAAACTCGCTAGCGCTGCAAAAGTGAAAAAAACCACTGCGGCTAATTGGTTATCCAAACAGGCACTATGGCAAATTTATCTACCACCGCCTAAACAAATTCAATTCTCGCATTTTGATGTGACCGCTCCTAATGAAGTTCATCAGGCTGATATATTATTTCTGCCACATGATCGTGGTTACAAATACGCATTAACCGTAGTTGATATTGCAAGTCGATACAAAGAAGCAGAACCGTTAAAAACAAAATCAGCCACTGAAGTCGCTTCTGCATTTGAAAGGATTTATCGACGAGGTCCTCTGCACTGGCCAAATCTATTGCAGGTTGATCCTGGCAAGGAATTTCAGGGTGCAGTATTATCTACAATGAAACATCATAATGTCACCATACGACGAAGGCATACTGCGCTACATCGCGATCAGGCCATTGTAGAACGATTTAATCGGACGATTGCTGAGCGGTTATTTGGATATCAATACGCAAAAGAATTCATTCAAGAAAAGCGATCCCGTGAATGGGTTAAAAGATTACCATCTGTGATTACTGCACTGAATAACGAGATTACTAGAACAATCAACATGAAACCTATCAACGCGATTAAAAAGAAGTCAATACCCGTACAACCACAAAAAGATTTCAAAGAACCAATTCTTCATAGTAATGTCATTGTGAGGTACTTATACGAACCAGGAGAGCTTGAAGGGGGTAGAAAAAGGGCTACTGATCCTATTTGGAGTGTCACTACGCATAAGATATCTACTATAACACGATCAACTGGTAGACCAGCAATCTATAAACTGGATTCAACTGCCCCTCAGCGGGGTTTTACTAGACAACAACTACAGGTAATTCCCGAGGATACTCAATTGCCACCGCATGGTCTTAACTAGCACCGTTGCGTCTATTGCACTCAAGACAAGTCAACATCACATTGTTTCTGACATGACCGAGATTGTTATTTTTTCTGTCTACGGTGAATTGGCGAGGATCCTTATCCGAATACTGCCAACGCATTATACAATTGCAACTCGCGCAGTGATTATTCTGTTGTTTCTTCAGCGTAATTATTAATTTAGCATCAATATCAAATTCTCGTTGTTTTTTTTTGTCCTGTTGTTTGTAACCGGAGAGTTTTTTATTAATGATGCTAACATCAATATCACTTATTGTTGTGTCATTATCATCGAAAACAACTCTTCGAAGTTGATTTATTTTTCGTACTCTGGATATTGCGAGATAGACTAAATTCGACCATTCGATGTGATTATCCACCATCCAAACAATTGTATCCGATATAGTCAATCCCTGTGAAGAGTGTATTGTTGCTGCGTATCCTAGCGTCCACGGGGATTTATTAGCACGCAATGCATCTTCAACGACATTGATATCAACCAGCACAATATCATTTAATACGAGAATTTGTTTTTCACTCTGTCCTGGAATATCAACTTCAATATTCTGTTTTCGTGTATCCGATGGCCTATAACAAAGGGGTACTGGAAGCGTTGCAAATTTTTCTTTATGCAATTCAAATAACTTCATCTGAAGTGTGTCCCTGACTATTTTTCTACTTGCAATTATCAAATCATTTGGTCTCCATGTTTCCCAGAAATCATTCATTGGAGTTTCTGAAATCACTTCACGCGCTATTTCGCATTGGATTCTATCCGGTTGTAATCTAATTAGCGCTTTGAACTCGCGTAATCGTTCATCAAGTGATCTATAATCAGTGGTGATTTCTTCATAGTAGTCTACAAAACCCCTTAGCCATTCATGTGGAGATGAACCGACAAATGGTGGTGGTTGGCCGTGATCACCGCACATGACGACTTTTGTGTTTTTGTTTAACAACCACTCAAGAAATGTTTGTAATACATCTAATGACACTGTGCATATTTCATCCCAAATGATGATTTCAGGAATGAATTTATCACCCATACGCTCAGGAGTCCATTTGTCACCCTTCCATCGAAAGAAACTATGGTAAGTACAGGCATTTACCCCTCGCTGTATCATCTCTCTGGCGAGTCTGTGAGTCGGTGTTAGCACAATCATGGTTGACCGACGAAATAATTCAATTGCACGAGTTGTCTTTCCTGACCCACCACAACCGTTTAAATAAATTGTCTTGTATCTACATACTGGATCAGATACCGGTGGTGCATTAGAAAATTCTGATTGATTTTCAATACGGTTACAACAAAGATATTTATCATCCATGGCAACGTCTGCGGATTCACAATACTCATGTAGCATCTCCTTTTTAAATCGCCAACGCCCCCAATTTTCTTCGGGATCTGTGAATTTAGCTACAGCTGATTTGTACTTATTGTGTATATACATCGAATCAGTGGCCACTCTAACCGCGGTATTAGGAAATCTATTTATCATCGAAAATAGATTAATAGAAGCATAGGCTAGCATTGAACTTCTCAAATGTGTGTACTGGGAATTATATCCATCACAGTAGGTAACAACCGTACCCATTTTCTCACCATTGGATAGAAAAGCATCCTTACGGGATACAAGTTTTCCCTGTTTCATTAAATCCGCTACAATAAAATCGTATTCAGCGACATCTATGATCAACCGCGAAGAATATTTTGCGTTGTCGTACCATCCACCTTGAGTGAATTTACCGATTATTCTTCGTCCGAGATCTTTTGCTTGTTCTTTTTTAATTTCAAATAACTTCTTAGACCAATTTATGATTTCTTCTTCATTGAAATCAGGGAATTGTTTTCGTAGTTCGTTGATTATACGATCTAGATCGGGTTGTGGTAGCCAAACTTCTTTCTGAGCTCGATAGCATATAATAGCCTCGGAAACAATCAACGATATTAGCATACCACAATCAATCATATATCGTAGTAACACTATTGGCATCCAGGCCTTTTCAGATAGGTGTCTACCGAGCCAAACATAACTACACGGATGTAATCCTGACGCTAATTCGAATGATATCACACGAGCGAATCCGGTTAAATCAAAATCAGGCAATGGTCCATTAATCGCAACACGAGTCATTTCATGCGTGGGGTGTCCAAATCGTTTGAAGTACTCGGCGCATTCCCCATATCCGAGAAAACTTCCGGGATAACACGCGGCTATATCAATTGAAATCATACCATCACGTGAGTATTTCGTATTCCACAATCCTCCATGACCAAATTCGACGCAACTCAATTTAACATCCTCGAGAAAATCACTTCGTGTTGGACGCCATGAGTTTTTTTCTCTTGCGAAGTGAGCTACCACTGATGGAATAGTAAAACTATCCGTGAGTAGTTTTTCATGGGAATTCTCCGGTGAAAAATCACTAGCGATTTTTCTCATTCTATTATCTAATTCTTCAACGCGATATAATTCACCATTTGGTTTTACAAATTGATCGAATCCTATTTCGGGATCTTCATCACTTCTAAGTAACCACACTGACACAGGATCATCCTTACACAACGCATGAATAGCATCAAATAATCTCTCTTCATAGAAAACATCCCCGACGAACTCCTTAGGGATATATTTCACGGTTCGTTCTCGTGGAAATACTGTTACCGCAGGTGTCCACGCGTGTTTATTATGATCAATAATCTGTATTGGTGCTCCATTTTTGTTATATTTCGGTTCGTATAAAACCTCTCCGGTTATCGTCATAACTGTTATTGGAAATCTTAATGATGTTTCTAATTTAGCTATATCAGAAATCTTTGCACCATGCTGTTTCACTGTCAGTTCCCACTCGGTTATTTTCCTACGTCGCAGATCAGTTAGTTTATTTCCTCGGGATGCATTTGTGAAGTGTTCTATTATTCGTTCTGCTACACAATTAAGCCCTGACGAATATTTCATAGGAGCTAGTTTTGCGATATCGGGTTTATCATTTAACGGATATATCCCATAAACCATTGCTGTTACGGGATAAGATCTTTCGTAGTATGGTTTGTCAATGCCGGTTAGAATTCCTGGTTTGGAATCTCTACTCACAATGACAGCTTTTTTATTCTTGAGGATTGGTTCAAATTTATCCCTAATAATCCATTTGCCATCGACTTCAATAATGAATTTGATTCGGAAAAAATACCGTTTTTCCCCAACACGTGAAATTATCACTGCTGCTTTTTCATCATTCATGGTAGCGTCAACAACACCATCAATTCGAAATGTTGACCAACAATAAGATGCTCCATCACGTTTGAATTCAGTAAAACAATCTCTGATTTTACTAATCATGGCTTTATCAAGAATTGTATTCTTTGGTGTATTAGAAACTATATCGAGATTGAATTGAGCATCTTTCCAGGGTAATTTCTTGTTACGTTTTTTTGGTTTATCGAGATTAAATTTAGGATTGATTTTCAATAATCTCTTAAACTCTTTCATGTTTCCGTCTATTGGACGTTTTTTGGGTTTATCGAGATTAAATCTAGGATTGATTTTGTTACGTTTTTTGGGTCTATCGAGATTAAATTTAGGATTGATTTTCAATAATCTCTTAAACTCTTTCATGTTTCCGTCTATTGGACGTTTTTTGGGTTTATCGAGATTAAATCTAGGATTGATTTTCAATAATCTCTTAAACTCTTTCATATTTCCGTCTCTTGGACGTTTGTTACGTTTTTTTGGTCTATCGATATTAAATTTAGGACTAATTTTTAATAATCTCTTAAACTCTTTCATGTTTCCGTCTCTTGGACGTTTTTTGGGTCTATCGATATTAAATTTAGGATTGATTTTCAACAATCTCTTAAACTCCTTATCAACATTGAATTCAGCATTTTTCGAAGTCAATCTCTTGAACTCTTTCATGCTATACTAAAAACAAGTGTCTAAATGAAAGATTTATGTATAATGAATCCCCCTGCAATGGATCAGTCATTGAATTAGACAAATAGTATAGTATACGAATGACCCAAGAATTCAGACAGCACCCTGTGAGTACAAATTATGAAGCATCCAGTGATGGTGTTGTAAGAAACCGTAGACTGAAGAACCCAGTTGGGAGGGATAATGGTATGGGGTATTTGATGTTTACTGTTGGAAAGAAGAAATATTACAATCATCGTTTCATATTTGAATGTTTCCATGGATTGATCAAAGATGGTTTTGTTATTGATCATATCGATTCTAATCCGAAGAACAATTCCTTATCAAATCTTCAAGCAATCACACAGAGTGAGAATTCCAAACGAGGAAGGACTGGCAATTGTTCAAAAAAAACGAAACCAGTAAAATCTTTGAATACGATAACTAACGAAGAAAAAATATTTCAATCAATATATGAAGCCGGCAAGTATTTCAATATTTGTAGACCCTCAGTACGATATGTTGCAGAGGGGGTTTGTCGATCTGCGATTTCAAAAGGGACGGGACAAAAAATTCGATTTAGTTATGTCTAATGCGTCATATTTTTCATTTAGAAATATATCATTATTATAGAATAATGAATTCTGAAAACATGAATAGCATCATATCCGAGATTTCAAAATTGAAAAGTTGGGATATTGAACTATCAGATGGGTTAAATCCTGATCAAATCATGTCTGATTTTCAGGATATTGAATACGGAGTTAACAACAATAAATACATGCTGCCAAAGAAATACGCGCTCATCAAAAGAATTCAGAATTCTATTCGGGACTCTCTCGCATTTTCCAGTGACGTAAGTGTGTTCGCTCCGTTGTATACCATCGTAGAACGAATACGAAAAGAATTGGGGTACGAATACGAATTGAAAAAGGAGGTTAATTCTAAAGTTAGAAACCTACGGGCGTTAATTCAAGAAAATGAACAATTTTGATTGACCATTTATCATTATTTGATTGACCGACCATTAATCATTATTTGATTGTGACCGTCCCTCATAGAGATTTTAATTTTTTTTAACATTTTTTGATTGATAATGTCAGAAACAGTGAATAAAAAATTGATGGCTGGTTCGGATTGATCAAAAATAGAATGGCGAAAGTGTGATATTAATTATTTTTATATACAATTATCACACTTTCGCCATCATTGATAGAAGCCGTTATAGGATGAAATAACACTTCCATGACCATCCGATGGTGTTAGGTCGGGATTGAAAAATTGTTTTACAATTGAAAAATTGTTTCTGATTTCAAATAATGGTCAATGAAGCATTAACAACCCGATTGGCTCGTGAACGATTAGATGCAATCAGGAGATTTGTACCAATTCGTGACTCTGTACGGAATAAACTACAACAACGACAGAGTCTTCAGACTGATTTTGCTGCGGGATCTGAAGAATTGTTTAAACCAGTAACCACAGCAACGAAGGAGATAGAGCGTGCTATACTGGGAGATGATCCTGACGGTAAAAGAAAAGAAGAGGGTCTTATTCCTGTGTTAGAAAAAATAGCAAAAAGAACTAAACAAACAAAAAAATCCTTGCAATCACTTCCTCAGGATATATCAACCGCTTCGAAACGAACATTTAAAGGATTTCAGGAAGAACTAGTTAGTGGACTACCTAAATCAATTATATTTACCGAGAGCGCTAAACAACAAATTCTCAACGAGGATATAGACAATTTAGGTGAATTCGCTGCTAACAGCTATGATTCACAAGAGAGGTTTTTCACGGACAATTATTCGGATTATAGAATGTCACATAATGAATGGGCTGATATAGTGTATGAAATAAATACTGGGGGTTTAGATAGAAGGATGAAAGAATACAGAGACTTCAAAAGAAAATTTCAACTCCAAATAAGACAGCCATACGATGAGAAGAAATTTCTGGGGAGTGGTCTAGTTGGAAACGCTAGCGTTTCATGTCCTGGTAGTGTTCTCAGTGATATATCACGATTAGAGGTTCTTGTAGGAGGGTTCCGAGCCGGAAATAACTCACCGGAAATAATTAATGAAGCAGCTGATATCTGTAGACGATTATTTCAGGGTGGTATCATGGATATCAGCACATATCGAGATTTCATTGGCGAGTTAGTGGAAAGTGGGTATCATAGTGACTGAATTGAAAAGTCATTCGATTAGATAAATAACAATTGAAAAATTGTTTCTGATTTCAAATAATGATCATACACTACAATCATGATAAACCAACCCCCGTCTACGTAGTTAATTCACGGTTTCCGGTTTATAGAGCATACTACGGAGATGGTTTAGGTAATACCATTTTAGGGTTATTTGCGAGAATGGCTCCAAAAGTGATGCCGTTGGCTAAACAATTAGGAATGAAAGCAATTGATGTTATTCGTGATAAGGGTATTGGTGCTGTTGGAGATCTTGCTGGAAAAGCGTTTTCAACTGCGAAGAATAAATTAACATCATTAGTGAAATCACGGATGAAATCCAAAGGATTTTCAAAACCGTTACCGTCTACAGCGGAAATGCCTGCAAGTGTTAGTAGAATTATAAATAACGCAGTAGATGAAAAATTAGCGTCGATGGTGACTCCCTTGATAAATCAAGGGGACCAAAATAACATGATAGCAAACATGATAGCGGGAAGTGGCTTTAAAAAACCACGACGATGAAAAATCGTTTACGATCTTACGATTTAGACTCTGATAAATAGAATAAAATGTTCAAAAGGTCACCTGATCCAGCATTTGATATGGATACCCCAGTTCTCAAGAATGATTCTGTACGCGATTTTCAATTTTATTCTTATCACGCAGTACAACCAGATCTCCGATCGCGAATTGAACTTCAAGTTCATGATACCAGTAAATATTTTCTACCGTGTGAGGCATTTATCGAAATCGAAGGAGAACTTGTAACAAATGTTGCAGCTGATACCCCATATGACAATAACGCAAATGTCCGAGTTGGTTTTGTTAATAACGGTATTATGGCGTTATTTGAAAGCGCTAGATATCTCATTGATGGAAAAGAAATTGAATCCATTGACCGTGAAGTTGATGTGGCTACAACAATCATAGGGTTAGCGAGATATTCTGATGATTATACAAGATCGGCTGGTCCGTCTATGATGTTTGCAAAGGATACCTCTGATAACGCTGACCACCTTCAATTCATTAAAGTGTTAACAGCAAGAGATAATGCAGAAGCCGATCAACAGGAAGCAGCTAATCCAGAACGTCGAACTAGACCCGGAGCTGCGTTTGATATTCTCGGAGGCGTTAATGGTAATCTCAATTTAGGATTTGCAACACGCGTAGCAACGTTGCATGGGCAGCGTCGACGATTTTCATGTGCTATTCCACTGCATCATATTTTCGGATTCTGTAGAAACGTCCGAAAAGTTATTTATGGAGCTAAACACACAGTAGCGCTTGTACGAAAGGGTACTGATGATGATGCAATCTGGCGTAATGCTGGGGTTGCTCCCGGTAAAGTCATTTTAACAAAACTATCATTGTGGATGCCAGTGTTAACTCCATCAATCACCGAAGAACAACGACTACTATCATTTATGGACCAAGGAGGAAAGTCGTTGTTAAGTTGGTTATCAGTGACCACGGATATTAAACAAGACAGTGTTGATGGTACATTCACATGGCACCTGGCATCAAAACAAGGTGTTTCAGCTCCACGTCATATATTCGTAGCGTTACAGAATAATGCGCGAGTTGGTAATCAAGAACGAAGCCATATGATATTTGATCAGTTAGGTGTTAATGAAGTCTCGCTGAGAATAAACGGACAGCAGGAACCATCCGAGGATATACAACTTGATTACGGTCAGAATCATATTGCACGCGTGTATCATAACCTGTTGTCATATATGTCACGTGATCAAAATGTGGATACTGGTTTGCAAATATCACAATTGGATTTTAAAAGCCTCTATCCGATTTATTACTTTTCGCTGGAACATCTTGATTTAACAAGACAATCTGTCGTTGATATACACTTTAGAGCCCGTGTAACCCGTCCGACTGGTCCACCAGTTGGTGGGGTACCTCCTATCCTTATCCCGAATTATAGAGCGGTTGCTGTCATTCTCAGTGATAAATCAATGCTACTTGAAGGTGTTGGAGGAAGAATGAGAGTGGTAGATGCCCCAGTAGAAAATATGTAATTGAAAATCCGAAGGATTTTTCCATTAGAATCAATCAATTATGTATAATGTCATATAGTATTATTAGTGTTGCGTTAACTCCTGGTCAAATCAAAAAATTGCAATCGGAATCAGCTAAAAAATGTGGAACCACAATCACGTTGAAACCCAACCAAATGACTGGTGGTGCAAATAAACTATCGCTGACAACTCGTCAGGTGAAACATTTCAATGATGCACTTGTAGCTAAAAAGGGTGTTCAGATTACTCTTTCTGCGGCTGCTATCAAAAATATGATTAAAACAGGCGGTATATTCCCGTTGTTAGCTGCGATACCAGCATTGATTGCAGCAGCAGCCCCAGCGGTGGCTAAAGCGGCAGCGTTAGGAGCCGTTGGTACTGCAGCAGGAATGGCACTAAAGAAGGCAACTGGGAAAGGATATAAAAAAAAGGGAAAGGGTCTAAGACTACCAGGAACCCCGTATTCGTGGTACAGCGGAAAGGGTCTAAGACTACCAGGAACGATTTATTAATTCAGAAATCTTCGATGGTTCCCATGTCCAATTTTGATTTAATGGATGCTGCTAAAAAACTAGCGATTAAAAACTTCAGAGGTGTCTTTATGAAAGATCAATTACCTCATCAACCAAACAGCGTTGAAACCGGAATCATTAATTTAGATAACAGCACCGGACCCGGAACTCACTGGGTTGCATACGCTATTGATCCACGTGGGATTGTTTATTTCGATTCATATGGATTAGCCCCACCAAAAGAGTTTTTGCGTTATATAAAAACCCTTCCAATGAAGACTTGGTATTCTACGCTACCAACACAACAAATGAATGACCCACCAATATGTGGCAGCGAAGTATTAAATGTCCTTAACGCTATTTCTAACTCCTTGAGTAACCCAAGCGGAAAACCACCACATGTTGTCGTGAATGAATACACTAGTAATCGCTGGAGAAAATCGAAGATTTTTCAACGAAGTCGTCAAAAACGATTTTAGAGAGAGAAAGAGTTTTACAATAACATGATTAATATTTGGGGGAGATCTTTGAAACCCAAACCCGATGACACTGCAACCGGTGATGTAAAAAAACTAATCAAAGATGAAATAGCTGAGACGTTAAATTTAGCAAGTGTTGACCCGAACGAAATAGTTGTATTTCAGGACAAACAGGGTAAATTGAAATCCAGTGATGTGTCATTGAATGACATTTTAAAACGGCAGCAAGACGCCACTGAAAACTCTATTGCGCTGTATTCCAACGACGGACGACTTAAAGCCAGTAATATATCCGTGGATGACATTTTAAAACGGCAGCAAGACGCCACTGAAAACTCTATTGCGTTGTATTCCAGCGACGGACGACTTAAACCAGGTGCACTTGTGTCTACGATCACAGACGCGATTGCCACCCACGACAAGATGATTATCACCAACAACCGCATGATTGCCGACAACGACAACAGGATTGCCGCCCACGACAATAAGATTGCTACCCATGAAAATGAGTTGGATAATTCTCTGTTAGAACTAACAACACTTGAATCTAAAATTGAAGAAAACGGAAAACAGTTTTCAGTTTTTCGTAAAAATATCATCGAGAAATTTATTGGAACCCCGTTGGATAAAGTTGAAATAAAACTCCCGGATATTAAAAAATCCATCGATGAGACGAAATCCTTCATCGAAGCCATCAAAGGTGATTTTTCGAGGATGATAACAGTCATTGAAAAAACAAAAATTCCTCATGAGAAAACCAACAACGTCGTGTACACCATCCAACACGGATCATTTGCGTGGACACCTACAAACAACAAATTAGATATCACTGCAACCGTTAAAGGTATTTATCGATTAACACTAGTAACACCATTGACTCAATTTAATATATCATCGTCGAGTTCATCCGGGGTCAATAATACGATTTCAACGATCATCGACAAGGATACAACTGAAAAGTTCACTATAACAGCTACTGATAAAAATTTGATTAAGGTTTCAGCAACCTGGTATGTGGAATTCGTAGCGGATTTAAGTAAATAACTAAATTGAAAGGAAAATCGTTCGGATTTCACAATTGAAAACGCTAGCGTTTTTAAAATAACAATGATTTCATCAACTCAATGTCGCTATGATCAGGTCAGAGAATTTCAAAATAGACTCAAAACCCTCACTGAGGAGTATCAAATAAAAATAAAAAAATACCGACGAAGAATCACCGCAATTGATGTTATTGTGTACTCGGTGTCAAGCGTTCTCGCTGGCGCCGGAATAATACTTGCATCGGTTACGATGATTGCCCCGGTCGTAGTTCCAATTTGCATTTCTGCGGTGGCTACAATCGGGGGTATATCAACCGGGATAGCAAAAAAGATATCATCATGCAGCCAGAGTAAACTGCAGAATTACTTACTTCAATTTCATATTGCATCAACCGCATACTCGCAATTATCATTGATGATATCATCGTCACTCGATAATACGATTATATCAGATAGTGAATTCTCAGCGATGGTCAGTATTTTTGATTCCGCGATATCGAAATTAGAGCGACAACATGAATATAATAACAATGACAACACCGATGGAATTAGAAAACACGAACCCAAAAACCAAAATGATCTCAATAACCTCAACCATACCAAATTGTGAGTTCTCAGTGATGGTCAGTATTTATGATTCCGCGGTGTCAAAATTAGAGCGACAACAACAGTATAGCAACGATGACAACACCGATGGAATTACTTCAACAAATAGTGGAGAACACGAACCCAGTACAAACAAGTATGATATCAATAACATCAACGGAACCCGAGTTTAGTGTGAATTTCCCTAGCCCAGTCCCCGTGAAGGAGATAGCGCTAGCAAAATTACGAGTGTATCACAGTTGGCCTAATATCAGATCAAAATCATTTGGTGGTCAACAACCGAATAATTCACTGGTATTTGCAAATAAGAATAAACCCGACGGAACCCCAGACTGGAACGTTGTTTCCATACCAACCGGATCATACCAAATCGAACAAATCAATAATGAATTCGCGCGTAGAATAAAATCGATTACTGGAGTAGAGTCAAAAATCGCTATAACAGTTCATGAACCGACGCTATCATCCGCAATTGAGATAAACACAGAAGGATACGTCGTAGATATCTATCAAAGTTCTATTAGAACCGTTCTAGGATGGCCTGAATTACCACCAGGGGGAAAAACCGTTGATTTACCAGAACCACAAAAAACTGATTATATAGATCGCACAATCACTAGAGATTTTTTTAAGATCTTTCACGATAATGTTGGGGGAGGGAAATTTCTTGTTGCTGACGATCTTAAAATCGATGAAAATTTCACAGCAATGAATAATGATTTTTCGCTGTTGTTAATACCCCTTAAATCCGGCTCTCTCACCCGAGATGAGTTTATCAGCGTCGTAGAAACATGCAACAAAATCATCAATGATATGGAAACATTTCATTTGCAAATCATTCAAGTGATATTAGGTGACAGTAATCCTATAACGAGAACAGAATTTGCATTAATCTATCAAATCCGCGTTGAAGACATTCCAACATTCAAACTACCAGGGTATAATATCTTAGAACTACAAAAATCTCTCAGTGATGCCATCGATGTTGGTTTTAAAATAATTCATGATGCATGGAAAAAAACAGCATCACCGGAAATAAAAATCCTCAAACACAATAATGACCCAGACGGTGGCGGTAGGCATATCGCTCCGTTCAACGTAAATATATCCTCAGTGATTGCACTCAATTTAGTATGTGATGTTATTGAAGGAAGCTATCAGATTAATCTCGAACGATCAAATCAAGCTCAGCAAGGATATATTCTTTATTCGTTTTCACCAACAGCTCCTCCAGGATTCCTGATTATTGAAAACCCAATTAATCCTGTCTACATGCGATGCCATAATAATTCGTTAACGAGAATTAATTTCAAACTCACAGATCAGTCCAATAATCTGATTGATTTACAAGAAGAGGTGTTAGCGATTAGTCTGTTTGTGAGATCCTAAAGACTGGATCAAATCATTTATTATTTTTTGTTAACCCATAGCAGCAGAGAGGGTGGATGACAACAAGTTGCGACCAAAATTGATTAAAAAATCGTAAAATCTCCGTTTTCATTTTTTTAGTTAAAATGAGATTTCGTAGGGAAGGCTCGTTAAGATTTCAATCAATTTTTTGTCTGAAAACGTTGTAGGGTTTGCCCCTGAGATATTTTTTTTTGGTTAAAATGAGATTATAGGACGGCTCGTTTTAGGATTTCAATCAAAAAATTGATTAAAAAATCGTAAAATCTCCGTTTTCATTTTTTTAGTTAAAATGAGATTTTGTAGGGAAGGATCGTTTTAGGATTTCAATCAAATTTTGTCTAAAAACGTTGTAGGATTCACCCTCTTTTTTGGTTAAAATGAGATTATAGGACGGATCGTTTTAAGATTTCAATCAAAATTTGTCTAAAAACGTTGTAGGATTCACCCTCTCTGCTGCTAAAGCAATGAAAACAATGCCCATGGCTAAATTCATTATTTACATCTAGAGAAGGGAGTGGGCATCATTTCCTGTTGTACTTAATCCCATTGATATTAAACACGAGTAGTGTAATTGATGCGGATTAATGATAAAGAACAATTGGGTACCGGCAATATGGTAACTAGTATCGGTAGCTAAAGCCAATATCAAGGTCGAAACAATTGCGGCAACTGGCTTTGATTGTTGTTGGAAATACCAATTTTTCAACAACCGGTATAATCAAAGAGAGACACCGAAACGTCAGCTGGTTAAGAATAAATATAGGTGAAGTGTTGACATTACAATTTGCTTTAAACTGAATTGCGAAACTAAAAATCATGGATTACTGATGATCTATGAGTACTGGTAGTCCATCTATATATCTGATTTTAGTGTAGTTTAAACCTACGGTAATTTATTTGAGAAACTTTGTCAAATACAATTAGAACATATGATTTGGGGGATTCAGTAGAATGCATGATCTACATTATTTTATAAATAATCATAGAACGCTCGAGTTAATATGGATTACATCTCTTTGTAGGATCAATTGGATCAATAAAAAAAAGCTATGCAGGTAATTGCTCACGTGTGTCCAACATTATACTGGAAAATCAAATATTAATGGACCAGGTATTTCATATCATTGTTTTTTTAGGAACAAACAATATGCTTTGAATTAGTACAGTACACTATAGAGTATAGACCAGACCGTAAGTGTGCTATGCGGCCCGGTGAAGTTTTTACCGGTAATTGTTTTCTTTTCTGTTTGAGAAAAAAGAAAAAACATGCAGAATGCAAAATAAATAATGACAAAACTTACAAATATAAATGCAGTCATATTATTTTACGACAATTTATTGACATAGTAATTTAACAATAATTTGTACTTCTGTGTGACCTGTTTTCGATTATGCCGATTATAGAGCAATATCAATAGCATACCGGATACCGTAATCCATATATAAGTCGATGCAATTTCATAGACAAAATCCATATATAAGTCGATTCGGAGTATAAGACGAAGACCGAACTTTCAAGTCAAAAAGTCTCGACTTATACGCCGGAAAATACGGTACTGCCATTTAGGACAAAGTAGACATTAGACTACTGCCATTTAGGACAAAGTAGACACCATTAGACTACTGCCATTTAGGACAAAGTAGATGTCATTAGACTACTGCCATTAAGGACAAAGTAGACATCATTTTAAGTCTTTTAGTTCCATGTCATAATGATCACATTCAGGAGAGTAGTGACAACAAAATTTTGAAGATAAGTTACCATGACAGTTGTATTGGATGTATGATTGGCACCAGTTTCATTTAGGACCAATGAGATATCACATATCTACTGGTGAAAACCCTTTGCTGATTTAGCCATTTACTCGAGGAGTAGAGATAACAATATTTTCAAGATATGACTTTCCATTCAAGAGGAATAGCAATAGCAAGATTATCAAATGGCTGTTATTGATGCAATACTGAAAATCAGACTGGCATAAATTTTATTTCAAGCCAACTGGGCATCACAAGATGTCACACAGTTTTTATTTCAAGCCAACTGGGCATCACAAGAAGTCACACAGTTTTTATTTCAAGCCAACTGAGCATCACAAGAAGTCACACAGTTTTTATTTCAAGCCAACTGGGCATCACAAGAATTCGCACAATTTTTATTTCAAGTCAACTGGGCAGCTTGTGAAAACTCCAAATCAATATAACTTTCTGTTGAAGTAGAGTTGAGATGGCAACATGATGGCCATATTGGATGTCAGATCAGCACAATTTCACTAGAAAGACATTATAAAAAAAAATAAAGACATCCCTCATTATAAAGATACAGACCTACCTCAATATAAAGATATACATCCCTCTATATACATACATCCCTCATTATAATGCTGTCTATCGGAGGCACCAAGTACATAGTATGACTGCCTTATTATGACAACCATGATACATGCAATTTGTACAACTGCATAATAAAAAAGGATGTGACCATAATTGACTTATAACAGAAAACATGTTATACTGAAAGTCCTTACAGTGAAGTAGTGCTATAGTACACTTGTCTTAAAAAGAAAGACAGAAACCATATTTACAACCACAACTGTCTTTAAAGAAAGAGCATGATCAATACAACTAAATGTTGAAACTATAACAAATTTGGTAATGTCGATGTGTGAATGGGAAAAGGGAGATAACTTTCTGTGTTATTTATTTTGAAGAAAAAAAAAACATTTAAATATTTAAAGCTTGGTTTTGAACTTTTTCTTTCTATTTCAATATGATATGTTTAGAGTAAGGTCAAGTCATATTACTTCATTGTTATCTTGTCAGATAGTGTGAGTTTTTCCTAAACGTTTTGTTATTAGGACAGACTGTTAGCATAAAGGGTGATCAGATAACTTTGTATTCTAATGCAGCTACCCTTTTTATATAAAGAATTATTATTATTATTATTATTATTATTATTATTAAACACCATCAATTTAGTTCTCAAACTTTGATATCCACAATAAAATGTCTGTTTTTAAACCAGTCTAGTATAATATGTGTAATTAAATCATCAATGAATAAATATTTAGGATAGATTAAAGAAACACTAGAGTATCAATAGATTAAGATGCACTTGATTTTAAAGCTGACACAGGTGAAATTAGCATCCATTGTATAATCTTGGGGGACCTGCATGTACAAGTCGTTGGTTCTGTTGACATTTGGAAAATAAAGACAATTAGAAGATATAGTGGCATGATATAGCTGTCTATGCTCCTCTCTGATAAAGAAAATCCCACTTTAAAAGTATGGTTGCAGTAAACAGAAGCTTACAAGATACCATGCTTCTGTGACAGGAGTGAGTTTTTTATGCCCAGTTTGAATAAAAGCTCGAAATTTGATAAAAATGACCTAGTAGGTGTTGGAAGTAAAGCAGAGTTTGTGAGAATTCAAATTCCAAAAACTTGTTTTGAGTAATGTCTGAATAAATCATACAAAGTAGGTCTAAGCAAATGAAGTTTATGTGATATCTGTCACAGAATTAGAATTTTAAAAAAAAATTATTATGCCTGAGAAATATTTGATTATCTGTGTTGTGCATGTGTACAACGCTATCTAGGATGAACAGGTGTTTTTCCAGACAAGCGATGGAACCAACATATGTCGCTGCCGTAAACTACTTGCGGCTACGGACGTCATGATATCGATATGCACGGGTATTTTACCCTGAATATTACTCACTGTCCTATGAATTTAAGCAAATTAAGGTATAACCGACACTGGTCACTTTTGGATCTGGTGAGGAGAGCACGTATTTTCACGTGGTATTTCTATAAACCATAGGGGTGAGTGTTAAATTTATATTTTATTTGATATGCGAAGTTTATTGAGTTTGTATTGTCATATCGTGTAATGATTCATTTATTACAATGCAATTTGAAACGTGAACTGTGAATTTCAAGTTGTTATTAAGAGTTTAATGTATTAGTATTTTCCAGAACTCATTATTATTACCAGTTTGGTTCTATTGTAGCTTACAAGGCTAATGAGGCTAACAGTCTAACTAGTCTAACGGATGGAATGAGACTGATGAGTTTAGCAAATGAATAGAGCTATCTAGATTCTAGATGTCTATATGTATGTACGTATGTCTGTACATGTGGTGGAGCCACGACTGTAGACGTTAGCTAATACAAGGGTGGTGTATGCTGTCTGTACATGTATACGTATGACTAACTGTACATGTAGTGGATCCATGAAGGGTGTGAGCAGCCGATACAAGAGAGTGGGCTAACCCAACGGACATGGTGAAAATCTGGTTTACCAGTGTATGAATCGTGCGGCTGTACAAGGGTCAAGAAGCATATGTTTATTCCAATTGTTGTTTCAATTTGTATATTTGTATTTACATGAAATTATTTTGAATCTTCGTTGAATTCCAGGAGATTTGTGAATCTTACTGACAGTGCAGAACAATTGAAACATATTTGAAAACTTTAGATTGTTTGAATCCCAAACCTAATCTATACGTGAAATTATGTGAATATCTTAGTGTACCATTATTTGAAACTGAGATTTCTTGAAGCTGTATATCAGATAGATATAATATCATTGGTTTATTTTCAATGTGTGAATGTTAGTATAGAGTGATTGGTTCAACTGTATGTTGAGAGTGTGTGAGAATAATTGTATTTTTACATCATACATTTTTCTTTACTAATCAAGTTAATATATTTTCTTCTTTCACATATTGTGTTTGAGTTATTCATTTAATCCAAAACCCACTCGATTTCAATTCTGTGACAATATGTACAGTTCAAGTTTGGTTCAAAAAGGTGTTAAGAATTGAGAGATAAAGCTCAGAGAGGTGGTATGCACAAGGTACAAAGAGAAAGGCAGTGAGGAGGTATGCATGTAAGCACAAGGTAAAGACAGATGAGGTATGCACAGATGTGTAAGACCAGTGACAGACGCACAGAATCCACACCTGGATGGGCAAGGCCAATTCAACATACCACCCACTTCCTGAGGTGGTGTTATAATGAAGCCTGTATTTAATAAGGAAAATTTGATTTTACTCACATTGTTTTCTCCTTTAGAATGGCTTGGCACCATATATGCATCCTCAAGGTCTTCAAATTGTCCCCAGATTCACCCTATAAGATAAAAAAAGGAAAAATCAAGATGTCTCAATGAAAATTACATCCCAAAATCATTTTTTTTAAATGTATGAAATTCAATATGTTGAACTAAAAAAAAAGTGTTTGAAGACTGGTGATGACTAGTCTGAAGGTTTTGGTTGTTGTGTTACAAATCTATCATACATAATCACATAATATGCAAACACTGTATAACAATGCTATTACACATTTATATATCACATAAACACATTTGTACATATTTGTATATTAACTGCTTGATGTGGTATTGTTAGATGCCCTGAATTTCTCTCACAATTCTGCCAGATTTACAAGAACATGTGAGAAACAAATGATAGCAATTTTAAAATAATTTAGTTTTCTTACTGATGATGTATAAATGTTATAGCTAAAAAAATGAATTTACTTATCAGTCACCAGCAATAGACTGCCACCTACCCCTAAGTGTGACATTAGCTTGGAACTCTTTTTCAATTGTAAAATGGTCACTCATTGTTTATCTAAATATGACATGTTTTTATTATTTTTTCATACCACAGAATGGATAGCAAATCATGTGATTTTAAGGTCAAGCTATAATGTGTTTCTTTAGTACAGTGCTAAAAAAAATCTGATAGTTCGATGCCAGGGCCCTTCCAATTTTTCAGATTGGGACCCTTCTGTATTCTAAATGAGGTGCCCATCAGGCTTGTTGAAAAGAAAATCTAGTTTGCCTGAGAACTGAGAAAACATCAATTAAGCTGATGCAATGTGGAAATTTATTTTCAAGATGTTGGAAGACGTAAATTATTAATATTTATCTTCATGTTTGCCCCTTACCCCATAGGGCTGATCCATTAAAACATACATGAATGCAGGAGATGCACTTTTAAAGTGGAGTACTCACCCACTGATGCAATATAGAATTTTCTTATCATTTTAATATGAACTCTATGAAATCAAAGTACCATGGCATATATTTTTTAAAAACTGCCTTCCTTGATACCAAGGGGTCCCGAGTGGCAGAGTGGTCTAAAGTGCTCACTGGTACAGATCATTGCCATCTCACTTCTGTCTGTGTGGGTTTGAGTCTCAGGTTTGGCCAATGTGGGCATATGAGAAAGCTTGCCAACTGATTCTCGTGGGTCCATGGTTCTTTATGTTTTCCTGGGTTCTTCCTCCACCATTTATACTGGCCACCATTTAAAGCCTATCTTGTGCTGAAAAATGGTGTTCAATCATTCAACAAGTATCCCTGGACTACCATGTATGTTTAAATGTAATAGCCCTTAGGAAGTCTGACTATTTATCACACTTCTCTAGAAAGTGGTAAATTTTAAGTACAACGTAAAGCATGTGATCAATGAATGGGGAACATATTGCCTGTGTTACTATGACTAGTACTCACACGGTTCTCCAATACTGACTACAATAATTATTTGCCAGAAACCAGCTAGAACCAGTCTAGTGGGGTCCAGAACTGTTCGAACAACTGTTGCGACCAATACGACGATGCATGGCTGCATAATGTCTTTAAGGCCAGCATGTACAGATGACAAGATATCAATTGATTTCTTTATTGATGTAATCTAGAGAGTTTAAGTCAAATGCAGGATGTTTTATCAGGTATTATAAGTACTAAAGCAGTCAAATGTGGTTGAGTTGACTTTCGAGCCTCTGATTATAAAAATTGGCCAATCTTCGGCAGAACTGAATAAAAAAGAAGAGAACAAAATTGATTTTGGCAAAAAGACTGGAGTATGAATTGATTTTTTACATGGTCTAATTATCGGCTATTGATTAATGAATAATAACTCAGCTGTTCCATGCTTACACTAATGAAACACTGATTAAATATATCTATTGTAAAGAAAATCAGTTAATAAATCAAGACATGCATCCAATGCTAATTAAGGTATTAAATGTTGATCCACTAAGTAAGGACATTATTAGCGCAATTAGATAATATTTAATCTCAGGACCTGGAGAAAAACTTTGTGTGAAATTTTTCAAGACTTAAATAAACACACAAGTCAATTTAATATGATTTTGTGTTTATTTTTTTCATATGTAAAGTGTAGCAATTGCAATAACATGTGAAATAAAAATACTGAAAAGGGGCAATAATGTGGACATCAAAATTGATGTCCAGGCTGGTTATTTTGTTTATATCACCAGTCTTGGATCTATGTCTAAAAAAATTCTTTGAGCACTGATAGTATGTGCAACGATCAGTTTTCATTTATTGTTAAAAATCTTGTCATGATTACATAAACCATGTAACAAATGAAATATACTTATGCCTACCATGTAACAAATATACCTTCATGCCTACCATGTAATAAATGAAATATAGCCTTATGTCAACCATGTAACAAATGAAATATAGTCTTATGTCAACCATGTAACAAATATACCTTCATGCCTACCATGTAATAAATGAAATATAGCCTTATGCCTACCATGTAACAAATGAAATCTAACCTTATGCCTACCATGTAACAAATGAAATAAAGCATTATGCCTACCATGTAACAAATTAAATATAACCTTATGCGTATGTAACAAACGAAATTTGTGTGTGTTTAGGATTTTTAACGTAATGAAACGTAGCCTTATACCTAGCATGTAACAAGTGAAATCTAGTCTTATGATTACTATGTACCAAATGAAATATAGCCTAATGCTTACAATGAAACAAATGAAATATAGCCTTATGCCTCTGTAACAAATGAAATGTAGCCTTATGCCTACTGTTATATGTTTAGGCTCTCTTTCAAACAGTAGCAAGAAAAAATTGAAGACATCAATCTTTGTAAAATTTAACAAATAATTTATTTCCCTAGGAAAACTAGGTAAAAATGAGAAAAAAAACCCTTAAGTTTTAAATGTCAAATCCAAAAATAATCCAAGAATTAAAAAAAATAGTTGTCCTAGTAGTAAAATATTCTAATGAAACTGAGTTTGAATTCTGATGAAATCCAAAATGGAAGGCAATGAAATTTGGTTACGGTCAGTTTTTTACTAATGTATCAACTGCTTTTTGTTGAATCACAGAAAAAAATATTCCAATGATTGAATTCTGTAAGTATTGATAACTGTCCTTGTCCAATAATTAATTTAGAGCACATGTATTTCCAGGGGGAAAAAAATCTCTTTGAATCCAAATAATTGAAAGAAAAGGTTAAAAAAAAATCAACTTAAACTGGTCACAACATAAAAAACTTTTGACTTCTCAAGTGTTAAGGCAAGAACAAAATTATTTCTTAAAACATCAATATTAAATCTGGCTACTGCACAAAACAGATGCCCAGACAAGGGTCAATGTTCTGGTAAAACTAGAGTTTTGAAATAATTGCTACATGTCATTAGTCACCTACTTAAGTATGGCCTCGATTTCACCTCATGAATCTACTCTAAGAAAGAATTTTAAAAATTTAAAAAGTTGTTAACTTCAACTCATGAAACAAGGTCAGGAACTAGGTCAGCATTAGATACAAAGTTCCTATTATTAGTGTTTATGAAAAACTGAACTGAATTCTTGGAAAAACAGTAGCTACCTAAATATGTAAAATGTTTTTTTCATGCCAAATATTAAACCCACATCAATGGTTATTGAACAGTAGCTATCTAAATATGTAAAATGTTTTTTTTCATGCCAAATGTTAAACCCAAATCAGTATGTTATTGAATGGAAGCTACCTAAACATGTAAAATGGCTCTATCAAGTTAAATATTAAACCACATCAATGGTTTTTGAATATGTTCTACTTAATTATGAACAATGGTTTCTGAATATGTTCTATTTAACTATGAACAATGGTTTTTCATTTTTTTTTTGGCAATATAAGGTACTTAAGTAGAAACTGGAATGTGGCGGGTGAATCGCACACGACTCTTCCACTTGAGAGAGCCATGTCGGCGCACCTCCTGAATTTGCTGTAGGTGGACAAGGAACCTGATTGAGAATACTGAACAACAACAGGCATATGTGATCCACCATTATTAACACCAACAGGCATATGTGATCCACCATTATTATCACCAACAGGCATATGTGATCCACCATTATTAACACCAACAGGCATGTGATCCACCATTATTAACACCAACATTCATATGTGATCCACCATTATTAACACCAACAGGCATATGTGATCCACCATTATTAACACCAACAGGCATATGTGATCCACCATTATTATCACTAAGAACTTCCTATCAAACCACGTCTATATATGCTTGATTTCTTAATGTTTGTCATAAAAACGAAAGGTGCAATTATAGTGACATACATAGAAGACATCTGTGATCTGTTATTTATGCCAGACATCTATGATCTGTTATATATGCCATAAGACATCTGTGATCTGTTATATTTGCCACAAGACATCTGTGATCTGTTATATATGCCAGGCATTACTCACAGAATTTGTTTTTTATACTAACTTTAAAATGCCCCAAATCAGATATTGGGGGTTTCTGCTAATAAACTCCCATTCAAATCCAATTTATTAATGAGACTTGACCTTATATGTAAGATGTAAACTGCAACTGGTGTGATTTGCCTTCCCACTAATTTAAATGGTTCCATGTAACCTACTGTATTTACTCGCCTATAAGTCAAGTCAAACTGCAAACAACAAAGATCCTGATCTGCCATAGCATAATGCACCTGCCAATCAGTGTTAATATTTTATGTTCTACTCATTCATCCTAACAAACTGAGCAGACCCATATCTGCTTGTGCATTATGCAATGCTATGCCTGGATCCGTTCAGTTTGCAGTTGGACTAGTCTTATAAGATATTATACATAGTAACTAGTTCCCTCAAACAAAGTTTGGAAGTTGATCATTTAATTTCATGGCTAAATAGGTATCCACAACAAACAAAGTCAATTTCATAATGGCAATTGAAAGAAAGAGAAAAATAGTCCCTTATTGAATTATCATACAGTAAAATCTGCCTTAAAAGACCACTGCAATGATACACCACCTGTATTTCTCAATCACTGTTTGGCAGAAGTGGTGGTCTTTCAAGACTTATATGCTTCTGTTTCAAAGTCGCCGTCCACCTATGCTGCATGTAGCCTTTCAGCAGTGCAATGTCATCTGTCTACCTATGCAATATGTAGCCTTTCAGCAGTGCTTGTTTGTTTTTGTTTTTATGGTTTAACACCATTTTTCAGCACAAGATAGACTATACATGGCGGCCAGTATTAATGGTGGAGGAAGAACCTGGAAAACCCTGGAAAGAACCACCGACCCACGAGAAGCTACTGGCAAGCTTTCTCACATACCCACATTGGCCGAATCCAAGACTCGAACCCACGCAGACAGAGGTGAGATGGTAGTGATCCATAACGGACAGCACTTTAGACCACTCGGGGCCCCTTCAGCAGTGCAATGTCATCTGTCCACTTGTGCTACATGTAGCCTGTCAAGTTGTAGAATTAAACCAGATTTCAACATGTGTATGTTAGACCCTGAGGCTATAATTCTGCGCTATCAAAATGTATGAAAATGTCCAGCCAATTAATTGACATAGCCATAAAACTAGAGACGCATGCATTATTTTTACCAAAGTCAGTTATGTAACATTGTTCACAGCTAAGTGGTGATTTCTTTGTTTGGAACAAGGGAGCATCAAAGAGGATTGTAACCATCCTTGACAGACAGTTGGGAGGGGTGGTGTCTGATCATAATGAATTAACATCCAATCGGAATTGAGCATGGCGTGCCAAACATTAGAATCTTAAGTTTAAATATATTATCTTCAGAACTAAAATGTTAGTAGTGCTACAACTATTTTGCAGAAAGTAAGGCAAATCTCCAACATCATTCATTATTGGCGGGATTGTTATATTCTGGGAATAGCAAGGAGCTTCGAAACAGGTTAGTTATTATTTGCTCAACTGTTGTAAAATATTACTGCAAAGTAAGTGTACTTTAATAATTGCAGTTTATATATACTTTAGTACGTAGAATTACTTTAGATTCATTCATAGTGTTTGATATACATCCATATTTTGAGATATGAGCTATGTGATGTAAAGAATTAATATTGTAATTCATTACTGGGTCATTCGTAGTAAACTTTAGATTCATTCATAGTGTTTGATATACATCCATATTTTGAGATATGAATAACGTGATGTGTAGAATTAATATTGTAATTCGTTATTGGGTTAATTCGTAGTAAACTTTAGATTCATTCATAGTGTTTGATATACATCCATATTTTGAGATATGAGCAACATGATGTGTAGAATTAATATTGTAATTTGTTATTGGGTTAATTCGTAGTAAACTTTAGATTCATTCATAGTGTTTGATATACATGCATATTTTGAGATATGAGCTATGTGATGTAAAGAATTAATATTGTAATTCGCTATTGGGTTAATTCATAGTAAACTCATGCATGTATTCATTTGATATAGATTTGCAAATGTTGAAGTGAATTATATATACATGCATATTTTGAGATATGAATAACGTGATGTGTAGAATTAATATTGTAATTCGTTATTGGGTTAATTCGTAGCAACCTCATGCATGTATTCATTTGATATTATTGATTTGTAAATGTTAAATTGAATTATAAACTTTGTATAGTGGTTGTGGTGTGCAACATTGGTATAGGAATTTGCCTATTTGTGTATACTTGTATGTACATAAATGTGTCTGATTATATGATCTTGTTTTATATAATAAGATTGATATATATATATACATATATATATATATATATATATATATATATATATATATATATATATATATATACATGTATATATATATATATATATATATATATATATATATATATATATATATATATATATCGTGTACACTTAGCTGGGAGAAATTTCTATGGGCATGAATGCATGACTAAAAACGGTAATGGCCTATCTGATGATACTAATGTTAGTGTGAGTTACATAGCTAAAGGAATATGCTTTGCTAATGTCCTTGTATGTATTCTTTAGAAGCTTTTAGGAACCAGAGGGTATTACCCAGTGCAGTGGTCCGAGTCTCTGGGAGACAAAAGAGAAGGAAAAACGGAGGGAGAAGTCTGAAGGAAGAATGGAGGGAGACAAAGGAAAAGAGAAGAAAGAATCAGAGAGATGAGTAGGAACTAAGGACAGGAGGGAAGATTCCCACACTAATTCAAATGATGATGAAATAGGCCATCACTTGGTCTAGTGATAGGGTTTTAGCTGAATTGTATTTGAGAGATAACTGTTTGAATTATCTTAAATTATTGTTATTTGAATTTCACAATTTGTGTATTCATTAATTTAACTGTCGGCACCACTGACTGGGGGCTTGGAGCTTTGCATCTCTCTATCACTACTTCAATTTCTGACAAAAATGAGCCAGGATTTCTTCTGTATTCATTTAAAAAAATTAAGAGCACCCCATCACAAACTGAATAACCTCCAACCTTCACATAGCCTTTTAGCAGTGCAATGTCATCTGTCCACCTATGCTACATGTAACCTTTCAACAGTGCAATGTCATCTGTCCACCTATGCTGCATGTATTTATAATAATAAAGGCTTGCAGATAATGAGTTTAAATTCAAGTTAAATAAGAACAAGATCCAGAATGGAAATTCCATGGTGCAGTTCATTTCAGGTTAAGCAGATACAGTGGGACCCAGCTATAACCTGCCCCGCTATAACCCGAATTCGGATATAACCCGGTCGTGGCATGGCTCCCGAAATTTCGGGTAATTTATTACAGGTATTTTTCTCAAAGAGCAAAAAAAAAAAAAAAAATTAAGTATGAAAAAAAAATTAAGAGTTTAATTATCATTCTCATATTCGTCTAAACAGTGCGAAAAGGAACATGTAGAAAATGAATAATCAAATTTCTTCTAGTTTTGTGCCAAAATAAACGTCGGAAATATGAACCAATTGCTGGGCTTACTGAGAACTTTGATCTTTGTTTATTGTTGAAAAATTACAGCTCATAAGTGTCAATATTATAATTACTGATTCCTGAGTAATGAAGCCATCGTGTCTACTTTGTGTTTGTCTTGAATGCATTCCGAATACAATCGTTGCTCAAAATAATCTCCGATATATGTTCTCTTAATTTCATACACAACTAAGCAACAGCCAATGCGGCGGTTGATAAAAGATTCTCACCAGAATGTATAAATCAATTAATTTAAGTACATTGTTTATCATCAAAGTGAACTGCCGAGCTAAACAGTGGCATAATTCAGTGGTTAAGCCAGTTCTGCCTGCTGTATTTATTAGAGTACATCAAAAGAACATGACGCAATAACTGGGCGGCAAGTTCAAAGGACTTTGACTAGCAGCTTGGGTGGGAAAATGTGCTGAAATTTACAATGACTGAATTCAGAGACAGAGAGATCCTGAGATGTACATGTAGTTAATACAAGAATACACTGTAGCTTCCATTATTTAATCTATGGACATGTACTATTTCATCATTCATTACGTACACCCGTTACGTAATTTTTGTTTTTTTTCTTTTCATTGAATTCAGTCACATAATGATCTGTGACAAAATTATTGAATATTTTACATCCGTGTGTGGATATTTTCGATGGAAATATTTGTATTATGGATTCAATGTATGTTACAAAATTCGCTGGTGAGTACACGGTGTTGATACTCTTTTCATGCAATAGATTATACATGTATACATAAATTAGACACGTGTATGTATCAAGGCATGGTTCTCTGAATAAAGTAATATATTATATCTGCAATTTCTGTTACCACAGCAAATGTTTTTCTCATTTAATATATATTGATCAAAAATGGTAATTGTGCCATGCATTTTCGCACCCGTCTTTATGTAAACCCCCCCCCCCAATTAAATCCAAAAATGTGTTGGTATTGTACATGGTTGCTTATAACACGGTTCGGTTCATAGCCCGGTCGGATTCTATGGCTCCCAACTACCGTGTTATAGCGCGGTCCCACTGTATTCAAATATGTTAATGTTTTTATGAGTTACTTCAGCGCATGATACAACTTACAATTTAGAACAACAATGTAAGTATTCAAGGAAATATGATTGCAGAACACAATGTTTTGATGGCAGCAAGATTATCTCATTTTTAAGCACTATTAGTGCATTATGTACTATTGTTTTCATTCATTCACTCTAATGGTGCATGTCCACCAGTCTCTTGCCTATAGGATCCAATATTTAACACTGCACAACATGGATTAAACTCAGTTCTCACAACATGAAATTTTAAAAAGACTGGTTATAAATGACACAATGTTGGACATGGGCTCTCACAACATGATATTTTAAAAGACTGGTTATAAATGACCTGAATGTAGGAGATGGACCAGACTCAGTTTACACACTATAACATTTTAAACAGACTGGTTATAAATGACAGACAATGTAGGAGATGCACCAGACTCAGTTTACACACTATAACATTTTAAACAGACTGGTTATAAATGACAGAAATGTAGGAGATGGACCAGACTCAGTTTACACACTATAACATTTTAAACAGACTGGTTATAAATGACAGAAATGTAGGAGATGCACCAGACTCAGTTTACACACTATTACATTTTAAACAGACTGGTTATAAATGACAGAAATGTAGGAGATGCACCAGACTCAATTTACACACTATAACATTTTAAACAGACTGGTTATAAATGACAGAAATGTAGGAGATGCACCAGACTCAATTTACACACTATAACATTTTAAACAGACTGGTTATAAATGACAGAAATGTAGGAGATGCACCAGACTCAATTTACACACTATAACATTTTAAACAGACTGGTTATAAATGACAGAAATGTAGGAGATGCACCAGACTCAATTTACACACTATAACATTTTAAACAGACTGGTTATAAATGACAGAAATGTAGGAGATGGACTAAACTCCGTACTGATACTATAAAGACAGAGTAAACTCGCTGCATCTCCAGTAATTTATGTAGGTGGACAATATACTAGTTTTAATAGCTGCATAAAAACGGGTGAAGTTGACCACCTCTTTTGTCTGCAAGAATTTTGCTTGTTTTAATTTTCTCCATAAATTTCCTTGTTAAATTTGGTGAAATATCTCAGACAGGTAAATCCTCAGAGACATGTACTGGACCTAAAATCCTCCAATTATAGAATGACATACCATACAATTTTAAGTACAAAATTTCTCATAAAAGGCGACAGATATACTAATGGTAGATATATTAATATTCACAATAAAGACATTGAAATATTATTTAATTGATGACAGATTACAAACTTGCAAACGGAAACTAGTTAGCTGAAACAACCAGGTAAAAAGTAAGACAGTTGTAAAATCTACATTTCTTACCTTTTCAGATTTGTCAAAAACAAATCTAATGTAGTCTGTAGTAATGTGTTATGGCACATCAAAACAAGCGTGGATATGTAGTGCCAACTTGTGATCAAGTTATGTAGTGATCAAGGTTAAATAATGCAAAACTGATCTGCATACAAAATTTTCAAGTTAAACCCTTCCCAAAATATGTAACATTCAGTACATCAAAAAAAATATATAAATGTAAAGGTCCTCAAATTCTGAAATATGCAATCACACACATTTATAATACATATAACAGATGAAGCCAACACAAGTAAAATCCTTAAAATGGAATTAAAATCTGCTGTATAAACCTCAGTAACTTAGAATGGCCAAGATTTTATGAGGAAGTAAGTCTTATTAGAGTTTCTTCAAGCAGTTCGCATCAAAATACTTCTGTTTCACCAGGTGTCCAACTTTGGCCATGTTATACTGCAGACAAATGCATGGTACATGACAAGATTGAATGTACCCTTCTTTGGTCATGTTATACTGCAGACAAAATGCATGGTACATGACAAGATAAAATATGCCCTTCTTTGGCCATGTTATATTGCAGACAAATGCAGGGTATATGACAAGATAAAATGTGCCCTTCTTTGGCCATGTTATACTGCAGACAAATGCAGGGTACATGACAAGATAAAATGTGCCCTTCTTTGGCCATGTTAAACTGCAGACATATGCATGTTACATGACAAGATAAAATGTGCCCTTCTTTGGCCATGTTATACTGCAGATATATGCATGGTACATGACAAGATTGAATGTGCCCATCCATGATGCTGACCTAGTTACCCAGATTTATTATTGCTTCCCTCACAAGTCTTTGAAATTCTCATATTCACTCCACATAGTACTAGTCAGACACTGGTACTGCTAGATATTTTACTTTTTCCACACTAAAAATCCCTTTGGTAATATGCACTAAGAATCCTTTTGGTCATATACTGTAGAAAAATACATCATACTTGACAAAAAAAAATGCGCCCAACTTTGGCCATGTTATACAGCAGGCAAACGCATGGTATATGACAAGATAAAATGTGCCCTTCACTGACCATGTTATTTTGCAACCAAATTCACAGTACATGTCTTACCTTGGCCATAAAGTTGAGAAGATCTAAAGCTTTCTTAAAATCATATTCTGTGGCAGACACATTCTCCTCACTGACATACAGCTGTTATGTGGCCAAAAAGAAAAGAAAAAATTGGCAGTGTTTATAATTCAATGAGAACAATGCATCTCTTTGATATTGATGAAGGTGATGACTATTTACTCTGAAAGATATAAGCAACGTTTGGAAAAAGGACATGTTTATCATAAATTGATTCTCTTAAGTGTTTATTTCTTTCTGCAGAATGTAAACTTTGTGCAGATCTCATATGATGCTGAATATGATATGTAGGCTTTTTAAAACAATTTACAAGACCTACATCAGGGTAGAATCTCTCCCATTTCATGGCAAAGTTTCAGAGGCTTCCCAATACCAGGAAATGGGCAGCATAAATGTGAAACTGCAGCCTCCATCTGGAATGGGATTTAAAGAACATTTTTCCCATTGGGAGTGCCTTAGGGGTCCCTTCTATTTCTCTTATCTCTCCACTAAAAGAAAGACTAGGTTCAGGGTTGCAGGGCCTGCAAGAGCTTTGTCTATTTGGTGGCCTGTTTTACTCAATCAAGTCATGGAAACAAAAACTGGAAGAAATTATTTGCAATCTGAGAAAGGCTTTTGATCTTTCTTGAAGTGTGTGCAGAGGGTAGGTGTTGATCTGATCTACTAAGCATATGAACCATGCAAGTGACTGTACATGTGATCCTTGACAGACTGGTTTAGAGCGCTGAAAAAATGCCATTGAAATCAAGTCGATAAGTACACTGGCTTTATGTCCATTGCGGTTTTATATACTTTTTAAAGTGCTCAGTATTTCAGTGGCAGAAAAGATCCAAAAGAGTCATGAAATCTATATGAAACAACATTTATTGAATATTTATCAATATGTTAGGCACATAACCAGCATATATTCACATAAATGACATTTACTTGTTAAAGAATAACCTCAATATAGGTTGCATTAATGATGCAGATTGAGTGAAATTTAGATTACTTGCAATTTGCTTTCCTGAGATGAGAAAACTCAAATGAATTGCTCAACCGATGCAAAGTCACAACGTGGATTGGAATTAATAACATGACAAAAAAAGCATGATAACCAGGCATAAGTGCAACTAAATATTGATAGACTTGGAACTAATCCCTTTATAAAATGGTAAGCAACACAAGACATCCACTCAGGAAAGCAGATCAGCTTTTACAAACATTGTTACTAGAACATGTGTAAAGTGGTGAATGTCATTTATAGCTTCAAATGACTGAATCTGCAAGTACTGACAGTAATCCAAATACATTATATTTGGGAAATTAATTTCATGAAGAAAGACCTGCATGACAGTTATAACTTGGTTAATTATGGTTGATATCTCTTTTCAGTGGCTTACGAGAAATCACTCGAGGTTCATATGCTTCTAGTCATATTAGGCTTTTGATGGCAGATCAGCATCAATTGTATAAATGACTTCATGCTCTGGTGCTCTTTTCCAAAATCTGGTTAAATTCTATGGCGTTTTTTTTTAGATGTCATTCAAGGCATTTCTACTTGTAGCAATAGCAGCGATATTTGATAACGGACTGGCCCAAGTTGCAGACTAGCATCACTTGTACAGACTTGAAAAGTCTTCATGACAAAATGCTTTCTGTCAAGTTTGATCCGATATTGCTGAATTATTATTTTTAACAACAGTTTTGCTAATTTGTCTTAACAGTGTCCATATTTGATAATGAATCAAACATGTCAATATTCTCCTAGCCCAAATTGTATTGAATTTAGTCCAATAGCTTTTGAGAAGTTGAAAAAGGTTAAATATTGATAGAAGATGGATGAAGAATGCATGAACTAGGACCACACCATAAACTGACATGGTTTTATCGTCAGATGATCTAAAATTCACTATTACTCACTCTAGCCTTTTGTTATTTATTTATTCATTTATTTATCTACAATAAAAACCTTCCATTTTCTATGTCTATATGCCTTATGCATCTTGATGATCACAATGTTCTAATTTACATTATTGTAATACAAAGATAATAAACAAAAATCATTAGGAAAACAGTAATTTCAAATACTTAAACCAATAAGAAAGTATTGTTTTGCTCTTTTTCACATTTGTACATTTTTATCAGAAAGAAAGAAAAGGAATTACTCTGACAAGTTCTGTAGGCTCCAATACTCTCATGTGTTCTGGTTCCATATTTAGACCCTGAAGAAATGAAATATAAATGGAAAAAATGTCTTAGAGACTAATATATGTAAATAAATTGTTGGAAATAAGTCTAATGAATTTAATTAATTCCAAAACTCTGCAAGCTTTTTATATCTAGTAAGATAAGTTTTAACTAGACTTTTAAAAAAGAGATTTGAAAATGGTTCAATAAATTGTGACGAATCTAATAATCAAGAAACAAAGGCCAGACACTGCTCATCCAGCTGACATATTCTTGAATTGGTCAAATTCTGTTGCACAATTTGTGCAAAGTTATTCATGATTTTTCCAATTTTAGTAACAGCAGCAATAAAGTGTAAAGTCATCATTTATGCCCTTCATGCCAAGATTCTTCGTGTTAAAATTGGTCAGTCAGTTGGATGATTTTCTTATTAAGAAATTATTGCCTTTAAGTAGGATTGATTTCTGTACTTTAGTAAAAATTCTAGTCATAACAGGCAAAATCCATATTTAACTAGAACCAGAATGCAAACACAAAATATACTGAAAACTTATTTATATTCAGCTCTCACTTTAACTAGTCTACATGTGTAAGTTTTGTTGAATGATTGTTAACTGGGATGCTGCCATTAGCATAATCATGTTCTCAGAGTGCTGTATTACATAGTACTATCATAGTCTTAATGTTGATCTGTTCTTTTGTCTGATCTTCCATGTTTTTAAGTTGTAAAGATCTATCTGCTCTAACATCCATCATATCCACAACTTGTACCATAAAGCATTTAGCTTAACATTTAGTGCCATTTTCTTTAAAAGTAAGAATTGGTCTGCTAACTAACTAGCTTATCAATAAAATAAATCTGAGACAAAGTTCATATTTGAAGAAACCCATGTTTTCTAGAAACGTTTTATAAACAGCTGCTATAAATAGCAAAAATGTTAAGTACTCTTTTTATTTCTTTATTTTTGTATGTACCAAAACAACGCAATCCTTATACAGGCTAGTGTAAAAGATAACTTGGTGGTAAAAAGCATAATGATTACAATCAAAGCATAATGGTTGGCATAAAAAAAAAAAAATGTTTTGCATTGTTTTACCATTCAATTATGAAACAGTTTAATTAAAAGATCAGTAGAAGTTCAATCTGAAAAATAAAATAAATGGTACAGCTCAATCCACCAAAACTAATATTAAAAATGTCTGAAACTTTCTTAAAATGCAAATCTGGAAAACTGCATGGTTGCTATGAGGTAACTTTATAATAAAAAAACCCAATATTTTTCCATGGTTTAGATAAATCTTTTTCAATCACCATTCTCCTGAGAACCCCTGTGATTTTCATGATCTCACTAAATAATGAGATCAAACAGTTGTAAAACTCAGCTGTACACATTCTGCTAGTCTAGAGCGATAAGAGAAATCAGCATAAAACTGACCTAAATGAGATTTGCTGGAATTTGCGATAAGACAGTTCAAAACTCACCTGAACAAGATCTGCTGGCAGCAATTCCTGGTGAAGGATCAACTCGTGTTCCTCATCTATCTCTGAATAAACAAATTCCAAATTTCAACAGCATTATCATGAAACAACTCAAAAGGTTACTCATTTTTACGGCTAAATGAACAAAATAGGTATTATGATGCTAACCACTATATTCAACACATCTGTTATCAATTAAGACAGAAGACTACTCAAACTTTTCACATCCAGAATTTCTTCATATTGATAAAAATCTGATGACTGGTCCATTGTAACTAAGTCAAAGTGGGGTGTGTGTCATAGAACTAGGTTTGTCGTTATGTGTCACTGTAACAAGATACTCTCAATCAGACTACACATGATTCAATGAAGCTTTGCCCTGGAGGAGAAGTTTACAATACTGCACACATTTCTTGCAGATTTTATTAAACACTTGGCATTTATAATTCATCAGCCTTTTAAAACTGAAAATAAAATCCATAAGCTGCCACGTCTGAAATAAATCACCAATCTCACAAAGAGGCTGAAACTTGACTGGCTCTGAAATGCAAACCAATCTGGGAATCAAACATACAATTCAGGTATTAATTCCAACACTTCAACTACTGAGCCTCCAAAGCACAATTAAAAACTCCAACATTTAAGTTGATATGCTCACAAGAACAGTACAAACTTTTGGCCCAGTGATCTGAGGATCCGTCATGGCTGTGTGAGGTCACGGGTTTGACCCTGGTCGAGTCATACCAGGCCTATAAAAATGGTACTAACAGCTGCTTTGCTAGGTGCTCAGCATTAAGAGGTTAGTGTTATGGCTGGTCAGCCTGGTGTCAGGATAATGTGACTGGATGGGACATTATGCTACATATCTGTGGCATGATGCCCCAGTGCTAGTCATCACTATAAACAGCCACAATGTAGACATTGTAGCAATACAACTGAAATGTTTTTAAAAGTTTTCTTTTGAAACACAAATTTCTTTTAATGACTTTTAACCCTGCTATCATGGACAGAAGATCACTGAACTGGCCTCAAATGCTGCCAAGACATGTACCATATCTGCTGAACAAAAACAGCAAATGAACTGTTATCATTCAAAGTATTGTTCAGTTCTATCACCAAATTGGGTTTTATAAATTTCCATTTTGTTCTGGTGGCCCCTGGGTGTCACAAGTGGTCTAGGACACTAGTCTCCACAGCTCACAGACATCTCAACTCTGTTCAAGTGTGCTTCAGTTTCAGCTTGGCCAATGAAAGCATGTGATAAAGCTTGCCAGTAGCTTCTCTGTGTTTCTTCATGGAGTTTTCTTGGGTTCATCCTCCTCCACCAAATATACTGGTTGCCATGTTCTGTATAGCTATATTGTGTGCTTAACTTTAGTCTATGATTGTAGATTGTACTTTAATATAATGGTCATTTGTCAACTGGATGTTTACATGACTAACATTTGTCCATGATTGTAAGCTGTAAATAAACTGTTGATATAACTTTTTAGTTCAGTATATTCTAGAAACAGACTTATATAGCTAGAGTTCAAGGTTAGTCTTATTTACAGTTAGACTAGGTTCTTCCATCAGAAATCTATTACATTATTGGTCAAGTGAAATGAAGGAGAAGAGGGACTTAGTAAACAAATAATTCCTGTTTTATATCAGTCTGTAGGAATCCAGGATCAGAGTTTGCATCTGTGTTAAGATATAATTAAGACCAATTATTTATTTAAATTATTCACTGGAATTACTATTGGCTCACAGACTTTGGATTAACTCATTATTTTGGAATTAATGAAATCAGAACATTCTATATTTTTCGATGTAATATTTTAGGATTATTTGGGATTTCTCTGTAAAAAGAGAAAGCAAATTTTGCAGTAAATTATGTTTCTCCGAGAATACTTACCCAATCACATTACTTTAGGGATATTAGCCTGCTACCTCGCGAATCCAGCCCTACCAAAAGACGAAAATTCGTCTTTCCTGTCTATGTCATATAGACAAAGGGCAATAACTCTTGCCCCTTACCTCCCCTTGCTACCCGCTAGGTGTCGCTTCTTTAGTTTTTTAAGCTGAGCGGTATATAAAACACAAGGATGCTCGCATGGCGGGGTGGTTGGGAGGGTTTCTTAGTAATGTGATTGGGTAAGTATTCTCGGAGAAACATAATTTACTACAAAATTTGCTTTCTCCTTTGAATACGTTCCCCAATCACATTACTTTAGGAGAATAAGTAATAGGAGGAGGGAATGCGGAGCATCCGACCTCCACCTCGGGTATCCTCTAGGGAATGATGGTTGGATTCCCCATGTGAATGATAACCCGGTCTCCTAATTTTCAATCAGCAACACAGCCCAGGGTTACGTGATATGTGACCCCTTTATACGGTTAAGAAGATAGTTATTGAAATCTTACCTACGAAAATTTATCTGGCGAATCCAGCGAAGCTAATAGGCTGTGCTGATTGTTGCACATGGGTCTGGTGGGCGTCTGGGCTGCCCAACACCGGACCTACTAGAATCAATGTTTGCCTCTGCGAGTACAAACTTGAAGATAAAACTGTAGAAGGTTGACTCTGCATGTCAGCCAATAGCTTCTATAATGTGACTGATTTGCGAATCCTCAGAGTACGCCGAGCGTATAACCCACTTCAGCCATGAAGCAAGGGCTTGAATGGTGATATCTCATGTCCCAGCTATCACCAGAAGAAAGAGGTGCTTGTATGTGACCTGACTCACCTCTATGCATTGAAATGGTGCTAGAGTGCACAAACAGGATCTTACATGGCTGTTGATCCTGACTTATCTATAAAGAAAGCGAGCTAATGACGACTCGTTGATCGCCAATGTATGGTAATCTATTTTGGACTACGAAGCCTGGCTGCGTCAAGAGGACCATCAAACCCTCTGATCGGAACGGAAGAGAGTTCGGGTCACTAGAAAGGACATGTAACTCGCTCACCCTGCATGCTGAAGCTAAGACTATCAAGAAACCCTAATTTGTATGATAGTAGCTTTAACTAATCGTGGGTTAAAGACTCAATACTGTCTGAATTGAGTCATGTTAAAACCCAGGACAGATTCCATTTGGAAACAGGGTGAGGGATATAAGTCGATTGAATTTTTAAAGTGTCTAAAAGATCTGACAAATCTTTGTCATGGCTGATAGCACATGTACCAGAATGGCGGAATGTGTCTGATATCATGGAGCGGTAGCATTTGATAATAACTGGAGCCAGCTGTTTCTCCTCGAAAAGCCAGAGAAAAGTTGGCCAGTTGAGGGATTGTGACACTCAGAGGAACAATGTGAATGATATGGTACCAGTCCCTGAAAACATGCCACTTGCCCTCGTAAACCTTCAGAGTAGAGGGCCTTCTTGCTCTCGAGATTCTCTCCGCAATCAAAGATTTAAATTGTTTGTCTTGCAAGGCTGTCTGGACAAGAGCCAAGTGTGAACATAAAGACGGTCCGGACAGGGGTGGTTGCTTGCGAATACTTGTGCTGACTGTAATCTTCCTGGGTAGATCTATCGCCTAGATTGAGTAGATCGGAGACCCAGGAGTTGTTCCATCTGAGAGGGGCAATCAGAACCATCTGACAGTTCTGACCCCTTAACTTCTGGATTAATTTCAGTACCAAGACCGTGGGAGGGTAGGAGAATGACCACAACCCTTCCCAGCTGATTGATCGAGCATCCACGACTCAAGCTTCTGGGTCTGGAACCTGTGAGATGAAAGATGGACAATTTGCGATTTCACCTTGTTGCAAAAGATCAATCATCGGACGTCCCCAAAGTGTGTCAATTGGAAGAAAGTCCGATTGATGGAGTGACCATTCTGTGTGAATGACTAGATAGAGTGTCAGCCAAGACATTGAGTCTGCCAAGAATGTGCCGGAATTGTACATTGAGGTGGAGATTGTCAAACCAATGTAGAAACTGCCAGCTCAGATTGCACAGGTCTGGTGATTGGTGTCCCCGGTAGTACGGATTGACAGACGGAGACATCACTAGAATCTTCGTCAATCCGATTTGTGCGGATTGCGGTATGATAAAAGTCCCCGTGCTGGTACAGCGGTACAGTTGGACGGACTGGTATATGACTAAAATCTCCATACGGTTGGACGACCGGTGCCTGTTGGGCTGGACGGCCGGAGCCAGATGGACGGTCAGTGCCGGCAAGTGTCGGCTGGAAGCTTGGCTGGACGACCGGTGCCATTTGGGCTGAACGGTCATTGCCGGATCGACGCCCGGTGCCGGTTAGTGCTGGCTGGAAGGTCGGCTGGATGACCGGTGCCATATGGGCTGAACGGTCATTGCCGGATGGACGCCCGGTGCCGGTTGGTGCCGGCTGTAAGGTAATAATAATTACATAATGCTTATGTAGTGCGGCCAGCACTGCGCGCCCATCTACCATTCGCTCAGAGGGAATGTTGGTTCTGGTACAGCTTGCATATCTGTACAGCATACCAGGTGACCTAGATGACGCAATTCTGTCATAATTGACACTTTCACTAAGTCTCCCTTGTGGAGAAGCCGTGAACATATGGACGGCCGGCACTGCCAGCTGATTGAACTAGCGAATGGTCGGCCTGAAAGTCCAGTTCTGGTAAAGCTGCCATATCTGGGTAGCGCATACCAAGTGGCATAGATAACTCAATTCCGTCACCTCTGATAATGTCACTAATTCTCCCTTGTTTTAAAATCACACCGTCACGTATTTGACGTGACGGGAGGTGTACACCGGCAATACCGACTGATTTGTCTGGTATATGGTCGGCCGGAATGTCGGCGAAGGTCCGGCTATGACCGGCACCTGCCTCTCGAATGGTCTGATTGGACGTAGATTCATCTATAACATTTCTTTCATGGTAGTGATATGTAACCAGTAGTGTACATTGACTGACGGGTACATCACTATAATCTCCGTAAATCCGATGTACAGCCGGTGCAGGTTGATGCCGGCTGGAAGACCGGTGCCATTTGGGCTTAACGGTCGTTGCCGGATGGTCGGCCGGTGCCGGTTGATGCCGGCTGGAAGGTCGGCTGGACGACCGGTGCCATTTGGGCTGAACGGTCGTTGCCGGATGGACGGCCGGTGCAGGTTGATGCCGGCTGGAAGGTTGGCTGGACGACCGGTGCCATTTGGGCTGAACGGTCGTTGCCGGCCGGTGCCGGTTGATGCTGGCTGGAAGGTCGGCTGGACGACCGGTGCCATTTGGGCTGAACGGTCGTTGCCGGGTGGACGGCCGGTGCATGTTAACGCAGGCTGGAAGGTCAGCTGGCCGGCCGGTGCCATTTGGGCTGAACGGCCGGTGCCTGTTGATGCAAGCTGGAAGGTCGGCTGGCCGTCCGGTGCCTTTGGGCTGAACGGACGGTGCCGGATGGCCGGCTAATGCCGGTTGGTGCCTGCTGAACTGACGGTGTCGGCTGGACGGCCGGCGAAAGTGCATATTAAAATGGATCCAATTGATCCAGCATAGACTCCATGCGTCCGGACTTACAGGCCCGAAAGCCATGCACGGACCTGCGGTGAAATTTACACCCACTGGGCAGCCTAAACCATGTCAACATAATTTCCTCCATTTCCACATTGCCAACACCCATTTTGCCATTCATGTCTTCGTTGTCGACTTTGCTACTGAAACGACAAAAGAAGAGAACAAAGCACAAATTAAAAAATTCAGCATATTATTAATTCGATAATACTATAACCGTTACTAACGGAGTAGTCAAATTATTCCGTGCCATGTTAACTCTTAATGACAACACTAGTTATCGCCGTGAGCGTGTTGCAATGGTTCGTTCAAGACGAAGTCTACTGAAACGAAAAAGATGATAAACAAAGCACAATTAGCAATTCAGCACGCTATTAAGTCGCTATTACCATAACCGTAACTAACGGAGGAAGCGAAATGATTTAGTGTCGCGTGAACTCGTGACTACAACACGAATTCCGCCATTAAATAGTCGCAACTGGTCGTTCAGAGACTAAGTCTACTGAAACGAAAAAAAAAAAGATAAACAAAGCACAAATTAACAATTCAGCACGCTATTAAGTCGCTATTCCATAACCATAACTAACGGAGGAAGCGAAATGATTAAGTGTCGCGTGAACTCGTGACTACAACACGAAGTCCGCCATTAAATAGTCGCAACTTGGTCGTTCAAAGACTTTTTTGAAGTCTACTGAAACGACAAAGCAGGTAAATAAAGCACAAATTATCAATGCAGCACGTTATTAAATCGCTAATATCGTAAACGTTACATACGGAATAAGCGAAATTATTGAGTGCTACATGTATTACATGCTAGTACCGCCATAAGCGTGCTTGACCACGTTGCAACCTGGTCCGAAGTCTAGAAAAGGTGACAAAGTCACTCAAATTGGAAAATATTGTAAAATAATGTATACGACCTGTAGAGGAATGATTATCCAACACAGTAATTCCAAATTTAACTTCGGATGGTCAGAATTTACACTAAGATGGCTTGGATTCATTGGAGGTCTAATTGTACGTGTTTTCGCGTACAGCGAAGCTAAAAAACTAAAGAAGCGACACCTAGCGGGTAGCAAGGGGAGGTAAGGGGCAAGAGTTATTGCCCTTTGTCTATATGACATAGACAGGAAAGACGAATTTTCGTCTTTTGGTAGGGCTGGATTCGCGAGGTAGCAGGCTAATATCCCTAAAGTAATGTGATTGGGGAACGTATTCAAAGGAGAAAATACATAATTTGTTGATATTTTACTAAACTTGTTGGTTCAGCTTCTTTCTGTTGCCTAGTTTAAAAATTAGTCCTATGAAGCCTATCATGTGCTGAAAAATGGTATTAAACACACACTATTAACTTGTTTTTGTTATTATGCTCACAAGCCATTAAGATAAAGACCCAAGACAAGACCCCAGACCTTGATATAAAAAAAAAAAGAGTGCTGACTATCAACTTGTCTACTGCTTTCATAAGTGAATCAAGTACAAAATACTTGATTCAAAAGTCAAGTAGGTCTGGTTTTAAGATCTGTTCCCAACAACAAGGACATGTACATTGTCATTAAGATCAATTACACACTGCAATAGGTGTTTTAGTGAAATCCCATGTCAATACCAACATTCATTCTAGAGGTGTTTTTAGTGAAATCCCATGTCAATACCAACATTTAACAGGTGTTTTAGTGAAATCCCATTTCCATGCCATGAGGAGTTTTAGATCCCATGCCAATCCAATCATTCATTTAAGAAGTGTTTCATCATACAAGACACACGGTCATGTAGGCATTCAACACATTTATATTTTAGTAATGACTCTCATTTTTAAGAATCTGATTCTACATACCTTTAAGTTGCAAGTGATTCATATACATCCATATTCCTTTACAAGGTCATTATTTCAAAGCCACAATAGGTACATATGGCAAATTGAATGTTAACGTACATAGACAATTTTGGATGACATGAACCTAAAGGTGTGATCCACTACAATCTGGATTCAACATCGCACTGTGATGTCACAATGAAAGTTAAGAAAATTGATACAAAAAATGGTACTATCTTTGATTGTGATGATTCCACATCTTATTTGGACCCACATTTAGTACAAGGCCACCATTGTAAAAGTTCATAGTGATAAATAATTTTGGAAGTTTCTTGGTGACAAGATGAAAAGCATTCAATAATTGTAATTGAATAGACTTTGGCTAATGAAAGCTTTTGTTAAATTTTAAAAGAACAATTTATATTTCATCTAAAATGAGTAAATGTGCATAGATGACCAATGTGACTTGTACTATAGTGAAATCACATGTCAATGTCATCATTCATTCAAGGGGTGTTTTAGTGAAATCCCATGTCATTGCCACCATTCACTCAACAAGTGTTTTAGGGAAATTCCATGTCAATGCCATCATTCATTCTAGAGGTGTTTTAGTGAAATTACATGTCAATGCATTCATTCATTCAAGAGGTGTTTTAGTAACATTCCATGTCAATGCCATCTTTCATTCAAAGTGTTTTAGTGAAATTCCAAGTCGATGCCATCATTCATTCGAGAGGTGTCTTAATTAAATTCCATGTCAATGCCATCATTAATCCAAGAGATGTTTTAGTGAAATCCCATGTTAATGCCACCATTCAATCAACAGGTGTTTTAGTGAAATTCCATGTCAATGCCATCATTCATTCAAGAGGTGTTTTAGTAAAATTTAATGTCAATGCCATCATTCATTCAAGGTGTCTAAGTTAAATTCCATGTCAATGCCATCATTCATTCAAGAGGTGTCTTAGTTAATTTCCATGTCAATGCCATCATTCATTCAAGAGATGTTTTAGTGAAATCCCATGTCAATGCCACCATTCATTCAAGGTGTCTTAGTTAAATTCCATGTCAATGCCATCATTCATTCAAGAGGTGTCTTAGTTAAATTCCATGTCAATGCCACCATTCATTCAAGGTGTCTTAGTTAAATTCCATCTCAATGCCATCATTCATTCAAGGTGTCTTAGTTAAATTTCATGTCAATGCCATCATTCATTCAAGGTGTTTTTAGTAAAATCTCATATCAATGCCATCATTCATTCAAGAGGTGTTTTAGTAAAATCTCATCAATGCTATCATTCATTCAAGGTGTTTTAGTGAAATCCCATGTCTTTGCCACCATTTGTTCAAGAGTTGTCAGTTAAATTCCATGTCTATGTCATTATTCATTCAAGGGGTGTTTTAGTGAAATCCCATGTCAATGCCATCATTCATTCAAGAGATGTTTTAGTGAAATCCCACATCAATGCCATCATTCATTCAAGGTGTCTTAGTTAAATTCCATGTTAATGCCATCATTCATTCAAGGTGTTTTACTGAAATTCCATGTCAATGCCATCAATCATTCAAGGTGTATTAGTTAAATTCCATATCAATGCCATCATTCATTCAAGGTATTTTAGTGAAATTTAATGTCAAGGCCATCATTCATTCATGAGGTGTCTTAGTTAAATTCCATGTCAATGCTCATTCATTCAAGAGGTGTCTTAGTGAAATCCCACGTCAATGCCATCATTCTTTCCAGGTGTTTTAGTAAAATCTCATGTCAATGCCATCATATTCATTCAAGAGGTGTCTTAGTTAAATTCCATGTCAATGCCATTATTCATTCAAGAGATGTTTTAGTGAAATCCCACATCAATGCCATCATTCATTCAAAGTATTTTAGTAAAAATCCACGTCAATGCCATCATTCATTCAAGGTGTTTTAATGAAATTCTGTGTCAATGCTATCATTCATTCAAAGTGTCTTAGTTAAATTTCAAGTCAATGCCATCATTCATTCAAAGTGTTTTAGTTAAATTCCATGTCAATGCCATCATTCATTCAAGAGGTGTCTTTGTTAAATTCCATGTCAATGCCATCATTCATTCAAAGTGTCTTAGTTACATTCCATATCAATGCCATCATTAATTCAAAGTGTCTTAGTTAAATTCCATGTTAATGCCATCATTCATTTAAGAGGTGTCTTAGTTAAATTCCATGTCAATGCAACCATTCATTCAAGAGGTGTCTTAGTTAAATTCCATGTCAATGCAACCATTCATTCAAGAGGTGTCTTAGTTAAATTCCATTTCAATGCCATCATTCATTCAAGTGATGTTTTAATAAAATTCCATGTCAATGCAACCATTCATTCAAGGTGTCTTAGTTAAATTCCATGTCAATGCCATCATTCATTCAAGAGGTGTCTTAGTTAAATTCCATGTCAATGCCATCATTCATTCAAGGTGTCTTAGTTAAATTCCATGTCAATGCCATCATTCATTCAAGAGGTGTCTTAGTTAAATTCCATGTCAATGCCATCATTCAAGAGGTGTCTTAGTTAAATTCCATGTCAATGCCATCATTCATTCAAGGTGTCTTAGTTAAATTCCATGTCAATGCCATCATTCATTCAAGAGGTGTCTTAGTTAAATTCCATGTCAATGCCATCATTCATTCAAGAGGTGTCTTAGTTAAATTCCATGTCAATGCAACCATTCATTCAAGGTGTCTTAGTTAAATTCCATGTCAATGCCATCATTCATTCAAGAGGTGTCTTAGTTAAATTCTGTGTCAATGCCATCATTCATTCAAGAGGTGTCTTAGTTAAATTCCATGTCAATGCATCCATTCATTCAAGGTGTCTTAGTTAAATTCCATGTCAATGCCATCATTCATTCAAGAGGTGTCTTAGTTAAATTCCATGTCAATGCCATCATTCATTCAAGGTGTCTTAGTTAAATTCCATGTCAATGCCATCATTCATTCAAGAGCATCAGTGGTAACATAAACTAATCTTGGAGATGGTCACTGTGTTTGCCATGTTTGAGATCAAATCAGCACCATTTTCATCCAGAACCAGTTACATATTCTGATAGTATTTTAAAAACAAACATCAAGTCAATAAAACCAGCTGTTCTGAAGAAGATGCAAAATTATTTTCATGATGGCTACTAAGACATCCATTTTGGTAGTCAAAATGGACTCATTTGAATGCATTACAGGTCAGATATTGCAAAAAGTGTTTTAATAAAAACCCAATATCAGTACTGCCATCACAACATAACAAGATTTTTTAAATTATCACCATGGTAACCTTAATGATACCATTTTTATACTTCAACAAGCTGAACAAAATAAATTTAAACAAAAGTGTAATGAACATATAGGGGTAGCAATGCAACATTTCAGAATATTTTCCTTTTTTTGCCAAGTTGTGTGTATGACAAGTCATTTCATTTTTAAACCAATTAAATAACTAGCAAACACATTTAAAAACTACATTTGCATATAAATGGGTATTCTATCTGAAGTTAAAGTATGTTTTTGTCTCATGTTATGTATGTGTGAAAGAATTTGGCCACATTAGAAAGATATGGGTCAAAATACATTTCTCACCAAATGGTTATGGAAGTCTGATGATACAATTCTAATTTTCAGGTTAACAGTTTTACTTGAGTTTGAAAAACATTTCACACCCATAAAGCAATTTCTCGTAAACTCAGATGAATAATAGGGAGATGCACAGTAATGCATATTACAAGGAGTAATCAATATCACTAAACCACATGTATTGCTCTGTCGTAAAAGATCAAACCAAAATAAGCAATTACAAAGCAGCATCTATTGTAAACAAAACTTCACTTAACTCCTTTCCATAATTTAAAACATTACCAAAAGTAACCTTTCTATGAAGGCTGTAACTTTCCAATATCCAACCTTTGTTTCTACTTTGGAAAATAAACAAGTATATGCATTTTGTGTGTGACAATAAATCTCACTCTTAGGATCACGATATATGGGGTATGAATTCTGGACACTTTGGTGGGTGGGGTGGTTTCTCATCTCACATTTAATGCACACTGATTTTATTACTTTGCAATCATTACTCTTCAACAAGTCCAAAAATCCCATCATAATACCTTGGATGCTGTTCTCCATCTCCTCATCAAAGTCTTCTGATGCCAGGGCTGCCAGCTTGCTGAGGCTTAAGAGGGTCTATAAAAAATGTTAACAAAATTTCATTTCCCTATAGTGAAAGTAAGTCTAATAAAATCTCTAGGAGAATACTCATCAAATCACAATATGCTATGCTACCTCTTGAATCCAGCTCACACAGTCTTCATTCCATTTAAGGGGAAGTAACTCTCATCAATTTCTTTCCCTTCCCACAATTTAGACCAATACCCATACTTCTCTTACCAGTTAAGCTAATAAATATGTTGATGAAGATGTTCTCATTTGCATGTAGGTATGGGATGGCTTTATAGATGTGACCCAGTAAGAATTCTCAAAGAAACATAATTTTTAAAAACTTTATCTTTTTATCTATACTATACATTCAATGAACATATTACTGCTAAAAGAATGTCTACATGCCTAACACGAAGACTATATGGTCTAAAACCTCATATGTAGGATAAATTACCTACCTGCCTAACACAAAGACAGCATCACCAATGGTTAAATGACATGTGACATCCATACCCTGGTAATGACTATGTTTTCTTCATGAGAATCCAGCAAATGATATAAACTGAAACTCATGATAAGATCGAGTTGTATTTAATTTGGCCTGGTTGGCATCTTCACCTAGCAAATGTGGACCTTGGTCAATTGGTCTATATTGCTTTCGGTTACAGGTCACTGCCATCTCACCTCTGTCTGTGTGGGTTCAAGTCTCAGATTCGGCCAATGTGGATATGTGATAATGCTTGCCAGTAGCTTCTCATGGGTAGAAGCTTCTTGTGGGTCGGTGGTTCTTTCCAGGAGTTTTCCTGGGTTCTTCCTCCACCATTAATACTAGCCGCCATGTATAGCTTATTGTGTGCTAAAAAATGGCATTAAACCCTACAATAACAACAACTTAAAATCTGGGAATTTTATCAGGTGCATTTGGTCACGTGAGACTTTAGTGTAAGCCAAAACGTATCACCCACTTAAGGCTAGATATCAGTGAATAAGGGGTTTCAATAATGTGTGATGGTTTTGTCAAAAAACACAACAGTTCTTTGTCCACTTCACATACTGTGTCATGCATCAATGTCTCTACCAATGTTTTGAATGAAAAACTGCAAATAATGAGTAGGTACTGATTACTTGCTGATAATTACTAATTCTTGACTATGAAGCCTGGTTGTATAATTAGGACCACAGAACCATCCACTCTGAACTGGAGATATTATTGGCTCACTGAGATGGCATGTAAGTCACTTACCCAGTATGCTAAATCCTGGGCTATCAAAAAGCCTGTTTCGTAAGATAGTAGCTTCAGCAATGTTTTGGTCAGAACTCCAACTTGTCTACGCTAAGCCATGTCAGAATGCACGAAAGGTTCCACTTTATGAACATGGTGAGTAAATAGGGCTGATTCAGGTTAAAATATGTAAGCAAGACCTGCATTTCCTCTATCGTGATGTATGAATGTGTCAGAATGGTAGCCCCTAATTATAACAGGTGCTGTTTCTCCTTGATGAACCACAAAAATGTTAGTGTGTTCAGAGATTCAGATCTCAAAGGGAATGATATGACTGCCCCTGAACCAGCCAAGATTGTTAATTTGTGATTAATGTTCTAGGCATCTGTTCAAGACTGACTACTTGTTAAACAATATGTATCCAAATCAAAGCATTTATAATGTAGTTGATGTATTTTTGTTCCTTAAATACATACATATCCTGGATTATGGCATTCAGTCTGCACACACTATATTTATTGAGCAGAATATGTTTTCATGTAGCTTTAATTACATACATATTAAACATCAACACATTCAGTTAACACTTTAGGAGACATATGATAGGAAGTCAAGTTATATATTTTGACCTGGAGTGAAAAAAGAAAACTGAGTCAACTTACTTTCTTCCTTGCAAGGATCTCTGTTTCATGTCGTCCCAGATGCATCAATGTAAAGTAAGCCTGAAACACAAGCACAAGTCCAAACATTTCTGTATGTTTTGGCTATGTGAGGAAAATCTATTCTAAAGAGTCTTCTAAATTTCATATTTACAGACCCTAAAATGGGTAATTTTACAGAGTGAAAGTAGAATGCAAATAAAATGCATAATATATGTAGATGAAAGAAATACAGACTGAGCACAATAAAAAATGAAGAAAGCATTTTAAAGTGAACAGTGGAAATACAAAATACAGAATGACAAATGATTAAGAAAAACAGAACGAAATGTTAAAATACTTCATGAATGAATTAAAAAGCTGATTTTTTTTCAAGCCGTCATAAACCCTTTTACATTATAATCCAGGCTGACAGAAAGGTTTTCACTCCCATGTGATGTGACATTGTTCCTGTTGAGGACAACATAAACATTAACTAATGATGTGATATCGCCAGTTGAAGCTGTACATTCTTTACTTGAACGAAAGAAAGTAAACAAAATATGGTGACAAATAAAATCTACATTTTTATCTGTACACTTACTGCAGCTGCAGTTATGTTTCACATTTTTAAAAATGTAATAGTCTTTTCCATTTAAAAGAATTTGCTATTGTATTAAAGTATGCTAGTAAATAGACAAAATAAGAAAGCTATAGTTCTCTCCCTTGACCACTCTTGAAAACAAAACTTGACCTCAGTAAATGCGTTTCCATTTTGTTCCAGTGATCAGAAATAAAGGAAGCAATGGATGAAAATTATAATTAATAACTCTGAAGGCATTTTAGCAACCAAAACAGACAAGAGTACCTTGATTGCAACATTATATGCCAACCAAATGTTTAATAACCCGTAACTTAAATTATTTAATAGAAACCACCGTTTCCTTTGTCAGTGACCATGACCTTTGTGCACTAAATTGATATGCTGCTTTCTTACCCCACAGTCAGGCCACCCACAAAGTTTGTTAACTTAAGATGTATAAAGCTTGAGGTTTTAATATGGAGATAATTTTTCTTTCCATCATAGTGACTTTGCTCTGACATTTTTTTACCCCCAAATCAATTGGGACCTTCCTTAAACCTTGTGCAATCTATCCACAAAGATTTTACACAAAGATTTTTAAAAAAAACATGATGGAGAACTCAAGTTATTGTGTGGAAACCACTGTTCTTCTATAAGCCTGTGACAATGACCTTCAATCCAAAATCGATAAAGTTATGCCTTACATCAAGTGCAAGCCAGCCACAAAGTTATTGTGCAGAAGATATTTTTTTCTTTCTTTCAGCCAGTGACCATGACCTTTTGACATTGAAACCTACTTTGTTCTTCCTTACCCCTCATGCAAGCCATTAAGATTTAAACTGAAGATGCTTCTCTCAGTCAAATAAACTATGATCTTTAAGCTTTTGAGCCAGAAACTAATCGCCAAGTCATCTGTAAAGTCTGGTAACTATGGATGCAGACAACTGGAAATTTTGTGCAAAAACCAAAACTGGTAACAAATGGATGGACAGACAGACAACATCACAAAATAATAAATTCAACATCTTGATAGGAATATAAAAATAATAAGCTGAAATGCACACATGAAGTGCATGCAAAAAAGAGAATATAAACATAAAAAAGAATGTAGTATCAATGTAGTTTGTAATACAGATTACATATACAATTTACTGCAATTTTTCAACAGTTGTGAACAGTAAATGTTACAATAAAATGTGATTGCAGAATGCACACATGGGCACATGGATTTACAGCAATACTTAGACTTGGAGGGATAGATGATTTTAACTGATCATGATACTTTTGCTAAAATACATTTGAAAATCATGCAATTTTGACAAGGCTTAGTGTCAATCCAAGGACAATTCTCATCTGACTTCCAACTTGGTAAGCAGTTTTCAGCACTTCTGTTGCTAAAACATGCCGTGTATATGGGTGTGTGGTGTCGGTGTCGGGGACCGGATTCATGAGGTAATGGATGTTCTCTCAATGTGTATTATAATATTACTGGGCAACTTATTTAAAGAAACATTAATCATATACAGACCAAATTCAAACTCTTGAACAGTGCTAGTGGATTCTTTTTCAGGGGTAGTGGGTTGAGATGAGAAGACTGCATTTCTTGCATGTCATATTAGCATTGTTATGAATCTATGTCCTTACACTAGGTAACAGAAAGAAGCCAAACCAGCAACTTTAATAAAATCATCACATTTATTTATCTAAGTTACAAAGGGAAAATTTAAGAGGAACTTACAGTGTTGTGAGTTAAAACCCACATATTCCTAAAATGTATAACACAAGTCCAAAAGTACAGTGTTAAAAATTAATTACAATACTGAATGTGCTGATGTACCAAAGCATTGAACAGGTTGATGTGCCAACAGTCCTGATGCAAAACAATAATATATATCCTGAATGTCTTTGAATTTATGACAATAATCCCAAAAAACTGTTTTAATCCAAAATGGAAATGAGCACATAGACCCTGAACTCAAATATCAGTAACAACCTATTAATAATGATAATAATGACAAAAACCAAAACTTTATCCATTATCATGGAAAAAGATCAAGCACACATGACATAATAGTATTAAAGTGAAGGGGTATGAAGTTAATTTCCAAGAGAATTTACATATTAAATTGGCAATGTATTGGTTTTCAAGTGAAAAAAACTAGAATTGATAGCCATGAGAATTTACCTCCTTGAATTTGTTGGAATTGATGTCATGAAGCCATTTTAGGTAGTGTAGATGATCAGCCTGAAGAAAGCGGCTCAAGTCTTGCTCCTTACTGACTGGCTGAGACAGCATTTTACCTCTCTTTCCTGTATGCAAGATAAACCTTGAATTTGTCGTAGAAATTTGAAATGGGGATAATAAAGGAATCAATGTATACTGAAAAGTACTAATTTAGTGAATAGTTTAATAGCTGATTAAAAACTATTTTAATTTAAAGACTAATATATTGAAAATTGAGCATATTTTACAAAAGAAAATATAGTGATATGTCTTTCTAATTTGGAGTATTAACAATAACATGATTTTCAAGATGGCTGCCATAGTGGCCATACTGGATATCATATTGCCACCATTTCTATTTAGGACCATCTAAACATCATAATAAGTGAAAATACAATATCAAAGAAGCAGTAGTCATACAAAGATTTTCAAGATAGCCTTTGTGTGGCTATAATGTATGATCAGCAACACTTTCATCTACATCCAACTGCAAATAATAAGTCACTCATTGAAAGCCCAATATTGGTATGATGATTCATTCAGATAGGATTTTCAAGACAGCCACTGGGCCAGCCATACTTGATGACCATGCTGCACCATTGTCATACTGGATCAACCTAACATTATACGTATATGTTTAGTATAACATCCTCATGTTGATACATCAATTTTGTGAGGAAATGCAATAACAAGATTTAAAGAGTAATGAACAAGTAGCATCATGTTAATTCAGGACCAACTAGACATCAAGTGAAAATAACTTTCCGTTTGGGATAAACACTGTGATAGCCATAATGCATCATAAAAAGTCTTTCTGTGAAAACACTATGACCAACTATTCAGGATGTGCAATGATAACAAAATTTTCATGATATACTGGATGTCAGAGTTTCATGATCTTCATAGCGAAACATCATAACAACTTGCTTCGTTGAAAACCCATGTTGATACAAGCATACATTCCATGGAGTAGTAATATTTTCAAGATGAACACTGAAATTCTACTGTTCTCATGTTTTCATTTAGGAACATCTAGTTAATATTATAATCTGTACAGTAGTAGTACTAATATCAAGACTTTCAAGATGACATCCAACTGGCACCATTTTCATTTAGGACCAGAAAAGAGGAGCAGCAATTAGCTTTTTATAATGGCTTCTGTAACCGACACAATAAAGTCAGATTAACACCATTTTCACTTAGGACCAGAAAAGAGGAGCAGCGATTAGCTTTTTATAATGGCTTCTGTAACCGACACAATGAAGTCAGATTAACACCATTTTCATTTAGGACCAGAAAAGAGGAGCAGCGATTAGCTTTTTATAATGGCTTCTGTAACTGACACAATGAAGTCAATTTAACACCATTTTCAATGAAGACCAGCAGGACCTTCAGTTAAAAACCAATACTGATCAGACCATCTATTCAGTAATGAAATAATGGATTGAAGAACAGCACCATTTTCATTCAGAATGAGCTAGTGCATGTGTCTTAAGTTTCATGACAATTCTATAAACAGTTTAGTAGTAGATAACAAATTTTTGCTACAGGACAGATGGATGACTAAAATATGGACAACAGACCATCTTAACTCTTCTGGTCTGTTGTATGAAGCCACCCAACCAACCTAGCCCTGGCCAGAAATGATATCAAAATTTAAAAACATATTGTGCACATATACAGAGCACCCCCTGCCATATTCCAAGTGACAAATTTGCATCTTTATCTGTGTAAAAGATTCATTATAATTACTAACAGTGAGACATAAAGATGGAAAAGATTACATAATCTCTACATTTCAAAATGGATGGGATACAGTATTTCCTTCATTAAAAAGATGAACTAAATTTTTCAAAATGTTGGGAATGGGATAATAATAATAATAATAATAATAATAATAATAATAATAATAATGAGGACTTTATATTGCACCTAATCTTTAGAAGCTCTAAACGCTTTACAACATCTATAATCATATGACTACATAAATATTTGCAATATATTTTGTGTCAATGGTGATCGATTTTTTCAAATATTTGCTTATTATCAGACAAATACCATAATTAAAAAACTAATATTAATTGATATATATAAATTTTTCATGACTTTGTGGTACATATATATATATATATATATATATATATATATTATGTCTTTCACACTATATTGATGTGAATATTTGCTTTCTTTTTACATAGAAAAAACTTGATGCACAACTCCTTGGTAAGAAAAGATAAATCTATAAAGTTAAACAAGCACATTTTACTTTGACTTCAGACCAGGACCATCTCAAGAGATCAGACCACTGTATGAATGACCATCTCAGGAAATCTGACATGTATAGGTAGGACCATCAAGAGATAGATCTTTATAGACAGGACTATTTTTTTTTACATCAAATTTTATAGGCAGAATGATCTCAAAAGAGATCACACTTTTATAGGCAGGATCATCTCAATAAAACAGTCCTATTATGGCAGGACTTTTCTGACCTAAGTGATCAGAAAAACATGACAGTAAGGATAATCTTAAGCGATCAGTCCTTGATAATTATATCCATCTCAAGAGGTCACACCATGATAGACAGGACCATCTCAAGATATGAAACCTGTATAGGCAGGACCATTTCAATAGATCAACCTGTATAGGTAGGACCATCTCAAAAGATCAAGCCTTTATTTACAGGACCATCTCAACTGACAATACCATTTCAAGACTTCAGACCTTTATAGGAAAGACTCTGAATTTGACCATTGCAAGAAATCCAACTTTCACCGGCAGTACCATGTCAAGAGATCACACCTTTGTAAGTATTAATTCTGCTATAAAAATAAAGCTCCTCACTAAAACAGAGTTCCGCAGAATGCTATGTCTTTCCAACAAACAAAAATACCAGATGTTTTATGCAATATTAAAAAACTAAAATATACACAATGTAATATTAAAAAATTAAAATATACACAACGTAAAAGTTATTTGTGCCTACTTGATTGTTCAATGGTCAAGTGGTACCCATTTTTCTCATTCCTATATACATGTGACACCTGGCCCGTATGAGAAATCCATGAGTACGTACAATGATACTACAGATGATGTCACTAAGTGTATCGTATTATAAACATCTATAATACTGAAAGAACACAATTTTATAGTTTATGAACAGAAATTCTTGTTTACAACAAATAAGAACTTTCAGAACATTACTCTCTTGTAAGAGCTACATTCATGACAATGATCTAATTTTTTTCAGCCCAGCACATTTGTCTGACTAGAAATGAGGAAATATTCTAAATAAATTTCAGTGTGGTAAGGAAATATAAGCAAGGATATCCCAAACCAGTGCATATGACAGATTCTAATATTCTTGCTTAATGCAACACAAGGAGGAAATAATAAAGCCTGAAGACAAAGATCTTAGAAAAACATGGTTAAATGATAGTACAACTGAAAAGTATTTCCTACCTTCTTTCATGTACCAATTAAACAGGAAATCTGAGAACCCCTGAAGAATAAAACAAGAATTTCTAAATTTGATTTTATTGATTTACACACACACACCCCACACCCACCCACCCCCACACACATATCATAAACAAAGATTCCAGTTTATTACAAGAAAAACCTGAAGATTTCTCAATATAAATCCTGTGCAGATATTAAACAATCTTATGACCTGTATCAGACTGTTGTTGATGTTTAACAGCAATTCAACATATTAAAGGTTACCAAGTTTCATTTAGGACCTACTAGACAACTTAAAAAGACTTTTGGTATTAAAAAAATCCCATGTCATTATGACTTTCTATATAAAAAAAAAATATCAGCAAGATTTTCAAGATGTCTGTCACAGTGGCCATATTGTATTAAGACTGGCACCATTTTCATCTATGGCCAACTAACTATTTGAATGTATGTGTCAAGTTTCATGATAATTCCCTAAGTAATTTAGATGGAATCACCATATGCAAAAAGCCATGTCAGAAGTGTTTCATGTAAATGGGGATAATAAATTGTAACAATAGTTGCAATACATCAGGCATGGTGTCTAAATTCTGAAAATGAGAGTAACTGAGCAACATTATTTAAACAGTAACAAATCAAAAAGGAAAAACCCAAAAAGGAATGAAAATAAACAAAAATATAAAGAAAAATATTTTGGAATTACTAACAGAATAATACTATCAATAGTTGAAAATTACTACTAGCTAATTGTTACGTGTATGTATAGTATGGACCTGAAAACGTAACATAACTCCCCTCATATTATTCTTTTCCTTCCTTTGGTTCAGTCAATTATATTTCCAATCATGAAATTATGTATAAAGTGATTAAATAATAGTCTTGTATATTTTAAAGTTGTAAAACTTTCACTCAGATTCAATTTCACATCTACTCATTAAGGATCTGAATGCTTTGTTATTTAACAAACTCACTTCACAGTCAATAAATTCACCTTCATATTCTGCTTAATTTTGATGTATCATGATATATTTTAATCATATAAACAGAAAGAAGTCACAAAATACTGTCAGGTTACAACTGAATTCCTATTTTCAGTAACAGAAATACATGTTTGTCAGAGTTCATTTCTGGCAACTATTCATGTTTGCATCTTTTTAAATAATTTTTTTTTTTTTTATTTTGTCTCTTTTACTCATTTTTTTTTCACTGATTAGGCATATGATACCAATTTTAATCATGGCCTCTTTAGAGTTCCATTAATATGATATAAATAAAGAAAGTTGAGAATCAATTGACTAACATGCCAGTGAACTTACTATAGTTAAATTATTTGGTGTGCCTCAAACAAAAAAAAATGTAAAAAGTGTTCCAACTATTCTGCTGAAGTATTATTTGCCCTGCTATATATGCCAACATAGTTTCGAGAGTTCTAATGATGATAATAGCTTTATCGTTAGGAGTTCTAAGGAGTTCTAACTTAAAATTTGGAAGAGACAAAAAACATGTAGCCACAATGTGACAGACCTGGTCAGCAAATTGTTCTGTGTATTTCTGTATTTTCTCCTGATTCCTCGTCTTCTCACACAATTGAACTAAAATCTCAAAGTCAAGATATTTCTCAGCTAGGGATGCTGCTGCTTCATACTGCTTATATTCCACTGGACAAAAAAATAAAAAGGACATTTGATTAGTCAACAACCGATTTTACCATTTTTCTGTTAAACAAAACCTTTTGGTCATTCGATCAATGCCAATGTTTGAATTATCAATGTCCTCTTTTGGAATCGTCCTAAAAATTTGAAAATTTGATCAATGATTTCTTAAAAGGTAATGTCCCTTTAATGTCCACTCCTGTTAACAGTCTAAATTGATCCTGATATGTGACTGAATTGATCCCGATATGTGACTGAATTGATCCTGATATGTGACTGAATTGATCCCGATATGTGACTGAACTGATCCTGATATGTGATTGAATTGATCCTGATATGTGACTGAATTGATCCTGATATGTGACTGAATTTATCCTGATATGTGACTGAATTGATCCTGATATGTGACTGAATTGATCCTGATGTGACTGAATTTATCCTGATATGTGATTGAATTGATCCTGATATGTGACTGAATTTATCCTGATATGTGATTGAATTGATCCTGATATGTGATTGAATTGATCCTGATATGTGACTGAATTGATCCTGATATGTGACTGAATTGATCCTGATATGTGACTGAATTGATCCTGATATGTGACTGAATTGATCCTGATATGTGACTGAATTGATCCTGATATGTGACTGAATTTATCCTGATATGTGACTGAATTGATCCTGATATGTGACTGAATTGATCCTGATATGTGACTGATTAAGAGAGGTTACATAGCTAATATATTAATACTAAAAACACTAACCAAACAAACTATATTACACTGAAGAAAAAGTGTTTTCTTATCTCAATATACATCACTATATACCTTTACATGGAGCTGATAGAAATAATAACATGCAATAGCAATAGTGAACTTAAACATCTTTCTTTTCTTCATTCTACCTGCATATAAATAATATTCTACTTTTTAGATTATTTCAATTTCCTACTAAACTCAAATGCATATGTAACACAAAATGTTTGCTGTAGAAATACGAAACAGATTTGTTTTCAAAAGAAAAGAATTGGAGAGAATGTATATAAAACATGCTTAGTTTACAATATTATTTTCTTACAAAATGGTAGTATTAAATGATGTTTTTCCTGCTCAAACTCCTCACGAAGCTGGTCATATCTGTCTTGGTTTCCCTTACGAAGCGACAAAAGTTGGTGAGTGTAGCCATCCAGTAAAACATCCACCAAGAATAATAGCTGCTGGAACAAAATTCCCTGCATATCAACTTCCTTTGCACCACATCTTGGAGCCCCCATCTCTAGTGTCACTGAGTACTGTCAGATAAGTCAAACAAATGTCAATGATAACTACCAGATTAGTCAAACTAGAATCACTGATTATCATCATATAAGTCAAACCAGTGTCACCGAGTACTGCCTGAGAAGTCAAAGTAACATCATTTAGTACTGCCAGACAGGTCAAGCTAGTGTCAGAGACAGAAAAGTCAAACTAGCGTTACTAAGTACTGTGAGATAAGTCATACAAGTGGTGTCACCTTGTACTGCCAGAAGTCAAATTAGTGTCACTCGGTAGTGCTAGATGTATAACGACGTATAAGTTGATACTTTTTTTGCTTGAAAGTCAGGTCTTTGTCTTATACTCTGATTTGACTTATATGTGGATTATCTTAATGAAATTGCATCGACTTATATACGGATTATGGTACCCGGTATGTTATTAAACTTGCTCTGTAATTGGCATAATTTAAAACAGGTCACATTGAAGTACAAATTCTTGTTAAATTACTATGTCAATAAATTGTTGTAAACTAATATGACTGCGTTTATATTTAGACATTTTGTCAAAATTTACTGGGCCATATACCACACTAAGAGTCTATACTCTATAGTGTACTATACTAATTTGTTTGTTCCTAAAAAAAGACATGAAATAATTTTGTTTTATTCATCCTTTTTAACTATACCTCATTCTTCCTGCTCACATTTTTGTAACTGGTCCATTGTATACTGTTGAACACACATAAGTGATTACAGGCATAGCTTTTTCATTCATCTAAATAATCCCACAAAGGGATGTTATCCATATTAACTTGAGAGTTTTATGATTATTAATAAAGTACTGTAGATTATGCTTTCTACTGAATCCCCATTTCAAATGTTTATAGCTGCATTTGACAAGTTTCTCAAATAACTGTGGCTTAAACTAAACAAAAATCAGATATATAAAATTACTACTCAGATCAGATATTGGAAATGATTAAGTGTGATTTAGAATGTGGAACAGTTCTACTACAGGTAATAAAATGTATTACAACATTGACGTGCTTTCGATTATAATTGACATGTTCAACATCATGTTTTATAAAGCTGTTCATTTGTTTAAATTTGATGCTGCATTTCACAGATATGTTAAAGTATTATAAGAAGTATTTTTTTTTTCTTTTCTTTTCTCTTGTCTTCACATTTCTAATTTCCCTATGGATAGCCTCATATCCCTGTTGTTAGCCTCAGTGAGTTTATCTCTTTAGTTGAATCTTGCACTCAAGACTGGTTTCAACTGGAATAATCAGGTTAAAGCTTTAGACCTTTAATTAACATACACAGCAATGTGGCTCTTGTTGCTTTTGTTTTTTGTTTGTTTGATTAGGGTTTTTAACGTAGCTTTAACAACTTTTTAGTCATATCGGTACAAAGTCTGCAGTGAGGCAGTTTATAGTGATGTCTAGCACTGGGGCATCATGAAGCAGACATGTAGCATGATGTCCCAACCAGTCACATTATCCTGACACCAGGCCGACCAGTCATAACACTAACCTTATAATGCTGAGCGCTGTTAGTACCATTTTTTTAAGTTTTTGGTACGACTCAGATGGGCATCAAATCCATGACCTCCCGTTTCTACGGCAGACACTCTAACCACTTGGCCACCAGAGCAGTTGGCTCTTGTTGCAGTGAATATCATATTCATTGTTTATTCAGATGTGTCAATTTGATAACAATATAGAAATGTATTTTACAGGAGTAAAATCACAAGCATGTTAGCACTGGTGGAGCAATTTCACAATTGCCAGTAATATGAAATATCATACAATGATACCATTAATAATCATGAAACCAGAAATTACTAGTGTTAAATATGAAGCCATGTTATTGACCTGGCCTAGTCTTATACTCCACAACGAAGGATGGAAAATTTACAAAATTAGTGAATTCAACTTATACTCTGCATCGACTTTTAGGCCAGAACATACAGTACAAGAAACTAGTGTCACTGCATAATGCTAGACAGTAAAACTAGTGTCACTGCCAGATAAGTCGAGCTATATTAATAGTATTTTGTTCCTCACCTACACATGAATAAAAAGGAAGGGGCAGTAAGTATGAGGCAAGTAAGAAAGATGCAATTATAAATTATTATACCTGTAGGAGTGTTATAAATGGCCTGTGAAGTAATTACTAATTACAATATCTGTAAGATTGCTATAAAGGGTCTGTGAAGTAATTAATAATTACAATATCCATAGGTGTGTTATAAAGGGGCTGTGAAGCAATTATTAATTACAATATCAGCAGAAGTGCCATAAGGGGCTGCGAAGCAATTACTACAATAACTAGTGAAGTTCAGTAAAGAAGGTACTACACTGCTATTATCGAGACTCTAAGAAGTGGAGATAGTAATAGTCATCACAATTTCAGCCTGTTATCTTTCTGTAATCAAATGTCTGTAGAAGAATGGTAATTTACTGTTTTGTATAAGATCCAATGAACTATTCTCATATTTAGTTAATTAATGCGGAATAAAACCTATCAACACAAAGATCGCAAAGGGAGATAATAACCTGTTCCCTGATGATAGTCCTAAGACCAGTTTTCCCTCCTGTTGAGGTCCAGGATATGTACTCTGGCTGATCTGCCTGTTCTGTGGCATTGGGCATGAACATACTACCTTTACTCTTGCGATATTGCAATGCTCCCTGAAGCATTCCCTACAAAAGAAGCAATGATGAAAGCATTCAACAATTTAGCCCTTACACATGGCCATTTTTTATTAAGGGTTACAAAATAAAGCCATAGAATCATTTACTGCTGTGCTTGCCATAAAATATTACTGTTACACAAATTTAACTGATGGTAACAAAACTAGGATATAGCAGTCAAATGGCATCGGTGTCCTAGTCATGTAAATTCTGGTGTACAGCATGTGTGTTACAACCACCAATGTGATCTTCTCTCTTTATGTTTGCTTTTGTGGATATAAATAATGTTACCCTTAAAGCTTCAAATATGAAACTCTTATTCACATTCTAACTCATTTCAAGAAATTGATGTCAAGAATTATTTTGGTAAAGAATTTTATTCTTTGCTCACACTAAAATGAGTGACATTAAATCAAACATGTGTCTGCTACTCCACCAGAAAACGGTAAAACTTCAACCAATTTGAAAGTCTTTTATATTTACTGCAGTGTTAAAATAGTGTATTAAACTTTAAAACTAAGGTACCATTGGCTCACTAGTATTAAGATCTACTAATTGTGGATTATCTTTAAAACCAAAATAGTACCAGGATTTACTAATAGTGGATTACCTTAAAAATCAAAATAGTACCAGGATTTACTAATAGTGGATTATCTTTAGAACCAAAATAGTACTAGGATTTACTAATAGAGGATTATCTTTAAAACCAAGATGCCATTGGCTCAATAGTACCAGGATTTACTAATTACAAAGCATTTTATGAGCACAAATACATGTGAAAATTTGTAAAACAAATACCACCAGAACACCGACTTCTCAAACCAATATACAGTCTAAATTAAGAAGAAAAAGGATCTCATCATTTAGGAGAAAGTTTAAATGGTCAATGTAAATAATGTGAAAGTTTAAATGGTCAATACAAATTATGTGAAAATATAAATGGTCGGTAAGAATAATTTGAATTTTTCTTGTAGGTATCAGTTTAAAGTTTTTATACACAACAAAACACAGATCCATTTAGGGTTTTATTGATAATTATACTGTTTGCCTAGGAGGACTATCTGCTGCTACTTATAAAACTGTTTTGGTTCATTCTGTCAGTGAGTGATTCAGCGGCTACTGAATGGCACAACGTGGTCGTACAGAGGTCACAGCTGGTCTGTGAAACTCCCTGACAGAATGTTATGGATAACCCTTGAGTAAAGTTCCTTCAGCTAAAACTGAGGGAGCCCAGCGAAGACTGGGCTGTCCAACGTAGGTTGGGATGACAGCGGCAACAATGTGGACTTCACTCAATGGTTTAGTTTGAATACACCATATAGTGCTGATATTAAAATATAAATATAATATAAATGTCATTTGTGTGGACCAATCCAACCAGCTGAAATTGTGAACCTGATCTCTTACCTCCATGACAGCATTTACTGACTGGATGAAGTTGACGGCTTCAGAAGAAGGAATCTCTCTGGATAATACCTCTTTCTCAAATTCCAGCAGAGCTTCAAACAGTTCATGGATCTTTGAAACCTGGAAAGGATATCTTATATTCAGTGTATTATGCTATAAGAAGTGTGTCTTATATTTACCGTATAATACTGCAAGAAATGTATCTTATATTTACAAGAAGGGTATCTTATATTTAGTGTATTATACTACAAGAAGGGTATCTTATATTTAGTGTATTACACTACAAGAAGGGTATCTTATATTTAGTGTATTACACTACAAGAAGGGTATCTTATATTTAGTGTATTACACTACAAGAAGGGTATCTATATTTAGTGTATTACACTACAAGAAGGGTATGTTTAGTGTATTATACCACTTGATGGGTATCTTATATATATATATATATATATATATATATATATATATATATATATATATATATATATATATATATGTGTGTGTGTGTGTACTTTTTATGCTTAAAATGTTTTTTTTTAAAAACTTTATATTTTAATTTAGAGGTATGGACTTTGCAGTCTGAAAAAAAGAATTCTTATCTTACCTTAGTGTATTATACTACAAGACATGTAGGGTATCTTATATTTAGTGTATTATACTACAAGAAGGGTATCTTATATGTATGTATGTATGTATGTATGTATGTATGTATGTATGTATGTATGTATGTATGTATGTATGTATGTATGTATGTATGTATGTATGTATGTATGTATGTATATATATATATGTGTGTGTGTGTGTGTGTGTGTGTGTGTGTGTGTGTACTTTTTATGCTTAAATTTTTTTTAAAAAAAACTTTATATTTTAATTTAGAGGTATGGACTTTGCAGTCTGAAATAAAGAATTCTTATCTTACCATAGTGTATTATACTACAAGACGTGTAGGGTATCTTATATTTAGTGTATTATACTACAAGACGTGTAGGGTATCTTATATTTAGTGTATTATACTACAAGACGTGTAGGGTATCTTATATTTAGCTTAGCTATGTATTATGCTCTTTACTGCCTGCAAATGATTAAATAACAATCATTCTCACCAAATCATTTTGGGTTGGGGTGGGATTGAGAAACTAGCCACACATATTGGTCAAATTGACATCCCTTAGTAAGTCAGATATTACAAAAGGTACAATATTAGCAGTTTAATTTGTAACAGTAAGCAAGTACAATTAACAAACACTAAGTAACACCTACAGCTATACAATAAGCACCTAATATTTGTGCTATGACAAAGAGGTATACATATTGTTGCAATTCTAAGGTTTTAAACTAAGTAACATTAAAAGCAAAACCAACCAACAAATTATATAACAATTTATTTCCCTAAAATACAAAATGAACATTTAAAAGGAAATTTCAGTATTGTGATTTGAATCCCATAGGTTTCTAACTTTTCTATCACAAGTCCAAAAGTATAGAATGTTCCTAAAACATTCTCAGAATCTTGAATGTGCTGATGTACCAAGAGTCTCTGATGTATCACAAGGATATAATCCTGTATGTCTTTTAATGAGTCCTCAATAATGCGAAAACAGTGTTTAAGTTTGAAAAGTCAATAAGTAGTTCATAATTCCAATGAATAATTTAAATAATTCCTCTCCAATTATATGAGCCATTTTCACATCAAATTCATAGACAAAGTATGCATCTAGAAAATACCAAACAGGTAAACAAGGTCAGATCTTGAATTTACATTCACGTAAACATCATGACAAAAACAAGATCAGATCTTGAATTTACATTCACGTAAACATCATGACAAAAACAAGGTCAGATCTTAAATTTACATTCACGTAAACATCAAAACAAAAACAAGGTCAGATCTTGAATTTACATTCACGTAAACATCATGACAAAAACAAGATCAGATCTTGAATTTACATTCACGTAAACATCATGACAAAAACAAGGTCAGATCTTAAATTTACATTCACGTAAACATCAAAACAAAAACAAGGTCAGATCTTAAATTTACATTCACGTAAACATCAAAACAAAAACAAGATCAGATCTTGAATTTACATTCACGTAAACATCATGACAAAAACAAGGTCAGATCTTAAATTTACATTCACGTAAACATCAAAACAAAAACAAGGTCAGATCTTGAATTTACATTCAAATAAACATCATGACAAAAACAAGATCAGATCTTGAATTTACATTCACGTAAACATCATGACAAAAACAAGGTCAGATCTTAAATTTACATTCACGTAAACATCAAAACAAAAACAAGGTCAGATCTTAAATTTACATTCACGTAAACATCAAAACAAAAACAAGATCAGATCTTGAATTTACATTCACGTAAACATCATGACAAAAACAAGGTCAGATCTTAAATTTACATTCACGTAAACATCAAAACAAAAACAAGGTCAGATCTTGAATTTACATTCACGTAAACATCATGACAAAAACAAGGTAGACAACAGAATTTCCAAGGGAAAAACCAAGATCCAACTCATCTCCAAGTAAACATGTTGTTTACAAATGATCATTATCTTAAAGTGTAATCAAAATCATGGATAAAAGGTAACTATGTAACATTTTGTTTACAAATGATCCTTACAATCTACAATCAAACACAAAAGTTAAACACATACTATAGATAAACATAACAATATAGTCACAAGGACATGGGCATTCCATTTTGATGTAGATTTTGGACCCTGCATTAGCCTGGTTCCCAATCCTAATATATATAAATGCAATAAACTGACAATGAACAGTGCAAAACTAGTATCTAATTAGTCTAAGCGCTTTTGTTTCTTAATGAGTCTTTTTCAAAGGCAAATACAAAATATAGACAAGGCAAACAAATAAAACAAAAACCATTGAGTTTGCAAAACTTTACATGGCTGTTTCTACAGGAATTAAACCTATAAATATATCATGTTTCAACTAGTTTATTTCAACTTGTTGAGGATGCTTTAAAATATTTCTATTGACCTAGAAATCGATGAGCCTTAATTACATTACATCTGTTGTTTTATGTAAATTTATTTAAGAAACAAATTATATCCTGGCTATTAAGCAAATTGAGAGTGATTTTTTTTAAAAATGTGTCGGCTGCAAAGATAATTTTTTTTATGCATGGCTGTCTTTTTCTTGTCTTCTTTGTTTAAACTGCTTGATTTCAATGTCTTAAGGTGGCATATCCAGTAAGATTCTTTTTCTTTTCTGGTTTCATAACTGCAGTTGGGGAGTTGATACCCCTGTAAGTTCTTTTTCTCATTTTTACCTTGCTTTTCTAGGGAAATAAACTATTTCTTAAATTTTACAAAGCTTGTTTTCTACAATCTATTCTTGTTGCATTTTGACAGAGATTAACAAAATATAACTGAATATTTAGTACAGTAGTCCCCCTCTTGTACGGCCCCCCTGACCAGCGGCCACCCGCTCCAAACGGCCAGAATTCATTGGCACCGACGAGTTTCTGTTCAAAAGTACCCCTCACGAGAGGCCACCCGGCTAACGCGACCAGCGGCCAGCATTTTTGTGCAATAATATAAAAAATTTCCCCCTCACGAGCGGCCGCATTTTATTTTTAAATGTATCCAGAACCAATAATTAATTCAAATCTTGACGTAAGGTAAGTAATTTTGATTATCTCTATCGTAGATACACCTCTCCGAGTGTCAAGTCGCCGTTAAAAGTGTCGACGAAAGATTTAAAGTATATCGTTATCTATGAAAGTCGATGTTTACAGGAAATGGGCTCAATAATGTTTTGATAGAGTTTGGGGTTTAACACCTATGTTGAGTTCTTCTCGTTGATGATTATAACCAGACGTAATTGTTATAATCATAATAACAAGGTCAGCATAGGCTAAAAATAGATTTTGTACATTGGCACACAGAGAACCTTAAAAAAGACAATAGGGTACCAGACAAAGACCGGAAAAATTACGTGACCAAACAATATGGCTTTCATTACGAAGGCTGCATTTTGTAGACTCGACACAAGTTTTGTCTGCATAATTAAATCGCATACAGTCAGCAATAACCGAATAAATCATTACCAAACACTAAAATGCCATCACGTTAACGGATACATTATTTTCGAAGAAAGTCGGTTACTCTACTCGATGACATCCGGGGGGGGGGGGGGGGGGGATATGCCGTATGTACAAAAGACTCGTAAAAACAAGTTTACGTTGAAATAATTTGAATAAACAAAGTAATAACCGATAAGAAGGTTATTCAGCAGCAGTGGGAAAATGGAGCAAATGGAAATATAATTATGTATGTACCAAGATGTAAATGACGTTTTTGAATCCATTTGCAATGTGCATGACAACAATACCCGCTCGCATATCAAACTTACGCCAAGAAAGCAAAAATAGTAACGTATATTCAGTTGAAATAAATTTGTTATTATGACAAAAATAAAACTTGTATTGATTAATGTTTCATTTAGACTAAGATATTTAATATTTTGAAGTATGTAGCTTTCTTACTACGTACATTACATATACATGTACTTCTCATAATAAATTTAGCCCCCCTCTGGAACGGCCACCCGCCTTATAAGGCCACTTTCCCGGTGCAACAGGGGTGGCCGTATAAGAGGGGGACTACTGTATGTTAAGATCCAGATTATTCCATTCAGATGATGTTTTCAAAGAAAATACATTATTTGTGTCGGATATATGCAGGCCTTGGAATAAATCTGAACAAAATTGAAGCAAAATTGACTGGAATATAAAAGTGGAAGTGAAGAATTACAACTACGAAAATAAAATGGAATCAAGACAAGGCATTTAATTAGATATAAAATGGAATATTATCCATGACAATACTGTATTGCATAATTAAAAAAATTGTAAGAGAATGGGTCCTTTAGATATATTTATCTAAACAATATTTAATTTTCATTCACCAATTTTACAGTACCAAGAGATTTACTTTATGAACTCTTTACATATACAAATATATTCCTTAATTAGTGATGAAAGTTGAGGTCTGATACAGATTCATGTTTTTCAATCTGGTATGTCAAGTCTCTAATCAAGTATTATGTCAACCAAAGTCGTACAATAAAGTGAATCTGACTGAAAGTATATTTGTATTTTCTTAAGACACTGGGCACATATGGAATTTTCTTTCTAAATGACATTATTAACAACAATTCTAAATTTCTTTATTTTCTGGAGTCAGCAGAAGCATCTTGTGTAAAAACAGATTTCCTGGAAATTATCATATTTACAATAAATAAATGGACATGACAAAATAATTATTTAAAAAATTCCTGTCCCTGAACTTATGGTGAAACTTCTTTTCACCAAAGTCATGTCTCGAAAGACTTAAGAAACAAAACAAATTTGCGTTGAATTTGTGCCTCCCCCATCCAAATGCATGTTGCAATAACATAGATAAACAAGAATGTTTGATATTTGATAACTAAGTGAAAGAACTAACCCTATATTGTTATCATATATTCCGCTGTGCTCATCATGAGGAATTTATCAAAGAATAAAAATATATCCAATATAACTTATGTCTGATAAAAACATGACAAATTACAACTGAAAAGGTTGCTTCCTTGGTCTGGATAATTCATGATCTTTAGTAATTTTCCATATTCAGAACATACATATCTGGTATCAGTATAATGTGACTGAGTAGAACATGCTGCTACATGTCTGCAGCACGACGTCTCAGTGCTTGAAATAACTATAAACTGTCACATTGTAGCACTGACTCAAATTGCTATAGCTACATTACAAATTCCAACAACACACACATACACGCACACTAATGACCTTACATCAAAGTCGTCAAATATAAATTAACAGCATCCAGAATCTGGTTGTTCAGTTCAGTGCAAGCTTTGAGAAGCCATGCTGCCCAAAAACAAAAATATGGTTATATACTGTTTCCTAATGATAAATATATATTATGTATCTACAAACATATATATTAGCTAATATGTGTGTTGTTCTTAGGTAAAAACTATATTTATATGACACACAATAGAAGTCAAACTGTACACGTCAGACTTTGTTTTTGTCAACTACATCGATTTTATTAGCTGAGAATTCTATTTGATGTTTAAATGTCAAGTTTTCCTGCTCAAGACAAATACTGTGAAATTGCACCCAAGAAAAAGAGAAAATTTACATCTTACTTCTCTGTAGAAAAGGTCATGGTGTGTTAAGCTTGCTGAAAATCCCAAATCCTCTCTGTACATCAGAACCTTTTTAATAGCTGGGTCTATGACCATACCATGCCTGGGGAAAAAAGTTTGATGAATTGGAAAGAGATGTACTCATATATACTACAGCAAATTTGAGCATCACCAAAATGTGTATTTATAATCAAAAATTAACATTCTCAAATTTATTATTAACTTGAACACATGCAAAAATTTCTTACAAGATATTTCACTCTGTATTTTAATATTAAATTTTTTATCCTGAATACAACAATTGTATTTGTCATGATTTTCATGTGATGAATGAAGGGATTGGCAAAATGGCAGTCTGTAATCTCTTTTGAATGAAATAAATATATATAGTTGAAGAAGGTGGACATCATCAAAGAGGTGAACACAAGCAGAAGTGTGTGTTTGTAAGGACAAAAAGCAGAAGGCATTTATCACTCACTGATTGTGCAGTTCTCGCAGAATAATGGCAGCCTCCAGCTTTTCGACATGTTCACAAAGCAACCACTTTGTTGACATGACTCCATCTCTCACTGGTATCACATTAAGCTGTTGAAAGATCAGAAAAATGAAATCAGTTCTCAAATTCATTTACAATTACACATACCTTAGGTAACAAACAAGTGTGATTAGGATTTTTAACGTAGCTTTAAAAAAATTTGTCATATCGCCAAACTGTCTGCAGTGAGGCAGTTTATAGTGATGTCTAGCACTGGGGCATCATGCTGCAGACATGTAGCATGATGTCCCACCCAGTCACATTATCCTGAGGCCAGGCAGACCAGTCCTAACACTAACCTCTTAATGCTGAGTGCCAAACAAGGCAGCTGTTAGTACCATTTTTGTTAAGTCTTTGGTATCACTCAGCTGGGGATTGAACCCATGACCTCATGCTTCTGCACCAAAGTTAAGAAAGAATTGCCATCATCCCTCAGCATGTCCTGTTACCTATCTGCAAGATATGCCATAAACATCAGACCTATCAAATGAAATGGTTGACAGGTTACAAACTTGGCTGCTGACAGCTATGCGGTTGAATCTATTGTACAGCTCCCTTTCAGATGCTGAATACAATTGAACAGTCTGCCATTTTGCAGTGCAGCTCATTGATACAGCCGATTTCTCGGTGCAAACAGTTATCAATGGTTGGCCTGGACTTACTGGTTGGAAACCAAGATAGCAGCTCATGGCTGAAGATACAACCCCATGAGGTCAGCATCAAAGAACATGTGTCATAATTAACAGGCACAGTGACCGAGCTAAGACATGCCAGGGAATTTGCACCAGTGGAGGATTATAGACAGATTGGTGGAAGGTGGATAATTAGCTATCAAAAAGCTTAAGCATTGGAGAAAAAATATTCATAAAAGTGACAGCTTCAGAGTATACTGCTGCAATCTAAATCTTGGCAAAGTACATATGATGTTAAAAAAAGATAATCATGCAAGCAGTTTCAGAAAAGTATTAAGACAGTTTCAAACAAATAATGCCCCATGTCAACTTGCAAATGTACAAATATTTCAATAGCATTTACACTGCTATGTGTTTGTAAAAGTATCAGCAGCAAATGATGGAACAATCGTATGATGTGACATATATTGCAAAAGACTATACTACATGTTAACAAACAATTGATTATCAAATAAGAAACAAGTGTATTGAGTTTCTTACCCGATCCCAGAGGTTGACTTTTTTGAGGAAATTGATAATAAATTCATGTGCCCTTCTTTTGTCCTTAAGCTGCTGTAATATGATCACTGATGTAGTGGACTGCACAGTATCTGTGAAGAATAAAAAGATATAATTATGCTGGCTGGAATTATAATCATCCAAACCAAACTTTTTCTACAAATTTCAAGAAGCATTCTACAAAATGAATTTTCTCCAGTTTTAATTTTGAAATTTTGAGCATAAATTACAAAGGAAAATAATGATAACTTTCATTTATGCCTTCATTAAATATATAAAGTAGATGAAAATATACAGATTTAATTAACTTCGGTTATCATCTATTTTAAAGACATGGCCAGATGTTTGTGTCTATAGTCTAGACCGTGAGAATTGCTGCAATGGATATAGCTGTGATGCCACCAAGTTATATCTGGTCATTGTTGGAACATTGTTATACCAATGTGCTCCGATAATGGAGTTTTTGTGTGAATTGTTCAGACCAATAATTACAAGTAACATTGATGTTAAACAACAAAGTAAATAATGAAGATGAATTCAGATTATGGAGATAATATGAAGAAACAATTTGTAAGGTGTTAGAATTTGGATTCCCATCAGTGTTTAAACCCTTTATGCTAAAATTGAGAGCAGTACAGCGACAGCATTATATGTACATCTACTTGCGAATGGACGAGTTTACTTAAAGCTTTACTAGAGTGTTTGTCGATGTTCTTTTTAAAAGAATAAAACAAACCTAATCGTTTGCTTTCTGCCCATCTAGGATCTGATGCCGGGTAATCATCTATTAGGTCCAGACTTAGTTTGGTCACCAATTTGTCAATCTCACTGGAAACACCTTTTCCCGTCACAATGGACATGGGAAATAACTCTTGTACAAGTTCCTCTGCTTCTTTCTGAAAACAATAATACATTTAAAGACACATTATGCAAGCAAAAATACACAACTTCATCTTATAGATAAACATCATGGTTTCAAGAATGAGAAACATTTTATGAGAAATGGTTGCTAGTCTTTATAAACTTTTCATTTGTGATGATGGAAAATAACTACTATTAATGGGATGAAGTTCACTGCATAAATAAATGTATGTAAAACTGGGTTTATTCACAGAAGAGCTTGGTATGAGAGGTAATCTGAAAGTGTAGAGTCATCTAAATGGATTAGGAATGTCTTTAAGCTGAAATGTTCAAACAATTTTTCAACATCGTTTCAGTTAGTAATTATCACTGCCTTTCTCAACAATTTCTGCTGTATTTTAAAATTATTACAATTGAAAAATTAAAACCTTTGAGATAATATTTTGTGGTTAACGAGAAAACAATTTCATGGTAATAACATTTGATGTCTGAATGTAAACAGACAACTTCGATAAAATTTAGCGATTTAGAAGTTTTCATTGAGATACAAGTTTGTAATCTGTAAGTAAACAAATGCTTTCATAGAGATACAATTTTATGGGTTCATATTATTTACTTTTACACTCAAAACAGCAATATAATTTTGTCCATGGTAGATTCAATTCTGTAGATATTTACTGGCCACTCCCTCAACCTACACAATGAAATAAAATCCTCCAATGATATTTCTGAATTTATAGTATTGTTTCTATATCAAGGAAATATGCATTTCCAAAATCTAAAAAATTCTGTACACTTTGGTAGCAATTAGTACAAATCCCTGCCATACTTAAAATTCCAGAACAGAGAAAGGTTTTCAATGCAATATAACACTTTGAATGACAATTCTCTAACTCACTAGTCCACACAACAGATTTCAATTTAAGTAAAATTTTGTGTAAATAACCCAGCATGTATGAGATACATGTACAAGTTACAAGTAAACTTTTGTGTAAATAGCCCAGTTGTATAGATTACTAAGAGTTACCAGAAAAATTCTGAAAAAAAGTATTCTAATTAGAGCTGCACCGATGTCACTTTTTGCCGATTATGCAGATACAGCGTATGGCCGATTATTAAAATTGCCGATACCGATTATGAGACCGATTATTTCATTATCACAGTATATATACTCGCATACAAGCTTAATGATTTAGGAAAAAATAAAGGCCTGGAAGAAGGGGGGGGGAGGCTGGCTTATCCGTGGGCCAATGTCTAAACATTACCGTTTTTAGGTCTTTTTGTTGACTACTGTAATGGCTATAAATCTTGGAACATGAAACAATAATTTTTTCCGTGTCTTAAGACATAGTCATGTTAAAAAAGTAACTTTCGGTGACCTGACAATTATTAAACTGTTATAAAATATTATGACTGATTTTGTTATTATTTTGCATGTGCATATTTTCTGATTTCTCCAACACGAAATTAAATAAAGGTAAATACAGACTTCATAATTCGTGGGCCGGGGAGACCATGTACAATAATGTACAGTACTTACACAGTGCAAAGCGTGCATTGCGTCACTTAAATCCATATTTATTCCCAAACATATTGGAAGCAGATTTTGCTTTATTCGTTGTTTCGACCAAATTGCATTCTTCTAGATAACATTTCAGATAGTCCTTAATAGCTGTTTCATTTACAATGAATCACCTCTCACGAGTTACTCGTTTTCAACGATAAAAGCGATCCTACAAATTAAGGTAATATGTTTAAAAAGGTACGCACGTTTGATTGTACAAGGCACATAGCCATCATAATTTACATGCTCGCGAAGAGGGGTAATAATAAAAGCTAAAATTCTCATATAGATCGACTAAGATCAAGATCAATCAATTTTAGTTTTGTCTTTTGGCTGAACAAACATCATAACTTTCCACACAATGGAAAGCTTGATGTTTCGGCTTCTCCTCTGATGATAGTCGGTGAATTTCTTTATAGTTTTGCGACAGCAGTACAGGCCTGAAACTGGCTAGTGACAAGAGGAATTCTGAACGCTAACTATACCAGTACATTGATGGAGAGGCGTAGCTAGAATGTTTAGAGCCAGGGAACAAGATTCAATTTTACGTTCCCGGGTTCATCCTCCACCAATAATACTGGCCGCCATGTATAGCCTATCGTGTGCTGACAAATGGAGTTAAACTCTACAACAAAAGCTAAATCAACAACATTTAACGATGGTAATTAACATTGGTATATACAGTCTAAAAATGCCAGATGTTAACTCATGTAAGTTTCTTTCGTGGGAATGGTGCTGTAGCTTTGGAGTTAAGCATTTGTAGTGATCATTTTTGGGATTTAAATTAATTGTGGACAATTTTATTGATATGGCTTTTGTTTTTGTTCTGGTTTATTTTTTATATTTTGTATTGTTGCATAGATATAAAAAAATCATTAAATTACGTGAATAATGTTTAAACTCAACATTCTATTTAGTGAAGATGCGAATTCTTTATAAAAAAGTAATTATTTCCTCACAACAATAATTCACAGGTGATGCAACAGAACATGCAGGACTTTTCTTGTTTAGAAGAAAATGAAAATCGAGGACATAATGTAATAATTGGGAGTTCTCAGAAAAATCAGTGGTAGTTTACAGCAATTGTGTTAAAACAATTGTTACTTTTAAGAATATAGTAGATGAATGTTATAAATGAAATTATATTTTGGAAATTTATTTGCATCGGCACAGATTATTTCTGCCGATACCGATTATACCGATTGTTCTAATAATCGGCCCGATTATGAGTACGGGCAATTAATCGGTACAGCTCTAATTCTAATGGTATGAGCTACAAGTAAAATGTGCAAATAACCCAACTGTACAAGTTCATGGTTCCCACGCTTTTCTAGGTATAAATTTCTTTTCCAGTTTTTTTTCAAGTGAAATTAATTTTTTTAAAGTTAACATATGACCATTATTGAATGGAATTAAAAACATTTTGGATTAGAAAACATACGTTTACCAAATCTGAAGATGTTTCTCTTTCAAGACTCTCCAAAACATGTCAGAAAAGAAGACCATGTACAAAACCACATATAAATTGGCATTTAAAGCCATTTCAATTACAGAATACAAATTCTAACATAACTTTGCTGACCTGCACTATGTTGCTATGTGGAAACAACAATGAGAAAAATTTATTTTGTTTCTTTCAAACCTTAAATTCTATAGAATTCTACAGCAATATATATGCATGTTATACAAAGTAAACATTTGCTATCACAGTATTAAAAAAAAACAATAAATGCAAAGTATTAGACTCTTATCTTGTAAGGAAAAAAGTTTAACCCTGAATTTATGTGTTCCATTAAAATCTCAAACAAGATTTTTCAACCAATCTAAACTCAGTAAGACGGTTTGGCTAAAAATTCCATCAATTAAAGACATTCAGATAAGGATTGATTTCAATTTTGACAAAAGACCTTCAAAATTATACAGTGTTGTATATACAAGGACTGAATATTCTGTAAAATCAATGTCTTCTTGCTGTTCAAAAAACAAGTCCCCAAACCTGTACTGATACATGGGCTCCTATCGTTTCTTGATGAATAATAAAAGGGACGACAATTTCCCATTTCTTATGCATTCTTTTAAAGATTTGAAACCAATATCACTGTGTAATAGTTTCACACCCAAGTTCAGCTTAGAGATTCTACATTTTTCTAATCCGAGTTTTGTAAGAATATTCCAACTTCATTTTTCACATTTGGACAGATAGGATGGATTGCTGGCATCAGAGCTATTTTTTTAAAATTGAATCTGCCAACACCATAAAATTGCTTTCCAGTGAGTCTAGCAAATTTTAAATATATTAAATCGACTTATACCAACTTGAAATCGATACGAACATTTTTTTCTTCTCCAAATATATTTTGGCAAGTATTATAATCATTATATCTTTAATCTTTAATTATATTTAATGAAAGTCTGATACCGTTTGTAAAAACCAGAAAGAACATATAATTCTCAACATATTTATTTCGAGAACAACTAACAAGTAACTTAGCCAGTCTGATTTATTGAGTAGTCTGATTCCCTGCTTTGTATGCTCCTTGCATGAGAGAGCACATGTCAATGTTGCAGTCACGTGATACAACAAACTCTGTTTGGTTTTGGAATAAATATAGAGAATTTTATGCTCTTTCGTTTTTGTATTTTAATTACAACCAGTATACAACTTTCATTTGATATTTTGTTCTACAAAATTTTGAAAATGATGGTTGTGCTATTCTGTGTGCTCATGCGACTAGCAATCAAAATCACTAGTACCAGCTCAAATTTCATCAATGCATTAGTTTTATCATCCGATTTTAATACTTGCAATTTCTGAGGGAAAAAAAATAATTTTCATATCGATTTCATGCAGGTATAACTCTATTTAATGTTTAAATTTGCTGGCCCATCTGCCAAACAGCTATGCTTTAATGCCACCATGTTGGCCTCTTGTGATGCTAGACTGGTTTTCATACTTTCCATACAAAAAATTATATGGATATCAAGCTGTCTGTGAAACAAAAAGTCTTTTAGATGAATCTAATCCGCTAAGCATTTGGATTGTCTCAGCAAATACATTTTTGGCATGCACCCAAATGATCCATACTGCAACCTCTTAATATTAATATTCTGGTTAGAACTCAATGAATTTAACTCACAATCAGTTCAGCTATGACTCAATTACATAATTGTTTCAGGTGTCAAATTGTGGAGGAAAATTCCCAGGGTTTTCCAGGCTTTCGTCAATATTTGCAAAAGTTATCGACTTTTCACGTTGGGGAATTTTTAAAAATCATTTCTCCTGATTTTTCCCAATTTTCCAGTAGCATGGGAACCCTGTGAGTTACAAGTAAAAATTGTAATAAATAGTCTAACTATGAGTTACAAGTACTAATTCCTGTGAATAACTTAACTGTATTGATTACAAGTATAATTTTTGTTTGAGGTAAAATTAACCAATTTACAAGTTCTTAACAAACATTTTCTCCAATTATGATTGCTATGCAATTAGGTCAATACTGTATTTGTTACACAATACCAACTGCTCCATACCTAAAAACTTGAATAGGTTTTTTTGTAGTGATGCAGCATAAGGTATATACCTTATCTATTTAAAACACCTTCACATCTGGCATTCTCAATGTATTGCCATAAACATTTGAAACTAGAGTATCATATTAAACAAACGTGACTCTGTCATATTCATTTCATGATTCCTATAGCACAAAAAAGAAAATGAAATTCTTTTTTTAGACAAAAATCTATGAACACTTACCAGGGGCCCCCGAGTGGCCTAAAGCGCTTTCCGTTATGGATAACTGCCATCTCACCTCTGTCTGCGTGGGTTCGAGTCTAAGATTAGGCTAATGTAATTATGTGAGAAAGCTTGCCAGTAGCTTCTCGTGGGTCGGTGGTTCTTTCTGGGGGGTTTCCCGGGTTCTTCCTCCGCCAATAATACTGGCTGCCATGTATACTATCATGTGCTGAAAAATGACGTTAAACCCTACAATAACAATAACGAACACTTACCATGTTTCCTTTACAGGTCATGATAAAGGCTGCCTTCAGTCGAGCTGGCTTGTCTTCACTAATACTCATATCATGCAATTGTGAGCTGCTGGGGGCAAGACTTGACTGAAAATACAAGGCAAGGGGTTCATTTTAGGTTATATTGCATACATGGGGATAATTCAGACTGACTTTATTTTTATGGTTTTTGTTAGTGAAAAGAATACTGCATGTAATGAAATCAACATAACTGGAAAACTACAAAATTGTGAACATTCAAATAGAATCTGTCAGAGAACTACCAAGCTCACACACAAATAATTATTCATATAAGATTGTTTTGCATGTCAGACTCAAGATGAAGTGACGTCAAAGACAAAAAAATATACACTTACATATTCTATGATAATGTGATGCTGTTTATGTTAGAATTTATGATCAGATCTGCTTGTAGGAGTTCAAGGAACAGCTACCAAAACATGAAAGCATAAAAGATGTTCACAAATAATGGAATCTGAAAATGGCTCACTGTGACCAATATTTTGGTACAGTGGTACAATAGCACTCTTTAGGATGTATGTACATTCTACTTTCTTGACTGTACAAGCAAGTTTGCCAGTAATGCTATTAACATAAAATGTACATGGAGCAAGAAAATTAGTCATTGACCAACTTTTGCATGGTTGTTTAGTAGTTTTCACAGGGATGCATAAAGTTTTCACAGGTATGAATACATAAAGTTTTCACAGGTATGCATACATACAGTTTTCACAGGTATGCATACATAAAGTTTTCACAGGTATGCATACATAAAGTTTTCACAGGTATGAATACATACAGTTTTCACAGGTATGCATACATAAAGTTTTCACAGGTATGCATACAAAGTTTTCACAGGTATGAATACATAAAGTTTTCACAGGTATGAATACATAAAGTTTTCACAGGTATGCATACATAAAGTTTTCACAGGTTTGCATACATAAAGTTTTCTGACATGCACATGCAAGTGTCAACAAAAACAAATGACCAAAAAGCTTAAAGTGTACATAACCACTATTGTATGAAAAGTTATTTTGGGGGTACTGCAGTGTAGGACTCTTCCAGATACACATACTTCTATTTTCATGACTATAAGCAATTGGTGAAATATAAAAAATATTTGATTAATGGAGCATTCCTCTGTCATATTTTCCCCTTTATCTCAATAAACTGATATGTACCATCAACCAGAAATCCAATACATTTTTCTTTCATCCATTTAAAATCTATTCAATGAAATGTTCAAGATGACAGTTTAGATAGCCAATGACAAGATGCATGCAAATCTTTGACCTAATGAAGTTTTAAATAAAGCCCCCAAGTGGGTTCTGATCATTCACCTGGGCATCTGCGTAATTGCCAAATGTAGGAGAATTTGTTCAAGAAATCTTAATCTGTAGAAATTTAATGATATCGATTAGATATTATACGAAAACAACTGTTTCGATGTTTTGGTATCTTCATCCAGCTTTCATAGCCATCAGCATCATATGCCCAATTCTGAAAAACCTCAAAATCAGGACGCTTTAAGTTGGACAAATATAAAACCATTTTCTTTAAATGAAGTTGTTTATATGTGGGTTTTTTTTAATAATGGTGGTAATATTTGAATGGATCAGCTTCAGCTGTATAAAATATAAGAAGTTTCAAGCTATAAAGCTTCGTCAAATGGTCACCAATTCTAATAAGCAATAATTAATGGAAGATCCGCATCATCTGTACTAAATTGACAGGTGTTCATGCCAAAATGCTGTCTGACAAGTTTGGATGAAAACGGAGGAATGTTTTTATTTTCTTCATTAGATGAAGAAGACAAAAAATGATGATGAACACCAAAAGCTAATACAGCATTGCAGCCTGGTGAGCTAATAACTTGACTTCATACTTTCCTTCTTTTCTTTAATTTGATGACAGTAAATGTTTAATACATCAAAAGAATACAGAAACATAAATTAATCAACTTTCAAACTCTTTTACTATCAGGACAAGATTAGAAACTTGTACAAACAACTTACCATATCCCCATTTGCAAAGGATTCCTCACCAAATTCATCTAACATACTGAAAAGAAGAAATTTCATGCCAGATGATGCAGGATGATGACAAACAGGAAAGATAATATCAAAAGACTGTGCTTTCTATAATCACAAACTGAAGCTGATATCAGTTCTTCATAATTTCAGCTTGCTTATTTTCAAGGAAGGCTAACTTGTGAGTGGCCTATTTTGGAGTACAACTATTAATAAATGTTGGTGAAGAAATTAGTTTTCTTGTCTACTTCTAATTTCTCATTTACATAACAAGAACATTAATGATTGTTTTAAATGCACAACTCTCAATTTGGAATTGCTGCTGAATATGTTCATTTTATTTTCAGTAATACATGATTGTACAATAATATTTTCACCGACAGTTCTGAACATTTGTGCTTATTTTAAGAAGGTGAACAGACTTGATATTGTTCTATTTTAAGATAAGCTACCTTCTGAAATACAACATTCTTAGGTATCATTAATAAGTGTGTGTGTGTGCATATATATGTATTATTACGACTCTATTGTCATAAACTAGGTAACAGAAAAAAAGCAAAACCAACAAGTTTTGTAAAAACTAACAATTTAGTTATCAATGTTAGAAATGAAAATGAGAGAGTAATTTAAAGTAGTAAGAAGTGAATCTAAAATAATACAGAAGGAAAGATCTTACTAATGATAATCACTAGAATTAACAGCCATGAATAAAAAAAATGTAAAAAAAATTATATACAGTCCTACCTGTTTATATCGACATTGCTTATCTCAACAAGCCGCCTATGTCGACAAAAAAGCAAAGTCCCGGTCCCATGGTCTACTATTACTATCAAATTGACATGCCTATGTCGACATCGAGATAAAAGAAAAACGTATATGTTGACAGAAGCCCTTGGTCCCAGCTTGAACAAATCCTTTGTTTTCAAAATGTTTATGTCGACAAGCTGCCAATTAAGACCAATACTTTGTTCAACAATTAGTTGATCTTGCTGCCAGGCTTTAATGTCGCGGTCAGATAAAAATAAAAAAAACAAACCCATAGCAGCACATTTTCTCACCACTCTGAAGATAGTTAAGTCTTTGATCTTGCCAAATAGCTTGTGGGTCATGTTCTTCAAATGTACTCTTAACAATGACAGCATATACATCTGTGGGTCTTTCAGCCACTGAATTTTCTGATTGTAAATATATCAGCAGGGCGAAAAGAATCAATTGATGAACACAATTTCCCAATCAACAGGTGGTTGAAGCAGGACTAGCAAGCCCTTAAATTTGCCGTCCAGGAAATTGATGTGTACAGAGGACTCCTGTATACGTGATTTTCTGAATCCCATATATAAAAATTGCATGAAAATACGGATTACGCGTTTCCAAGACCTTTGAAAGTGATCAGTGATTTTCGCTGTGAAAGTTTCGTTTTTAACTTTATTTACATTTACAATGGCTACCGACAGAAGGGTAAAACGCAAATTAAATTTACAGTCTTTGGAAACTAAATATCTGGCTGTTAATGAAGTTAAGGGATGAACATCTCGCAAAGAGGTCTGTGAAATTTTTTCATTTAAAAATAACACGTCCAGGAAGGATGAAAGCTGCAGAGTCTATAAAGAAAGACTAAGTTGAATGTAACTGCACTCCCCAAAGGAAGAAGCAAGCCTGCTACATTTGAAGACGTGGAGGAAGCATCTAAACGGTTCAATGAAGCATTATCGAAAAAGCTTAGTGTGGAGAACTTCACTGCAACAAGTGATTGGTGCAGTCGCTTTAATGTTCGTCATAACATCGGATACAAAAGTATTTGTGGAGAATACATGTACTGTTGACAGTTTTTCATTTCCCTGTGAATAGCCCCATCCCCTTGGTAGCCTCAATAAGATGGGAACAGCCTGACCAAAATCGAGGCCAATTTAAGTACATGTACATGAAGCATGTAACTGACAGCTTCTCAACCATGTGTTAATGCAGACGTTGAATATTGTAATGTTGTTCGTATCAGGATGTGATCAATGCAATATTTTTATTTGGATTTTATTACACAAAGGTAACCAAAATGTAATTTGTCAATATACAAGTGAATTTCACACTGATTCTGTCTTCATGTACTCATACTTTCCAAATTTTTTTCTCAAAGTGTAAATGCTATTCACTGACGACGGGTCACCCTTTGCTGACGAATTTTAAGTTTTATCTTTTTTCAGCCCCCTACCACCTCAACACTCATCTCGACATCCGCCTATGTCGACAATATTTCCTCTGGCCCGAGGATGTCAAGAAAAACGGGTAGGACTGTATAATCATGTACTAGGAATTATAAAACACACATACACACACACACATATATATATATATATACACACATATATATATCTATATATATCTGTGTGTATATGTGTGTGTGTGTAGTTGTAGGGTTTAACGTCATGTTTCAGCACACAATACGCTAAACATGGAGCCCAGTATTAATGATGGTGGAAGAACCCAGGTAAACCCCCGTTAAAGAACCACCAACCCACGAGAAGCTTTCTCACATACCCACATTGGCAGAATCTGGGACTTGAACCCATGCAGACAGAGGTGAGATGGCAGTGATCCGTAACGGAGAGCACTTTAGACCACGCGGGGCCCCCATGTGTGTGCATGTTTAATTTTCTTGTACATATATATCTTTCAATAGTAACAATCCATTGGTTGGTTATAAAAAAAACTCTCTCTTTGGTATTTACCTAGCATCCTGTTTGTGACTGGAGGACACAGAGAAAAGTCCTTGTATGATGGAGAAGAACAGAGCCTCTGAGTCTGATACACCTGCAAGGGACAATAACTTACAACAATCTCACAAATTTTTAAAGGTCAGCTTTATCATGCCTTATGATCAAATATTCCTACAATTGATAGTTCAGTTATTAACCCTAACTTCATTGACCTAACCCTCAACCATTTACAAAAGAAAATGAGCTATTTCATCAAAAAGGATAATTCTAATTTATCTCTTTCATAACGAGTAAGATAAGAGGAAAAGCTCCATCCAAACTCAAATGTGTTACTTAATTTTTTAAACTGCTTATTATTGTAATTATTTAACTCTCAGCATGTCATATTGCAACATGACATATTTTGATGACCTAATTACATATATTTAGAAATTCGTATCAATCCTACCAGACAGCTTATAAGTAGGTCATGCCAAAAATAAATTCACATCCGAGTGATCCTACCAATGAAATGTTTATAACTAAACTTTGTTGCAATTTTGAATCTTTATATTTTAACTCAACTTTTAATTTACCAATTACAGCAAGTATCTTACAAACATGTCTACTATGACTGGGTATAAAAAACACAAAACAAAAAAAAAACTTATCAGAGTAGTAGTAGGATAAGGATTAGTCTTGTCTTTGCATTGAATAAGCTTTTATGACAGTCAATCCATGGAAGCAAGATTTTACTAGTTAAAACATCCTGATTTGATTATCCATTCAGGAGATGTAGAGATACAAATTCACCCAAATGGCTGATGTGGTGGAGACCCAATCAGGAACAAAACCTATTCATTCTGCAAACATTTTTCCAATATCCTTATAACATGGGAACCCTGTAAAAAGATGCTGGTTTGAATCTTGCTACTGGATCAACCCAGGTTATCTAGTGGGGTGTGTGCTTGGTTAGAATCTTACCATTGGATCAACCCAGGTTATCCAGTGTGGTGTGTGCTTGGTTTGAATCTTACCATTGGATCAACTCAGGTTGTCTACTGTGGTGTGTGCTTGGGAAGGCATCTTACTCCAACAGGCTTCATACTAAGATACATCTGCTGTGCTGCCCAATAGCAAACACCAAACCAATATACATGATGTTTATATTATTGTTTATGCAGATAAAACCATTTTTAGCATGGGATTTAGAAGTGTGTGTGCTACTGGAGACAACCAAAATTTACATAACTAAAATCTTCAAAATCCATCCTAAGCAATCTAAAATTACCTCAAAATATACTAAAATTAAAAGTGCTAAAATAAAATCACACCCATATTTACCAAATATGTCAAAATTCCACACAAAAAAGATTGCCTGATATACTGCACATTAAACTGGGTAAATTTACAAATCATACTAACCTGCCCCAATAATCTTTCCACCTGGGGGGTTTAGCTCCTCAACTGCTGTTCCAGAAGCTGAAAAAGAATTTAACACATGGGTCTCAAAACTTAAGCCTCAACAAGGGCATTTTCGATGGCCTCATGGTCACACCACCTTTGTTATCTTCTATGACACCTTGTGACAGTAATCGTTTTGCGGGTCACATGATATGGCTTGGCAGGTCACTTGCAGCCCATGGGCCATGTGTATGAGACCCTTGATTTAACATACAGTTTTCAGAATTGAAAGTCCACCTCTTTTGCCAAAAATATATGGTCTCTCAAGACAGGTGGTCTCTCTTAACAGGTCACAATGTTACATAATCTATAAATTTGTGCATTGAGAAGGTGGTCTCTCAAGACAGGTGATCTCTCATAGCAGTGGTCTTTCAAGGCAGGTTTTACTGTAATGCATATTCTTTGAACTGTGATCATGAAGATCTGTCAAGAGGAAAATCCAAGTTCATTTGCATTTGCCCCAAAAAATTAATATCTGCATAACATAGGTGATTAGAAAATAGTTTATAATTAACAGCAAGTCCAAGTAGGATGGTGTAAAAGAGCTGTCAACTTTTTTTAGAGTATCAACTTCTTACATATAAGAGCTTATATAACATACAATATACAGAATTCAACAGCCCTGTGCCAAAAACATCAAAATGGACTAAACGTATGTGTTATATAGTAAATGTTATCAAGCTGTTAGTATTTCTTACCGATCTTGACTCTAAAAATCTACTAAATATTTAAATTATGCTACACACAAGACTCTAAAAATCTACTGAATAGTTAAATGATGCTACACACAAGGCTCTAAAAATCTACTGAATAGTTAAATGATGCTACACACAAGGCTCTAAAAATCAACTGAATAGTTAAATGATGCTACACACAAGGCTGTAAAAATCAACTGAATAGTTAAATGATGCTACACACAAGGCTGTAAAAATCAACTGAATAGTTAAATGATGCTACACACAAGGCTCTAAAAATCTACTGAATAGTTAAATGATGCTACACACAAGGCTCTAAAAATCAACTGAATAGTTAAATGATGCTACACACAAGGCTGTAAAAATCTACTGAATAGTTAAATGATGCTACACACAAGGTTCTAAAAATCTACTGAATAGTTAAATGATGCTACACACAAGGCTCTAAAAATCAACTGAATAGTTAAATGATGCTACACACAAGGCTGTAAAAATCAACTGAATAGTTAAATGATGCTACACACAAGGCTGTAAAAATCAACTGAATAGTTAAATGATGCTACACACAAGGCTCTAAAAATCTACTGAATAGTTAAATGATGCTACACACAAGGCTCTAAAAATCAACTGAATAGTTAAATGTTGCTACACACAAGGCTCTAAAAATCTACTGAATAGTTAAATGATGCTACACACAAGACTCTAAAAATCAACTAAATAGTTAAATGATGCTACACAAGACTCTAAAAATCAACTGAATAGTTAAATGATGCTACACACAAGGCTTTAAAAATTAAAATGCTAGTTACATCATGTTAAACATAAGGCTTTAAACATCAACTGAATTGTTAAATAGCGCTATACACAAGACTAAAAATCAATTTTATATTACACTTTGTTATCAATACTGTGAAAATGATATGTGCTAAAGATTGTGAGTAGTCTGCACAAAAACCCAAACACTATTGGCTGTTTCCTTGGCAATCCAATAAAATCTCTACATTTTATATTTTTCCTAGGCTATCCAATATAATCTCTACAGTTGATCCGTTTCCTAGGCAATCCAATATAATCGCTACATTTTATCTGTTTCCTAGGCTATCAAATATAATCTTTACATTTGATCTGTTTCCTATGCTATCCTATATATTCTCAAAACTTTGATCTGTTTCCTAGGCTATCAAATATAATCTCTACATTTGATCTGTTTCCTTGGCTATGCAATATAATCTCTACATTTGATCTGTTTCCTAGGCTATGGAATATAATCTCTACATTTGATCTGTTTAATAGGCTATGCAATATAATCTCTACATTTGATCTGTTTCCTAGGATATCCAAAATAATCTCTACATTTGATATGTTTTCTAGGCTATCCAATATATTCTCTACAGTTGATATGTTTTCTAGGTTATCCAATATAATCTCGACATTTGATCGAAATGTTTTTATTTTTTACATAAGGGATATTTTTTTTACAACCCAAAGAAATTGTAATTGCTCATATTTAAAGAAATACTGTACCTGAACAGATGATAATCTTCTGGTCATCATAGATAAATATTTCATCACCATCTAATGGCGATAACTGATAGTTAAACAGCTCATATTCCAAATTCTCCTGCAATGGATTAATTTAAACAATGAGGTAATATTCAACTATTCTCCAATTAGAGAAGTAATGGCCAATTTGCCAATATAATTATACCTCAATTCCACAACACCCCTAATCCTACCAAATGATGAAATGAGGCTATAGTTTTTTTAAAGAATGTATAACTCTTATGAAAATTGTGTGAGTACAATTATTTGTCAATATGCATTTCTTCTTGTGATGACCGTGATATATATTAAGGTTCACAGTAATCCACTAAAAACTAATAACTGCATTTACAAAAACCTGTCATGTGCTGGATCTAGCTGCATGTAAATAAAATTTCAAATATCAAGACAGTACAAAGATTTGTCAATATCTACATCTTTAAATGAGGACTACAATATCAAATTTCACAGCAATCAGCAATATACTGCAAGATAACTTGCATTCACAAGATTATGTCTCAACCTTCATGCAGTTGCAGGACAAAAAGAGCATTAACATTAACAGAAATTGCCGGAGTAAAGTGATTTGTTTATAAGTACATTTTCAGTTGATTACCCTAATACTTACCAACTTTTTTGTGGCAATATAAAATAAACTGTTGGACTGGTTGCACTAAAGACATATTGTGTCATAAAATACATTAATCTACCAGATATAAAGGCAAAATCTCTAAAATAAAAAAAATGCAAGACAAGTTGTAAACTGGTAAGATGGATGCACACAAAGGATTATTTTACAATGATGTTGAGGGTATAAATATACATAAAGGAGTAACTAAATATAATGACATTTAATATCTGAGAAAGAGTGTGTGCTGCAGCATGTCTATGTGTTTGATAAATGTTCAAGGCTTGAGGCAGAAATAAATAAAATAAAAAATATTATAAACAATGGTAAAGTGAGGCAATACAACCAGAAGGACCCTCCTAAAAATACTTGTAGAGTCTAACTGTATAATTTTTACTCTGGAAAACATATTTTATTAATATAGGCTCACACAGGAATGCTACAGTCCAAGTACAAAATACGTCACAGATATTGCCCGATACTGAAAATATCTGAATGATTAGAAATGATAAATACATCTAACCTCATACTGTAGTTTATAATCCAAGACAGTAAAGCTTGTAGGAGCTGACGGTGTACCACTAGTCAAAGTGCATATGTTGACTGAAAAAAAAAAAAAAAAAATTACTGAAGATAATGTAACAAGCTTTCAAATTTAGTTATTAAAAATAATATTAAAGAATTGTGAAATTCAAGTGCTAGAAATAAAAAAAACAACCTGACATGTTGTTACAGCCAAGTGGATACAAAATGGTTTTGCGCGGCAGTGGACTAAAAAAATTGTGCAACATTGTAGGTCAAATGCATATTAATATCTAAAAAAATTCACAATATATACAAACTATATATACCCATACTATAAGATAAGTGAAAGACTTTAATACATACTAGTGATGGGAATCGGTCAGAAATTCATAATCGATAATCGGTTCCTCTACACCAACTGATAATCGATTATAATCAGTTACTAAGAGAAAATTTTAATTTTTGTTAAACAGTTATATCTTTGATCAAGAGTTCAGTATGTTTATAAATGTACAGAAGTAATCTCTTTTAATGACATGTATACTTTAACCTCACAATAATATTACATTGTGTGTTACTTTTGTTCTACAACTTTGTTAAATGAATGCAACATTTTATGGCTGATCAGTCATATGTAACTGAAATACAACTACAATCCCCCGTTCACATGTGTCTATAATTTAAAGTATAGAAGGACATGTTTTTCTTGTTTGTCACTGTTTATAAATACTATAAAAGATGTTGCAATTTCACTGAAACAAATCAACCATATGTGTTTAAATTTATTAACTCAACAATTTAACAACTTGACCATGTAATAATGATTATATGTTCCAAATTATGAATCATAAGGTTTCATATTTGTAGTTGAATGGAATTAATAAATTTCATGTCAACTTTAGCCCCTGGGAGTTTTACTAACCTTTGTGCTCTGCATACACCTAAAAAGTAGTCTCCCTTTATACACTATCGCTTATAGAGTTCACAATCAATTATCTTATTGGTTTGCTCAACCAACTGATGATCGATTATAATCGATAATTGGAACAACACTAGTACATATACACACATGCCAACCCCAGACGAGGAAAAAGTGTAATCCAAGAGGTCAAAACGCAGAATCCAGGCAGAAAAAGCATAATCCACATATAACATACTAACATTTCAATAAACAATGATTTATTTGCCCCTCTCATCTCTTCACATCCTTTAATCTTTCAAGTTTTCATATGTAGCAATTTTAGCTTTACACACACATTAATTTGAATCCATCTTAAGACTTTCAGCGCCAAATATTAAAATTCTTTCCACACTGCCTGAAATAGATGTTAAGTGATGCTGCACTCTTGTTTTAATATTTTAAAGGATTGTTATTTTTTGTTTCGTTTTTGTTGTTGACTTTTTCTAATTATTCTGGGAAATTTTTGATAGGAGATATTTTTGCTCACATAAATGCATAGACCAAAATAAAATATACTTTTAAGCACCTAATACCTTTAGACTGTTTTTAACTTTATTTACATTTACAATGGCTACCAACAGCAGTGTAAAACACAAAATTAATTTACAGTCTCTGGAAACTAAATATCTGGCTGTTAGTGAAGATGAAGGCTGAACATCTTGCAAAGAGGTCTGTGAAATCTGTTCGGTTAAAAAAAACACCTGTCAGGAAGGATGAAAGCTGCAGAGTCTATAAAGAAAGACTACACTGAGGTAACTGTGCTCCCCAATGGAAGAAGCAAAAGATTGCTACATTTGAAGACATGGAGGAAGCCACAAAATGGTTCAATGAAACATTTGCGAAAAAAATTATTGTGGAGAATGTCGCTGCAACAAGTGGTTGGTTCAGTCGCTTTAATGTTCGTCATAACATTGGATACAAAATTATTTGTGGAGAATACATGTACTGTTGACAGCTATTCATTTCCCTGTGAATAACCCCATCCCCTTGGTAGCCTCAATAACATGGGAACTGACTTACCTAAATCTAGGCCAATTTAAGTACATGTACATGAAGCATGTAAATAACAACTATCCAACCATGCACTAATGCCGACATTGACTATTGTAATGTTTTTTGTATCAGGATGTGATCGATGCAATATTTTATTGTGGATTTTATTACACAAAGGACACAAAATGTAATTTGACAATATACAAGTGTATTTCACACTGATTCTGTTTTCATGTACTCAAAATTTGCATTGTTTTCTCAAAGTGCTGACAAATTTTATTTAACTTTTATCTTTTTTCAGCCTCCCCCCCAACACTTATCACGACATCTGCCTATTTCAACAATATTTCCTCGGGACCGAGGACGTCAACATAAACGGGTAGGACTTGATATGAAGTTTCAGGTATCCATTTGTGGTTCTTGGTTTCCATCTGAGGTTACTGGTGTCCATTTGTGGTTACTGGTGTGAATCTTTGCAGACACAGAATCAACCCATGGTTTCAATGAGCAATCCCCAATTTATCTTTAATACACAAGTTGGACTCAAGCTGAGGTGGACTCAAATATTACGGATTTAAATTTTGCATCAGAAATTCACATACATCACCTACCTGGAGTTTAAGCACAACAAAGCAAATTCATTCCCCAAAATATAAAGAGTATTCAATTAAATCAAAAGGCATATTAATTTGCTAATTTATACAGATTTCATAAATATGTATGGATCTTGCACCAATTTCAAACTGTCCAAGATTATAAAGATAAGAAGCCCACATTCCAAGTTTGATCTGGGTAGCTGCATGACACTTGATGGACATGGCTCAATACTACAAACACACTTGACCTTATGGACAGGTGAGTTTAAAAATGAGGATTTCATAGAATAAACTGTCTTAGCTTCCTAATGATTAATGCCAAATATCAAAATCTATCCAGGAGTGTAAGAAATGTAAACCAATTAAAAATCTTTACCTAAAACGTTAACACTATTTTTTCATGACAAAGACCTTAACAACCAATGATGCCCTACCAAAATGTGTTTACTATTACACTAATTTTAAAATTAGAGTAGGTAGGTTATTTTTTTTTAAATGATATTTTATATATAAATAATATAATGATTAGTATATATTTTATACTAAGCACTTCAAGTACTGGGAAAAACCAGCTCATTTAAATGCACTAATCAATTTCAGAAAGTTTTTGAAATTTTGTTTAGCCTTTGGGGGTGAAATGTGCTAAAGTTGGCAACAAAAACCTGGGTTGGTCGGCCAACTGGAAGCACACATGTGTGCGCATGTGGAGGGGGAGCCTTACATGGGTTAAGAACATATGCCTGTAATAAACTTTAACCTAAATGCTAACAATCTGTTGACAGTGGTGGGAAAATGACTGCCAGGTCTTGACTGCCAAGAATGTGGACTTTACAAAACTGCAACAAAAAAGTGAAAGAACAACAATTGCAACAACTTTTTTTTTTTTAATCATCTGGGACTGAATTACCTATAGCATAGTGGACAGTGGGATTTGCCTCCAGGTCTGCACCTGCCCCAAGAATTGTCACTCCATCTCTAAAAGTGCAAAATGAAGTCAAAGTTTCAGGAATAAAATAAACTCTAATGACCAGTTCAGAGCATAGGATATAAATTAAATTTATAACATCTTATGTACAATGAAGATGTCATCACATATTTAATTTGCTTTTAGGTGTTATAAATCATTCACTCGAATTATTTTTTTGAAGTCAAAGCTAAACCAGAAAGGGAAGTAACCGCATTACACTTCGCATAGCTATGTTAATCCCTGGAAAAGATGCAAAAACCTGTAATTCTAAAATTTTTCCAGGAAATTCTCATATCTCTATTATGTTCCTGAGAACAAGAAAAGTTTAATTAAGATTCATAAGATTGCATACATTGTCAAAGCAATGTATAGTTGCCATGGACTACTAATTTGTTGTATGTACAACTAAAATGTAAAATTTTATCAGGGTCCGTGCATTCTGCAAAAAATAAATTATCACATCACCACTACCTGAATTTGTCTGAATCACTGCAACATTTACCTCTTGTAACTTATATGATGTAATTCATTCCAACTCTTGTAATAATATGATGTAATTCATTCGCCTATATTAACTGACATGATGTAATTCATTCATCTCTTGTAACTTATATGATGCCATAGATAACTATAAAGCAGATCTTTTACAATTTCTTTCAAATTAACATCATAAAAAATACACAGAAAATGAAGCATATTTAACTAACACATTGAAAACCATCAGTATAAAAATGAGAGTGATGTAATTTAAGACTAATGTTCTGCAGACAGTTAGGTTCTGAGAAAATAGAGGATAATATGAAATAGTAAGCCCATGGTGGGATAGTAATGGGCCAACCTCATATTAGAATATCAATTAATGAAGTCTATTTTAACTGTAATTTATATGGAAGAGCAAACTAACTTCTCCTTTGAATACGTTCCCCGATCACATTACTTTAGGGATATTAGCCTGCTACCTCGCGAATCCAGCCCTACCAAAAGACGAAAATTCGTCTTTCCTGTCTATGTCATATAGACAAAGGGCAATAACTCTTGCCCCTTACCTCCCCTTGCTACCCGCTAGGTGTCGCTTCTTTAGTTTTTAAGCTTCGCTGTATGTGAAAACACGTACAATTAGACCTCCAATGAATCCAAGCCATCTTAGTGTAAATTCTGACCATCCGAAGTTAAATTTGGAATTACTGTGTTGGATAATCATTCCTCTACAGGTTGTATACATTATTTTACAATATTTTCCAATTTGAGTGACTTTGTCACCTTTTCTAGACTTCGGACCAGGTTGCAACGTGGTCAAAAAGCACGCTTATGGCGGTACTAGCATGTAATACATGTAGCACTCAATAATTTCGCTTATTCCGTATGTAACGTTTACGATATTAGCGACTAATAACGTGCTGCATTGATAATTTGTGCTTTATTTATCTTCTTTGACGTTTCAGTAGACTTCAAAAAAGTCTTTGAACGACCAAGTTGCGACTATTTAATGGCGGACTTCGTGTTGTAGTCACGAGTTCACGCGACACTTAATCATTTCGCTTCCTCCGTTAGTTACGGTTATGGAATAGCGACTTAATAGCGTGCTGAATTGTTAATTTGTGCTTTGTTTATCTTCTTTTCCGTTTCAGTAGACTTCGTCTCTGAACGACCAGTTGCGACTATTTAATGGCGGAATTCGTGTTGTAGTCACGAATTCACGCGACACTAAATCATTTCGCTTCCTCCGTTAGTTACGGTTATGGTAATAGCGACTTAATAGCGTGCTGAATTGCTAAATGTGCTTTGCTTATCATCTTTTTCGTTTCAGTAGACTTCGTCTTGAACGACCCATTGCAACACACTCACGGCGATAACTAGTGTGGTCATTAAGACTTAACATGGCACGGAATAATTTGACTACTCCGTTAGTAACGGTTATAGTATTATCGAATTAATAATATGCTGAATTTTTTAATTTGTGCTTTGTTCTCTTCTTTTGTCGTTTTAGTAGCAAAGTCGACAACGAAGGCATGAATGGCAAAATGGGTGTTGGCAATGTGGAAATGGAGGAAATTATGTTGACATGGTTTAGGCTGCCCAGTGGGTGTAAATTTCACCGCAGGTCCGTGCATGGCTTTCGGGCCTGTAAGTCCGGACGCATGGAGTCTATGCTGGATCAATTGGATCCATTTTATTATGCACTTTCGCCGGCCATCCAGCCGACACCGTCAGTTCAGCCGGCACTTCAGCAGGCACCAACCGGCACTAGCCGTACATCCGGCACCGTCCGTTCAGTCCAAATGACACCGGACGGCCAGCCGACCTTCCAGCCCAAATGGCACCGGACGGCCAGCCGACCTTCCAGCTTGCATCAACAGGCACCGGCCGTTCAGCCCAAATGGCACCGGCTGGCCAGCCGACCTTCCAGCCTGCATCAACAGGCACCGGCCGTCCACCCGGCAACGACCGTTCAGCCCAAATGGCACCGGTCGTCCAGCCGACCTTCCAGCCGGCATCAACCGGCACCGGCCGTCCATCCGGCAACGACCGTTCAGCCCAAATGGCACCGGTCGTCCAGCCGACCTTCCAGCCGGCATCAACAGGCACCGGCCGTTCAGCCCAAATGGCACTGGCTGGCCAGCCGACCTTCCAGCCTGCATCAACAGGCACCGCCGTCCACCCGGCAACGACCGTTCAACCCAAATGGCACCGGTCGTCCAGCCAACCTTCCAGCCGGCATCAACCGGCACCGGCCGTCCATCCGGCAACGACCGTTCAGCCCAAATGGCACCGGTCGTCCAGCCGACCTTCCAGCTGGCATCAACCGGCACCGGCCGTCCATCCGGCAACGACCGTTCAGCCCAAATGGCACCGGTCGTCCAGCCAACCTTCCAGCCGGCATCAACCTGCACCGGCCGTCCATCCGGCAACGACCGTTCAGCCCAAATAGCACCGGTCTTCCAGCCGGCATCAACCTGCACCGGCTGTACATCGGATTTACAGAGATTATAGTGATGTACCCGTCAGTCAATCTGTACAACTGGTTACATATCACTACCATGAAAGAGATGTTATAGATGAATCTCCGTCCAATCAGACCATTCGAGAGGCAGGTGCCGGTCATAGCCGGACCTTCGCCGACATTCCGGCCGACCATATACCAGACAAATCAGTCAGTATTGCCGGTGTACACCTCCCGTCATGTCAAATACGTGACGGTGTGATTTTAAAACAAGGGAGAATTAGTGACATTATCAGAGATGACGGAATTGAGTTATCTATGCCACTTGGTATGCGCTACCCAGATATGGCAGCTTTACCAGAACAGGACTTTCAGGCCGACCATTCGCCAGTTCAATCAGCCGTTAGTGCCGGCCGTCCATATGTTCACGGCTTCTCCACAAGGGAGATTTAGTGAAAGTGTCAATTATGACAGAATTGCGTCATCTAGGTCACCTGGTATGCTGTACAGATATGCAAGCTGTACCAGAACCAACATTCCCTCTGAGCGAATGGTAGATAGGCGCGCAGTGCTGGCCGCACTACACAAGCATTATGGAGATTTATATTAAAAATGATGACAATTCCGCTGCGAATGGATGCTTGAGTTGACCAGAACACGACTCAGCACACAGTGAGTGTGACGAAACACTTTCAGCCGTCCACAGATCAGGTCATGGACCGGACTGAGCTTAGCGCCACAGCCGTAGAATAAAAGATTTATAGGTTGTTGGGAACTTCAGAATGCCCAAAACCTCCTACTGCCACTCAAGACTACACAATTCAGGCACCTGTAGATCTTGAATGAGGAGGAAGAGACGATGTCCTTCCTGCTTCTTTGCCAGTCAAAAAAAAAAAAAAAAGAAAAAAAAAAAATTCAGGAAGCTAACTTCCAGCGACGTTCTAGTGTAGCTGGTACGAAAACTCCATCAGACGCCTTCAGTACTGATCTCAAATGCCACGTCAAAGCTAGTCCGAAATGTAGTCGATACGTCTTCATTGTTAGACTTGACTTCACTAGCCATTTTTTATTCCAACTCCCTAGGCAAATCCAGCCATGACCACGCTTGTGAAGTGAAGGCCTGGATTGCTAGAGTTGTTAACAGGGCAGCTCACCATTTCTATGACCAATGCGTTGACTGCTTCTGCCAACTTCGACCTGATACGACGTGACGTCTGTAGGTGGTCCACGTCGCGCAGGCCCCATCGTACTCGGATTTTATGGATGTCTCAGTTTGGGACACCTTTACACTTTGGGGGAAAATTGAAAAAGTTTGGAGGCAGGCAGCTCAGGAACTGCCCCTCCAACTCGTCGCGCAACTTTCGCAGGCGTTTCGAAACAATCATCCCCTGACACAGCGGAGGGATGATGGGCGGACCGGGGAAAAGGGATCCTTATAATCAAATGTGTAATATAGATCCCAACCCAATGCTGGGAGTCAACAGTCTAATCAAGCTAGACGGCAACCATACAGAGGCGGCAAGAACCAAAGTTTCTCCACCTTCACGCCTCCTAACTCTAGACGTTGACATACCCTGCCCACCGCCAGCGTACTGCCTACCTGTGGGCAGCTGCCACCTGCAATTTCAGGACCACTGGACCACTTTATTACCTTAAAACATTTGGGTGATTCAGGTCATTTCGGAGGGACTTGGGACTTCATTTATCCATCCCCTCCTCTGTCCTCCTCTCCCCTCTTCATGGAAGTATCGTCAGACCGGTCAGAAGGATGCCATTATATATATATATATTTATATCTTAATAAACCTGCAATAGCTGGGGTTTTATTCATGGCTGTTTCTTATCCAGAGGCCGTTCATCGACCTGAGCCGCCTCAACCACCCTGAAAGTCAATGTGGTGATGGCGTGATCAAACCATCCAACGGGTATGCTGTCAGTCTAGATATGACCGACGCACATTTCACGTCCCTATCCCACGAGTAGCGGACATTTCTCCGTTGTGCTTGTCGGGACTCGGTTTATCAGTTCCAGGTCATACCTTTTGGCCTCAACTTAAGCCGTTGGGCTAGTACCAAGGTTATGGATTACGTCGTCACCCTTTTCCGCTCGACTTCATCTATGGCGTCGCAGTATATTTGGACGACATCCTCCAGAAACATGTCAAGTTCTACTCTCCTCAAAGGCAGAAACGATCTTAGATCACTTTACATCATATAGGCTTTCTCGTGAACTGGATAAAGTCTGATCTCTGTCCAATCCGGATTTTTGGTCCATCTGGGTGTGGAGTTTCTCCCGATCTGAATCTGGTATGGCTTTCTCGAGTTTGCGATCATCCAGATAATTGCACTCGTAGAGTCCGTTTCCAATAGGATGTGCATTTACCAAGAGAGTTGCAGATCCTCGGATTATTCAATGCGGCAGCAGACTTGATTCCGCTCAGCCGTCCTTTTATGTGCCCTTTACAAAGGACGTTGCTAGCGTAATTTCGCCCTTTTTCAAGTCCCTTCGATTCCACAGTCATGCTCACGCCAGAGATACGATCATTCTTGAGTCAGTGGCACAACCCCTGTGGGCTGTCCACAGGGATTACTCTGGAGATACCCCAAGCGGGGATAACGGTATGTTCCGCCACTAGTACCTACGGTTGGGGTGCCCACCTGTTGCCGGACTTCGATACTGTCAGCGGCACGTGGGTGCCAGGGGCGAGCCCTTTCCACATCAACCTTTCAGAAATAACGGCTCTCATCAACGCCTTTCATTTCGGGCAGGATCAACTCTTATTACAAACTGCCCTCATTATGTCAGACAACTTTGTGGTGGTGCCTTGCCTCAAAACATGGGGACACCAATCACCAGACCTGTGCAATCTGAGCTGGCAGTTTATACATTGGTTCGACTATCTCCACCTCAATGTACAATTCCGACACATTCTTGGCAGACTCAATGTCTTGGCTGAACACACTATCTAGTCATTCACACAGAATGGTCACTCCATCAATCGGACTTTCTTCCAATTGAACCACTTTGGGGACTTCCGATGATTGATCTTTTGCAACAAGGTGGAATCGCAAGTTGTCCACCTTTCATCTCACAGGTTCCAGACCCAGAAGCTTGGGTCGTGGATGCTTGATCAATCAGCTGGGAAGGGTTGTGGTCATTCTCCTACCCTCCCACGGTCTTGGTACTGAAATTAATCCAGAAGTTAAGGGGTCAGAACTGTCAGATGGTTCTGATTGCCCCTCTCAGATGGAACAACTCCTGGGTCTCCGATCTACTCAATCTAGGCGATAGATCTACCCAGGAAGATTACAGTCAGCACAAGTATTCGCAAGCAACCGCGGCCAGGGGTGTTCCACCCCTGTCAGGACCGTCTTTATGTTCAAGCTTGGCTCTTGTCCAGACAGCCTTGCAAGACAAACAATTTAAATATTTGATTGCGGAGAGAAAATCGAGAGCAAGAGGGCCCTCTACTCTGAAGGTTTACGAGGGCAAGTGGCATGTTTTCAGGGACTGGTACCATATCATTCACATTGTTCCTCTGAGTGTCACAATCCCTCAACTGGCCAACTTTCTCTGGCTTTTCGAGGAGAAACAGCTGGCTCCAGTTATTATCAAATGCTACCGCTCCATGATATCATACACATTCCGCCATTCTGGTACATGTGCTATCAGCCATGACAAAGATTTGTCAGATCTTTTAGACACTTTAAAAATTCAATCGACTTATATCCCTCACCCTGTTTCCAAATGGAATCTGTCCTGGGTTTTAACATGACTCAATTCAGACAGTATTGAGTCTTTAACCCACGATTAGTTAAAGCTACTATCATACAAATTGGGTTTCTTGATAGTCTTAGCTTCAGCATGCAGGGTGAGTGAGTTACATGTCCTTTCTAGTGACCCGAACTATCTTCCATTCAGATCAGATGGTTTGGTGGTCCTCTTGACGCAGCCAGGCTTCGTAGCCCAAAAATAGGTTACCATCCATTGGCAATCAACGAGTCATTAGCTCGCTTTCTTTTATAGATAAGTCAGGATCAGCAGCCATGCAAGATCCTGTTTGTGCACTCTAGCACCATTTCAATGCATAGAGGTGAGTCAGGTCACATACAAGCACCTCTTTCTTCTGGTGATAGCTGGGACATGAGATATCACCATTCAAGCCCTTGCTTCATGGCTGAAGTGGGTTATACGCTCTGCGTACTCTGAGGATTCACAAAATCAGAGTCACCTCATAGAAGCTGTTGGCTGGCATGCAGAGTCAGCCTTCTCCAGTTTTATCTTCAAGATTTGTCCTCGCATAGGCAAACCTTGATTCTTGTAGGTCCGGTGTTGGCAGCCCAGATGCCCACCAGACCCATGTACAATAATCAGCACAGCCTATTAGCTTCGCTGGATTCGCCAGATAATTTTTTGTAGGTAAGAAGATTTCAATAACTATCTTCTTAACCGTATAAAGGGGTCACATATCACGTGACCCTGGGCTGTGTTGCTGATTGAAAATTAGGAGACCGGGTTATCATTCACATGGGGAATCCAGCCATCATTCCCTAGAGGATACCCGGGGTGGAGGTCGGATGCTCCGCATTCCCTCCTCCTATTCCTTATTCTCCTAAAGTAATGTGATCGGGGAACGTATTCAAAGGAGAAAGCAAATTTTGTAGTAAATTATGTTTCTCCGAGAATACTTACCCGATCACATTACTAAGAAACCCTCCCAACCACCCCGCCATGCGAGCATCCTCGTGTTTTATATACCGCTCAGCTTAAAAACTAAAGAAGCGACACCTAGCGGGTAGCAAGGGGAGGTAAGGGGCAAGAGTTATTGCCCTTTGTCTATATGACATAGACAGGAAAGACGAATTTTCGTCTTTTGGTAGGGCTGGATTCGCGAGGTAGCAGGCTAATATCCCTAAAGTAATGTGATCGGGTAAGTATTCTCACAGAAACTTTAATTTACTACAAAATTTGCTTTCTTGAAGATTCTCCTCTTTGATGATTCCAACAATACTAGCAGTGCAAAAAGAAGTTGGTCAACAATTTTATGCCCCACCAACATTATAAAGTTTCAGCTCAGAAATGATTTCTTGAGGGTGTCTGAATTTTGTTTCCTCTTTGGTTATGCCAATTTTGGAATCCAATTCATTGCTGAAAGTCTGACTTTTATTTTGACTTTTGCCTTGTTTACTGTTTTGTTGACTAGATCATCATCTCTGGTCATTTTGATCACTTACACAGTCTAAGCACAATACTTTGTCCTTTCATATCAACCGCTTAACAATACTTCACCACCTTTACAAATGCAAATGGCACTATATCAAGATTGTATCATGTAAATGGAAGAATATTTACGAAAATAACAGAAACTACAATCTTCCTTGAAGTCAAAAATGTTTATAAAATGGAGATAGTAGTTACCTACTTGATCTGCTCCATATTTTCATCAAGATTATTAGAATCCGTTGGCATGCCAAGCTTATTCTCAGGAAATAACTATTATGGGATATACCAAATACATGATTATTTCTGGAACTTTCCAAGCGTTACCATATATGGGATTTGGAGCAATGGGAGAAAATAAACAGGCCAAGCAGAGCAACTAGTGAAATGGAAAATAATCACTTGATGGATTCTTTAATTTACATAAAACAATCATTTCATAATTAATAGATGTGTAGATGATTAATGCACCTGCATCAGATCAAAGGTATCAAATGTGTTTTGTTCATTATATTTGTGCCACATTTATACATCTATAATTTTGAATAAACATTGCAGCATATCTGCACATCTCAGCATTTTTCTCAGTTCTGTTCCACGCCTCCAATAGAGTCCAGACTCACCAAACTCCACCTCACAGATATGTATGAAAGTTTTAAAATATGCTACACAGTATGTCTGCTTATCTCAATGACTTCCAAATTATGTTTAACTTCATGCAAAGTGTCCTGTATCCTCAAGGACATGGCTCAAAGTAATAAAACAGTGTGATATAATACCTGCCTTTTCCTATCAGTTAATAAAATGTCTGGATAATAAAATTATGCACAGTACTTTGAATTTTGGGAAGAAAACAACTTACTGTGTTGGCTGCATGTCTAAAAGCCATGTCTTAAGTTCTGTCAACTGAAATGAATCTTTGTCCTGGAAAAAAAAAAAAACTGCAATAGTATCAGATGCATTTAATTTGAAATCTCAAAATTCAACACAATAAAATGTGGAAAGCATACTGTTTATTAAATTATGTTTCTCCTTTAAATACCTTACCCAATCACATTAAAAATTATCAGAATGAAGGACAGCTAGCTCTCAAATACTGCAATCACAAAGTGATAACAAATCTAGTCTTTCCAGTCTAAATATGAGAGAGAGAGAGAGAGAGAGAGAGAGAGAGAGAGAGAGATTTGATGAAGGGAGAAAACTCTTTCTAACCATTCCATTACTTCCCCTTACCACATCAAAACAAACTAATTTTAAGGTAATGAAAAAGACAATTTTAAAACTTTGATCTGACAGTAGAATGAAAATGAAAACTTTCATACCTTTCACAACAAATTGCAAAACCAGAATTTTTTTATACATTAAATCCTAACAAAAAGGTCACAAAACTGCATGTCAAAACACTTAAATTAAAAAAATTAAATGCACATTTTCTACTCATATATGGAACCAAAGCATTTAGCTCAAAACTCAACCTGCTATCTACATAGAACCTACAAGAGAGAAAGCATGACAATGGTATATGCAGGCATGGTCCTACATTGTATGGCGATATTTATGTTGTTTGGGTCAATATCTTACCACTTAAATGATTGTCATTGTTTAGGGTGTTCCCTGACAAACTGACAGGCACAGTTTGCACAGCAAAATTTTCAGGAATATCTCAGATACTTGGCAGCTCATACTGACACTTTTCCAGAAATTAAAGTATAATAACTAGTTTGACTACACCTTGAGGTCTTTTTCCGAATGGATCCAAATCCTGACACAAGCAAATGGATGAAGTTCAGTTGACATATGTTTCATTTGGTTGAAATACAATGGAAGCCAAGTAATGCTGAAATGGGTTTAAGCTAATGTATGTCCCTTGAATGAAATAAAAATATAATAATCTTGATAAAATCAATTTGTTAGCTTCATTTTGATAAAGATACTTATCATCCCTTTCACTGATTTTTGCATTCTTTGGGCTGCCAAGTGTGTGATATATTTATGTCAGTCAACCAAAGAATATCTTATACAATGCTGTTTATTTTTGCTGCAAGACATTAACCCAAACAACATGCGTATTGTGACAGTCATCTAACACTGCAGGATTAAAACGCACAAACAATCCAATATCGCCCTGAAATTACAGTGAAATAGACAGTTAATTAAAATAAATGCCTGGAGAAAACTGCAGAAATGATGAATTGTAATTTAATTGGTTAAATATAGTTTGAATAATACACAATGCATTCTAACCTGGCCCCTTGATTGGGCCCATCTTTGTCTGTTATGGTTCTGCCAAACATGAGGTCAGTTACTAATTTTAGATATGTTGTCATGTTAAACCAATCAGATTTCAGAATTAGAACATGTGATCTAACATTCGTCAGCTGGTTTGAGGCAGTGATACAGTGGCTTGGATGCAACAAAGACATGCTTTTCACATAGCTGCCAACCCCCGAGCACAAAAATACTGATTACTTGTGACAAAAATACTGATTTTTAGGAAGAAATACTGATTTTTTAAAATTTTAATGCATATGTAATTTTACGTATACAACCATCAGTAACTGTGCCTTACATAATTATTTAATGTCAAAGATGCACGTGTTGCACACTTGTACGATTTGGAGTTGCACCATGTTCCATTCGGGTGCCCAGTCGGAAGGTGCAAGAGTGTAACACACTCAAATACAAACTGTTTATAGGAGCCCTTTCCACGCCTTGTTTCTTTTTCAATCATTGATTCCAATGTACCAACTTTCATTGATTATCTCAATTCTGAGATTTATTTATTGATCTGTTTTCGTTCAAGCATAAGAGTGATCCTTGCGATTTTAATGTTTGGAAAACGTGTGAAAAATAAATCGCCAGCAACAATAGTAACTGAAAAAGTAAGGTTATTTCTAAAAGAAATTTAATAAATCAAATTTTGATCGATGTACATTAAGGTTCTCTCTGGCATTTATCTACGTCGTAAGTTCAGGCTGAGCTGTGTGTGATGAAACAGGAAGCAGATGTTTATTAGCTTTTCGTGCTCTTGCATTTCACGGGCGTCTCCATGCCCATTAGCGAAATCACGTTACACACTTTGCAAAAAGTCAAGTTTTCTCCTTTTCTGTTATGTTTTCACAAATCTAAAAGACAGCAGAAATGTCTTTCCAGTTGTTTCCTTCTATTTTTCTTGGAGAAAATTTTGAATATTCCGCTTTCCTATTTAACATGGCTAGAAGCTGAATATTACGAGATACAGCAACAGCGGTAACTATTGCGAAATCCAATATGGCGGATAACGACAGTCATGGTAACCTCGATTTCGAATTGTAATCAAAATCGTATTATAGAACTTTATTAGTATACACAAGTGATAAATTATATCAAAATAGAACCAAATGCCCGTTCTAAACTGACAATTCCAAAAAAATTTATTATTATTTTTTTTAATTAGAAAACGTATCTTTTTTGCCAAAAAAACGTACACTCGTATTCAGGTCCAAAATACGGGACAAATACGGAAAAAACGGGACAGTTGGCAGCTATGTTTTCAGTGCTAGTGATACACAAAATTATCTGTAAAAAGAATCAACCTCCTCCCCTCTACCCACCATGTTGTTTTGTTTGGGGCATTTCTTTCATAGCATACTGCTCCAGCTCTGTTCTCTGGCACATTGCCCAAGTTTATGCATTCAACTTTGCTTGAACCAATTTGTCTATTTTTGTATAATCAACTAGTAGGCCATATGCTTCATGCTGGCTTCCCATGGTTATGTATGGGATATTGGCTCATGCTTGTTACCACGGCAATCCTTGGGATCAGACTTGACGAGTTTCGGTTGTATGTCCCCACACACCTCGTATCAGCCCTTTAGGCTCCATATACAGGCATCGGACACTCTGCACAACCCTCTAACTCTCACAAGTCTCTCTTCCTTAGGGGCACTGCCAAGTTTCATGCATTTCACAACTTGGCTTCTTGACCCCAATTTGTGTCAGTACTTATATATACTCAACTATACCAGCTTCCTACAGTGCATGTATGGAGTAAAAGTTAATGTTGTCATGGTGTCCTCAGGATAACACTTGTCGAGTTTCGGTTATCAGGTCCCTATATACCTCGTATCAGCCCTTTAAGCTCCATATACAGGTGTCAGACACACTTCACAACCCTCTAACTCTCACAAGTTCCTGAGGCATTCCTTTTCAACAAGAAAAAATTCAGAGCTGGGCTGGTGCAGTCTGCTGTGACAGGACTTGCCCCCGTTATGCCAAAGATTATTTTATATGTACAATAAAGTGTATATTAACCTATGTATTGTGTGTTATTTAAATGCATGGAATATATTGTCATTTACTTAGCATTAATCAATATAACTTACAAAAATATTACATAGAGTTGAATATTATGTACTAAATACCCTTTTGCCGGCAATAAAGTACCAGTCAACATACTGTATGATAAAATTTGACAACTTAAGTGCAAAATATTCATCTTTAATGAAGATGGAACAAAATTAGATACTAAAATTGATGAAAGATACTATCCCAAAGTAAGATAACAGAATTGTGAAAAAATGAGTAAAGTAGAACAGTATCGGCAAGTCCTTGTACAAAGCATGTTGACCAATGTGATCAGAAGTATTAATTGAAAAGTGATAGGACTTTGTATCAATTTCTTCAGCCAAGTGGAGACAAAACAAGCCAAAACAACTTTGTGAACTTACCTTGAGAGGGCCCAATTGGCCAAGAAGTGGATATGATGAACATATAACATATCTGATGAAGAAATTTGGAAGTATGGAAATTAAAAACCTCACACCTACCCAGACTTTTCTCGCAAGGTTTTCTCTAAACATTCTCTCAGCATCAATCTGGTACAGAAGCTGCCAAAAAAATTAAATAATAAAATGATGAGTATAATCTACAACATAATGGATGAGGTTCCTCTATCAGCAAATATTTAGCACTTGTCATTATGAACCTAGAGATTCACCCCATGAATTAATTAAAAGACATTTCCAATCTCTCTGACAAAATTAATATATAAGGTTGTCAGATACTCAGGGTTCTCACTGGCAGTCAGCTTAGAAAACCATGCTTACTGATTACTTTATTGGATTGAAGCATTAACCCAGCTTTGTACTTTTCAATTTTAGCCATTTCTTTTGTTTGTTTGTTTTTTATGGTTTAACGCCATTTTTCAGCACATTATAGGATATACATGGCGGCCAGTATTAATGGTGGAGAAAGAACCCAAAAAAGAACCACCGACCCACAAGAAGCTATTGGCAAGCTTTCTCACATACCCACATTGGCTGAATCCAAGGCTTGAATCCACGCAGACAGAGGTGAGATGGCAGTGATCCGTAACGGACAGCGCTTTAGACCACTTGGCCACTCGTGGCCCTATCCAGTTCTTAAAAAATAATTAGAATTCTGGAGTCTAAATAGCAAGTATGAAATCATTTTTGGGAAATTTAAATAAAACAAACAAAGGCAAAATTTTAATCACTGCTCATATGCAAAATTTTAATATGATATTCCATTAGAATGATTGTGGATTCCATAATAATGAGTGTGGATTTCACTACAATGAGTGTGGATTCCATTACAATGAGTGTGGATTCCATTACAATGAGTGTGGATTCCATAATAATGTGTGGATTCCATTACAATGAGTGGATTCCATTACAATGAGTGGATTCCATTACAATGGGTGTGGATTTCACTACAATGAGTGGATTCCATTACAATGGGTGTGGATTTCACTACAATGAGTGGATTCCATTACAATGGGTGTGGATTTCACTACAATGAGTGGATTCCATTACAATGAGTGTGGATTTCACTACAATGAGTGGATTCCATTACAATGAGTGTGGATTTCACTACAATGAGTGGATTCCATTACAATGGGTGTGGATTCCATAATAATGAGTGGATTCCATTACAATGAGTGTGGATTTCACTACAATGAGTGGATTCCATTACAATGGGTGTGGATTTCACTACAATGAGTGGATTAAATTACAATGGGTGTGGATTTCACTACAATGAGTGGATTCCATTACAATGAGTGTGGATTTCACTACAATGAGTGGATTCCATTACAATGAGTGTGGATTTCACTACAATGAGTGGATTCCATTACAATGAGTGTGGATTTCACTACAATGAGTGGATTCCATTACAATGGGTGTGGATTCCATAATAATGAGTGGATTCCATTACAATGAGTGTGGATTCCATAATAATGTGTGGATTCCATTACAATGGGTGTGGATTTCATAATAATGTGTGGATTCCATAATAATGTGTGGATTCCATAATAATGAGTGGATTCCATTACAATGGGTGTGGATTCCATAATAATGTGTGGATTCCATAATAATGTGTGGATTCCATTACAATGGGTGTGGATTCCATAATAATGTGTGGATTCCATAATAATGTGTGGATTCCATTACAATGGGTGTGGATTCCATAATAATGTGTATGAAATTCCAAATGAATGGCTTCATAAGATCAACGACTCACCCTTTCTGAATTACCATCCTGAACAATCCACTTCTGTAGATGCATCCCTGACAAGACATAAAATGGCCGCTCATCATCTCCCATCTCACCAGGAACAAGGGCCTGCAAAGACTGAACACAGACAAGGCAGTCACAGAACGGAACTACAAATAATCACATTCATAAAAAAAGTTGTGTAATAATTAAACAAGTCTTTTACAAGTCTTTGGCAAATCTATTAAAAACTAATGAGCAATTACAGGCTTCCCTTCACATGGAAACAAAGTTAATCACTCAAAGGGACTAATACACTAATAGAAAAAAAGAATGTGCAGGAATTGAGATAAGAGCTGTTATTTTGTGACTGCGAAAGCCATTGCTGACATTCTTAATCAACAGTATGATTTCAAATTAGCTGCTCTGGTGGACATACTGCAAGTCAGTTTGATGCCAAGTTAAGGTAAGGTAGATCAAATTACGCATTAAGGAACAACACATTACACATTAAGGAACAACAAATTACACATTAAGGTAGAACAAATTACACATTAAGGTAGAACAAATTACACATTCAGGTAGAACAAATTACACATTAAGGTAGATCAAATTACACATTAAGGTAGATCAAATTACACATTAAGGTAGAACAAATTACACATTAAGGCAGAACAAATTACACATTAAGGTAGATCAAATTACACATTAAGGTAGAACAAATTACACATTAAGGAACAACAAATTACACATTAAGGTAGAACAAATTACACATTAAGGTAGAACAAATTACTCATTAAGGTAGATCAAATTACACATTAAGGTAGATCAAATTACACATTAAGGTAGAACAAATTACACATTAAGGTAGAACAAATTACACATTAAGGTAGAACAAATTACACATTAAGGAACAACAAATTACACATTAAGGTAGAACAAATTACACATTAAGGTAGATCAAATTACACATTAAGGTAGAACAAATTACACATTAAGGTAGAACAAATTACACATTAAGGTAGAACAAATTACACATTAAGGTAGATCAAATTACACATTAAGGAACAACAAATTACACATTAAGGTAGATCAAATTACACATTAAGGTAGAACAAATTACACATTAAGGAACAACAAATTACACATTAAGGTAGAACAAATTACACATTAAGGAACAACAAATTACACATTAAGGTAGAACAAATTACACATTAAGGTAGATCAAATTACACATTAAGGTAGAACAAATTACACATTAAGGTAGATCAAATTACACATTAAGGTAGAACAAATTACACATTAAGGTAGATCAAATTACACATTAAGGTAGAACAAATTACACATTAAGGTAGATCAAATTACGCATTAAGGAACAACAAATTACACATTAAGGAACAACAAATTACACATTAAGGTAGAACAAATTACACATTAAGGTAGAACAAATTACACATTATAAGAAGATTTTTGGTGGATATACTACATATCAGGTTGGTGCCAAGTTATGGTAAAACAAAGTACACATCATAAGTAGATTTCTGGTGAAACCTGTATGTCATAATGATTGGGATTTTTAAGACAGCCATTGTGACAGTCATATTGGATGCAAGACTGGCACTATTTTCTTTTAAAACCAACTAACAATCATAAGAAGTCTACTAGTGAAATCCTAATATAACAATCCATTTGGAGTTGTGGAAATGACATTTACAAGATTGGTTAGGTGGTATGGCATTACACCACATCAGAATCGAAGTGTCTGTTTAGTGCATTCAATAAGATTATATGCTAGGATTCATTAAACATCACGAGTCTTCAATTCAAATATCATTTCAATTTAACTACCATTAAAGTGGAACATACATACAAATATTCACAATGGCTATTGTGGCAACCATATTGAAACTGAGATTAGCACCATTTTCATTTAGGATCAGCTAGGTATTATAAAAAGTCTTTTAGCAAATATTTCATCTTGACAAAATCATCCATTCAAGAGCAGCAATAACAAGATTTTCAGAATTGACATTGTTTAGTAGCCATAATAGATTTCAGTTCAGCACCATTTATTGATGACTAATTGGACATCAAAAGAAGTCTTTTGGTGAAAACCTGAAGTAAATATGACTTTCCATTCAGAAAGAGTAACAAAAGATTTTGAACAAACTAGACATAACCTTGACCATGAAAGGCAGACACCTCCCGTCAATTACATAAGCATATCTCTTTGAACTATGAAGTGCACACACTCCTTGTCAATTCTATATCTCTTTAATTATGAAATGCATACACTCCCTGTCAATTCCATATCTCTTTGACTATGAAGTGCACAAACTCCCTGTCAATTCCATGACCTTATCTCTTTAATTATGAAATGCACACAGTCCTTGTGAATTATATAACCATATCTCTTGGAGAGCACAAACTCCCTGTCAATTTGATAACCATACCTTTTCAACTGTGAAGTGCACACAATATCGGAGAATTACATATCTTTAATTATGAAATCCACACACTCCCTGTGAATTCCATATCTCTTTAATTATGAAATCCACACACTCCCTGTGAATTCCATATCTCTTTAATTATGAAATGCACACACTCCCTGTGAATTCCATATCTCTTTAATTATGAAATCCACACACTCCCTGTGAATTCCATATCTCTTTAATTATGAAATCCACACACTCCCTGTGAATTCCATATCTCTTTAATTATGAAATCCACACACTCCCTGTGAATTCCATATCTCTTTAATTATGAAGTGCACACATTCCCTGTCAATTCCACGACCATATCTCTTTAATTATAAAATGCACACAATTCCTGTAAATTATATAACCATAACGCTTTAACTATGAAGTGCACACAATTCCTGTAAAATAATCTGATATACCTTCGTGAACACCTTTAAATCTGACTAATTAAGAACACCTGCTTACCATGTTCAGCAAGTGCGATGATACTCTACAGAAGAAGGTTTATGACTTTTCTTAGAGATGCAGTTAATATAAAAAATACTGACATTTTTGAAAATAATAATATCCTTTTCTGCTTTTTGATTTAACAATATGTTTATATTTACCATATTTACTTTCTGACTACGTAGATTTCTTTTTGTGTGAGCCTCCTACTAACCAAAATTCTAAGTATGATATTAAAAGATGATCCATCCACCTAATTTAAATACATATAGTTTTCATTCCATTCCAATATAAACAATCTCTTGCTTAAATCGTATTTAAATGCATATAGTTTTCATTCCATCCCAATAAAAACAATCCCTTGCTTCGATCATATTCTTAATGTGACTCACAGCTCCAGTTGTGTGTCCAGGTTCAGATCCAAAGATAAGAGATGACATCCGACGACCAAATCCTGAGAACATACCTTGGGCTGCCTTTAGTGGGTGGTAAGAGATCTTGTTCTATAACAGAAATTAAAAATATATTACACTCCCACCATAACTAGTACCTCAGAAATAATGTTATGAACAGAGATTTTTCGGCTCAACATAAACATCTCAGTCAATCAACATGTCCTCAACTGGGATCATAATTTCTAGCTTAATTTTGCTAAAGTTTAAAATACTGCTTGACTGGGAAGCGTTCTCCCACCCACCAAATAAAGAATTTCTAATATGTCCCTGTAATAGCTCAAACTTGATGTTATAAAATCAAGAACGTTGTATAGTAAATTACTGAGAACAATGAACACTTTACCACAATACCCCATCCCACTTCAAATTATCTGCCTACAATAACAAACAAACGTCCAGGAGCTCTGGAAGATGAAACTAAAGTAAGTTTAAACACATTTCTATTTTGATTTGTATAGATAACATTTACAATTAGAAGAAAATTAGAAATAAATTAAAATGGAAGCATTCTTATATTGATTCTTTCCATATCCAGAGAACAGTAAACAAAATGGCAGAGTTAATTATATCACAGTACACTAATTCAGAAGCTGAATAATGCATATATCAAAATTTACGAAACATTCTCAAACAGGGTTCAAAACTAATGCATGTCCGTTAGTCCACGACTAATAGCTTTCCTCACAGACCAATAAATATGTTCCATCACAAGACAGCCTGACTAATAAAAAATGAATGCATGTAATTATTTTAAAGTTTGCTTTCCTGGTATGTTTTAAATGAATTTCATAACAGAAATGTGGACAAATAACTTGCTATTTTTAGTTATTGAATATGTTGTAACTCCCGTATGTAAATCCAGATTACCGAGCGCTTTATATTAAGCATTACAAATGGTGTGCAAAGCATTATTGACGCACTGACTAGGATCATAGTTAAACAAAGAAAGCAAAGAGAACAATGTGACGATTTATACAAGGTGTGAAAAATCCATACAAAAGGCAGAAGACTGACAATAATGAGGACAAGAGAGAAAGTGAAAAAAAGTATGATAAAGTAGGTACCGACTTTTCTAGAGAAGTGGAAATTTGGTCAGCCGTGGCTTAACTTTAACCTCAAAGTAAATACCATGTTTTGCTTCATCTGCAGAGAGCATTCAAAAACAGAGGATGAAAAAAAACAGCTCATTTGTAGTTGGCTGTTCCAATTTACGCACGAATAGATTTTGCTGTGGACTAGTATGTCTTTTGTCCTGTTAGTCTGCTTGACGAGTTAATAAAAAAAGTTAGTTTTGAACCATCTGCATTATTGCAAGAAAAGAGCTTGAATAAAGAAAATTGAAGAAATTAAAACAACATGTGCAATGATTGTCACGGAATTGTGTATGACTGGTATCAATATGTATATGTGGTCAAAAATGTACTCTGATTTCGCTACTGTGTACAGCCTTACCGAGGGTGGTTTATTCATTATTGGCTTTTAGTTATTTTGAAATGGTGAGTTAAAACTCAGCTCATGCTGCATGTGCAGCATGTGCGAATTGCCTGCAGTTTAAAAGTACCTAGCTGCACATATTGGTCACAGCTAGGGGTATATATATATATATATATATATATATATATATATATATATACATATATAGACAAAATTCTAAGCAGATATCACATTACGATCCAGTCACAACATATATGAATATAAAAGTACTTTACCGCGTCAAATGTATTACACATTTGGTTGTGTTTAATTTTAGCTGAGTGGGGTCCGTGGATGACCATGGGGTACATGAGTGACCGTGGGGCTTGTCAATGCTGCCTTTGTTGTGGTGCCATGTTGTAGTGAACGTGTGCTGACCGTGTGTGGGTCTTGTCTATGCTGCCCGTGTGTGGTGCATTGTAGGGTACCTTGTGTATGTTTGTTTTTGTGTAAGCTGCCTTTGTGTATGCTTCGTTATATATAGGTATTACATATAATTGGGTGATGTGAAGGTCACAGAACTGTTAGGTTATTGTGACGTAAACGCTGTGTTTTGGTGACGATGGTTCGGAAGAGTGTACTGGTGTCCTAAAATCGAAGGACCAAGGCTTCGTGACCATCGTCTCTGTGTAATGTAAAGGGCTCCCGAGGGATCTTACAAACAGATGGGGGAGTGGACCATGCATGGTGACTCCACCACCACTGACTAGAGAGGGTGGAACTGGATATACATCTTCAACGTCAAAAAAAAGTGAAGATTAATCAAGTGAAGTGAAGATTAATCAAGCTTTCAGACCAAGGGAGATAACAGTTTACCTGGCCAGGAACAGGAGTCAGCATAACCAAGGAACTTGTGGTGGTGCCCAACAAACATCCATAGGGCTAAGAAGAAAAATAGAAAAAGATAAAGTTTAAAAACAATTCACATATTCATAATGCAATGGAATGTGTGCACAGAATTGCTAGAGAGCAGTGATACTGTTCTTTAATGCAGAAGTTTTACATAAATTACAGGAAACTAATATTGCACATTATGGACTTCAAATATAGCATAATAACATCAGGAAATTCACTAAAGTCAATAAGCACACCAAAAAAAGAAAGAGAACTCCCATCTTTGAGCCCTCTGCACATGTGATTTAACCAATTAAAAGGACATTTTTAACATAGCTAGGTATCCGGCTAAACAAAAAACTTGGCAGCAGATGTATTTTGATGTCTTCAGAAGCAACCTCCAAAATGCATATCCTACTACTTCAGGTAAAAATGGCAAAAACCTCAGAGACTGAATGAGTTAATGGCATAATTATACAGTGTAAAGTTCTGCTATCTGCATGTTACAGTACAGCCACTGTGTATGTTTTAACAGTACAGCCACTGTGTATGTTATTACAGTACAGCCACTGTGTATGTTATTACAGTACAGCCACTGTGTATGTTTGATGCTGCATAATAAAATAAATATGGAGTTTCATCAAACTTGCATGATGACTATGCTGTACTTTTCTTAGTGCACTGTATAATAACTTGCTTTTATCAAAGTGTGTGTGTGTGTGACTTTGATTTTTAATATAGATTTAACAATCTGAGTCATATCACTATTGTGTTTGCAGTGTGGTCATTCATAGTAAGGCTGAGGCATCTTGCCACAGACATGTAGCATCATGTCCCACCCCATCACATTATCCTTACACCAGGCAGACCAGTCCTAACACTAACCTCTAAATGCTAAATGTTGCTGCTAATACCATTTGTACAAGTATCTGGTATGATTCTACTGTGGTATGAACCTGTGACCTCCTGCATTCAAGGTAGATGCTCTAACTACTAGGCCAATGGCGCTCAAAATCAGGATCAAGAAAATGAGAAAAGTAACTACTCTCTTGAAATGAAGAATGGGAAAATTTACTTCTCTCTCCAAATGGAGAAGCAAGACAGTACTTGGAAGATGTGGAGAAGAAGTAGAGTACAAAATATTTTCATTCACATATCTATATTAATTTACAATACCAGTAGACATTACTGTTGTCAACAGAAATAAATATTTTGAAATGATATACATCAACTTGCTCTACCCACGTTTTGAAATTAAAAGACTGCCTAATGTTGCTGTTAAATCAAACATTCCATTTCACCATTTTCAGGTACAACATATACATATATCCTAGATGAATTTTTAAAGGCAGCATTGTCATAAAAGCTTTACAAAAAATTAACTATTGTTCTTTTGTTTATTTCAACATAAGCTTCTCTCTCAACAGTTTCTCTGCATATTTCCAAACATCGCCTATACATTTTCATTAATTAATAGAGATGCAATATTTTGTATATCTTTGATATGACCTTACAAAAAAACTGTTAACATCTGGCAATTCCACTACCTTTTCTTTCAAATAAAACTATTTTGGTTAGTGATGATATACTCCAACTAATCAAGGTGCCCCATAAACATGGTTCCCACACTTTTTTAAAGAAAAATTTCCAGGTCTTTTCCAGGTTTTTTCCAGGATAAAATTCAGTTTTTCAAGGTTCATTTATGACCAATACAAAATGAAATTAAAGAACATTTTAGCTTAGAATTTTTTTTAAATTCAAATTAAATGCTGTTTCTATTCCAAGTCTCTTCTATATCATTTAAATGAGGCAAATAACCATGTACCAAACCACAAAATGTTTCACAAGAAACAGATATTACTTCTGAAAATCACAAGTCTAATGTAACTGTTTACAATGTACAGACTGAAACTGCACTGCATTATGTTGGTATGGGAAATCTAACAGAATGAACAACAGCAACTAGTTTTGTTTTCCTTTCAAACTTTTAATTCTAAAGAAATTAGTAAACACTTTAAGTTTATGTGCATGATATTACAACAAATGGAAAATTAAATATCAGTAGTTATATACTGGCTGATTGAGATTGACTGTAAAATGTTGACAGACAAGATGTTTTATAACATGCATGCATCTTTTATATGAGAAAGTAATTCCCTCAAGTTCATGTTCAAGCTAGAACTCTGTTGGGGATTATAGCCAAACAGTCTTAAATGTTATTAAGCAGATGCACTTTTTCAATGAATTCTTTCTTTGCAACTTCCAGTTCCTCCTCTTTGTCCATTGCTCTTCTACGCAGAGTATTGGCTTTTGTTATGTGAGCAAAGCTACGTAATTCTTCAGCTTTATCTGAAGCTTTGTTTGCATCTGTAAACAAGAACTTAATGTCCAATTCCAGCATTTTTATCTTTTTTCCTAATGTTCCAACTTCTTCTTCCATGAGTTTTCTCTTCATACATTTCTTTTCCCTTTCCTTCTCTGTCTTTTGAGCTTCTAAATGAGTGTGGTACTTTTGCCTGGCACTCTGTGCTGACTGTAAGAGTTCCTTTGACACCACTAATCCCTTCAATCCTCCAACACTCTTTATATGGTCCTTTATTACTCTGCGTGCAATCAATCTATTTTCTGAAAGATTTTGTGTACTAACTTCTTTGTTCACAGAAAATCCACGTTCTACACTAGCCTGGCCATGTGACAAAAGTAGAAGCACACGGACTACATTCCAAACCCTACTATACATCTCCTTGCCTGCCATACTGTTATAGAACAGTTCGTCTACCCTGTCTTCAGTTTTTCTAAATTTCTTGAACTCTGGCAGATGCTGTGCCTCTTGTACAAATTTTTTATACTCCTCTTTTATTTGATCACACTCATTTATATCAACTCTTTGACATGAGTGAAGAATGTTCAGTACTCTTCTGAATTTGTCAATACAATGGTCCTGGCCTTTGCATATAAGATTAGGATCTATACATGACAAACTTCTAACCAAGGTGTAGGCTAGGGGGCACTTTTCTTTCAGTTTATGTACAAATGTACAAAGCAATTCTTTACACTGTGTCCTAAAAGAAAGAATGGCCTTCTCACTTGCTTCTTTTTCTGCTAGTAACTTCCTAACTTCCATATCTGCAACAAATCCTATATCAATATGCTGATACCCTTTGTGGTTGTTTTTGTCTGTAACATCAACATTACAGAGTTTGTTTGGTGAGGAAGCTGTCTCCATTACACTCTGTTTGACAAATCTCTCCAATGTTGTTCTCATTAAAGCCTCCAAGTCTTTTGCAAGAAAAGGTATCATAGGTTTGTCAGTTTGATACACTTTCAAAAAGTTTTCTACAGGTTTTGCTACAGACACAATGAATGCTAGTTTTGCTCTTGCAAACTTATCTTTGCTCCATTCCTTTACTGTACTAAAAGATTTAGTTCCAGGATCTTTGATTTCTTTCTTCTCAACACTCTCTACATACTGCTTAACATATGGGTAGATTTCCATTGCACGCTCACAAACTTTCACATTCTCTACCCAACGGTGTGCACAAAAAGGCAATGGGTATAAATTCTGCTTGGTGACAGATTCATAGTCATCTCTCCTAGCAGGCACATCATCCCAGAGCATGTACAGTGCTGACAGCTTATGGGATATATCCCATCCAGTCTTAGAGATTCCAGCTCTGAATGCAGTGTGTATTGTATGAAGGCCACATGAGCCTATGTTAAGCAGTTTACTGCAGTATTCCAACTCCAATTTCTTTTGCAATTTATTGAATGCAGCCCAGTTAACATTAGGTCCATCCATTGACAATTGGATTAGATTCTTAAATCCAATTTTATTCTCCACACTTTTCTCAAAACTCTGCACAAGATCAACAGCTGCTGCATGACCTAGAAAATCTGATGTGTAGAACCTGCTTTGCACATGATCCCTCTCCCAGAATCTAAGTAAAATATCCAATTGCTTTTTCTGTAATTCTCTGTTCAAGGACTCATCGAAAAGCATCACAAATGGTTCATCTTTTACTTTCGTTTCCAGCAAAGTACTTAAGTATGGTGCAATTCCAAAACATGTGACATACATAGATTTTGTCTCTCCACAACTCATACTCTTGGCAATGACAGAATCTGGAAACATCTGTTGAAATGTGTATGATGTTTCTTCATTTGATGAAAATGAATAATTAGAAGCTACAGTTTTTAAACACCACCACACTTCTGCATTAAGAGTCTCAGATTTAGTGATATATGATGAAAGTGATACTGCAGACTGTGATGATGACATTGTAGTATCTGAAGGCATGGTTGTCACTGCAGATGTGGTGGCTGGCGTAGTGGAGTGAATCTTGTGTGAATGCATGAAGACTTGGATGCTTCCTGAATGTAACCCAACTTCCTTCTCCTTATGTTTCTTTCCTTTTGAATGAGAAGTTATAGCAGTCTTGCCCATTGATGTTAAATCAATGGACTTGTTACACAGTTTGCACAATGCTGTGTGTAAGTTACTTTTATCCTTTCTAATCCAGGACTTGAAACCATCCTCAGTCAGCCACTGGTCCTGAAATTTACACCCAGGCATTATCTGAAAACAAATGAATTCCTTCACATGTACCATTTGCAGCAGAGATATTTAGATACATCTGATTCCCCCAAAACAGAAAGAAACTACCAAATTATTATTTTTAATAATTTTATCTTCTTTAGAAAATTTATCTTTATACAAAATCAAGATTAATCCTGCATTAATCTGTGCCAATAAAAAAAAAAAACTCTGTAAAAAAGAATATTTTTCAAACATTCTAAGCACCTTTAGTGGATTAGTTTAAAATCCATCTCTTGAAAAAGAAAATAAGTTAATGATTAAAACTGACAAAAAGCCCTTCAAAAAGTATATATCATGACCATCCTACTAGATTGAATTGCTTGAAAATCCACTCGTGTCTGCTTATAATCTGATAAAGCAGTCACCAAACCTCTTCTGATTACTAACATTGACTGCAAACTATAATTAAAGAATTAATGCAGATATTTCAAGCTATACCTCAAACGGAATAACAATTTAGTGCCAATGTTTAGCTCGGACATTCAACATTGGATACTTACGTCAAGAATTTGATGAACTACATTCCCGCCAAACTACTCTACAAATGCATCCACTTAATATGCAACTTTAATACACTGAATGGAATGCTGCTCTCTAATTGGTCCACCAAAATGAGGCTATCGGTTGATACAGTTGACAGGGCCAAGTAAAATTCACCGCAAAGGTGTCCAAGGTTACTACTGACAATAATGGCTAATTTCGCATGCAAAAGCACCAAATTAAAAGCTTTAACAGGACATTTTCAGTAACTTTATAAATCAGAACAAACACTGCAGAGCTGTTTCTTTTATTTCAAAAACTTACAGAGATCACGTACTGCAGTCATGATGCTGGCTTGTTGAGATGATAGACTGGTCTTCAAGTCTTCTACGTAATATAAAAATATACCAATCTGTAGTGGTACATCGAAAAACCAGTCTAATAGATCAATCTAATCGACCGAGTGCTTGGATTGACTGAACAAATGTGTCAGGCAAGCAACTAATTGATCCATACCGCAACCTTCGAAATTTCCGGTACCGTAATAACTCGAAAAAATATAATTTCACCAGCTGTTCAATTACAATTTCCACTTGATTATGTGATTTTTTTCTGTAATGAAGTGGTTACATAAAAATTCCCGGCTATTTCCCGACTTTCGTCAATATTTGCAAAATTCCCGGGCTTTTCACGGTCAGGATTTTTTTGCCATTTCTCCCGACTTTTTCCCGATTTCCCGGTAGCGTGGGAACCCTGCATAAAACAACCCATGCAAGGTGAGTGGATGATTATGTAATGGGTTATTTTTTTAAAATTACGTTCATTAATACAGCTGCAAACGTGACCAACTGCAAGTTGACTGATAAAAGCGTCCCTGTACACCTTACATACTTAGTATCACCTTATGAATTTGTTACACACTTAGTATCACCTTATGAATTTGTTACATACTTAGTATTACTTGAATCTTAGGGAATACTCATCCATGTGGTAAACCTAGATCTGCTACCCAAGATCTGTGTTAAATGAGAAACTGTCATAGGGAGAAAAATGGGTAGGACTCAAATCCACGTTTCACTGGGAATCTTCTAGGGTTAATATTAAGTTATCCTTTTTGGCTAAAGTTAAAACATTCCTCTGAGTTAATGTGTAATTAATATGTAATACTGTGGCAGCACTAAGTATCATGAAGTACCACTAAGGCCCCAAGACACAAATGTAAAGATCCAATGAAAAATTAGCAATGTTTTCAAATCATTGAAGCATCAGGTGTTTTACTGTCATCATGGTTTTCCTCCTATTTTTTATTTGGGAAATATGCTTAAGTTAATACAAAGTTAAATATACAAATTTTGACAGGCAAATCCAAAATTAACAACCCACTAAATGTTAAATTTTTTCAAAAATAATAAACCACAAAAATTGAGACACTTGAAAACAAATGATATTACCATACATATTTTTTAAATTTGATACAACAAATGTCCTGCAATCAATAATACAAATTGATGTTAATAATATCAAGGTAATGTTAGAAAATACGAAATAATTCATTTATATACCAGAAGCGTGACAAATTATATTGAGAATTCAAATTGATTGATACAAGTTCTTTCACAGATATAATATCATCATCAGATGAGACGCCAAGTACTTACTGCAATTAATTCTCTTTGATTTCTGTCCACCATTTTTACCTTCCTGTCATCACAGCTGATTATGTTTTACTTTATAAAGTGTTACTTCCAATTATCTATATCAGTGTCACTCAAACACTGTCCATCTTCTCAAAACAAAGGTAAAGTCTATTTCAATTATCATCCAACACAGCCCTTACAACTTTTCACAAGAATAATGCTAACTGGTCAGCAAGTTAGGCAGATTTCAGGTTTAATATCAAACCCTGGATTACTGGTCAAAGCAAAATCCTTGATACGAGTTACTATACCACCAAAAAGAAATAATGAATAGTTAATGATATGTGTAAATTAATTATGATATGTGTAAATTCCAGTGGATGTTCATGGAGGCCTCTTGATAGTAAAAGTGAAAGTTTAAACTCTGGGTGGATTATGGGTTGCCAACTACTGCAATCAGGGAAGATATTCTGTAACAGCTGCTTCCCTATGAGTATATGAGATATAGAAAGCAAGACATTTTGATGTGTACAGGCGGGCTGAATTCAGGAGGTAGCAAAAGTTATACTTTATATCATGTGATTGGGTTTTGTATTTGAGAAGAAATTAACTTACTGGAAAGTAGACAACACATTTACATTCCTCCCCTTTTAGTTCTGCACTAATCTCAACTGAGGAGGCTTCATATGCAATGTTGGGCCAGTATCTAACAACGCCCTCTGGTGACACAGCGATACAGGCTGCTGATTGAGCATCATCATCTCGAGGGATGACACAAACCCGGTCAGCATTGTGTGCCAGATCACTAGGAGGCAAAGTCAGCTCCTTACACAGTACATTCTGAAATGAAAGTAGAAAAATAAATGTACTTTGTTCTTTTCAAAATACTGTGAATTTGTTTACTTTAGTGGGTATTAATTTTAGTGGCTTGGCAAAAGATTACATTTCTGTTGTGCTTACATCCATGAAAGAGGAAAGAAACCTCTTGTTTCCAAAGAAGGATATTTGTTCTTTGTGTTTTGTAGCACGAAATTTTTTTTAACCCACCAAAATAACAGTGAATGCATTAGTATACTAATACATAGTTCCTCCATACAATTTCCTTAAAACATGAAAATTTATGTCTTTAAAATACCAGCAAAGTTCATAATTTCAAAAAAATAACAAAGAAGTCCAACTTTATCTGTTTTACCATATTAATATTGAGTTTCATCTGTAAGAAATTTACAGTAACAGCTAATTGTGCAAGCTTCAACCCATAATAAGCAAATTGCCAAGAAATAAATGTTTTTTCTTGCAGCCATCATAGTCAAAATAGGACCTGATCCCAATTTAAATGAGAACAAATCCAGATACTTCTAGAAATAGGGCAAACCCTTAAAAAACTACATTTTCTAAAGTATTTAATCCATAACTGTCGCACTATACTGCTAGCACTCTCTGTCTACCCATGTAAGAAAGTGGAGTTTTGATTGGCCAATGAGGGCATGAATGAAAATCCAAAACCATGCCTCAATGCCATGGGTAAATGTTGAAAGCTGATGTTTACCATTAGTATTAATGCCTCTTCCACATTTAAATAAAATATTTTTGAGTAAACAAATGAAATCTGCATTGCTGATTCATAGCGCCACTTGATGAAAATATCAACTTATATAAATGAGAAAGCTTCTATATCGTACCATATGCAAATGCATTTAATGATTCAAATTCAAAATAGAACATGGGAAATTCCATAAAAATGCAATGGGCTGCTGCTATCTCTGTAGAGAAAATCATGGAATCCAGAATATCAGATCATTTACTTGAAGACCTTGCCAATTATCATGAATAACTGTTTAATAAGCAAAATAAGAACAAACAAAGTAACAAATAACACACACAGTAATAACAAAGATTGCCAATTCTGAAGCCCAACTTGGAGAGGCATCTATTTATAGCACACTCACCTGGATCTTAAGAAAAAATATTCCATGTATTAAATGTTGAGACTGACAATTTTAAATATGCAGGTGAATAGTTAACAGAAACTTTGAATGCATATAATCAAAACCATTTAACTGCAATATATATTATAAACTACTTCATCAAATTTTGTTTTTACCATTTTTATTGTTGACATTACTTTGACAAGTCTGCATGCACTGCACCATTCTGGTGGTGAAATACAGCACTTTCTGGTCAATAAAACACAAGAGTGTGGACACATTAAGAATATTAATAAAAGCGATGTTTTCTTTAAAAAAAAAATACTTTTAAACAATTTAACTGTATAAAAGACTAAATGCCTGATACTTTATTTATTAAAATAATTTTAATTAAATTTTTCCCACATACAGTAAAACCTGTCATTTCCGACCACAATCGTAATGCACGGATCGATTTTACTATATAAACGCTCTGTTATGAACGACCACCAGCTGAACGCGACCAGCGACCGTGATTTCTTGGCAAAATATGCATTTTGACACTGCTATGAACGACCGCATCGCCAAAAAGACAAAAAAAAAAACAACACTGATTGTAACTTAATCTTTTGTAAACACTTGAGCTCGGGATAAATGTAGTATGCAAAGAAAGTGCACTTTAAATAACATTATAGTTGAACAACCATATATCGAGATAAACACCTCTAACCATCATTTAATCCTTTGTGACAAAGACTGCATAAATAGTAAAGATTGCTCCAATAAAGTATTTAGAAAAATTTGTCTTGCGACCACTTTTGTGAAATTTACAACTCCAGCATACAGTGTCATTTGTAAACTGCAGTAAACCAGACTAAAGTACATGTCACTAACCGCCATTGTAGTGCCGAAGGCATGTGAATAGCCAGTAAGGGTAACATCAGAGGGAGTAATGATGAATATACACAGTCAATTTAGAGGTGTGTTTTTTCTTTATCTTTATGAAAACTCACAAAATGCAGGTAGTCCTTATGTCCCAGTTGAGAAATCATTTCAAAGGGCTTCAGTGTAGGTTTGAGTATATCGTTTGTCTTTCCAGTTAACCATAATGCCTGGAGGGTGAACGAGCTCATTATCTTTAATACTAGTAAGTAATAATCATTTCCGGATTTTTTTAAAATTATTTTTTATTTCTTTTGTTAGTGTTTCACAAACAGATGGTTGCAACCTTTGTTTATCGAGCTATAACGCTGTTGATTTAAATAAACTTCATCTCAGAATAAATGTACGGTATTGTTTATGTCTTTTGGTTTCATTCATTGGTGCATAATATACATTTATTCCACATTTCCCCAAAACCTGATTAAACTGATAGTCTTTATAACGTCAACACTAATAACAATGGCAGGACTTCCGCTGAAAAAAAAGAAAAATTTCAACACTGGAGGAAAGGATTAATGTTATTGAAAGAAATAAAAAAGGGAAGACCGCATCGCAAAATAGCAGTCAGCTTAAGCGCCGGCAAAATGCAAGTTCAAAATTTAATCAAAGACAAAAAGTTTGCTTCTTTGCTCAGAAATAGAGATACATGTTCAGACCAAACAGCTGAGTAAAGCATGTCAACAAAAAAGTATAAAAATATTTCTTGAAAAAAACATGTGAATAAGCATATAGAATAAGATATATACATCATATCTAACTGTTAATTTTTTTGTCTATATTAATGTGAAGTTGAAATATACATTTTATTCTAGTTGTTTGATAGATGTATATCTTTATTAAATAAAGATATTTTGAGAGGAATGCATGCAATATTTAACAAGATTTATGAATAAAGGATATGATACATGTACAGTGAGTATGGGTATTATTTATTTTTCAACAATGCTAACTATTGACCCTGAAACCAGTCCATTTTCACACACCTCTTATGAGACCACCTGTCTTGAGAGACCACTTTTGGTTGGCAGAAGGGGAAACTCATAACAGGTTTTACTGTATATAACAAGTTGATATTTCTACAGAAGACATTTTCTTCTCACAGTACAACTTGTAATCAAGCAAAACATGGATATGTATCAGGACCTGTGTATCATAATATGTATAAAATAATGACTGTGCCATATTTTAACACCCTGCCTTATCCTTGCTCTCCCTTCAGCAAGATCAGGTCAACTATAACTGCATATCCCTCCAAAGTCTAAGCAATGAAAAAGTACAAAAAAAATTACATACACACTATCTTTACATTTAAAGAAGACTCTGCCCATCAATTAAAGCCATATGCATACATGCCAACCCCTGATGAGGAAAAAGCATAATTCATGTGGTCAAAAAGCATAATCCCACACATAACATGCTAAAATTTTTAATGAACAATGATTTATTTGCCCCTCTAGTCTTTTAACATTCTTTACTGTTTCAAGTTTTCATATGTAGCACTTTTAGCTTTACACACATTGACTAGAATCCATCTGAAGACTTTTAGTGCCAAATATTAAAATTCGTTCCACATGGCCTGTAATAGACGTCACATGATGCTTCTCATGTCTTCATTTTTGGACGATTTAGCTTTTTTTTTGTTTATATTTGCCTTTTTATAATCTATCTGTGAAATTATTTGAAAGGAGATATTTTTGCTCTCATATGTGTAAACTAAAATAAAATATACTTTTTAGCACCAAATACCTTCTGACTGGTTCTCCACCAATTATGAATCACAACAATAACAAAATCTGTGCATAAAGATATAAATTAGAAAATCAGTCTGTTCTCTCCAAACTAAGCCATACTGCTACTAAAAATAGAATACAAGGGCAAAAGTTTCTATAAATAGAACATGATACTGTAGGAAAGTTCACAGACAAGTGTACTCTTATAATGTAGTCACGTGGAAGCCATCTTTTCTAATATACAATCTGTGGGATTAATTGAATGATAATAAAAACGAGAAAACAAATAAGTGAATTATTGGGAAGGTGGCCATATCGAAAAAGTTTAATCTATATATGGTTACGCGTAAGGCGTAATTTAGTGAAAAAAAGCATAATGATTACGCCAAATTCTAAATTAACTAACCCTTCCACTGGTGCCTGCTTTGTAACGCCATACAAACAGCTTTCTGCCTCCCACCAGCCACGCCCATCCAGTTGGGTCAAGCTTCACTGAAATTTCTGTGTTTCCTGCAATGCACGATTGTGTGTACAAGTAAAATAGTAGCCCTTCAGTTTAACAGTAAGAAACAAAATGTTTGTCTCATTTAATTATTCAAGTTGCAAATCAAGAAATTTTGTACAAGATACTTTTTACATTTCTTTAATTCGAAGAAAAACTCCAGAAGAATGATAAGAAATTTGCTTGCATAAATATAAATTGCCTCCACTGCAATCCACTTATATTCCTACATGGAGCTTACCCAGCAGTAACAAGAAAAGGGCAATAATTTTTTACAACATAATGATATAACAAACATTTATCAACATATGTGTGTTATATACTAAGCTTCAAAGCAATCTTCAGCCAATTGCATAAACATGATGTGTTTATAAAATTCTGTCTTACATTGTATTTAGCCATAGAAGATGGTGGATAGTAAATCAAACAAAATGGTGGCAACAATGTCATTAATCAATATGCACATTTTAAAATTATTACCATAGCATGTGAAATTAGTTGTACTCAAATTTCTGTTTCTGTCACACATGCAAAATATATCAGTTTCATGTACAAAAATAAAAGCACTATGATTGGTTAATATTTGCTTCTTTACAAGATGATTATTGCATTTCCCAAGTTTCATACTACTCCACTGAAATCTGTATTAAAATACTTAAGCAGATGAGGGCAATAACTCTGATAAATGTTATTTTGATGCCAGGCAAAAGTTTACCTTACAATGAATTGGCATCAACACCTCTCCGATTTCCTCCCAATAAAATCCAATGCTACTCTACCAAAATGGTGAATCTTAAATGGTTTTAAGATACAAAAGTTATTTTTATAAGTGTAAAACTGTAGAAAATGGTTTAAAATTAGTTTTTGTGCTGACTTTGCATTATAGTTGCAGTTTCAGGTCACTCAAGTCAAGAAAGAATTCAATTTGCCTTAAAGTTTGGATCCAGTGTAACCCAAATGTACCATAAACATTGACCAGAAGTTCATTTCTCTGTATTCTTCCTTTTAAGTGGACAAAAGGGAAAACCCATTGCCTTTGTTTGGGTCCAACTGATCATACAATTACTATCCTAAATACACTCACTGAAATGAAATAATTGATGCAGGAGGTTGTGGTTTCAATCTCCAGTCATACCAAAGACTTACAAAACGTACTAACATCTGCCTCACTAGGCACTTAGCATTAAGAGGCTAGTGTTAGGACTGGTCGACCTGGTGTCAGGATAACGTGACTGGGTGGAACATCATGCTACATGTCACAGTGTAGACAATATAGTGATATAACTGAATTTTTCTAAAGCTACATTAAAAATCCAAAATCAAATAAACACAAATTAAAAATCCAAATCACACAAACACATTACTTTTTAAACATTTTCATCAAAATTTTTATTAGAGCTGTACAGATGTCACTTTTTGCCAATTATGTTGATACCGCGTATGGCCGATTATTAAAATTGCCGACACCAATTATGAGATCGATTATTTCATTATCACGGTATATATACTCATTTATAAGCTTAATAATTTAGGAAGAAATAAAGGCCTGGAAGACGGGGTGGGGTCGGCTTATCTGCGGGCTAATGTATAAACTTTACCATTTTTAGGTCTTTTTGACGACTACCATTTTTAGGTCTTTTTTTCCGTGTCTTAAGACACAGGCATGTTAAAAAAGTAACTTTCGGTGAACGGACAATTATTAAACTGTTATAAAATAATATGATTGATTTTGTTATTTTTTTGCATGTGCATATTTTCTGATTTCTCCAGCACGAAATTAAAAAAAGGTAAATACAGACTTCATAATTTGTGGGCCGGGGAGACCATGTACTATAATGTACAGTAATTACACAGTGCAAAGCTTGCCTAGCGCCACTTAAATCCATATTTATTCCCAAACATATTGGATGCAGATTTTGCTTTATTCATTGTTTCGACCAAATTGCATTCTTCTAGATAACATTTCAGATAGTCCTTAATAGCTGTTTCATTTACAATGAACAAGGCATATAACCATCATAATTTACATGCTCACGAACAGGGGTAATAATAAAAGCTAAAATTCTCATAGATCGACTAAGATCAAGATCAATCAATATTAGTTTTGTCTTTTGGCTGAACAACCACCATAACTTCCCACACAATCGAAAGCTTGATGTTGCTGTGTCTCCTCTGATGATAGTCTGTGAATTTCTCTATAGTTTTGCGACAGCAGTACAGGTCAGTTAATCATTAAAATGCCTGAAACTGGCTTGTGACAAGAGGAATTTTGAACACTAACTATACCAGTACATTGATGGAGAGGCGTAGCTAGATTGTTTGCAGCCCGGGGACAAGATTCATTTTTACGTACCCGGGTTCTTCCTCCACCAATAATACTGGCCACCATGTATAGCCTATCGTGTGCTGAAAAATGGTGTTAAACTCTACAACAACATTTAACAATGGTAATTAACATTGGTATATACAGTCTAAAAATGCCAGATGTTAACTCGTGTAAGTTTCTTTCGTGGGAATGGCATTGGAGTTAAGCATTCGTAGTGTGACATTCTATTTAGTGATAATGCAAATTCATTATAGAAAAGTAATTATTTCGTCCCAACAATAATTCACAGGTGATGCAACAGAACATATAGGACTTTTCTTGTTTATAAGAAAATGAAAATCGAGGACATAATGTAATAATTGGGAGTTCTCAACAAAAATCAGCGGTAGTTTACAGCAAGTGTGTTAAAACAGTAGTTACTTTTAGGAATATATTGTCTTTCAATTAATCCCCAAATCAAATGTTTATTCTTTAGTTTCCACTATTTTAATTCTGTTTTAAAATTCAAGCCATATCAAGATGAATGTTATAATTGAAATTATATTTTGGAATTTTATTTGCATCGGCACCGATTATTTCTGCTGATACTGATTATACCGATTGTTCTAATAATTGGCCCGATTACGAGTAAGTCGATTAATCGGCAAAGCTCTAACTTTTCTCCCAAAAAAATAGAATTCTTTCAATATCCAAATTATTTTTATTAACATTAATAGACTTTTGGCACAAATTCTTAAATTTAAAGCCAAATACCTTTTACATTTGTATTTTGCACTTACTATCCAGTATTGAACAATGTATGGTGTACGCACTCAGAAGTTCATCCACATTACTTGCCAGTGTAGTGGGTACAAATTGTTATTCAAACTATATAATCCTCATGAAATATATTTCTGTAGTAACCAATATTACATCAAATTCAGTTTTGTTTGGAACTATAACACATATCTATTTTAGAAAGGACAACAAAAAAGGAGTAGCAAAACATTTATAGTTTGTAAAGTATAGTACAGTCAAACCTGTCAATAGCAGACACCCATGGGAAAAGGCAAAACTGTTTTTTTTTTTTACAATGGGTACCTATGAACACAGGTTCACCTTTAAAATAGGTTTTTGAATAAATGCCATACACCAAATACCATTTTCAATTTATCATCATCATTATTATAATTATTACAATTACTGTTATTATTATATTATCAAGATAGCTCTGTGTGCACTATTCAACAAAATTATAATATATGGGTACATGTTGTTCTCTTCCAATGAAAGTTCCATACAAGGTTATTGTATCCTGCATGCTTTGATCCATTAAATAAATTAAATCATCACCGACTTAAAATAATCATCAATTTTAGTTTGCTATGTGCACCAAGACAATATATTAATCTCAACAATGATTCACTTTACCTATGACTAACATTGAGGACTGACTCTCTGGTGACTAACCTTTATTCACTAAAAAATGCTGTTCATGCTTTAGAATATCCAGATATGCAAAATGCTCATTGAGATTAAGCTATATACGGAAATTCTTTGTCATCCATGAAATGAAACTTCAGTAGTCTCTACAGAAAAGTTTAAATACTGAATGGCTCCAGACCCTAATAAAAAGGGATGTAACTCATTTCTCTTCGCAAAGACCAAGTTTTAAATACACAGGCAAATAGAGGAAGATACTGAAATATACTAGTTACAATGGCACAAATGGGGACTTCCATTTCTGCTCTGATAACATGAATCACCTTACCATCAAGGGAATTGCTTCAACCCTCAATCGTAATGATAAAAACTGCCTTGCCATCGAATTTGACATGTTGACACCTTTATGATTTAGTCATAAGGATTCCAGTACAAGCAAGATAAGAAATGCCTGCACATTGATTCATCTTATATTCCTGTATTTAAACTATGACTTCCTAATGAAGCAAAACTTTAGTTTGCATAAATGGATCGGTCATCTTACATACATGCCAGTGACCAGTGACTGCTATGGCAAGGAGAAACCACGGTTTGGCTAGAAAAACACCTCACCACTGACCATGCAAGGCAGCAGGTGATCATTACATACATCTATATCTGAAATAAGCCAGGGGAAATTTTAACATCTGTTAAGAACAGGTGATTGCTGAGTAACGGCAACCATTCAAACGGGTTTGACTGTACTAATTTGGGAAAATATAGCCAATTCCAATTCTAGCTACTTCTAATGGGAATATAGTACAAATGTGCAGACGTACTATCTGTGAAGGTAAGGATCTCTGTAATGAGAACGGGCAGCGGTGTCCCATACTTTTCAACACGGTGACTGTGAGTCTCTTCTAACAGCTGAGATGTCTGCACAAGTGATCTTCTACTGTGGCTTTTGCTGAAAAAGATTTCCTGTACTCATCAAAGCTTATCAAAAGAAAGAACATACTGTAATTCATGCATATGATTCCTCATATATATATATATATATTTGTGCACCTGCCCGTCTTGAATTGTGTTCTTGTGCCCTTAAATCTAGCGATGCGTCGTCATAGGACATGTATGAGGAGGCCATTCTTTTCAAGATCAAGATCAAGATCGAGAGAGAGAGAGAGAGAGAGAGAGAGAGAGACATACACAAATAGCTATGATATGAAAAAATACCCCAAAAGATTTAATACTCTGGGCTATTAAAGATGACAAAGCCTGATAGTTGTACATGTACATTAGGATTCTTGCCAAGGAATTAAACATACATGTAACATACATGTAACATGTTGAATACAGGTACCATTATCTTTCATTGTTCAATAGGTGATGCACAAGCATTCACAGAACTTATAAGATCAATTTTACCATTTCTCTAACATTAGTTCTGTACAAATTATCGTAGTTAGTTATTGTACATTAGTTCTGTACAAACTATTGTAGTTAGTTAATGTACATTAGTTCTGTACAAACTATTGTAGTTAGTTAATGTACATTAGTTCTGTACAAACTATTGTAGTTAGTTATTGTACATTAGTTCTGTACAAACTATCGTAGTTAGTTATTGTACATTAGTTCTGTACAAACTATTGTAGTTAGTTATTGTACATTAGTTCTGTACAAACTATTGTAGTTAGTTATTGTACATTAGTTCTGTACAAACTACTGTAGTTAGTTATTGTACATTAGTTCTGTACAAACTATTGTAGTTACAAATTACTGAAACTATGCAAGCTTAACAAAAAAATGTACTGTCCCAGGTATATGTGTGTGTGTGTGTGTGTATGTGTGTGTGTGTGTATGTCCATCCCAAACAAATGTGGTAAAACTAATAATATTCATTTACAGTGGGACCCCACTATAACACGGTAGCTGGGAGCCATAGAACCCAACCATGTAATGAACTGAACAGTGTTATAAGCAACCATGTAAAATACCAACACATTTTTGGATTTAATTGGGGGGGGGGGGGGCAGGGTATACATAAAGAAGGGTGCGAAAATGCATGGCACAATTACCATTTTTCATCAATATATATTAAATGAGAAAAACATTTGCTGTGGTAACAGAAATTGCAGATATAATATATTACTTTATTCAGAGAACCAAGCATTGGTACATACACGTGTCTAATTTATATATACATGTATAATCTATTGCATGAAAAGAGTATCAACACCGTGTACTCAACAGCAAATCTTGTAACATACATTGGATCCATAATACAAATATTTTGCATCAAAAATATCCACACACCTATGTTAAATATTCAATAATTTTGTCACAGATCATTATGTGACTGAATTAAAAGAAAAGAAAATAACAAAAATTATGTAACAGGTGTACGTAATGAATGATGAAATAGTATATGTCCGAAGAATAATGAACAGTGTCTGTATACATTTTATACCACTACATTTGTCATCTGTCAATAGTTATAATTTTTTTTAAAACTGTGATTTTTAGCTGCTTTCTGCTAATGTCATGTTTGCCCTTGGCAAAGTCAATTATAGTTCTCAGTTGCAGATTTCGAATTTACTAGTCAACAGATTGCATAAAACACAGCCAAGCCACGCACACATGTTGAACTTGGTGGCTTGTTTCTTTGATGCTGTATAAATCGTTGCCCCCTGATTTGAACAAGTTTAGCTCGGCAGTTCACTTTGATGATAAACAATGTACTTAAATTAATTGATTAATAAATTCTGACAAGAATCTTTTATAAACCACCACATTGGTTGTTGCTTAGTTAGCAAGTCAGAGAACATATGTAGGATATTATTAGAGCAACGATTGTATACGTAATGCATTGAAGACAAACACAAAGTAGACGATGGCTTCATTGCTCAAGGATCAGTAATAATAACATTGACACTTATGAGCTGTCATTTTTCAACAATAAACAAAGATCAAAGTTCTCAAAATCCCAGCCACTGATTCAGATACTTATGTTTCCGATGCTTTTTTTGGCACAAAACTAAGAAATTGGTTAAATGAAAAAAAATGATTACACACACCTCGATTGTTTTATGTTTGAATTCGTATGCGATTTCCTCCCTAAAATGATAATAAATTTTCTATACATTATTTTTCACACTTTTACAAAGAGCATGAATATAATTCATGTACAAAAGCCACCAACATGTGCACATGGCTTGGCATTGTTTTATGCAATCAGTTGACTAGTGAATAATGTCGCAAATTTCCTACAATTATACCCCAATTGTTTAATGACAATTATTCTTGCTGTAGTCGTTCAAACCAATAGATTATACAATTATACCAATTTATACACTGTTAATTAACCTTCGGACATAATGTTTCATCATTCATTATGTATATTTTTTGTTATTTTTTTTAATTGAATTCAGTCACATAATGATTTGTGACAAAATTATTGAATATTTTGAATCTTTGTGTTGATATTTTCGATGGAAATACTTGCATTGTGGATTCAATGTATCTTCAAGATTCGTGCATGAGTACACAGTGTTGATCCTCTATTCATGCTTTAGATCAGACATGTATATTCAAACTTTACATGTGTATGTACCAATGCTATATTCTCTAAATAAAGTAATATATTATATATGCAATTTCTGTTATCACTGCAAATGTTTTTCTCATTTAATATGCAGTAATTTAAAATGGTAATTAACCCAATGAAGCATTCATTTTTGCACCCGCTTTTATTACCCCCCCCCCCCATACACACACAAATGTGTTGGTACTGTACATGGTTGCTTGTAACATGGTTCAGTTTATAAAACAATCGGGTTCTATGGCTCTCAACTACCATGTTATAGCAGGATCACACTGTATATATATCGGTGATGAAATGCAAGCAATTTGTGTATTATACTGTTCTAGAAAGATTCATCAAATTTGATTTATGATTTATAGAGTCTGCAGGCTTAAGCAACACTGTAAATAAATATTGGAATGCACATCTATATTCTGATGAACAAATTTAACACCTGATACATGGTTTTCAGTAAGAACAATAACACAGGAAAGAGCACTTAAGGTCATTGTGCCGGTTCACCAAGTTTGAATGGCTACTTTTAGAAACTGATATCACTGCATGTGATGTTTCAGAGAGTAAAAAGTACAAGAACTATTGCTGATTGCCTGCAGCAATCTAAAAGGGCCTGCTTTTGCTACAACCAAAAGAAAACTGGAGTGTGCACAATGTAATGCATATGCTGAAGCTATACATTATACTCCCTGAACTATATAGCTCTGTTCATATCAATGTGTACAAATAACACTCAAAGATATATAACCAGATTTAAAATTTAAAGCAAATGAACACCTGTTTTTATAGACTTTTAAGTCCTCTAAGTTTTGAAGATTATGATCTATTGGCTATGAAGGAAATTGTGTTATTGTATGGTCTAATAAAAACAGTAAATAGAAGAGACCATTAAATTGTAACCTCCATTCATTGTCATTATTTGCACCTTATTATTTTGCAATTCTCCTATTTATCTATCTTCTAATATTATTTTAACTGTTCATTCCTTCATTGATTTTATTCTTAAGTCTACTCTTTTACTTATCAACTTATATGCACCTGTTTTTTCATCCATTTATTTGTACATTCCTTTTAACTATAATACTGGCTGGTGAAACAGAAAGCTAAATAAATTAAACACGTTGTGAATAAGAATTATGATTAAAATCATGCTGCATCATGTCCCACCCAGTCATGTTATCCTGACAGTGACACCAAGTTGACCAGTACAAACCCTAACCCCTTCAAGCTGAGCGCCTAGCGGGCAGTTGTTAGTACCATTTTTATAAATCTTTTATATGACTCGGCCTGGGTTCAAACACACGACATCTCGCATCCATGGCAGACTCTAACCACTAGGCCACCGGAGTGGTTGACACAGTAATGATGAATTCTTGGACTTTCTAGCAGATGAATAAAGTTAGTGATATTTATATGGTACTGTGAATTAAAATAAATGTTGACTTTACTTCAGGGGTGTATATTAAAATTTCCCATTGTACCCTGTAGAAGTTATCTTATATTTTGACAGCTATAATGACCAAATATCAATTCTCCCATGACTATACACTCATAAAGGTGTATCTGCAAATAGTGCAGGAAATAAATGCAGTTTTGGACTTAAATGCAAATAATGCGATGGCTAAAGAAATAACAGCATCCCAACCTTAGTTCCCCACTTACTTTCTAGTCCTACATGTAAGACATAGCACATGTTGATTTTGTTTAAGTGCTACATCAGCGTCAGGTCTTATATGTATGACTAACTTACTTTCCTGCTGTTGATGGAAACGGAGAGGCCTTCCTTTGAGGCGTAAATAAACTGGACACTCGTTTATTTTGGGTTGAACGACTTGTAGGTGTATACGGTGAAGCTCTTGGAGAAAACATGATTTTGGAGTTCTTTTTCTACTGTCATTAAAATCGAGCTTTGTAATGAAGATAGCAAATAACATGTGGGTAAAAATATACCGGGAACTTCAAAATAAGTGATTTCCGGGGTTCGATATAAACTGCAAACTCGACACTCCTAATACGGACAAAAACTGATGCTAAATTTGGTCTAAGACTGTCATTTATGTACTATTCAGCAACAAGAAGCTGACAGCATGAACAAACAAGAAAACCTAAATTTGGTGACATTTATAATCAATCTGTAAAGTGTTCAATGTTTTTGTTAAATACAAGTTTTTCAAAGCTTCGGTAGTTTTTTTAGCTAGTAAATGGTTTCGGGAATACTTGTCTAATAGCAGAGTCTGCGCATTAACGTACTAGCTCATCAGACCTAACGAAATCCCATAACGTACTCGGTCTGCATAATGTTTACTAGACCCATTTCTTAATTTGCCCGTTATACGCGCGATTTAAACAGTTATATATTTTGCAATCGAAATATAGTAGAAAAAGCATAATCCCAAATTAACTAAATAACATCTGCACAATCAACATTTTATAACTGGTACCTGGACGTTTCGCCCCATGGACGTTTCGGCCCAAGACATTTCGCCCCACTTCAATGGACATTTCGCCCCACATGGTTAATGGACGTTTCGCCCCATTAACGTTTCGGCCCACATCAATGAAGATATCGGACATTTATAGAAATTCACAACCATTACAAAATGATCAAAAATATAATGTAATGCGAGAAACGACACACACCATCAAGCATAAAAATAAAAAAAAATCCCAAATTCTGTTTCAATATAATGGTAATGCTAGAAACGACACACATCTGCAAGCATACAACAACAAAAATCCCCAATTAAATTTAATATAATAAAACAATGACAAATTATCATTGTATTGATTGTATCCAAAAAGAAAATATAATAATAAAACATGGGTAATTTGACTTAGTGGCTGTCCCTAAACGGAAAATTGTGACTTTTTTTTGTTCAAAACTATTTTATAAAGTAAACATACAACATACGTTTGGCGAAAACATACACATATAAAACAACTTTTTTATAAGTAGGGGTGCTTTTGTCTGGTGCCAAAAAGAAAACATGTTCTGGCGTTCACTACTGCTCCCAGCAAGTGTTAATAGGACTTAATTACAGCCAGGTAACTTCTTTGATCATCATAGTTAAATAATCTACTAAATGTGGTATCAAGGTAATTAAGCTGCTGCCAGGGTTTTGAGTAAGTCGTGTTAGCTTTTATGAAAAGGAAATTACAATTTAGCACATATGTTATGGCGTTCACTAATAACTAAAATAATGACATATAAATAAACGTTTGATCTTAGTATATAAAAATCTGAGTTGTAGGATAAAAATTAGGATTTTTCAAGTGCATTGTCCAACAGATAGTTTGTTATAGAAGCTCGTGCATGTGTTTGCATGGAGATTTATCAGTGGCTCTATAAATTGCAATATTTCCTTTTCTTGGTACTAGTTGTTTTAAAATCACATAAATCAATAGATCGAACCATGTCTTCGTGTGCATTTACTGCAGAAAATCAGTTATACGTCGCCAGCAAGCCATATATTGCGATATTTGCGGCCTATGGCAACACAGAGCATGTGGAAATACTGGTAAGTTTATTTATTTATTTCTACATCATAGATCATTCCGTAATTGAACGGGCATAACAAAATAAATACATTTTTTATAATAATTGTATGCATCTAGTGACCTTTTGTCGCATGTTATGGTTCGTGTTTCAGTATATAATTAACTAACTGATACTAAGAAATGGTTTTTATTTACAGGTTTATCAAGCTTCAAGTATGTATGGTCTTCTTAGACGTAAAAAGATATATTTTCAGTTTATGTGTGACCTGTGCAGTTCTAAAACTGAAGTAAGATTTCAATACAAACGAAATATTTTAAAAATAAAGACACGCTACAGTGTCTGATTCCCATTCGCACTCGATGTATTTAAAGTACGGTTAAATAAAAATTGCCAACAAAACGTGGAACGCTGCCTACTTTCTCCCTATCACAAATGCCGGTAGATTAGTAAAAATGTTGTTTCTTGTATCAAATATTTCGTTGTTTTTTCTTGGGCTACACGTCGTACCATTCTAGTAAGCGTTCTTATGTGCACTTTTATAATGTTTTAACATTAATACTGTTTACAGGCAGATGGCTACGATGTCGAAATGGACTTAAGCGGCATACCAAATACATCTGCCAGATTTGAAATGTATACCGGTACAGCACGGGGGCCGATGGAGAGCACGAGAAATTCAACTTCGATTTCTATCAATAAAGATGATATTTCGACAAGGTGAATGTTATTTTATTTATTAAAATCGTACGGGTGCTTGCATACATCTTTATGTGTAAAAACCATATTCGGGTATAATCAAACTTGTTTTTTTTTTATATATTTGATTCTATGCTTTCAACATTTTCTGACGAGTTAATACATATTTCTAATTACAGGCTGGATAGAAATCAACAAGTGAACGAGTTTACGGTCAACAATGATGCTGCATCAACATTTGCAGCCGACATCTCTTCATTTGACGTTGAGCGCCCACACAGATCTTTGACACCAGAAGAAGAAGAAGAAGCGTAACTTTAAAATCGAAGCGGAGCGGACAAGAAAGCGCAGAAATTCGAAACAATTTATTTCAGTAATATTGATGTACATAAATAATTTTCGTGCGTGTAAAATATTCTTTTTTTTTTTTTTGATAATCACGATTTTTCTCCTTTCCTCAGGTCAGTTAGGAATGAAACTGTTTATGGAGAACTGCCAGTGCATTCTGAAGATAGTATAACCTTTGAAGTAGTAGCTTCAGGATCCACTCGAGGAAAAAGGAAATTAATATCTAGTGCTGGATATAGTTTTGTTGTTAAGCGTGAGCTAAAGAATGTAACCATCGAATGGCATTGTAGCGTGAGTGGGAAGAATACGCAATGCCCTGCAACCGTGCGACAGACAGAAGCAGACTTTGTGCCAAGTCATCAGAGCCATAGCCACACTGCCACTCCTGGGTTGTTAGCAGCCGTTAAAATCAAAACCGAGGTATTTTGCAGAACATGATTAATCTGTATAAATACTTGGTCTATTCTATCAATATATTATTAACAGTATATGTTGGTTAAATTTTAATCAATTTACTTATAATTAATGTATGCTAAATCCAGAAACATCGCTTTATTGTCTACATTAAACGAGATTATGTTGATCTTCGTCTTCCAATCGTTCTGCTATATTAACTATGCAGTATTGAAACGTTATACTGTGCCAATAATGACAAAATTTTGTCACTCATATATCCATACAAATATCTGTACATACATACATGCATGCATGCATGCATGCATGCATGCATGCATACATACATACATACATACATACATACATACATACATACATACATACATACATACATACATACATACATACATACATACATACTTACATACATACATATACTATATAAGGTTTTATTTTCATTTAGGCCAAGTTATTAGGGAAAGATAATTTGCTTGAAACAGCCCATGCACTGGTTAATGAGGCTATAGAAGTTCATGGAGAACCATTGCAGCCTGAGGCATCTAGGGTAGCTGAGACGAACCTAGTTAGAATGGTCAACCGGACCAGGTCCGCAACCAGACCAGAAGATCCCACAGATCTTACCTTTACTGTAAGTGAATGATTTTTTTCTGTATAAAATCTGTGGTTGCATTGTATTTTAACATTTCTCTCTCTCTCTCTCTCTCTCTCTCTCTCTCTCTCTCTCTCTCTTTCTCTCTCTCTCTCTCTCTCTCTCTCTCTCTCTCTCTCTATATATATATATATATATATATATATATTAATTCGTACTCTACGTGTTATTTATTTCTATTTATAACATTCTGCCAAGTATTATCGAGCATTCTCTTAAAGAACCGTTCTGTTTCTTGTATCTTTATAACTCTCTCTCTCTCTCTCTCTCTCTCTCTCTCTCTCTCTCTCTCTCTCTCTCTCTCTCTCTCTCTCTATATATATATATATATATATATATATATATATATATATATATATATATATATATATATATATATATATATATTCCAGCTTGACGACGGATTTCTTAACACGACCATCAGTGAACCGTTCTTTAGATTTGATGTCGTCGTTGACAGGAAGCGTCACCTGATCTTTGCCACTAACAAACAGCTGGAGCTTCTCGGAATGGCCAAAACATGGTATATTGATGGCACATTCAAATTAGTAAAGAAGCCATTTTATCAACTGCTATCTATACATGGATTTGTGAGATCAGGAGATGACTTGAAGCAGATACCGCTGTGTTTTTGCATCATGTCGGGAAAGAAGACGAGACATTACAAAAAGGTGTGTGTGTGTACTGAGGATGAGAGAAGATTATGATAATTACTTTAATAAATTAATGTGTAAAATAACTAACAGTATTTTATCACAGAAAATATATTTTCAATTTATTTATCCTAAATATACACGTCCAGATCAAAACGCGATTTAGAAAATCAGTAATCAAATTAATTATTGTACAAGCAAATAAAAGACACTAAACTATACTGAATTTCAGTATGTCCATGAATAGTTTACTTTTTCCCTTCCATTTTCAGGTTTTTCAGTCAATCAAGGACCTGTTGCCTGAATCGAAAGTAACTTCATTTGTTGTTCACTTCGAAAAGGGTCTTTGGCAAGGGATCAGAGCAGCTTTTGAAACCCCGCTAATACACGGTTGCGCATTTCATTTTGGGCAGGCCCTTTGGAGAAAGGTTCAGGAATTGGGATTACAGGTAAACACAGTCACGTCCACTCCTTTGAGCTGCGTTGTTAATATTTAAAACAATTTTCGAATTGCTGAAAATAACTTGTATCTAACATTTTGTGGAAATTCAATATCTTTGAGAAGTCAAAAGCTTAATTGATTAAGAAAATGTATAATTCTGTTCATCCCAAACTTTTACCGTTTTCTTCACAAATAATTGTATTTTCGGTTCCAATTTTAGCGGGTCTATCAAGAACAAGACAGTATGTACAAACTGCTGCGAAAGGTTTTCGCGCTCCCCCTATTACCAGCAGACGACATATCATCGTCATTTGCAGAATTACAACGAAGAGTTGATCCAGAGGCAGTGAATGTGCAGTCATTCCTAAGATATGTGGAAGACACCAGGATTCACAATAACATATGGACTGTTGACTCCTGGTCAGTTTATGGCAGAAGTATCCGAACCAATAATGATGTGGAAGGGTGGCATAATCGTATGAACAGGAGAGCACGAAAGGGGAATTTGCCTTTTTTTTTATCTCCTCATAACTTTGCTTTATAAGGAAGCAAGAGAAATTGGATCGGTAGTTCGTCTATTGCAAGAGGGGAAGATACGACGACATCAGAAGAAACAAACAACAAAAGTTCAGGGTCGCCTTATAAAGTTGTGGGAGAAGTATGGAAACCACCAAATCAGCACCAACACCTTGCTTAAATGCTGTGCCAGATTGTATGGCCCGTGTTAGAAATGCCTTTGTAGTTGTCCATTAATTAGAATATATTCCTACCTTAAATATTTTTCAGCATGTTTTTTTTTCTTCCAAATTTCATGGTGTTTGTTTGTCATCATCATTTTATGTTATATGCGTTGTCTAATGTTGTAGAGCGCTTAGAGCTTCTAAAGATTAAGCGCTCAATAAAGTCATTATTATTATTATTATTATTATTATTATTATTATTATTATTATTATTATTCAATTTCTTTTTTTAGTAGCAGATGTTTCACTTAAATGCATTTTAAAAAAATCATAGATAGTTACTGTTTAGAAGTATACTTTACACATCACAATTTGACACTTCTAACCTGTATTGAAGTGTAATTTTGACTAGTTATGTGTGTTGATTTAAAAATACAAATACATGCCACATATTTCAAAAAAATAAATCTCAGAAACCATTTTTATATCTCGTTATTGTTAATAAAAATTAACATTCCTCGCCCCCCCCCCCCCCCCCCCCCGTGTTTCTCCTTGTTCGCGATATGTCGGGCTATTATGTGCACAGATTTGAAAAGATGTAATGAAGAACCTTCGGGATATAGAAATGAAGTACATTAATTTGGACTGTTTCTGTCAGCAGTTCAGTCGAGTAATTAGATCAGATTTATAGCTAGTTAAAAAAAAAATCCAAAGTAGCAATGCAATAAATGGCAAGAGATGAAAAGCAAATTAAACCGATCTTGAAAAAAATTACGCTCGCTGATTGGGTAAATGAACAGCATGATTGATAAGTGGCGATATGTCAATTTCCTACAAACGGTTAAAAAAAAAATGGTTTTCATCATCTTGTGTAACAGCGAAAATAAAACTTGTGTAACATCGAAAATAACAGTACTGCCGTATAGAAATTGATCACTGTAAACGATAGATTAATTTCTGATCAATCTTATTAGATAAATGAAGAAAAAAAGGGAAAATATTGTCTGATATAACGTCATGCTGAATGTAAATGAAATCTAAGAATTTATGAATTTAAATCTTAACGGTAGGCCCCTAAAGTAAAATGAAGACAATAGTGTAATGGTAGTGAATTTTTATAAATGTCCGATATTTCCATTGATGTGGGCCGAAACGTAAATGGGGAGAAACGTCCATTAACCATGTGGGGCGAAATGTCCATTGAAGTGGGGCGAAATGTCCTGGGCCGAAACGTCCATGGGGCGAAACGTCCATAATCCTTTATAACTGACTTTGTCCTGCCACTGGCAACTGTCTATGGGCTTGAAGGTAGCACGTGTCTACTCATCTGTTTGTAATAGTAAATATTTTTAGAAGCGTGAAATATGATTATAGTTGCACTTCTCAAACGTATATCGTAAATTTTGTCTTAACAGTAAATATTTTCCAGTATTCTAAGTTTAACATGTATTTCTCCTTGTAAGGCTGATATTCTATTCTGATATTATTTAAAGTTAAATAAATTTATAAATTTGTTTTCTTAAAAGAAAGGTAAGCAGAGGCAAATCTAACATTTCAAATTCTTCTGTACTTTATTTGTCAGTAAAATAAATTATATCTTTGCCTTGTTTATTCATTCTCTCAATACTAACCGAAATTGAATATTTTATGTAAATAAATTTATCATCAGCAGTAAATGTTCGATGTCCCCTTTTCTTGCCCAAATTCGTCCCAGTAAAAAGTCCAGTTGGTGACATTTAAGGTGATGATCATTCAGTAATCACGACTGCATTGATTTGGCTTATATATATTATTAATAATATAGAAGAACGAGTAAGTTTTAATTTAATCTGCCTTAATCCGTCTACATGACTTAGTTAACATATATTGTAATGAACTCCAATGAGGACATTGCTCCCAAAAAGTATCAAATAAACAACATGCGATATTTGTTGCTCAATAGCAACAACTTTTACGAAGCCACATAAAGTCAAAGGTAAAGCCGTGCGTGCGCGCGGTCGTGTGTGTGTGAGAGAGAGAGAGAGAGAGAGAGAGAGAGAGAGAGAGAGAGAGAGAGAGAGAGAGAGAAAGAGAGAGAGAGACGGTATTTATCCAAAGTTTAAAAAATCAAAACATGACAATGATGGAGGAACATATTGGTCATTTTTCCCCGCCTACATGAAGGGCAACATCCCTGCCATTTAACTTCTAGCCTAAATATGACCCAGAGGGACAGAAAGGTGACAGAGCACATATTCATACATTGTAAATAAAAATACACTAACTTGTCAAAAATACAACAATTTGTTTTCACAACAGAAACTTTTCCAATACAAAATCAACAACTGAACAAATTTTCCAACCAGGAACAAATTTACAAGGTTGACAAAGTTGTGGAATCAAATTCGACTTCTACTGATCTAGGTCATTTGGCTATCGCTGCACGTTACGTGTCCTAGCTTTCTTCTCACCAAGTCGATGATGTTCTCTTCGCGGGAATCCACAGAAACCTAGATAATGCACACTATGATCGTTGGGAAAACAGACGGCCACGAGTGGGCTCCTGGTTAATGATGACTGTCGTCGGTGTTGAATGTCTTTAGGTTGTTAATTTTTAGCGCACACGACTGGATTCCAATCAGCTATGTACGAACATTTTGTGCAAAAGCAATCTCTTTCCTTGAAAATCTCTGTTGACTAAATGGCTAATTTTCGCCTCCGTGCTCTGTGAAAAGAGATAGTTGATGCATTGAATTTGACTGGGATGATCGTTTTGACATCCATAACAAGATTTGTCGGTTGATGCTGTAACGTTTTCTTTTCTCAGCCAGGTGCGTAGCAAAGCAGGGGGAGGGGGTAAATTTTCTTCATCTCGACATCATGATGTCATCTTTGGCCTTCTTTCCTGTTTTTTTCTTCTTCTTGTTCATAGATATTCTCGTCCCCATCTCCAAAAAGGGTCCACATTGCAATGAGGGGTATGATTCTACAAAAGCATCTAACAATCTAGAATCACTTCCCTTGAACTGTTTACTTCTAGAGTATTTTCATATTTGTATACAAGATCACGTTGACCGTATTGGTTAAAGCTTCTGCAAACTGAAGTTCCACACAAAGTTGGCCGGATGTTATAGGGTAGATATATCCTTACTCGCTGCTTCGATCTAGATTTAAATTTTAAAATAAAATAAAAACACCAAACGTAAACTCCCGCATAATCTTTGTACGAAATGACTTGGCTAATTTTGGCCCCTAACGGTCCAGTGACTTCGTACACTCACAATTAAGATACCAAATAATTCTTCTGCTCAAGGTTGGGTTCTAAAGATCTAGTATATAAGGTCTGGCCATCTCTATTCACTTTTATCTATGACACTTTTGAATGCTTAAACTCGATAGGGTTTTGATTGATAGTTCCATTGAGTGCTTCTTTGCTGACGATGCCAGTTATAAAACGTTTGGGTAACTGTCAATGGCAAACACGATCTTCGATAGTGGATCGGAATCCAGCATCCATGGTGAAAGTTTTCACTTCCACTCGTCGTTGGTTTCGGAATTTTGGCGATCGTTCTGCTCAAAGTACAAATGATGTTTCTTCCCACTTTAGGTAATACTTCCACGAGCTGCATGTATAGTCGTGCTTCGTGGATGAGGTTTGTACTCATCTGTATTGGCCATTACATGGAAATCGTCATTGCTTCGATTCAGTCTCAAGTGGATATTCACTTGGTTCAACAAATGCTTGTTTTGTAACCACTTGTCCAAATGCAAAGAATCCATCAGTTCTTGCAGGAATTTCTTTAGACGATCGTTAAATCCCACATAGTGAGGATTGGTATTTCTGTCACGGCTGTGTCGTTGCGCTTTTCTGGCGTGTCAAATTTCCATTCTGCGCAATCGTTCGGACGGGTTTTCTTGGCTTCTCCGTACGTCAAGATATTGTCTAGGTAAGCTCGGTAAGGTAATTATCCATGCTGCTGTCGACCAGTTATTTATTTTTTAAAAATCCACTTCGCTGAACACTTAACTGATATTCAGGATTCAGGTCGTTTTAATCTTCAACCTGCCCTTTTGATTCCAAACTCAGTGGGTTTTAAGTTCGTCATAGACGATACGGGAAGACATTCTACGAATTTACATTCATGCCCATCGCGTGTAACCGAAAGTTTAATATCCTCTTTGTCTTCTCCTAACATGTCGAAGAAGACTAAATGTGTTTGACTCGTGTTAGACACGATAACATAATTTTCTTGCGGAATGTCTGCCACAAAGACGATGGATTGTCATCGACTTTCTTGACAGAAGTTGTAAGCCGATTGCAAATCTTTGTAACACCACGCGACGCGTTGGAGCGGGCTATCGATCAACATAGGATTTGCAATCTAGCATATGTTTATTTATCTCAGTTTTGGTTGAATCGCTTAGTCCAGCAATCAAGGTGTTAAAGGGATGGCGGAGACACAGTGTCTCCCAACCTTAACAACCTAACATTTCGTTAATGACTTCAAAAGTAGAGGAAGAGCTAGGGAAGAAAGATGTAGCCATAGCGAAAGTTTTCAGAATTTTTAAAATGTCATAGACAAGACAATACATTTTACATTTTTCATGACACGTTATTCAGTATTCAAAGTTGAAATGTGACATGATATAAAGAAATACAGGACAGCCAAATGGTTAGGTGAATGACTAAAATGCCAGAAAAGAATTAAAGGGAAAGACAGTTAATTCGCTGTAAAACATTGTCTACGAAAGGGTGATGTCCTTGAAATTTTAGAGAAACTCTGTAATGTTCTTTGAGTCTCTATACGTTTGACAGTCTCTAATGTTTCCTCCGAGAATGGATTTTTAGTCGTGACGATATCGACGAATGTACTGCTATCCTGAATTTCGTGTTCTTCTGTGTTGGGTTTTTCGACCACTGCGGTTAATATGGGTTTAAATATCACATATTTCACTTAACGTTTTAAGTCCATTTTTTTCTTGATCGATTACAAATGGCTTTGGCAAAGTCCAAGAATAAATGCTATAACTTTTCCAGTCACCTAAATCTTAACAGTGGAGTGTATGTCACATGCTATACACATCTTCGAAAGAACCGAACGTAGATAAAGCATCACGAATCTTTTCTTCACGTAGAGGTTGAGAAGTATCGATAGAAAGGTGGAACACTTTTAACAGAATGAGTGTTTCGTGCACATTTATAGGGGCAATCATGATGTCTTTGTAGTAAATGTTCGCAAATAGTACACAACGAATCTGCTGGCAACGAAACGAAATGCCAGAGAAATAGTCAGTAACACTCACACCACATGGCGTCCAAAATTAAAAGGAAACAGTTCTTCTAAAGGTTTCGGTAATCCTTTAAGATCTGAATATTGCCGTTGACTTTACTACCCAAAAAATCTGTTGCAACGATACTGATAAAGGTCTTGGCATGTCAGCAATACAGTCGTTTGTGTTGGTGATGGAAATATAATCCTCCAAGAATCAGTCTTCGCAGGGTCGTGGTCATTTATTAGTTAGGTTTCGCTTGTATCTTGAAGAATTCTTTGTAAAGGCGTTATCTCAACTCCATGGACAAGCCACACACGTTCTCTTGTAGAGTATCCTTGAAAATATTACTGTGGTCTCACTTAAGCAAGGTAGTAACATTGGGGAGGCCATAGAGTATGTTCCAGGTAACCCGTGTCTATCTTCTCCCACTCGTGAAGTGAACACAACTGAAACACTTTACTTCAGAGAAGTAGATAAATCTGGCTCTGGCTAATTCTTCGGGTGTAGGCCCTTCCATCTAATTAGGCCACATTTCGTTGAATTGCTGGAATCAACTTTCCAAGTTGCAGTTGCCAGACAAATCCACAGCCAATGAGTATTCTTCTTTGATGGGCGAATGCCATTGAGGTGGTGGTGACATTCCGAGTTTTTTGTACAGACATGGATGAGATCCGTAGGTTGTAGACGCATGGTATCACACTGACTATGCAAACCAGTAAAGAGGCCAGGTACACAGTAATGAGTTGCAACGCTTTCGCACCCACAGCATCACTCTCCATGGTGGTCGTAGTGGTAGTAGTAGAGATGTTCCCATGTCGTGATGTCGAAGGCAAGGCATCGATACGATAGCTAGAACAGCATCGCACTAAATTTTATCACTGAACTTGAACCCATCGTTTGCTTCTGACTGTGTTAAATGATTCATCTTTCTAGCTGTGCGTTTCTCTTTGTAAAATAAGTGCAGATCGTGAAAGACTTTTCATTTATATATCGGCCAATACCAGCGTGTTCGTACGGTGAAGTGTGGTGATTTGGAAGTTGCACTCTCTACCGATGCACGATTTGATCGATTTTGTTCTAAAGGGCTATTGATGATTTGGTGAATGGGTAACCGTACAAGTTTGTGCAGGTAATATGCAGTCACACTAAAGTGCTGGTCTTTTCCGGACTGCAAAGCTTCTTTAAGTACGTATACCAATGGTTACCACTTGACTCGTTCGATGATTCATTGTCAACCCTTTGACTCTGCATGAGGTGTGCAATTCTCTTCGTTTGTCTTTATATGAGGCCGTACTATCTGGGGTCTCTGCTAACAAAACTCAAACATTTTGTTTTCAGGGTGCTCGTCCATCCATGCTCCCAAACGGTCTTCTTCGATCCCATGGTGAGAATGTTGAAGGTAATGGATGTAGATATAACTGTCAATGTCAAATTACAGGACACGACCTCCTAACTTGTGTAAAACTTTGTAAATTTGTAAGCAAGTGTGGGCTGTCAAGTTGGAAGAAATATTGACATTTACAAATTCGTCGTCTTTTACAAAGTGGTTTATCTACATAATTGATTAGGATCAGATCTTGACGAATGATGTCTACGTGTTTCATATTATGTTTTATCATGTATCATGTCGTAAACACGGTCGATGGACCATTTTTTACAACAAGCAAACTCAATATGTCTGTGGCAAACGAACATTTTCCTTCGTTTTTTCGAGTTGAACTAAAGCCTTGTTTTCCTTGTCTGTACTCACATTGAATTTAACGTTGAGCCTTATACCGGGAAGGATAGCCACATGCTTCTTGTATGAGTTTAAAAGGGCATCGACATAGCCAGATAAAATACATTTCTGGGTGTCGTTGTCTTTTTGTTATTTTTCTGTCTTGGGAAAGTTTTAAATTGCGTATACTCCTAATAGTTGGTATCCCAGTTCCCTACTTCTAAAAACATTCCGCGCTGATAAACTTTCCTGACAATGCATATTCTTTCTGGATGTGATGGCAAAGTTGATTTTTGTTACAAGTTTACCAAGACAGAATGGTGCAAGTCAGTGGGAAGTAAGACATCGCATTTAATCAATCCTTCGTTTTGTCAAATGTTGTTCATGTTGATGTGTTTCGTCAGTATTTCAGGATGTCCTGCTGGAAGGTTACAGTATTGGCATACCCAAGGGTAGAGCGAACACAAATTCACGCATCTGATTTCTTCTTCTTTCTCCTCGTCAACGTTGTTCAGCAAGTATGAGGTATTCGTGCGTCCTTCAAACAAACTGGCATGTGGATCTAGAGGGCACACTTTGTACTTTTGTTGTAGCTTTCGGTGAGTGTTATTTACAATATCCTTGACTCAGACCAAGAAAAATAGGCTTAAATTGATAACGATCCTAACATTAAGCCCATACTTTCGATGCTTTATATTAGATATGTAGATATGTAGTCTGCATATCACCCCTGCCACAGAAATGAAACTACTCTTCTCTTCTGAATGTAGTTAATGACATTCGCTCTGTTTAGGATAGCGGATAGATTACAGTCTTCACCCTCATTGATTTGTCTGCTGCAGTTGACACAATAGACAAAGATATATTGCTTCACCGTCTCCAGCATGTATTTAGCATTCACAATACAGCCTTACTGTGGTTCAACATTATCAACAGGAACACTATTAACTTGATTTTAGACAAACAAAAGTCAATTGTGAAATGCATATATATATATATATATATATATATATATATATATATATATATATATATATATATATATATTAACACGCAATAATTGAGAAAAGCCAACAGTAAACATGGTCAAAGAAAAAAATATGAAGAACGTTGAATGTGAAGTATTATCAAAACGTGGGGGTAGGAGGCGATAATTATTTAAGTTTACGAATTCGTTGAAAATTACATGGCTTGGAAGAATATTATTTGATGAACACAAATGTAAAAGTTTGTGACTGTTTTCAAACATTGATAATTTATTTCTTATTTGGAACGGACATTAGTAAATCAGTGAGAAATGATCTTAATCTTGTATGGCTTGACGTCTTTGAAGGATATTTAGAACTAAATTAATCATTAACAAAAGTCACAGCTCGAAAAATTTAGAAACACAAATATGGTTAGTCCTTGTATTGCAACAGACGAAATCAGTGTGCATTATAAAACACGATTTTAGATAGTCATTGTATTTATGAATAATTTATTAATTTACTACCTATGGGCCCCGCGACTTTTATGGGCCCCATAAGGGGCCCCCATGAGACCGTGACCGTGGGTCTGGGGCCCCAAAAGTTTGACTGCCTATGGGCCTCCACGGTGCTTAATCCGGCGCTGTGTATGGTTCCTGGATCTGTTTTGACTAAACAATAAAATACGTCTCAAATCTGTCAGGGTCTTTTATCTCCTTTGTCGTGTATGACATTATCAGAAATTAAAGAAACAAGGATGTAGAGATATATATATGAAGCATTAAGTCAGAAATAATGAAGTACAAATTTTGGAAGAAATTGGAATATTGAATTTAGCGATATAGAAAATTATCACTAACCAATATCTAAATCTTAGATGGTTGCAGTAGAAAACATTGCATCGAATTTTGGCTACACATGTTTGTCTCAAAATAGAGTTTTTTGTCTGTTGCATGCAGAGACAGCTTCTGGTATCTTTTGGGGTTATCACAAACTAGTTCAACCTACAATGTTTGTAATCTTACAACCTTAGTATGTGAAATATTTGTCAGCTTTCTATAAATGAAATATAAAGTCGTCTTTCTCAGTTTATATACTCACTTCAAGTTTCTATTTTCATGGATCTCTTAAATGTGATCTAAACTTTGCAAATCTCCACTGAGATTCCGTATGAATGAAAACAACGTAAAGGACTCTAGACTCTACATGAACATTTATCTTTTTTTAATAGCAGATTTTAAGTCTGATGAGAAGATAAAGTTCGCCAAATCTTTGAAATAAAACCTCTTTCGTGGTAAAGAAGCTCTTTCGTCCAACTACTGACATGGGGTCAGGGTGGATACTATATCACTCTATGTATGTTTCCTTGTTGTCTGGTGCAGTAAAGTAGTGGTCATTTGGATCTCACCGGTTATATAAAAAAAGTCTTTTTTTGTTAGCACTGACCAACCCTATAAAATTAAAATCGTATACACGCACCCAAACCTTGACCGCATTTGATCGGTTTCGGATCCAAACATCAGTTTGTTATGTTGCTGTGGTTTTAACGCCTGATTGCAGAGGTTAACGCATTTATTACAACACAACCAAAAGATATACGGACATAATATGATCAGCCTCTGAGGTGCAGAGTGTTTGATAACGAGGACATGCAGATTTTTTGACAAAAGGGAAACGTTCTGTTCGAATATAGGCAAGGAGTCGACATGATTCAAGAATCGAATTGAATTAAGCAATTACTTCTAAATTATCTTCATAAAATCTTACCTTCAACGCATTTCAGTATAAAATGGACATGAAATTCGATAATACGTTTCCATTTATATTACTAACTGCGAATCGATCTTAAAGAATGTACAATTCTATGACATTTTATATTAAATGAATGCAGCAGTTTATGCATTTCTTGGATCAATTAAATTTGTTTAACATGCCATCTTGGGACCTGATACCTAAAAGACGGAGAACAATATATGCTTTATTAAATAAATTGTAGGCGGCATGCAAAGTCGCATAAAGAAAATTAGCTTTTAATGTCACAAAAAACTTGAATGGAAAATACACAACAGACTGAATGCAATATCTTTCTAAAACTGTTAACGAGTAAGCGCAAAGTCGGTGGGATAAGCATCATGCGCCTATATAATTATAATTTGTTCACTAATAGCCCCATGTAACTACTCCTATATCCTACTGTAGCAGGCGATGCGATTCTGTTAAGTCTTTCGAAGTCGGACTAGAACAAGTTAGCATTTATCAGCAAAAGATACTCACATAAAATGGCGATTTGGATATAATTATCGGAATCCTAACATTATGGCTTCAAACGAAACAATAGGTAATGGTTCTTTGGCTTTCAGAGTGTTCGAGAAATATAGTCATATTGACATTTAGGTGTTAATGTGTGTAAGTATGGACTAATTGATACCAAACTTAGAGCGGCTAAAGGTAAACATGAAAGTACGTTATTCAGTTTTATTCATCTAGGAGTACATAAAAATGGATTTCAGAATTATATAACGCCGCGCAGGGTAATACAGTAGTTTCACACAAAAGCTAAGCTGTTAGTGAACTAAATCCATTTTTATGTACTCCTAGATGAATAAAACTGAATAACGTACTTTCATGTTTACCTTTAGCCGCTCTAAGTTTGGTATCAATTAGTCCATACTTACACACATTAACACCTAAATGTCAATATGACTATATTTCTCGAACACTCTGAAAGCCAAAGAACCATTACCTATTGTTTCGTTTGAAGCCATAATGTTAGGATTCCGATAATTATATCCAAATCGCCATTTTATGTGAGTATCTTTTGCTGATAAATGCTAACTTGTTCTAGTCCGACTTCGAAAGACTTAACAGAATCGCATCGCCTGCTACAGTAGGATATAGGAGTAGTTACATGGGGCTATTAGTGAACAAATTATAATTATATAGGCGCATGATGCTTATCAGTGTACAGAGGCTCTTGGGAGACACATGGAAAACGTGTTTATGGCGCATACAGGTTTATGCTGACAAACAGGCATGGTAATGGTAAGGGGTTTTAAGGTAGTTGTCTACAACATAGATTTAGTCAAGCAAAACACAGACACAACCCATACAAACAAATGGCAATAATTGAGTAGTATCTCTCTTTCTAGAGATCTGGATGGCCCTGAAAAGGTCCATTGTGGATTGTTAAACAAAGTGAGTAAACATAAGTGGAATTCCAATCCTTAAGCTTCTTCTCACAGAGGTTTATTGCAAGACTCCTTTTCAGACGATCTCGCCTCTTCATATTGATCCTTCTCTTGCATATTGTTGTATCTGGGATCCTGATGATGGCCCATAATGGTGTAACATACGTCAGATAATCGAGTTAAACATCATTCCAAAACGAGTGATGGTATCTCTACACTAGCAAACAGGGTATAAATGGAATCGTATGCTGACAAATATGAGACAGCAGAATGGGAAACAGCACGTGAGAGCATACGAAAATTGGACAGAACCCAACAACGATGAGTAACAGAACCCCTGTTACAGCAAGCAGACATTTCTAAAGAGACGGCGTGTAGCACACATCAAATGCAAAACCTTCAAAGCGTATATACTATAAAAGCGTATCATGTTGTTTAGAGGGTTCAATTTCGAGACGGAAAGTACTTTCATGCAGAGGCGTAGCGAGGGGGGGGGGTACATATGTCCCCGGGCGCCAAGGTACAGGGGCGCCAAAATGAGGCTTGCAACGTTACATTATAATAAGAAAACAAGGGTAATAAATCTGTCACAAGATCGCTGGGGCGCCAATTTTATAGTTTGTCCCCGGGCGCAAAATATCATCGCTACGCCTCTGCTTTCATGTGAATCATCATCCAGAACATTTTGATGCCATTATTAATATCACATAAGTTCTATGAAAATACTTATCATTGTGAGAAATGTGATCAAAGATTTACCACTCGGGACCTATACATTCAATGCGGAGCGAGATGCCATGACTGGATGCTAATCCTAACCATGCATTATTGCTTTCGTAAAACTTCAGCATTCATTTTACGGCCACAAACTATTAGAATGAATCAGAGAAATACTAATTTAAAAAAAAAAACAGCAGAAGACAAAAAGAAAACAAGCGAATTTTATCTTTTCTGATTTGAATGTACGCAAGAGACTGACATTTACGTTCTTAATTTATGCGCATCTCATAGAGCTTGAGAGAAGTTCTTACAAGAATGTATACTTTTTCAGTCTCACAAATGTAGTAAGATTCCAGTAGGACGTAACAAGGTCGTTCCGGGACCCAGCATTATTCCCGATTTTTGCAGAATAGATCTTAGACCCTACCGACCACACCTGGAGCGAAGAGGACTACACCACAACGGTCAATGAGTCACTGACATCGATATTCTGCTGTTTGTGGTTCGCAATTTCTTGGTATTTTTTAAAATAATATTCAGAACAATGCACCGAGTGTCCCATAAACTCATCTACATGAAACGTGACAAGTACATTTTAAAGTTTTCATGACTTTTTTAGTTATGCCATTGATTAGAATACCTAAGATATTTTGAATGACGGAAATGGCCAAAGGCTATTTTACACACTTTTACAAAACTCAAGTTACTCCCCACAAGTTGTGCTCCCGCATTTTCCTGATATTCACTATTACGACCTGACAGCGTGTACACCGAACAACAACACAAATTCTATCCTTGGTGACAAAATAATTCATCAACCCCGTTTCACTTTCAGGAAAAAGTCTGAAAGTATTGTCGATCCAATATGAACATTCCTTGTCATTGCTGTGGACAATTAGGACAAATAACACTGTATAACAGAGGACCCGATACTTTGAAGGAAGCTTATGCCATCACTAATGCTTGTGGATTAGTGTACCGAGAGAAGTTCATGCTGGAAAGCAGACTAGCCATCAAAGCTTCGAGATGGTTGCATTACTTGTGTCAAACTGAAGACAAAATGATATGCCGCCATGGATAGCCAATCGTGTACTGAAAAATGGCGTTAAAACCTACAACAACAACAACGACAAGATGATACAACATGCTAAAAACAGTGGAGAAAAGAAAATTTGAAATCTCTGTGTGGTTGGTTGGGATATGAAAATTGCATGTTACACATTGATACCGTTCGTATTTCCCTTAATGAAACCTGACAAGCCCTTTCTCGGAGCTTACTACACACACGATAGTGTGAGAATACATGTGATAAGCACGCAGACAAGAAAGTGGTTGTGGTGATGTTGAAGATTTAGAGTTAAACACGCGATAAATAGGACATACTACACTTGACTTTAACATTAGAAACTTTGATATTGGAGTACCTTGGGAATCATATTAATGACTCTATAAAGATTACATTGTACTCGGATCTCAAGCCAATATACATGAGAATCTCTAAGATAATACGTTTTTATTTTCTGTACGCTTGTTTGTGCTGTTTATTTGTTTGTTCTCATCACTATCATGGTATTAGATGCTTGGTTAATATACATAATTTGTTATATGCAGTTGTATCCCTATTTTAATAGTTTAGTCTGTTCGAGTCTATTGAGAGTTCATGGTGGAAAATATCCTGGCATATCTTAAATTACTGACGTTTTATTAATAAATGTGTGTGTGTGGGGGGTGGGGGGTGGGGTGGGGGTGGGGGGGGGTGTTATTAATCAATATGTCGTATTTATTTTTAGTTGCTTAGTCGATCAAAAAACATGGCGCCCTGAAAATGGATAGCTCAAACATAACAAATGCTATCTGCTAATTGGGACTTGGATATTTTGAAAAATGTAAGGAAATTTTTTTATCCGAAGAAAACAGTGTTCTATCTATCTATCTATCTGTCAAGTGCCAAATTTTTCGTCAGTGACATCCAGTAATTAATTCGTAGGCTAGCCGACAATCAACTGTTTTGGAGTAGAGTTTGGAACGGAAAGAATGTTAGTTTAACTCGGTCAGACTGTTACAATAATTAGAGTGAAAACGGACTGAGTGTTTGACACGTTAAAATTATGTGATTCCTCACGCAGAGCTTTCAAAAATGATTGAGACAAATGATAAGGTGATATTTCGATCCTAAGTGGCATTTTTGGCATCTTGATAGACGGTTTTCATAAGGTCAGTAAGAATAGCATTTATTCCGATTAGGCGAATGCATAGGAAAGGGGGGGGGGGTGTCGGACTCCAGAATCGGGGAAATATATACTACGTATCAAACGAGGTTAGTCAGTCTAGGAAGACCTCTGCAAGAGACGGTCAGAATTATTAATTCCAACACAGGAGAAGACTCCGTACGTCTTTGAAAGAAAGACGTTCGTAAATTAATTGTGGTTCCGGGAAACTGAATGTGGAACGATTGTAAGACGCCAAAAACACAAGGAAAATAGTTTATTTTGGCAAGAGTGAGAATCAGCGAGAAGTCAAAGGAAAATAGTTTATTTTGGCAAGAGGGAGAATCAGCGAGAAGTCAAAGGAAAAGAGAAAAAAAAAAAGAAGTAAGAAGTCAGAGTGTGGAATTCCCGTTCAATCAAAGGGCAAGCTGAAGTAGGACGCACGCAGGGAAAAGAAAGAAAAACCAGTCGACGAAAAAGGTCATTTTGAATCACCCAACAGTCCAATGTTAAATGAACATTCGATCCCTTGATGAAATTTACTCTCAGTATTAACGGCTAACTTCATTTATTTTTATTAGTGTTTGGATTCTTATGAATGTATCCATTATTTTAAAGCTTCAGTTTATGTATTTCTGAACTAAGTGTATTCAGAAAGAGAGAAATTGTAATTCACAGTGTCATTCTTTTCTTATTTGTATTTGTAATTAAATTCATATTTTATCTTTACGGGGGCTCGTGTATTGTCTTGTTCAAAGTACCATCTCAGATTACTATATTCACTGACCGGGCAGATTACACCGTAGAGATCATCTTCTAGATAACGATAATTAGTGGGAGGCGGTCTTCAAGTGTTGTTTTCCAAGTTGCGCAATACCTCTGACCAGGCCTTGTGCAATATTGTACTGATAACACTTTGATAACCCGCCAGCAGCACCACATTACACTATCTATCTATCTATCTATCTATCTATCTATCTATCTATCTATCTATGTCTCTCTTTCTCTGTCTCTCTCTCTGTCTCTCTCTCTCTCTCTCTCTCTGTCTCTCTCTCTCTCTCTCTCTCTCTCTCTCTCTCTCTCTATATATATATATATATATATATATATATATATATATATATATATATATATATATATATATATATATATATATATATATATAAACATATATATACATATACATATACATATACACACATATATATATATATATTATATATATATATATATATATATATATATATATATATATATATATATATATACATGTATATATAATATGAAAAAATGAATCTGTCCGTAAGTCGGTTAATACATAGAAAAATGAGTTAATGTAACAGAAATCAGAACAATATCCATGCTTTATTCCTTCGAGCACTTTTGCATCATCTTTATTGATGCTCTTCAGGTGAATACATAATTTCTTTACAACATTTTTGTAAATAGACAGTTTGACGTCATTTTTATATTAATTACGTCATTGTTCTTATGGCGATTTACTAACAACATTCCTACATATATTTACACGAAACTTGTATTAAAAAGATTAATTTTCTAGTGTTTGAAATGTCAAGAAGGTACATCAGTGCATTGAGACAATATAAAAATTGATTCATACAAATTAAAGTTATTGAAAGTTACTGAGCCATTATGTTATGAAAATGTAGTAGTGTATTGATACAATGTACCAATAATCATGTCTTAATTTTTTTAAAATAAAAAATTAGCTTGAAATATTATGGTCTGGGTGTAGAGTACGTATGCAATAAAGTTCCCTTTCTTCAATTAACGATTCGTTCTTAGTTAATACTTTTTATAAGGGACAGACTTTGAAGTTTCACCCTGAACAGTTATGTATATGTTTATTGACTTTTAATAACCTGAGTTCTTCTGTTTTTGATTGCTGTCTATGTACTGTCATTCTTCTCCTTGGTTCATTTTTCGTCTGACCTATGTAAAAGGCTTCACACTTCACACATATTAATGCATAAATCACATTTTTTAAATTGCAATTCTTATCACGCTTAACCTTAAATATCTTACCAATTTAACTTGTATTGAATTTTCTTCTATTATATTTTGAACAAGTTTTGCATCTACTCGTAACTCATTTGGTTAACTCATTAACTCTACTCGTAACTCATCTACTCGTAACTCATCTACTCGTAAACTCATGTACTCGTAACTCATCTACTCGTAACTCATTTGGTTAAAAGAATTGTATGCATATCCTATCTTGTGCTGAGCAATAGCGTTAAACTCAAAACAAGAACAGTTTTTAAAAAAAATAGTGTTCAGAGGTTGTTGACAGTGTGATCCTATTATATATCTTTTCGTATTATGTGTCGCAATATTTTCTATACTATAGTAATATAACATGAATGTAAATGGTATCAAGCTTTATAAAACAAAATAATTACTGTCACAATGATACAACTTTAATTTTTATTGGCTCTTTTGAATCTCTGGTACCAATATTGAAATATTAAACTTCTTTGCAAAGATTTCAGTACTGAAACTTAACAGTTCCAAGACAAGAATAGTTTTGAGAGGAATCAAGAAGTACAGTGCATAAACATTTCATCACTGGTTAAAATTACCATGGGTAAATGCAGTTACATTATTTATTAGGAATAACTTTTCGATGAATTTGGATAAAATGGAAAAATGATTTTTTCTTACAAAGTCTAAATGATTACAAATTGTTCAAAACATTGGGCAAAGCAATCCTTAGTACCATTTGGTAAAACAACAGATTTTAGAATTTTAATTATTCCGAAGCTTAAATCATCTGTTCGTCTCCTTTCCAAACCCGCTGCACACACACACACACACACACACACACACACACACATGTGCGGGAATTAAATGAATTAAGTTTTACCTTCATATGGCATACAAAACTGGACAAAGTTTAAACTGAGCTTTCGCGTCAGATGTTTAATAAAGGTGGCCTTTCGATGATAGATATGGATAAATTTATATTAACTTTTAAAATAGCAGGGATTCATAAAGCTCGTATATCAAACAGAAGATTTGTCAATTTGTTTGCGTATATATATTATTCTTTACGTAAGTTGAAAGAGAAAGAAAAAAGCAGTTTTCGTATCATTTCAGTAGATCAGGCAGGAAGTAAAAGTATGTTACAAACACATTAACGTACCTGTTATAAAATCGTGCATTTGAATTATAACACATTTTCATCCTTTTAATGTCAATAAAAGCTTCCCCAAAAGAAAGGCTATTGCTTGAAGTGTGCTTTTCAATCCGGACTTTCTGGTTTATCTCAAGGCATATTGGTCATTTACCACGATCACAGATACAGCTATATGATAGAGACAAATCTATGTAGTGAGGCAAAGGCGCCGGAGGCGTGTTTCAGTTTATGAGAAGATTGTTTCAGTTTACTGTGAAGAGTCGTACCAAGTGTTAACCCACTTAGTACAGTTCTTTCAGTCACTGTAGTTGCAGTATCGGCTATTGGACAAAACATGAGATATTCTCGTATTTGAACGTATTTGTTACAAATAAATTTATACTGATAAAAAGGTTGAAACTGCATAATTAGTTATTTTGCGATAATTTGACAAATTTAATTCAGAACATTATTCCGTTTTGCTATTATATGTTACGAAAAAGGCAGATAAATGTGCACAATGAAAGATGCATCTTTACCAAAATTTCTTGTATTTTAAATTTCATTTAATTTGATAATGAGTATTCAAAACACCAGAAACATTTTAAGTTGTCAAATTAATACCATTCTAAATATAACATTTCTCGATTCAAAATATTAGCGCGAAATGGCAACAGCATGTGTGCTTTCCCCTTACATAATTTATATAATTAAGTAACCATACAAGAATTAATAATTTAATTAAACCATTTTTTAAAAATAATTTTAATATATTTCAAGTTTAAAACTATTCGCTAACCTTCATTAGTGGTCCACATTCTATAAGGGTTCTCGTTATAAAGTCCGTTATTATTATTATTATTATTATTATTATTATTATTAATTCCTTAGGTTCTGGCAACAGTCATAGTTTGTTACTTAGTCGCTCAAATTTTGTATTTTTTGTCTTTCTCTTACGTCTCAAGTTTAAAACGTCAAATTTCAGAATACTATATTTTTTGGGCACGCGCAAGAGCCCTACGCCTTATCATCTGAAAACATTTTCCTTTTGTTACTTTTAGTGATATGATACTTTTAGTGTATATTCCAACAATGCACTACCCATGTATTCAGTGTGCTAAGGGGGTGACGCCTCGTCAACATGCTGTGGAATGTGACTGTTGTCATTGATGGCAGCACCGGACATGTGGCTCAGGTGAGAATAACTATAAGTTTGTTAGCTAAAATATTAGCAAATAGTTTCGAATGAAAATAACACGCATTATAAGACATCATGAAAAATACCACATTTCATTTTTTCAGTAGATATGAAAAAAACAAAGAGATTAATTAAAGATCGAGAAAGCATATTAAAAGCACTATGTTTCTGTTTGAAATGTAAAATAGCAACTATTCCTCATATACAAAGATAATTATATTATGACTGCATTTTGGTACTAACTAATTATATTATGACTGCGTTTTGGTACTAACTAATTATATTATGACTGCATTTTGGTACTAACTAATTATATTATGACTGCATTTTGGTACTAACTAATTATATTATGACTGCATTTTGGTACTAACTAATTATATTATGACTGCATTTTGGTACTAACTGTATTGGTAATTTTGTTATAAATAACAAAATCATAATATTTGTTTTCAGGAATTTCGTTAAAAATGTATAAAGAGGCACTGAAGTTGGGTACGTTTACCTTTGTCTGCACCTCATGCGTTCGGCCCAGAAGAGAAGAAGAGAGCGAGCCTGCAGATGACATCAATAATCCGCCAGCGCTGGATGTTAGTGTAAGTTACAATGAATTGTAGATTTATTGTGTCCTAATACGTTATCGTTAATATAAATATATATGGTGGAATATTAACTTCTTCTATCTGTATACCTTGGCGAGACATACATCTTTTGTTTTAAATTTTCAATGTTATACGTATATATGATGTTTTCTGTGTTTATGCACCTTTCGTAATTTCGTCCTCACACTCCAGTTGCTGTCAACGCATCACACGAAGTAGCACCGCCAGCGCTTGAACTTCGCATAAGTGGCAATATAGTAAAAACTTAGTGTGCGAGTTGCTGATTACAAAATGTCATTATAATTGAAATTGCATAATAAAAAAATCATCCATCATATTTGATTACTTATACATTTATGTGCACTGCTGTAGATTAAGAAGACTTTCAAAATAATGTTTTGATTTATTAGAATTATGATGTCACCAACTCATGGACAACTGTAAATCCTATTGCTGAGTCAACGCAAATGGATGCTGGCCCCTTTTTAGAGAGCACCATTATAGACAATCCCGGATCATCTTTCGACATACCAAACAGAAGCATTCAGCCAGAACACTCAGTTGAACATTCTACCTTTGATATAACGAATATGTCTTCGATTCAACTACAAGAAGAAGTGCAAGAAAAGTATATACGTTGTTTTGTTATTTGTTCTTCCAAATAAACATACATATTGTTAATAGAGACAAATTACACCATTTTATATATACCAATTTTATAACCCCGGGCTCATTTCATGAACAACATAAAGAATTATTAAATAAATACTCCTTGTAATGAGTACTTATTACTCGTACTGGAACGATTTGTGAACACTGAGTTAATAAATAAATCAGTATGATCCCATTGAAAATATTTGTAACTCGAAATTCCAGCGCGTTTGTTCATTTACAGCTGTATGTACGGGTACATGCATTGACATGTATTTTTCTTATCATAGATCTCTGACAGATAAATCAATCCAGAGAACTGTACGACAGATGATGTTGTTACGTACACAGTTGTCGACATGGGAACCGAGAGAGGGAAAAGAAAGCTCATTGCTAGCGATGGCTATACATATAAATTAAAGAGACAAAACAAAGGAAATACGGAATGGCGGTGCAGCATCCGCAACAAGTGTACTGTCTGTCCAGTCGTCATCCGACAGCAGGGTGAATCGTTCATCGAGCCTCTCCAGAAACATTTACATGCTGCTAACCGGGTGTTCTGACAGCAGTTAATATTCGCAAGGAGGTACGATTTAATTATATTTCATACATTTATTGGCGACATATTGATAACCGGACAACACGATAATAATACATAAACATGATATATCTGCTAACATATAATCTGTTCTAAATGATTTCGACTATGTTCTAAACTTCGCTTAGTTGTAATTATGTATACTGAGTAGAATTCATGGCATAAATGTATCGGTTTTCTTTTTTCCAGCTGAGAGTCAAAGCTGTACACGATTTGTTTGATCCTGCTCAGAATTTTGTAGATCGCGTAATTCAGGCCGACATAGATGTTGAACAACCGGAAGCATCAAAAACCCACTCAACAACATGATTCGAAACTGTAACAGATATAGAGAAAGAGAAAGACCTAAAGACCCATCAGACTTGTCATTCGAGGTACATAAATGACGCTACATAACTCGTTAATTTTCTCTATCGAATATTACATGAACAATACAATCAGAACCTTACAGAATAAATTATTTCAATTTTACGTTTGATCGTATCAAATATGTGTTCTTAAGACGGTGTTTTTTTTTCCTCTTTAATTTGCAGCTGGACGAAGAATACTTGCAACTAATTACCAGCTGGAACTCCTGAGCAAGGCTAAAACATGGTACATCGATGGTACCTTTAAGATCGTGAAGAAACCTTTTTATCAGTTACTAACGGTTCACAGTTTCTTGAAGTCAGGAGAAAATATGAAGCAAGTACCACTTGTGTTCATCGTGATGTCCGGCAAGAACAAGAAAGATTATAAGAAGGTAGTTTATTATTTTGCTCAACTCACCATTATAAATAATATTCACTATAAATAAAAACGCGAGTAACTTTAAAATGTCTTTATTCTGCAAACTATGAATAAAACAAACATTCTATTACATTTTACACCTTCTCTGTTCGCTATATAATTTTTCTCCATATTAAAATCAAGTAACATAATGTTTCATTATTAGGTGTTCCAGGCTCTACTTCGACTTCTACCCAAAGAACCTTCCGTCAAGTCATTTGTAGCAGACTTTGAAAGTGGAATATGGAAGGCGCTCCGCTTGGTATTCGATAATCCACATATAAGTGGATGTGCGTTCCACTGGGCCTAGGCTCTATGGTGAAAACTTCAGGAAAAAGGTCTTCAGGTATTGTTTAATTTTTATATATGACGTCTATTATATATTTTTCATTGTTGATTTGTGACACGTTAAGTCTTCATATCTATTTTTATCAGTTCTTCACTGTTTTAACCTAGAGATAAGGTAGTTCACGGTGTTCATTTTTAAACTTTTAATTCTTTTTTGAATGATCTGATTATCTGGATCAATTTGAAGTCTAATATGTTTATATTGTTTATTTGTAGACGGCATACAACCAGCGGGATGCTGTATTCAAGTTGTGTAGGAAGGTTTTTGCTCTGGCCTTTCTTCCAGCCGAGCACATCCCTTCAGTATTTGCAAAATTGAAAAGAAAGACAAGAACCGACGCGTTAGAAGAATGGATGACCTAAATTTTTGACAGGTGGATATCTAGCACAATTTGGCCGGTATCCACGTGGAGTGTTTTTGGCAAAAGTGTACGGACAAACAATGACGTGGAGGGGTGGCATAGTCGTTTAAATCGAAAAGCACGCAAAAGCAATCTGCAGTTTTATCTCATGATTACTTTACTATATAACGAAGCTGAAATGATACCATCTCAAGTAAAGATGGTATCCGAAGGAAAACTAACAAGACACCAAACAAAACAGATCCGTACCATGCACGGAAAACATTTTAAGTTTTGGACGATGTACGCCAATAAGGAAATTAGTGTGAACAATCTTTTACAAATGTGCGGTAGGATTTACGGACCACGCAGTTGAAGAAATGAGTCGCATTATTTTCATATCAGGTCTGTGTGTGTGTGTGTGTGTGTGTGTGTGTGTGTGTGTGTGAGAGAGAGAGAGAGAGAGAGAGAGAGAAATGTAGAGCATTTTGCCAGCTTAGTTGTGAATAAACTGATTACTAATCTTAATTATGGTACTCATTGTCTTTGTTCCCTTGTAAGCTGCTACATCTGAATGTGTCTGTCTGTGTGTGCGACTCTGTCTGTCTGTCTGTCTCTCTCTCTCAAATGAAAAAGAAAATAATTGCCTGAAAGTGATAAAGTGAAACAAAGCAAAATACATCAGCCCGTATACATAAGACTCACCAGCTTGAATGCACATATATATCTACAAACACTCACGCACGCACGCACATACACACACACACACACACACACACACACACACACACACGCATACATACATACATACATACATACATACATACATACATACATACATACATACATACATACATACATACATACATACATACATACATACATGTAATAATTTCATGCTATATTTTTAGTATCAAAAGGGAAAACTGAGTGAAAGCGATTACATATTTAATGAACAGTCTCTTCTCGTATGTCTCTGATACATACATTATATGTTTGGATTGACCAAAAAGGCATACACGTTGTAAACTTTCGCGCTAATATTTTGAATCGAAAAATGTTATATTTAGAATGGTATTAATTTGACATCTTAAAATGTTTCTGGTGTTTTGAATACTCATTATCAAATTAAATGAAATTTAAAATACAAGAAATTTTGGTAAAGATGCATTTTTCATTGTAATAAATACGTTCAAATACGAGAATATCTCGGAAAACATTTATCTTGTTCACAAAATGTTCCAACTTTCATTTTAAAACATGTCATATAAGAATTGTCAAAATATAAATACTTGTCAGTTGTATTTTAAAATTGGACCGAATTGTCTTTGGTTGGGCCGAATTGTCTTTCGAGTTGGGCCGAATTGTCTTTAAAGTTGGGCCGAATTGTCCAATTTTCCGTAAAAGTTGGGCCGAATTGTCTTGGTCGAATTGTCTTTGCTCCGAATTGTCCATAAGCCGCAGTATCATCGTTACAGCTGCTGTTAATGTAGATTAAGCTTGACATTTTAATTCAAAACAACCTTACTGTGTCTGTATCTGTGTCTGTGCGTGTCCTGTTTAAATTTCAACGAGTGCAAAATACGGAGCGGTTTGCAGTTTAGTCAAAAGCTAAACCGCGTAAATTATTGAAACAAATACTTACAATAATACAATCAATTATATTCAGTTAGGAAAGTATTAATCATTCCACAGTATAACCATAATCGCAAAAACAGACAACAACAGCATTAGTTACTGAATTTACTTTTAATGTTTTTACGTAACTTACATTTGTTATTGCTGTAAGCGATCTTACCGGCAAGAGATAGGAAATCGATGCATTGTTACATGTATATACGTTACTTTGAGAAACGATGACATCCTTTTGAAATTTAAAATTTAAAAAAAAAATGATACTTTTTCGCCGATATCTTATGAAAAGACTAACATATTGTATGTTTAGAAGTTTGCGTTTGAAATGGCCAAACCATACGGAAATTCGTTTGCAGTCAACCGGCCTGCCGTTGGCTCAGGATGGTCTAAAAAATGAGGACTTGTCAACAATTCGTAACATTGGTATTATGGCGCATATTGATGCTGGTAAAACAACAACCACAGAGAGGATGCTTTATTATTCAGGGTTTTCTAACCATCTAGGTAGGTGACTAGTTTACTCACTAAACCTTGTTGCACTTTTAAGAAAAAATTACACCGTAGTACACCATCATTTCCAAGTTTTTAGCACACACGCACACAAACACACATATATATTCCTATGATATTGTGGGTTCTTTGATATCGTGGTATTCAATTTTTTCATCATTTTGTCTGCATCTAGCAATGTAAGACGCCAGTCGAAAAAAGGTGGAGAACAATTTGTTAGTCCTTACATAAATCCCGATATTTATATTTTTGGCATAGAGATGTTACTGCATAAATATTGACACAGTATAATGTGTTTTGATGTCGACAGAAAGAAAATCAAAGTTAAATTTTCAGGAATATCTCACACTTGGCAGCCCATAACGCCACTTTTCTACAAATTAAAGTCATAATGTTTTAGTCTGACTTTGATATCTATTTTTCTAATAAATTCAAATTCCCACAAAACTAAATGGACCTATTTTCAACATTCTTTGTTTTACATTTGATATGGCTGGAAAGCAATGGAAGCTTGGAATGGTGCAGTTGGGATGAAATATATTTCTTCAAGTAAACAAAAAAAAAACAGAAAAAATTAATATTGAAGAAAGTGTTAGATAGGTTCATTTCAAGATTTTTATGATCCTATTAACCAATTTTGGCTTTCACATTTTCCATCACATCGCAGCCAAATGAAATGTAGGCCACCAGAACTTGAAAACATGTCTGGTTTTAATATGTTTTAAAAAGAGTTTGGTTAATGTTGTATTGACAAAGACCATAAATCAGACTTGTGTACTTATTATAAACTGCCATTGTAGTGTCAGTCATTTGTCATTAAATGGTTGTCAGTCATTTATGCATGTTATTTTAAGATTGGTATTGTTTGCTTATCTGTTATGAGAAATCCATACAGGGCAGATAATGCCATAAGGAGAGCTCATTTCACCAAGCTTTTATTATAGCATGATGGGCAGCGGCTTCGATCTGTCAGTTTAGTTACTCAGGACAGGTTTCACCATATAATTTTTATGTTTTTAGTTACTCAGGACAGGTTTCACCATATAATTTTTATGTTTTTAAAGTCAACCTTGACTAGATTAGCCTTGTTTTAAAATGCATCCTAATTAGTGCCTTCTGGTGAATTCAGAATGCACAATACTAAGAAGACTATGAATTATTATTATTTTGTATTAGTTTTAAGTCTGAGTGTTCACAGATTGATTGCTAGTGTTTGAAAGGTACACAGAGCACTATTCCGTGTTTGGCATTTCAAGTCATTTCGTTATTCTTTTTAAATGTTAAAATATTTTGCTTTTCTTTTTAAATGTTAAAGTTTTTATTGGGATCATACAACATTGTAAAGTGTTAAAGTTATTACCTTTGTTTTGTATATACAAACAATTCAGGTTTAGTACTTCAGTCTTCAGTTTAATGAAGCCATTTATGAATTGAATGAATTATCAGCATTGATGTTCTAGCAGAGATATTTGGAGGAATGCACAAAAAGTTATGCTTTCCTGGCAATGGTAGTGTAATTCATTGATTTTGAGGGAAACAATCGAGAATATAGTTGTGATTGTATATTTTAGGTGACGTGGATGATGGGGACACAGTCATGGACTACATGGAGCAAGAGAGAGCCAGGGGAATCACCATCACTTCTGCAGCCATTACTTTTATGTGGAAAAAGTTCAAAATGAACCTGATAGACACACCTGGTAAGGGTCTGGAAGACATTTAATTGCTATCATAATGCGCCAGCTGTTAGTAAGTGGGAAAGAAGACATTCATAGTGTTACCAAAATAAATCAGCAGCTTCTTGAAAAAAAAGATTTTAAAGTGCAGTCTGCAAATTTTGTGAACTTGTAACAATTCCAAGGGCTACTCATTCAGATGCCTGAGCATCTCATGATAAAAATCAGCCCTTATTATGTCTCTAATCATCCAATGATTTAACAAAATGACACCAAGAGGTACTTTGCTTGAAACTTAGTATTGGGAATTTGCTTGGACTGGACGGGCAGTGGGTAAGATAAAATTTGCAAAGGAAGATATAAGACACACTCGAGGTCATTAGCATGACACCCCTACATTTTGGAGCTGTGAATCATGAATGTACATTTTCACCAACATGTTTTAAACCCTCAGGTGGCAAGAGGTAATAAAATGAAGAATTTTTATAGTTATAAAAGTTCAAGTGAATGTAAATTTAAATGAAATAAAAATATAATAAAAAAAGTCAGTAAAATTTATAGTGTCATTTTTTTCCCCTGAGTGTGATGATTTTAAGCCAAGTAATTCCCTTTCCTTCCATCTTACCAGGACCACCAATTACCAGTCAGTACCCCTCTCTCGTTTCTGATGACTTAGGGTCCATGCCTTCCACTGCAAAAGGCCTGCAGGAGCTCCGTGTCCATTTGACATACAGATGAAAAATTAAGCAATATTTTGCAATAATAGGACTTTTTCATGTTTTGTATGCATTTTTCTTATGTACTATATGTCAGGTTGAAAATCTTGTATTATGGGTAATCACTTAAGCAAAACAAATCAGGCTTATTGATTAAATTTCTTCACATAAATTCTGTTTGTCAGAGACCTGCTAAATATTGATTTGTTATGCTGATGGTTATGAGATGGATAATGTTTGGTTTTCAATATCTGGATGGAATACAATAGGATAATCCTGATGTTTCTCAAATGTATTCATTAACTTTAAGATTCAAAGGATTTGGTTTTTAATATCTGAATGGAATACAGTATTTTATCATGATGTTTCTCAAATGTCTTCATTAACTTTAGGATTCAAAAGATTTGGTTTTCATGTACAAAAGTAGTACTGTTACAAAGAAAATAGCTTTGTGATCCTTTACATATCTTTTACGTTTGGTGAATAAAAGTTTGATGATTACCCCCCCCCCCAAAAAAAAAAGCCTGGACAGGCTTAGATACAAGAATATTTTCTTGTTGTTTACATACTTTTTCAAAGAATATATGGAAACTGCAGAATATATGGGAACTGAAAACCTGCTGGTGATTGTATGCTTTTGTATGTGAATAATTGTAAGTGTACGTACTTCATAATTTATTCAACTTATCATACAATAAAGTTAGTGGTTTGAGAGAGGAGGGTGCATGAATAACTGAAGAAGGCATATGGACAATACTGCCTGTTAAATTTACATTACTTTCCATTTCGATTGCCCTTGTGGCCTAGTGGTTAGAGCATCTGCCTTGGATGCAGAAGGTCATGGGGTTGAACCCTGGTTGATTATACCAAAGACTTAAAAATGATACTATCAGCTGCCTCGCTAGGTGCTCAGCATTAAGAGGTTAGTTTAAGACTGGTCAGCCTGGTGTCGGGATAATGTGACTAATTGAGACATGTTACATGCCTGCAGGATGATGCCCCAGTGCTAGACATCACTATAAACTGCTACACTACAGACATAATAGCAATATGACTGAAATATTGTTATGGCTATATCAAAAATCTAAAGTATGTACATACATACCCACATACACACACACCTTCCATTTCATTCTAGTCATGTATTGAAAGAGACAAAGATAAAAGTGAACATTTCTATTTATACCTTAGATAATCAGCTGATGACTTTGTCTCTGCAGGTCATGTGGATTTTACGGTGGAGGTTGAGAGAGCTCTGCGGGTTTTGGATGGAGCTGTAGCCATCCTGGATGCCTCAGCAGGTATTGATAGAGAGATCACATATAGATCAAAAGAATGTTGGGTTTAATTTCAGCAGTTAACAGAGAGGAAATCAAGCTCAATTCAGAAAATGGTCTGGTTAAAATTTCAACAGTTGACAAAGAGAAGATAATGCTTAGTCCAGAAAATTATCAATTATCAATTGTCAGCGTTGTCAGAGAATAGACCAGATTTATTCCATAAGGTTACCAGGTTTAAATTTCAACCATTGACAGAGAGATAATGCTTGGTTCACAAGAATGTCAGGTTCACCTTTGAGTTATGTCCTGACTATTGGTAAAAGTACCATATCTACCATATATATTGTGACACCGTATAATAATAATAATAATAATAATAATAAAAATAATAATAATAAAAATAATAATAATAATAATAATAATAATAATGAGGACTTTGTATAGCGCATTTAGAAGCTCATAGTGCTTTATAACAGATGTATAATGATATGACTTCAAACCCCCCTAAAAACCCACAGAGATATTAGAAAACATAAAAACATGCTGAAAATATTTGACGTAGGAACCATTATTAAGTCTTTAAGCTTGTTTTTGCATTCAAGAAAGGTGAATTTTAAGAGCACTCTTTAAAAGGATCACTGTGTCTTTGTGTCTAATTTCAATGGGAAATTCATTCCACGTTGCTGTGCCCTGGTATGCAAAATAATATTTTCCATATGACTTCGTTTTCATAGTTGGAATATTGAGTATACGATTGTCAGAAGAGGAATGTAAGTATCTTGCTGGTGTGTTACACATGGATGAGGCCAGATAGGTATATTGGACTGGAGTCTGTCAGTGAAACGTAGTAAATTTTGTGTTTGATTCTGGATCGAATTTATAGCCAGTGTTGAATACAGAGAAGTGGGAAGGTGTGCTCTGATCGTGGTACTCTAAGGGTGATCCAAGCAGCTGTGTTTTGAACTGTTTGAAGTTTCTGGAGTAGATATTGACAGTGATTAATCTACCCCTGCGTCCCGCGTCCGGCACGCACAAAAAATGGCTGGGACTCATTAGTTGTTCATATGTGCATTCCTTTGGACTCAAGAAATTTTAAAGAAAATCAACGTGATTATGGTGATTTTTGTTTAACAGGATGTTCTTTTCACAAGGCAAATATTATCTCTGCACCGGTCATGTGGTACTCACTCCTTAACAGTATAAAATGCCGCTAAAGAAGATTTTGAAAATTGACCCTAAGCAAAGGACATTGGATATTTTATTTAATGATTCAAATTCCACTGATCAGCAGCATTTGGTTTCTTCATCTGATGTTCAGGATGCAAACGTGAGCTCAGCCTCCAGAGTAATACATAAATTACCAAAAATTCGACAGTTTCAGCTGAAGTGGTTAAAAACGTACTCGTGGCTACGATATGACAATGGCTGTGCAAATAAAAATGAGGACTTTATGTTTTGTGAGATATGCACAGACAATAAAAAGGTAAATGGTATGAACAAGATTGCTAGGAACAGAAATTTTCAAAATTCAACATTAACCAGACATGCCGATCTTGCTGACCACAAATTATGTCTAATAGCCCCAGAGTTACAAACTAACTTTGAAAAATGTAGTGCAAAGCTCACTTCAGATCAAGACAAAGCCATAACTGCCTTACTGAAGGTTGTTAAGTGGATGGCAGATGAAGACATCCCATTGAACAAATATTAGTCTTTTGTGAATCTTTTACATGAATTGGGAGTTCAAGATATTGACGTTCTCAGAAAGAGTAATATCAGTTATGAATCTTCAGTGACTGCCAGTGAGCTGCTTGAGTCATTAGCCGAGTTTGCTAACAATGCTGTAACTGTTACAATTAAGAAACCTCCTGTGGTAACCTTACTTGCAGATGAGAGCGCTGACATTTCCAACAGGAAAAGGCTGGTCATGTATGCTCAGACATTGAGTGAAGACTTTATTCCAGAGTGTCATTATGTGTGCAATGTTGAATGCTTAGATGCTATGATGGGCAAGGAAAAAGGAGCTGCTGCAATATTGAGAAGGGAAAATCCTCATATGCATAATGTTCACTTTGTTGCCCACAGGTTGGCACTGTGTACCTCCCAGGCAGCAGAGAAAATAGAATCATTAAAAAAGCATCAGCAAGTATTGACTGATCTTTTCTACTATTTTCAGGGAAGTAGTCAACGCGAGGCTCGACTACATGCCATACAGGAGATGTTAGATGATCCATGTATCGTATATAAGGAGCTCCATTCAGTGAATGTCTTACTTTAGTGCCCTGACTGCTGTATGGAGAACTCTAGATAGTTTGCTTACCTACCTGGCTTGAAGCCAGTCACAAGGACCACAAAGCTGGAGGGATGAAGAAAATTATAGCAACTGAAAGTTTTATAGCGACAACATACATGATGATGGATGCAATGGCTCCTTTAACCATTCTCAGCCAGTTCTTCCAGAAAGAAAATGTGGACGACGTGGCCCTTGTGAAGGTGAAAACTGACGAGTGTATTGCTAATCTGCAGAAGGTATATAGCTTTGACACTCCATACATGCAAACGTTCAAGGAAGACCTGAAGGGCAATACATTTAAGGAGCATATTCAAATCACAAAGAACAACTTCAGCCTGGAGAAAATTGCTAAACTCTTCATTGACTCGTTAGTTGAGAACATTCAGTGTAGATTTCCAGCAGATGACCTACTGACAAGCTTTGGTATTCTTGCTATGTGACCAATCAGCATGATGTCAAAAACAGAAGTGGATACCTACGGAGATGAAGAGATTGAGAGACTGTGTACATATTATGGAGAAGCAAAAACTGTACAATGGGAAATCAGCATACGTATTGAGATAAAAACATCAGAACCTGTTATTGACTCTGTTTAGGCAAAAATAGAGTGGGCTTTCCTTAAGAAAGTAGTTTTAGCTGAGAAGTACCCTCAAGGTGTAATGTGTAAACTGGTATTTAATTGACCACCACCACAGAGATGATTTTCCAAACTTGCTCAAGTTAGCAGCACTTGCACTAACTTCAGCAGTACACACTGCTGGATGCTAGCATGGGTTTTCTGCCCAGAACAGAATCCTGGTTAAAGCTAGAAACAGGCTGAATATTGAGACTCAGCACAAACTGATGACTGTAAAACTGTGTACTGTGCCATTTGATTACAAGTCAGTACTACAGGCCTGGAGATCTAAGAAAGACAGGCGAATAACTAAAGTGAAGAAGGTGTTGATCTTGTAGTTAATAATTACCTAGTTGTAATAATTCTGTATTATAAATAAATAAAATTAATGTATCTCAATGTGTTTGCAGAATCATTGTACTCATTACATTTGAGTGCGACTCATTATTTGAATATATGCGAGTCCTGTGACTCATTGGGATGAAATTGTAGATTAATCACTGTATTGAGACAAACCAGCCAGAATTGAGTTACAATAGTCCAGTCCTTGAAAGTACTAATGAACACACAAGTGTTTTAGTGGCATCAGCTGAAAGATATTTTTGAATGGAGCTGATGCATCTCGACTCAAGATATCCAGCCTTGCATATATTCATGACATGTTGGTGCAATGTAAGAGTACTGTCTAGTGTAACACCTAGGTTTCATACTGACTGTGAGAATTTAATGTTGGTGTTGCTGATATTTATTGTTTGAGGTAAAGAATGTGAATGATAAAGTCTTTGTGTCGTGATCAGAATGGCCTCAGTTTTATCATCATTCATCTGCAGCTTGTTATATGTCATCCATGGTTTCACATCAGAAATGTGCCTCTCTATTCCTTGGATAATAGCATCAACTTCAGTTGGGTGGCTAGAATAGCATATTTTGGGTGTCATCAGCGTACAATTGGTGAGACACTGGATGATAATCTATGACACTTGAGAGTGACTGAGTGTATAGAATGAAGAGAATGCTTTTACTCCATAATGGAGCCATATCAATATTGGATTTTCACCAAAATTTAGTTGAATGCTGTCAGCTAGTTTGTTCATACAAATGTCTAGCTTGTTGAGATTGAGATTCATCTGGTATGGTCAGGAGCCTTTAGTCAGACCTTGACCCTCAAAATGTGATAGAAATTTTATTCATTGGTAATGAATTGAATTTGTTACTGAAACTAGAAACAGAATAGGAAGCTGTCACGAAGTAATGAATTGAATTTGTTACCAAAACTAGAAAAAAAAATAGAATGATGTCACAAAACAATGAATAGAATTTGTTAGCAGTGCTCTCCATCCACTACATGAATATTTTGTTGTGTGTCACATGCCGTTTGAAGTTGAGAGCCAATCAGATATGTCTGATAAGGATGGTACTAATGAGTCTTCACAGTTCAAATATCCAGATCAATATTGATATTCAAAATGGAACACAAGCGATTTCAGTGTAAACAGTTTACCTTATATTCTCCAATGGATGTTTTTTTTTATATATAAAAACTCAGCCATCTTTTCACTCCATAAAGAAAGACAATAATTAACTCAAACAATCCAGTTATTATTTTCCACCTTTCTCCATTTGCTGCTCAACAAAACTGAATTATTGCAGTTAGGAAATAATACCCATGCAATGATTTCTGGTCTGATGACTCTGCCTTAAGACATTAATGTAGTACACGGAGAATAAAGGACTGGAATATTCTCTTTAGCATTTCAGCTATAATGAAAGGACAATACATTTTGGGTATTTGTATTTTTTGTTTGCATCAGCATATTTTGTTTGCATTTTCAATTTATTTGAATATTTACTGGCCCAAACGGCCAGGAAACTTGACACTTTTACTGGTCCAAGTATAAAAACATTGTACATTAGCCTGGGGCTCCGGGCTGGTATTTTTATTTTTAAGACGAACATTTAAATATCTGCTTTACTAAGCCCTATGTATTTTAATATAATAGTGCCTCCGATGCTTTAAGAATGGACAACTGTGTAATGATTTACTTTATTAAATAAATTTCTTTGATTTAATGAAGTTTAGTCAGTGTTATAGAAATATTGTTATATATCCATAGAAACATAAAGTAACAATAGCTTTATTTTTCTATCCATTTAGTGACACTATATCATGCAGAAAATTCTTGATGTTAATAATTACAATGAGCTCATAGATGTATGGTGTTTATCTGTTTCAGGAGTTGAAGCACAGACCTTGACAGTATGGAGACAGGCAGATCACTATCACATTCCTCGTATTGTATTTCTTAACAAGATGGACAAAATGGGGGCTAACTTGGATCTTTGTTTGGAGTCCCTCCATGAGAGATTCCATGTGGAACCACTCCTTGTCAATTTTCCAGTTGGTATTGAGAAAACATTTAAAGGTGTCGTAAACCTGATCAGTATGGAAGCTTTAATCTGGGACTCCCAGAAGTCACCAGATGGGAGAGTCTATGACAGAATTCCATTGCGTGAGATCCAGGACCAGTCTTTAGTAGAAAAATGTGAATTAGCTAGAATTCAGTTATTGGAGCAATTAGCAGATTTAGATGACACGATAGCTGAGCATATACTTTCTGATACAAATCTTGCAGAAGTACCAGCACAGGATATAAAATCTGCCTTGAGAAAGGTTACCCTTCAGAGACATGCTGTAGTAGTGTTGTGTGGTAGTTCTCTGAAAAACAAGGGTGTGCAAGAGTTGATGGATGCTGTGGTAGATTATCTCCCTTCTCCCCTGGATGTAAAGTATGATTTTTCAGAATATTACAGAGATGACTTGTGTGCATTGGCTTTTAAAATTATTCATGACAAGATCAGAGGTCCACTAACATTTTTAAGGATTTATTCAGGCACTATCAAGAACACAGGAACTCTCTACAACATCAACATGGGTTGTGAGGAGAAGATAAGTCGTCTTCTGCAAGTGTATGCCAATCACTATAAGGAAATCAACCATGCTGGGGCTGGAAACATTGTATGTTTGTCAGGTTTTCTCTCAGTAAGTGTTTTCATCTTTTGCTCTGCGCATTTTTGCATTTTTTTCTTTACAAAATTGTGTATCATATTCTTACATCAGATGTGATCTGCAATCAGTGTCCTAAATAGTAGCATAACATTTCTGAGTTGTAGAAATGGGTCATCAGTACCCCTTGCATGTGTTAGAACTTGAACTGAACCTGTGATTGCATTGATTAAATCGATTTACATATATTGACAGCTTACAATATCCTCCTCAATTTATCTTGAACTAGAATTTTAGGTTGCTTTCCCTCTTTTTAGAAAAACTTTCAAGCTAATGAATTATGAAGAGTTGTCCAGAATCCATAGTTGTCACAAAATATCAATGGGCACTTACATTTTTCCTTGTCTGTACATATTCACAGGCAGCAAAGTTTTTTTATAAGCTATGGAACCAGTCTATGTGTGGTTGTATATTAAGTGCTGTATTTAAGAAATGACAATGTCTGATTGGCTGAAAATTATTACCCAAAAGTATTTTTTAAAATTTCATAAGAAATCTACATTTGAATATGGTAGTAGGCTTGACTGTAAAACCATCTTTCATTTCGTTGCTGTTATCACATGGGTTCTACTGGATAATAAGTGGTTTGATCTCATTGGACTAGATAGTTATAGTTGGCACCTGCTGTGGAACTGTTCTCAGAAATGAGCAGCATAGTATAGCCACCAACCATTGTAACACAATGCCTGGGTCAGTATATGCACAGAACAGCTATCAATTTTGATTGTTAAGGAAGAAAATGTCAAATTTGTATACTAAAGTTTATATTAGAAAAATTCATTTTTCCATGGTTTGTCAAACTGGGTTAATCTGCATGGGAAAAAAACCACACCACAAAACAAATTTATAAATAAATGTTTCTTCAGATTTGTCTGTACTTTTCATCAATTTTTTTGGAATGTTGATTGATTTGATCATTGGTGGATCTCGTTCCACCTTGGAACAGTGACACAAATTGTTGAGGCAACAGTTTCCTTTAAATGTTATAAAATACCAGGGAATAATGCCAAACTGGACCACTCAGTCTCCCAAAGAGGGTGAAAATTGTGGTCTGTGAAAGAGGAGCAGATGATTTCAAGGTTTACTTCCCTTTTCCATGGCAGACAATAAAAGTATAGTTCATGTAAACATTTGTTCACATGCCTTTTGTGTTCATGTGAACATTAATTGGACATGCCTTTCAATAGAATGAAGGGCAAATTATACTGATTTTATGGAAGCACATTTAGTAGTAGTATTTTAAGAAATACTCAAAGTGTAAACATTTTGTTTTGTAGCGTATGTATTGATCCCAGAATACCTCTAATTATCAGAGTCATGTTACATTGTGTGTTGAAATTTAAATTCAAATAAATAACTTAGAACATATCTATATAGGAACCAGCATACTTTTTGCAGATATCTGGAAGTTTTTTAGAGGGAAACTTGTTCTTTTGTGAAAATTTATATTATGATTAAAGCGGGCTTTCGATTCAAAGTCATATCATAAGAAACCCATGCTTTGCAGGAGTTTTAAAGGAAAAATGTAATCTATGCATAGTTAAGTCAGTAAAATTTGAATTTAGGTCACAGGCAACTAATTTATGAGCTACATAGCTGACCTTCATGATGGTTTATTAAATTATGTATTTAAAAAAAATAAATGTTGCTGATTGGATGAAAATAAATTACCTCAAAATAAAGTTGAAATTTTGTTTAGAAGATGCCTATGTTTTTGTAAATTGTATTCATTAATTTGCGGGAACCTGGAACGATTTTCATTTTATGGCTGTTGCACACAGGTACAACTGGACATGAATGGGATGATTTCACAGTCTGTTGTTATAGTTGGCACCTACAAATTTAATTTTCTTGCAATGCAGTAAGTCATTTTCAATGTTTTAAAAGTTACTGATGGATCATTGGATGTCAGTGTCATTTGCCAGTTTTACCACAGAATTTAGTTGTTGGGCTATGCATTCACAATATGGTCTTTGGGAATGAATTATTTGCCTGCAGCTACGTCATAGTAGTAGGATCTGCTAAGTTTTCTATAGTGATAAAAAAAAGTTAGAAACAAAATTAGAACCGTGTAATTCTGTGGCTGTATTAGTTATAATTAATTAATTATAATTAAGTGAATCCAGCAAATTTACTGGTTATTATGTTATCTATGCAATGTGCATTTAGGCAGAATTCTACATTATCACATCACTATGTGAATACTGTCTTTAAAAATGTGTAGTTTATCTTATTCAGGTAAGAGAAATAAAAGCATTGATTTATAAACTATTTGAATTTAATATCTTATCTTTTTCCAGACCAAGTCAGGTGACACCTTGACAACAAGCCACAAAACAGCTAAGGCTGCCAAGACACTCTGGATGAAAAAGAATGTTAGTAGAAAAACAGTCACTTCTCAGGATGAGGAAGAGGCTGCAGCAGAGGAGGATGAAGGGGAGGTTGAGGGAGGGTTAGAGAATACTGGATATAGTTCCTATGTTCTGGCAGGACTTCAGATCCCTCCTCCAGTCTTCTTCTGTTCTGTTGAGGCCCCCTCTGTTAGCAGTCAGAAGATGCTAGATCTGGCATTACAGTGTCTCCAGAGAGAAGATCCTAGTCTTAGGGTAAGGGTCAAGTCTTTCAGATGAAAATGGAAACAGGGTACTGATGTTCCAAATATTCTGTTAGGCTTTAAATTTCATTCATTACTTTATAGTCCATTGGTACATTTATTGTAAAATGAACATGTATAAAGATTTTATGGTAATTACCACTTGGCATTGCTGCTGTCACTTTAGTTTGACTGGGTGGGAGATGATGCTAAATGTCTGTGGTGTGATGTCCCAGTGCTAAAATGAACTCTAAACTGTCACACTGCAGACATCATATGGATATGACTGAAACATTGTTAAAGCTACATTAAAATCCAAATCTCTCTCACACGCACACGCACAGACACACACACACACACACACACACCACTTGTTATTTTACTTATAAAGTACATAATGAAAATGATATTTATTTTTGTATTCACCACATTAATCCAGGTTTTGACTTAGGGGAGTGGATATAACCATTAGAAATTACATCAGAAGCAGTAGTTTAAAGTCTTCATATATGTTAAACATGCCCAAAAAGCAATTTTTGACCATCTATAAAATACCATAAGCAGATATATGAAGTTTCTATCAGACACTCATAATTAGACCTGACTAACAATGGTTTTTACTCAAAGTGATACATGGGCCTGACTTCATATTATACAAAGAGGAACACTACAGTCGGGAGTAGCAACTTATATTTTAATGGCAAATCTCTTCACCCCTACAGCTTAAAGAGTTCTTTTGTAATATAATGCAGCATAACATAACAGTGAGTACAGTAGTCCCCCTCTTATACGGCCACCCCTTCTGCACCAGGAAAGTGGCCTTATAAAGACGGGTGGCCTTTCCAGAGGGGGTCTAAATTTATTATGAGAATTATTATGTAATGTACATAGTAAGAATGCTTCATACTTCAAAACATTAAATATCTTCATCCAAATGTAACATTAAGCATTAAAAGCTTATTCTTGTTATAATAAAAAACTTATTTCAACTAAATCTACGTTACAAGTTCTTTTTCTTGGCATAAGTGTGATATGCGAGTGGTTATTGTTGTCATGCACATTGCAAATGAATTCCAAAATGTCATTTACATCTTGGTACATACATAATTATCTTTCCATTTGCTCCGATTTCCCACTGCTGCTGAATAACCTTCTTATCGGTTTGACTTTGATTATTCAAATTATTTCAACATAAACTTGTTTTTTCGAGTCTTTGCTACATAAAATTGTTCAGCAAGTACCCCCCCATGTCGTCAAGTAGAATAATGTCTCCGTTAACCTGATGACATGTTAATGTTTGGTAATGATTTATTTGGTTGTTGCTGACTGTATGTGATTTAATTATGCAGACAAAACTTGTGTCGAGCGTACGAAATACAGATTCGTAAAGAAAGCCATAATGTGTTGTCACGTGATTTTTCCGGTCTTTGTCTGGTTCCCTGTTTATTTTCTTCAAGGTTCTCTGTGTGTGTCAATGTACAAAATCTATTTTTAGCCTATGCTGACCCTGTTATGATCGTAATAATTACCTCTGGTTATAATCATCAAAGGGAAGAACTTGACATAGGTGTTAAACCCCAAACTCTATCATAACATTATTGAACCCATTTCCTGTAAACATCGACTTTAATAGATAATGGTATACTATAAATCCTTTAGTCGACACTTTTAACGTAAACTTGACACTGGCAGACAATGTATCTACGATAGAGATAATCAATTGCTTACTGGTATTACGTCAAGATTTGAATTAAGAAACATGAGTGGCCATTCATGAGGGGGACATTTTACAGTTTTTTTACTAAAATGCTGGTCACTGGTCACGTTAGAGGGGTGGCTGTTCTTGAGGGGTACTTTTGAATACAAACTGGTCGGTGCCAAGGGATTCTGGCCGTAAGAAGCGGGTGGCTGCTGGTCAGGGGGGTTGTTCAAGAGGGGGACTACTGTAGTATAATAATAATGGGGTTAGATTTTTGTTACCAATCAAAGCTTTCTACACCCCCACCCCCTGACTTTCACCTGCATATGCCCACATGTGAGGATTATCAACAGATGCCCTGAAAGAAGAAAGTCTTAGATTAGTAAGCAAATCAATCAGTAAAATCATACAAGTGATGATTATGGAACCTATTCTAAGGACAATGGCAAACCAGAGGGGCCCCGAGTGGTCTAAGCGCTTTCCGTTATGGATCACTGCCATCTTGCCTCTGTCTGCGTGGGTTCGAGTCTAAGATTTGGCTAATGTAGTTATGTGAGAAAGCTTGCCAGTAGCTTCTTGTGGGTCGGTGGTTCTTTCCGGGGGATTTCCCTGGTTCTTCGTCCACCAATAATACTGACCACCATGTATAGCCTATCGTGTGCTGCAAAATGGCATTAAACCTTTCAACAACAACCACCTGTAAACCAGTTTTGAATCAGTGCTCAGTGTCACTAGTTTTTTTCCATTTCTGATATTTGAACCTAACAACAACCATTTTATGTTTGTTACTGGATAGAGCATGATTTTTGGGACACTCGCTGGTGTTAAACTGATTTACATTCATTTTCTCACCCATGCGACAGAAATCCAGCAGTTTTGCTAATCTCACCTTTTTGTCTCAGTCTAGTCATCTCAGACCAGTCGTCTCAAAGTGTCTGTGTATCAACTGTTTTTTTAGAAATAGAAACCCTTGCTGTCTTCTGCTGTGTCTGACATAGTTCTAAAATCAAACAACAAATATGTAGCAAAAACATAGTAACTGGTCAATCCATCTTTGGGAACACACCATACAAAAACATTTCGAAAGAGACAAAGACATGCATGCATACATGTCAAGCTTTTTGGTATTATGCTAGTTTGTTCCACACATGGTCATTTTTATCCTATATGCAGCCTTAGCTCAGTACATTTTCAGGTCACTGTCATTAAAAGTAGCTAAAGCCAACCAACTAGTTTTAAATACTTTATATGAAATAAATTATATACTGTTATCCACATTTAATGATGCTGATCTGAAACTTTATTTTGATACAGATAAAATTCTCAATGCTGTGTGAAATGAACTATGACAGAAAACACTGATCCATGCACAAAGACTATAGACCTATACACTTCATTGACTATAGACCTATACCATTCATAGACTATAGACCTATACACTTCATAGCCTCCCAGCTCTCTTAACAACTACGGAAAATGCAACAACAGTGAGAAATGTGTTATGTCAAACATGCTTTATTCTAATTTTGTTAAGCATCTCCACTGTGCCCCAGTTAAATAAAAAAAATATACCTGCAATATTTATCAACAAAAAATGCACTTACCAGCCAGAAGGAATCATTTATCTCTCAACACACTAATCCATAGCAAATTTCACTGCAGCATTTCACATATTTCCAAGACAGATAAATAAATTTTCAATGAATCTGTTAACTTTAAAGTTTAGCACATGGTTTTTTGATGGGTCCATATTTGGAAGGTCTTTTATAAAGGGAGGGGGGTATTTCAAAATTGGAATTGATGAAATGAAACAGTTTCTCATAATAAATATTAATTAATTATTTATTGTCAATTTCATATAACATCTATATATTAAATCTGATAATACCTCATTACTTTGTGACATTTTAAATTAATTTTTTCTTTGCTCACACGTTTAAATGTGTAATTCGGATGCAACGGTCACATCACAGCCCTCAGTAATATATTTGTATTCATACGCCACATGTAAACATATTGGGTGAGAAAATAATCTACATTGGGGTTTGAACCGAGACAAGGAAATCCCAGTCACATTGTTTACATTTTGTCTCCTCACTCAGACAAATTTCATGGGGAGACAAATAATGTTACCCCCTTGACTGGGATTTCCTTGTTTTGGTCCAAACCCCAACATCGATTCTATGTGTCTCATTCATGTCCATGTGCACATCATTTTTGGTAATTTGTATGATATGTCTGTTTGTGTATGTCATCTTTATGTTGTCACCATAAAATGGTCTGATCTTGTTGTTATAAAACTCGTATATGGGAAGTTTAAACCACAACAGATGTGCCAACGTAGATAGGATTTCTTAAGATGTGCCAACGTAGATAGGATTTCTTAAGATGTGCCAACGTAGATAGGATTTCTTAAGATGTGCCAACGTAGATAGGATTTCTTAAGATGTGCCAACGTAGATAGGATTTCTTAAGATGTGCCAACTTAGATAGGATTTCTTAGCTTTAATTTTGATTCTTTACTGCATACTGCAATGAGTCCACCATTGCAAATATTCCAGGACATGGATTCCTGTGGTACATGATTATGATAGTCACCAAATCATGTAAACAGCTTCAAAGATGCATCATTCCCAACAACATGGAAAAATACATGATGTTTAGGCAGGGTCAGCTGCAGTCTCTTAACTTGTGGCCTTTGATTCTGGCCTGGACAACCTTGTCAGTAACAAGAAGATAGCTTTATAGTCACTAATCAGTGTGATAACACTAATCCTGATGAGATGATCATGAAGTTAATAACTAGAAAAGAAGTGTACCCCATCAAGTACGTGAGCAAATGGGAAAAGTCTGCTAAATTACAACCCACTGAGGCATTTCATTAATCTTTGTTTTGCAACATTATTTCTTGTAACAGCTATGAACATGCAAAGGTCAGGTCTGCATTTGGTTTGAAAACCTTGCTGACTATCATGCTCTTTATTTAAATATAGATCTGCTTGTGTTTGCAGACGTCTTTGAGACATTTTATGATGAGCTTCACAAGCTCGCTTGTGTTTGCAGACGTCTTTGAGACATTTTATGATGAGCTTCACAAGCTCATAACGATTGTCTGCTAGCACCAGTAACACTGTCGGTGCCCCACTAGTGGCTGTCCCTGCATCAGTGTGAAATTTAAATGATACTGGACACATGTTCATCTGCTAACATTCTATTTGACTGTGGAGGACTCGGACAAAGTCAATTGGGGATTGGAGGGTAATAAGCTATTACCTAGATCAGTTACAAATATCTAAAACTGCAATTATCATACAACTCATGAAATTTGGCTTATGTGCATTTGAGTGATTGATCATGATGTCTGCATTGTTCCAAATGTTTTAAGAAAATAAAAGGATTATGCTTGATTTTAAGTACATATTGATAATTCTATAGTCATATATTCACTTAATAACACAGTGACATTGATTTCAAAATAGTTAGAAATATTTTATTAACTTCAATGATAAGAATGGAGTTGGGTTGGTTATGTGGCGTTGTCAAACTCTTACGGATTAATATGTGACAACAGCATTTTATGAACCTCAGTTCAGAAGTTATATCTTAAGCCTTGACTCTAATAATTAGTTTGGATGAAAAGTATATCTGGCTTCATTATTTTTCCAAACGAATGAAATACTTTAAGTCAAGACATCAAACCTGAAGAATGTTGGCTACATTTTGGCATAGTTGGCCTAGATTGAACCTTTGCCTTTCTTTCTGTTTATCTAAAGGCTGAGGCAAATCAAGACACTGGCCATACCACCTTATTCTCTGTTTATCTGTATTTTGAGACTAACCCTGATACAGGCCATACTACATTATTCTCTGTTTATCTGTAGGTTGAGACTAACCCTGACACATGCCATACCACCTTATTCTCTGTTTATCTGTATTTTGAGACTAACCCTGATACAGGCCATACTACATTATTCTCTGTTTATCTGTAGGTTGAGACTAACCCTGACACAGGCCATACCACCTTATTCTCTGTTTATCTGTAAGTTGAGACTAACCCTGACGCAGGCCATACTACCTTATTCTCTGTTTATTTGTAGGTTGAGACTAACCCTGACACAGGCCAGACCATCCTGTCTGGGATGGGGGAGCTTCATCTGGACATCATAAGAAACCGGATCCTGAAGGAGTACAAGGTAGATGCATACATGGGTCCCCTGCAGATTGCATACAAAGAGGCATTAAAACATACAGCCCAGTATAGTGAGATCCTTGATCGGACTGTTGGTGACAGGCATAATCACGTTTCTTTGACAATTTCAATTGACCCAAGTAAGGACAACATCGAGTTTAAGCAAGTTGAGCTAGATGCTCCCCATGACAACCCTCTCATCATTAAGTGGCAACATCTGAAGGCCATTAATAGTGGAGTCAGCTCAGCATTAAATAATGGTGGGTTTTAATCATTATTTTATAAAGAATGTATAGAACTAATCATTTTATAAAGAATGTATATTAACTTCAATTTTTCATGAAGACTTCTCCATGTTTTTTTTTTTCTTCCCCCTATCATATTTATTTTCAATGCATATTCAACTTTCCTGTCTGGTTATTAGTACATGCACTTTCATTCGTCATCATGAGCTCAAAATGCATTTTAATGTTGCTCTTGAAATCCAAGTTTTAGTAATGGTGGTATGTACTGTCAGTAATAGAATATGTTCTCCTGTTTATATAATACACACTTTTGAGCCAACTTAGATTTATATGCAATAGTGCAGTGTAATGTAAATTTTGGGTCTGCCTTCATTGGATGTTAAACAAAAATAAAGTTCAAAATACTTGTAGCCATTAATTATCAACACTGTTACATAATTAGGAACAAAAAAATATGTCATTTTCAGAAACCCTGCTTTGGAAAGGTGTCATTATCTTGTTATATAAAGCCATCTGATTGGAATGTGTATTAAACAGTCCAGCAATTAATAGCTGAATCTAGATAATTGTCTTTAATATTGAAATTTAATGGGCAACTGAATAATAAAAAATGACATTGTCCTGATTGAAGAGCTAATCTCTCCATCACTCTCTTTCTATCAGATGATTCATTTACCACAATCTGATCATTCAGAGATTTTATTAGTTTTTTTCTGATGAAGAACATCTTCCTCAATTACTTAGTTTGCTCACTTGCACTTTAATGTTTTGGATGACATTATCTCTTGTTTGGAACTATGAGATCTTAAAATCCAGAATCTCGCTCAGGCAGGGCATGTTTAGTAAAGTAAAGCTTTAAACAATGCAAAATTTACAAACATTGTCATTTATTGTTTAACGGCCTTTCTTTGATGGCAAGGCTGAAAAGAACACAAAATTCACAAGTAAGAACTATGACATAAGTATTTTAGTGTTGTACATTTACCTTTTTAAAATTAATTTATTGATACATACAGTCAGTGCATATTGCTGTCCTTTTCAGTAATGACTACTCAGCTGTGATCTCTCTCTCTCTCTCTCTCTCTCATGAAGTAAATCTCAAGGTTTATTAGTTTATTTATTTATAGGAATGCTTTTTATTTATCTGATGACCACTTCGGTGATCTTGTGGTTAGAGCATCTGCCTCAGATGCAAGAGGTCACGGGTTCGAACTCCGGCTGAGTCATACCAAAGATGTATAAAATTGGTACCAACAGCTGCATGGCTAGGCATTCAGCATACACTGCCACATTACAGACATCATAGCAATTTGACGGAATTTTTTTTAAAAGCTGTTTAAAGTCAAAAACACCCACGCTGTTTATCTGAATCTGTATTGTTCATATTGTCAATATTAAAATTTGAATTTGCTTACGTTTATTGTGCAGAACGATAGCTCAAATTATGTGTATTAAATTTTACTTGGAACAAATCCCTCACATATCCATTATGCATTTCAATGAAAAACTCTACTAAAAATGCACACAGTCATTTAGTTGTCCTTCTTCGGCAGTCCTGCACACAAAATTGACATCTAAACTTGCTTTCCCACCTATTGTCTGTGTCTACATCCCTGTTTGTTTGTACCCCCCTGCCGATTTCAGTAACGAAAAGCATAAACAAGATAAAAAGTCAATAAATCTTGCTCAATTCATTCATTGATTTATAATTTATAACCTGATTGCAAACAGGGTGTCTATAACACCTTTATCGTCTGCGTGTCTGATGCTTCCAGGAGTATGGAAATTTGATAGGTGGCAACCTGATTATTCTTGGAGATTTCAACTTTCACTTTAACTGTCCTTGAAACCCATACACATCAAAACTCTTAGATTCCATTCATGTTTTCAACCTTAAACAATCAGTTAACCAACCCACCCATAAACATTGTCACAATTTAGACTGGATTCTTCATAGATCTGATGATAAAATTCTATTGTCCACCCTTTTATCCCACGAACTAGCGTCAGATCACCTCTACATTATATGCCAACCGCTCCGGTGGCCTATTGGTTAGAGCGTCCGCCCTGGAAGCGGGAGGTCGTCGGTTCGATCCCCGGCTGAGTCATACCAAAGACTTACAAAAATGGTACTAACAGCTGCCTCGCTTGACGCTCAGCATTAAGAGGTTAGTGTTAGGACTGGTCGGCCTGGTGTCAGGATAATGTGACTGGGTGAGACATCATGCTACATGTCTGCGGCATGATGTCTCAGTGCTAGACATCACTATAAACTGCCTCAATGCAGACATCGTAGCGATATGACTGAAGAATTGTTAAAGCTACGTTAAAAAATCCTAATTAAACAAACAAAAATCTACATTATATGCCATCTGGACGTATCAGTCCCTAACCTTCCACCTTTACTTGCTACTAAGAGAAACCTCCATATGATAAATAGAACCAAACTAATGCTGACATCCAAGCAAACCTTACCTCCTACAGCAGAACAACTCGATAACTGCACGCATTCATTGCTTGAAAAACATACCCCAGCCACCAAGTGCAGAATATCAATTCAAAAGTATTCTCCGTGTTATAGCAGTGTTTGGGACCAGCTTTGCACTGCTAACAGAGACCGCCATAAAACTGAGAGGCTTTTGGCTTTCCATGAGACTCACTATTCATAAACAAATCTATGAAGCCGCTATGAAGAACGTCACAAAGATAGTCCATTTAGCCAAATTAACCCACTACAGGATTAAGATCACGGAAAGTTCCGGCTGCAAAGAGCTCTTCAAAGTTACTTACAAGCTTATGTCAAGGAACAAATGTACACCACTTCCAACTATCTTCTCTCCAGTAGACCTTCCGGACCTATTTGCAAATTTCTTCTTTGACAAGGTACAAACCATTAGAGACAACACAATTTCAGTTGACTCGTCCTCACCATACCTTGCATTACAGAAATTCTTTTGAACACTGTTTCAAGGACAAAGGCATGAATTCATGTACAATGTATATTTCAGGCATGCCAGCAGTTGTAATACATTACATGCAGAGTTCAGGTAACATCAGGCATGCCAGCAGTTGTTTGTTTGTTTGTTTGATTGATTAGGATTTTTAACGTAGCTTTAAAAAAAAAAACAGTCATATCACCACAATGTCTGCAGTGAGGCAGTTAGTTGATTGTGTTGCTGCAGACATGTAGCATGGTGTCCCACCCAGTCACATTATCCTGACACCAGGCCGACCAGTCCTAACACTAACCTATTTATGCTGAGCGCCAAGCAAGGCAGCTATTAGTACCATTTTTATAAGTCTCTGGTATGACTTGGCCGGGTATCAAACCCACAACCTCCCGCTTCTGTGGCAGATGCTCTAACCACTAGGCCACTGGAGCAGTTGTCAGCAGTTGTATGCCTGCAGTCATATATATGACCTGTAGAGTTCAGGTAAAGCCAAGCATGCCAGCAGTTGCAATACCTTACTTGTGGAGTCCAGGTAAAGACAGGTATGCCTGCAGTTGTAATACATTACCTGTAGAGCTCAGGTAAAGCCAGGCATGCCAGCAGTTGTAATACATTACATAGACTGATTGCTGTTTGAAGGCTGAATCTTGCAAGTGCAGTGCTGGTAAAAAATTAATTAATTGACTGTCATGAGCCTGATGTACACATAGCTAATGCTGGGTATAGATTTTACTCCTTCAATCTTGAATGTCCATTGATTTAAATTGCTTTGGTTGTCTTATGGTTGTTTTTTATATATAGTTATTTTAGCCTAAATAACCTAATTTCTTAGTATTGTACTTTTTGTTTTTAGCTTTATTTTCATTTATGTTCAGTTAGATATATGTTTATACTACTATTTGCATTTATGTTCAGTTAGATATATGATTAATATTTTATCACTTTAAATATATTATGTATGTACACCACAATCACTGCATGGTATGTCGTGTGTATCTAAATTGCTTTGTTGTTCTGTGTCTTGTAAATATGTGATTTCTGTTATAATTGAAATTTATTTCCGTTTTTAGTTTTTATTTACCTATTCTTGTTTTGAGATCTGGAGGAAAATTTGATACATACTTGTGTTATTTTCTTCTGGTTTTCTCTGCAGTGACTCTAAAAAAATTACTTGAATTGACTTGACATACTTAATGAATTGACCAAGTTGTCTATCAGATACAGTGAAGTATCAAAATTCATCCATGTCCAACTAGTGCTATCAAAGGAGTATTAATGGGACATGTCCCAACATTACTATCAAAGGAGTTCTAATGGGACGTGGCCCAATAGTACTATTAGAAAGGTTATAATGGGGCATGTCCTGCTAGTATTATAAGAGTTTTAATGGGATATACCCTCACCAGGCCTGGCCCTAGGGCAAGGCAATTGGGGCAACCACGGTGGACCCCATGTTTTCAAGAAATCAACTCGGCAATGCAAGTATTTTACTTGGGGCCCTGCTCACCACTTTTGCTGCATTGGGTCCCATACATCCATTGGCCAGGCCTGAATCCACTACTTTAAGAGGAGTTATGATAGCACATACCCAGCTAGTGCTATAAGAGGAGTTATAATAGAACATACCTGACTAGTACTATATGAGGAGTTATGATAGCACATACCCAGCTAGTGCTATAAGAGGAGTTATAATAGAACATACCTGACTAGTACTATACGAAGAGTTATTATGGGCCATACTCAAATTGTGCTGTAAGAAGAGTTATAATGGGACATATCCAACATGTACTATAAGAGAAGTTTTAATGGGACATACACAACTAGTGCTGTAAGAGTTGTAATGGGACATAACCTGGCTAGTACTAAAAGAAGAGTTATAATGGGACAATAGACTATATTTGATCTCTCCTAAACTTGTCTCCATACTTTTCTCTCCATTTTTATCTTTTCATACTTATATCTTCATACTTATCTCTCCATACTTATCTATTCATACTTATCTCTCCATACTTATGTTCCATGATATGAGTTCATTTTGCGCAATTGCTGACTAGTGCAGTAAGAGGAATTATAATGGGGAAATACCCAACTAATATTAAAAGAAGAGCTATAATGGGACATACCAGACTAGTTTAAAAAACAAGATTTATAATGGAACAAACCAGACTAAGAAGAATTAAAATTTAACAAAAGAAGATTTATAATTGGACATACCTGACTAGTACTAAAAGAAGATTTATAATTTGACATACCTGAATAGTACTAAAAGAAGAGCTATAATTGGACATACCTGACTAGTACTAAAAGAAGATTTATAATTGGACATACCTGACTAGTACTAAAAGAAGAACTATAATGAGACATACCAGCCAAGTGCTAAAAGAAGATTTATAATTGGACATACCTGACTAGTACTAAGAGAAGATTTACCTGACTAGTACTAAAAGAAGAGCTATAATTGGACATACCTGACTAGTACTAAAAGAAGAACTATAATGAGACATACCAGCCAAGTGCTAAAAGAAGATTTATAATTGGACATACCTGACTAGTACTAAGAGAAGATTTATAATTGGACATACCTGACTAGTACTAAAAGAAGAGCTATAATTGGACATACCTGACTAGTACTAAAAGAAGAACTATAATGAGACATACCAGCCAAGTGCTAAAAGAAGATTTGTAATTGGACATACCTGACTAGTGCTAAGAGAAGATTTATAATTGGACATACCAGACTAGTACTAAAAGAAGAGCTATAATTGGACATACCTGACTAGTACTAAAAGAAGAGCTATAATTGGACATACCTGACTAGTACTAAAAGAAGATTTATAATTGGACATACCTAACTAGTACTAAAAGAGCTATAATTGGACATACCTAACTAGTACTAAAAGAAGAGCTATAATTGGACATATCTGACTAGTACTAAAAGAAGAGCTATAATTGGACATATCTGACTAGTACTAAAAGAAGAGCCATGAGATATCCCTGACTAGTGCTAAAAGAAGAGCTATAATTGGACATATCTGACTAGTACTAAAAGAAGAGCTATAATTGGACATATCTGACTAGTACTAAAAGAAGAGCTATAATTGGACATACCTGACTAGTACTAAAAGAAGAGCTATAATTGAACATACCTAACTAGTACTAAAAGAAGAGCTATAATTGGACATACCTAACTAGTACTAAAAGAAGAGCTATAATTGGACATACCTAACTAGTACTAAAAGAAGAGCTATAATTGGACATGCCTGACTAGTACTAAAAGAAGAGCTATAATTGGACATATCTGACTAGTACTAAAAGAAGAGCTAAATTGGACATACCTAGTACTAAAAGAAGAGCTATAATTGGACATACCTAACTAGTACTAAAAGAAGAGCTATAATTGGACATATCTGATTAGTGCTAAAAGAAGATTTATAATTGGACATACCTGATTTGTGTTAAAAGATTTATAATTGGACATACCTGACTAGTACTAAAAGAGAATTACACCTTTCTGGTCACAAGTATGGCATTCAAACCACTTAGCCACTGTGGTTCTCTTTTTTTGAAATTCAAATATGCTTTAAATAATGTTTAATTGGGTCTATTAAAAGTTTAAATAAAGTTTAATTGGGTTAATAAAATTTTAAATTATGTTTAATTGGGTTATTTCAAATTTTAAATAATGTTTTTTTGGGTCTAATCAGAGTTTAAATAATGTTTATATGGGTTGATTTAAAGTTTGAATAATGTTTAATTGGGTCTATTCAAAGTTTAAAGCCACTATTGCATTTTTTTTGTGCAGGTATCAATTTAAAAATGTTAAATAGATTTACATATTATTGAAGATATGTCAGTTTGCAATGATTTAATTATTAAAGGCATACAACCTAAGTAAAAACGAATGAAATTTTATATTGCTTTTTTTCAGTTTGTGATTACTTATTTAGTTGAAAAATTACGATTCAGGCTGTTACTGAGGCCGAAATCAGGCTAGTATCGGAAATTTTGTGATAAAATACGCGATTTTTCATTATTGTCTGGCAGATAAAAATTCGCAATTTACCACTCCTATATTCATGTAACCTCTAAGTTTACCTCTCCTGAAGATTAAGAATTTTAGCCATGCGCAAACACGTGTTTACAAAAATAATGGCGTGTCCGCAACTAGATCAAAAACCAAAACTTAAGATTCTGAAAGGAGGGGGAAAAAAGCTCTCTGGGCAAATTATGGCAGCACACGCATATGTATTGGTGACCAGCATGAACGATGGAATAAAAAGAAGTCCACTTTGAGCCTGAAAACTAATCCAGAGGTCGCCAAATTCTTGCTGGACACTGGTGAGTCTCAATTTTGCAATGAACAGTCAAGTTTTTATACCGCTATTTTATTTCTGTATTGTTAACTCTATCAAAACTATTAAAATGACATATTTTATAAAAACTGGCATTATTCCATTTAGCTTGAAATAAAATGTCACAGCCCTGCAACAATATCGTTGAAACCCGCATGTACATCACTGCTGCTATTTTGGAGGCTACCTAAGGGGAATTAATGATCATCTTCATTTTCGCACGCAACCATAAGACTTTATTTAGAGGCAAGCAGTCACTACTGTTTTTTTAATAAAAATTATATATAATGTAAATGGTGATGGCTGTAAATGAAAGTAATGCAATACAGTTAAGTATATTTTATCCATACTATTATTTGTAAAGTATATAAAATTATTGTGTCTAATGAAACATTTATTTTCCCTTGCTATATTAGTTATGAATTGAATGGCAGTGCAAGGAAAACATCAGAAACAGAGAGGAATGTCACAGAAGACATGGCCACAACTTCTACACCTGGGCCAACAATTCATAGGATACAAATTCCTGCTCTGTCTGATTTAACCACATCAGAATCAGATATGGCATCTGTGTAAGTATTACTACATTTTATTAAATTTTATGTATATTTACTTGTTTACAAATATTTTGGTAGATGCACATCTAAGGAATTACCTGGAAATGTATCATTCTATATTAGTTTAATATTTTGCAGTTGGTAAAGATTGTACATTTTGTTAAAATATGGTTTGTTTTATTTAGAATAATATTTTTGTTGTAAATTGTTTGTTGGCATGTCTTTTTTTGTTATTTATATGTTCCTCATCATGCTGTTTGTATTTTAGTTAAAGGGCCTCCAGGGAGAATAGTCTTTGACTAAATTAGTCACCCCTTTAAATAAGTTATTATTATTTCTTGAAGCATTATCATTCCCATCATAATACCCAAGATAAATGATGATGCTTTCTTTTGATATAAAACTAAAGATTCCCAAGTTCAACATTAGTATTTACACATTTCAAAATTTTATTTTAAGGGATTCAGTCTTGTCTGAAGTTGAAAAACTTAAGGAGAAGGAAAGTGTTATGATGGAAAAGTCTAAAAGTTTTATCAACCCATTTGAGAAAGATTACTAAAAAGGAAAATTGTGATACATATATAAAAGGGGAATATTTGTGTTAATTATACTAAAAAACAACCATTATGATACATGCATGATATATGTAACTAAACTAAAAGTAATGTATAGTATTGTATTGGTATTTGTGGATGGTATTTGTGTATGAACCAGAAAGTTGCTCTCACAAAAGCTTTCTTTTCTGTGTATTATCAAAAAAGTAAAAATTGTGTAATTACAGTTTATCTTAAATATAGTATCAATGCATAATTGAAATAATCAAGATATACTGGTTATCACAGAAAGAAAATGAATACATTGTATTATAAATACAAACCACACTAAGGCCATAGGTATGGTTTGTCCGTTTAGTACACATGGAGAGGGCAAGGGGGGTTTACTCAAATGCATATGCTTGTGTATGGGGGTGGGTGGTCTACTGATAATGTATGTACACATATACCTCAATAGTAATTTGTCTAATATGTAACCTGCTTGACTGGGTTCAGTTGGTGTTTGAGTTTTAGTGGACAATAGACAACTTTTTAAAGTTATGCAACTTATTTCTTTGATGCAACCAGACATTCAACATTCGTGGACTATCTGTTTTATTAAATACAAAATATTATTAAACCTTGATCTTTTCTGTGTGGATTAAATATAGGCTGTTCTACAGAATGTGGAGGGCAACTGCATGTACGCAGATGGGGTGTGTGTAAAAAATAAAGTATGCATGTGTACAGGGAGGGAGGGGTAAAGTTTTGCTCAATTTTTGCACACATGCCCATAGTTGGAATCAGATTTTATTTCTGGATTTTTTACCTTTTTGCTTGCAATCTAATTCACACCAGTCTGAGCTATTCACAGACAGGTGAACATTTGCAAAAGTAGGATAAATTGGGGATTGGAAGTAAAAAGTGACCAGGAGGAAAATGATGGGTCAGAAGAAGAAAAAACTCCAACTTTTACCCTTATGCAGATGCCGAATGATGTTTCTAGCACACCTAGGCATATATCTAAGAAAAAAATTGCAGATGTATTTCGATGTATTCAAAATTAGCCCACAAATGCACTCCTTACCCCCATTTCAGGTGACAAGGAAAAAAATTGTAGGGGTGGAATGAGTTGATTATTCTCTGCCTGTATAATGCTACTGTACATTGGCATTTTCATCGAAACAGATTAATGGGGATTTATAAATGTTAAATAGTCATTTTACTTTGTTTCAGAAGTACAGCAGAACTGGAGAATTTCCAGAAGTTTGATTTTATTGTATGCCTCCAAAAGACATTCATATAAGCCATCAGCTTTCAGAGCTAGGAATCTGTTGGCAGCTCTTGATCATAACAATGATATTGACAGAGATGTGATTGTAAACACTGATAGAACAATAAGGTAATAAACTTTATTTTAGTTTGCTAACGTAATAATTCATTTTTGTTAAAATATTAATGCTTTACCTGAAAGTTGATAAACCATCTGTTTGTGGTACAATTTTATCTTTTACAGAAGACATTTTTTAAAATAAATTTCATAAACCAATTTTGGTTAGAATTAGTCTGATGTAATTAGAAAATCCTGTAAAGAATCTAAACATTTTTATGATATATGGGTAAGATACAGATTTACTATTTTGACATTTTCATCTGTAGCAGAATGATTTGTTACATGTAATTGTATGCAGTTTTTATTTGGACTTTTGAGAATTAAAAAAATATAAAATGACATTGTCAGTGAAATGTTTGCATTTTCTTGTCAGATACCAAAGGTCATTCAACAAAAAAGTGAGAGATGGTCTGCAAACCCAAAGAAAGCGGATCAACACTACCTGTATATTCCGGAAATAATTTTGAAAATATTGAAAATGAGGTTAGATGATAGAGTTGGCATGAACCAGGCAGTTGTTTTGGACATATATGATCCTAGGTGAATATCTGATGTACTTGCTCCAATACCACCACCGCCTACTAAAGAGATTGTTACAAAGCAGAAATCTCATTTTAAGTTAAAACGATTTAGGCCTTTTAGTCAGATATCAAATTGTTATGGAGAGACCATTTCATTGATTGTACGGTAAGAAATGATCCCTACCATGGACCCATATAGACTTTGACTAAGTCTTTCTTGAAGTGCCTACCATGAGCTAAAGTCCAGCATCTGTTTGATTTCCAAGTAGCAGTTTATCTTCAGACCACTGTTGATTTTGTTCTTAAAGCTTTTAAAAACATGCATTTGAACAAAAAGATGTAAGACCTTTTCTAACTTTCATACCCATTGCATTTATACTTGTCTTATATGTATGTTTGATGTATAAAAAAAGCACAGCAGAGACTATACATTGTAAATCATTTAATCTTATAGGAGTAACAAGATTAAAGTCATGTAATTCCAAGTCAGTATTATTGCATAATAAAGTACCTTTTAATAATTTTATTTTCTAAATGTTTTGTGTAAAATTACAGTCAGAAAGATTTCTAGCATACTTTGAAGAAGAAAAAATGTACATTGGAGCAAATGACTTAAATCCATTCTCTTCATCTTGATTTCATTGCTCCTGCTATACATTACTGTACCTATCAATAGACAGCACACTGAAGCATTAAAATTGATATGTAACTGAACTGGACCCTTTTTTCCAACAAAGCCCATGAAAGAACATGTGTTGTGCCATGTGAGTGCATCTTAATTTAGCTACACACTTTTTACAAACATCCAGTATTAGGACTTCATATTTATCGTTTTATTATTTGCCTAAATACTGATAGATACAATATGCATTGCTTAAAAGAGTTTTTGCTTCACTACTATATATATGTGTATGTTTTTTCATGAAAAAGAATTACATCAGAAAACAGCATTGAGCTTAACAACATTGTTTCGAATTCCACAACATAGTATTGTCCCATATTTATGACTACGTTATTAAATATTTAAGCAAAATCTTCTAACACAAAATATTTAGATTTTGTTTTAATTAAATTATATATTTTACTGAATTTATTTGCCCAATTTTTTCAGAATACCATGTAATGAAGTGGTTTATCACAGGTGCAGCGATGTCTGCCATTACAGGTTCACATACAGTTTCAAACTGATTTTATAAAGAAAATAATGCTGTTAACTTCTGTTTTTTTTTATTAAAAAAAGAATTAAATTAGAAATGATCTTCACCAGTTATATTTGTTAACAAATTACTATTTACATACTGGTGTTGACCATTCCAGTGGCCTAGTGATAAGAGCATCCATCTCAGATGCAAGAGGTTGGGGAGGCCTTGATCCCTGGCCAAGTCATACCAAATACATAAAAATAGTATTAACAGCTGCCTCATTTGATGCTCAGCATTAATTGGTTAGTGTATGGACTGGTCGTCCTACTGTCAGGATAATGTAACTGGGTGGGATGCCATGCTGCATGTCTGTGGCATGATGCCTCAGTGCTAGACATCACTATAAAATGCCACACTGCAAACATCATAGCAAAATGACTGAAAAATTGTTTAAAGTATGTTAAAAATCAAAATCACACACACTGTTACAATTTTGAAACAGAATTTGGTATATTTTCATCACTGTACAGTAGGCCCAATTTCATGAACTCGAGCAGTGATATATTGCTGCAAACAGGGTTAATGGTCAGTTAGCAATTAAAACACCCCTGTGAATGTGTAAGAGTTTGTTTGTCTGTGTAGGCTAATTGGTATCAACAATGCATAAATACATTTTGCCTTGTGTTACAACACTGCCAGAACGTAATGGGTACATCAAGGAAGGTATAAAGTACAACCAGTCATTTTACATCTGAAAAATCAGAATGGCATTCCTGAATATGATCTGTATATCTGAGCCAGTTTTGCATTGTACTTCGTACATTATATATACTATTCAATATATATATGTGTGTGTATGTGTGTGTGAGTGTGTGTGTGTGTGTGTGTGAGTACCTAGCTACTCTAATTTTAAAAGAAATGCAATAGGAAACATACATGGGGGTTGGGGTGGGCTTAATTTCAATATATGTTTCTCTGCAGTAGTTTGTTTAGGTGATGTACTAAAGCTTGGCATTGAGTAAATGGTACTCACTTGTGTCAGAAGCATAGAAACCAAGCACAGGATACTAAAACATCAATGTAATTTCAATAGAACTGTCCAGTATTTTGGAATGGGATGTCTGTAATCAATCTTTTATAGTAATGGTACACTAGTTTCTCATATAAAAGTCTCTGGGAGACAAAGACAAAGGAAGAACGGAGGCAGAAGTTAGACAGACTGTAAGGAATAGGACTACCAGTCCAGATAAAGGTTATACAGACGAGTAGGAATATAGGACAGGAGGAAAATCTATTACATTAATAAGATGATAAAATAGGCCATAACTTGGTTGATTTTTTAAAGACGAGTGATAGAGTTTTAATCTGAATTTCATTTGAGAGATGACTGTTATTTAATGATATTAAATTGTTGTTTATTTGACTCTCACATTTTGTGTATTCATTAATTTAACTGTCTGCACCACTGACTGGGGGCTCTGATCATTGCTTCTCTCTATCACTACTTCAATTCCTCACAAAAACAAGCCGGGGTGGGGTGGGGGTCTTTTGTAATAATTTAAATAATATTTGGAGCATCCTGCTCAACCAAAATAACATGGTAAAGCTCTATATATGCCATAATTATTCTTAGATGATATCCTTCAGTTTTTTATGCCTGACTGTACTCTTGAGTGAAAGTTATGTCTGTACATGCACATTTGTACTTGTGTAAGTTTAGTACATTTCATAATATATAACAGTTAGTTTTACAGTGTATGCAGTTGTGTACATTCATCAGGGTATTCATATAAAGGGTATAATTATTTCTATGGTAAATGAACACATTTTAAAAAACTGAAAATTTGATGCTTTTAATTGGTGTCAAGTATATTTGATTTAGTTGTAATAAGATGACTGATGATGCACATATGTGATATCAGCATTCAAGGTTGCTTTTGATGAACTAGTATTTTAGTCTTGAAAACCTTATTCTGTTTCCAGAGCCATTTTGTTTTACATGTAATTGAAATTAATGAGCAGTATCTGGATAGAATAGTATCCTAGTGTTTGTAGTTCTGTTGATATTTACAAGCCAATCTGTATTCATGAAACACTGCAACAAGTTTTGCTTTCTCAACTCAATATGAATATGCATTATTTATCATTTAACTTAAAGAGTTACTGTATATGCACGATTAAAATCATTTTCACCAGTGTACTTTTGTTACTTTGCATCCCAAGACAGTGCTAGTCAACTTAATTCATCCTATGTTTTTAATAAATAGTCTCCTCACAGTTGCTTTCAAAACATAGCCATATATATGATCATTGTTTAGTGGGTAGGTAGCTAAAAAAAATATTTAACAAAACTTGTTCATGCAAAATAAAAATTGCATACTAAAAAAGAAATGCTTTATACAATTTAAAATCAACATAAGTTATATTATTCACACATCATATCATTGGATAGATCACCCAAGTCTTCCTTGAGTAAAGCCATGGTACTGACCAAAATTATTTATCCATTATACGCCATACACAACAGCTTGGAGTTACATGTCTATTGCCATGAAGTCCATAAAATAAACTGCCTATTAGCAGTATGCCTTTTCCTCCGGTTGTAATCATTATCTTCTTCTGCTGCCAGGACATCTTGCATATACCTCTGTGCAACAAGGAGCACGACTTCATCTAAAACAACCAGGTCAAAGTCCTGCAGAATTTTTTTTTTAAATTGTCAGTAAAAAAATTCCAAATAAAATAAATGCATTAAAATGTTATGTGGGAAAATATTAATTTTTGTGTTATACAATGAAGCAAATGTGTAAATACATGTATACAAACAAATGCGCTAATCACATCAACTATCGGATACGTGAGCGTGAGGTGGTAATGCAAAAGCACAAGAAAATTAACTTTATTCTGAGCCTAAGAAGCGGCTTTAGCGAGACCTTTTTATGGCGGTTCTGATTACAATGATACAAATTATCATATTTTTAGTTGGTTTATCTTACATCGTAACACAAACACGACAAGTAAACACTTTCAAAAATGGCCCCTTAAAGGAACCTCTTATTGTCATGATTTTCCCTTTTTGCCTATTTCTTGTAATTTATTATATATAATGAGAAATATATAAGCAATACATATATTGTGGGTGAGTATAAGGAACTAAGGGGAAGGACAGAAGAAGAAATACGAAGAATAAGGAAATAATTACATTCAAAGAGAATCATGCCTACCTCGACTTCAATATTTGTTGACGCATGTCACTTGACACTGCGACTTCGGAGAATATTGGTAAATTCCGTTTCTGCATAATTAATTAGCAATCTGTACAGAAAATCGTTATATTTTCTTTAATTAAACTTACAGTTGTACATTTTTTGAAACTGAATGACCTGTAATTGCTCATTATTTCTACTATACTTTTCATAATATCATGTATTTGCAAGAACAAAAAAGTTGAAAATCTTAGGTTGTATGCCTTTAAAGAAAAGGAAGTCCAACATGTGCATTTGTACTTGCTATAGACTAAGTCTAATATGAATATCGTAAAGCTTTCAGATTTCGTTTATAAATAAAAACTGTACAAATTTCCTGTTCTGTCTAGGTCCTCTGTTGGGTTTCCCAGTAATCAATGTGAGAGTGAAACTCCATCAGTTCCAGTTTAGAACGGGAACTTCCCTGCCCATGATGTCAGCCTGTGCCTTCCAGTGTGTAACAAAGGCCTTGCAGGAGTCTGGTTGTATTTTGCTTGAACCAGTCATGTCACTGGAGGTGAGATCATTTATTGTAAAATAAATTCTTTTATTCTTGAAAAAATAAAATTGCAATGCATTACCAGTGTAACATTTTAGTAACATGCATGGTTTTCACCTCAAAGTTAGTGGTCCAGGTTTAACTTAATGATTTTCTGTCCAATGAGACATTTTTAAAACTCCAGCTTGACATTTTGTCTTGATTTAGTAAATCACTCAAATTCGAGTTTCTAATTTTAAAAAATGGAGAGAAATAGTCCCTAAGCACAGAACTGATTTTAAGTGGTTTTGTGTGGATTGAACTCAACCAGTTTTAGATTTAAGCAATATTGTATATCTTATCGATACAGAGAACAGTGTTCACTATAAATGGTTTTGGACAAAAATATCTATGAGGATCAATGGATGAAATTGAAAGGATTATTGAATTTCACAGGTGTTAATCTGTGCTAGAAAATTGTATTACTCACACTGGCTATGGGCAGTTGACATTCTGAAATAACACCTACTTCATGTAATAACCAACTTGCCCTTAAGAATTTTCTTTGGTTCACTGTAGCTCTTGGAGGAAGATGGACCTGTGAAATTTTGATATGCCCTTTAGGTGGGGCCGTCCTTTTTATCACAGTTAATTTAGAAGTCTTGTAATAAGGGTACCTATAAATAGTGAGTTAAGTACCATGATGGTTTCATTCCCTCTCACCTTGACTCTTTTGTGAGGAGGAAAGCTTTTTTGTATCAATACATTACCATGTATATATTTATTCTCTCCTCTTGGTACTTTTTGTAGAATTAATACTGTTATAAAGACATCTTTGATTTATTGATTCTAAGTCCCCACCCCCACCATGTATATGGGAAGCATATTCAAGGTATGAAAATAATAAGTCTGAGAAAATTTACAGTTTTTACTTTGCTTGCATGGCATTACATTCTATAAATTGGGTGATAAAATATTCTAGATAAAACTCCTCTGTCCATGTTATTCAAGTGTCCTTTACATACATGACAATTATATGAGGATAGCAGCAAGAACAGACCAAGTTTTCAAACAAAAAAAGCCTCTATGGAGAGAGAGTAAATAGATCAAATTTTTAAACAAAAATAAAGCCTCTACGGAGAGAGGGTGAACAGACAGAAACTAATTCAGACAAAATCAAAAAATAAACTGAAACTAAAAAATAAGTTTTAGTTTCAATCGAAGTTTCTATTTTTCAACCAACACTGTTGCGAAATCGAAAAAAAAACAGAAATTGCCTCTGTTGTCGTTGTTTTGTTAGCTGCTACAATTAAATCATATAACAATAATAGTAGGAGAATCATTAACAACCAGACTAGCTTAAGAGCGATTAGAGGCAATAAAGAGATTTATCACTGTGAGAGATTCTGTTAGAAATAAATTACAAGTGCGACAGGAATCTCAAGTTGATTTTGCAACAGATACTGCACAATTATTTAAACCGGTAACTACAGCTACTGAGAAGGCTTTATTGGGAGATATTAAAGATGAGGAACATGGAAAAACGGCTATTCTTCCTGAGCTTGAAAAAATAGTAAAATGAGCCAAGCAAACAAATTTTTTTTTACAAGATCTTCCAGCTGATATAACCGCTGCACAACCACCGCCTGTTGACGAGGGAATACTTAAAGATATTTGTACTGGAATCACTGATGTGAAAAAAGAACTTGCGCCTAAACCCAAATCAATAAAGGAAAATATTGAACTAATAGCGAGATTTAAAAAGGGTATTATTGAACAGCTCAGAGAAATTGAGGAATATAAATTACCCGCTGCAACACTAGCAAGTTTGGTAAAGTTTGAAAAGATCAAATTCTAGAACCAAAATATATATAAAAATATAATGATAGTAATTTTATTAAATGGGTATATCCTGTATATTACAACAAAAAACAAGCCAGAAATGATGATTAGAAATTCGCAAATTTTGTAAAAGAAATTGTAAGACTTGATCAGGAATATAGCTCACAACCTCAAAGACAACCGCCACCTTATTCAACGCCTGAGCAACTCGAAGATGATGATACTTTAGCAAGTTTGGGATTTGGATCTGAAGAAGAATCTGATACGCAAGGCACAACTGGTGTTACCAGTAAGGGATTTTCTCATTTTGGAACCCATGGTAGTGGTCATGTTCCCTGTCCTAATAATATTCTCTCTGACATCACATGATTAGAAATTCTCATGGAGGGAAAACGAGCTGGAAATAACTCACCGGAAATAATTAATGAAGCTGCTGATATCTGCTGATGACTATTTGAAGGTGGTATTATGGATATTGGTGTATATCGAGAATTTATCGATGAACTCGATGATTATCACAGCGATTATATAAATAGCATTTAAATGAAATGATCATACACTACAGCCACTATAAGCCATCTATGACTTACATAGTAAATTCATGATTGCCTATTTATAAGGTGTATTATGGAGATGGTCTCGGTAATGTTATTCAAGGGTTATTTGCAAGGATGGCTCCAAAAATAGCACCAATCGCAAAACAATTATCCATTAAAGCTATTGATGTTATTCATGATAAGGGTATTAGCGCTGTTGGTGATGTTGCCGGTAAAGCATTTTCTTGGCCAAAGAAAAACTAATAACGCTGATTCGACAACGAAATAAACCATCACTGGTAAAACTACCATCTATGGAGATTATGCCTGCGAGTGTTAGCAAAATAATAAATAGCGTGGTGGATCAAAAAATAGCAGAGCGAATAAATGAAGGATTTGATGCTATGGGGAATATTACTGCAAATATGATAGCGGGAAGTGGTTTGAGATCGCGATTTAGATCGAGAAATATATAATAAAATGTTCAAATCTTCACCTGACCCAGCATTGGATATGGATGCCCCATTTCTCAAAAATGATTCTGTACGCGATTATCAGTTTTATTCCAATAATGCAATACAACCAAATAGTCGATCAAGAATCGAACTTCAGGTTCAAGATACAAGCAAATACTTTCTACCCGCTGAAGCATTTATTGAAGTAGAAGGAGAACTTTTAACAAATGCAGAAATGTTACAAGGGTTATCTTTGGAGCGAAACATACAGTAGTCCTCGTGTGAAAAGGTGATGATAATGATGCAATCTAGCATGGTGTTGGTGTTCTTCATGGTAAAGTAAATATAACAAAACTTTCATTGTGGATGCCAGTAATGACTCCATCAATCACCACAGAGGAAAAATTACTATCATTTATGGATACAGGTGGTAAATCGTTGCTATCATGGCTAAGAACAACAACAGATATTATGGAGACTTCTGTTAATGGTTTATTTACATGGCAGATGGCATCAAAATAAGGTGTTTCTGCGCCGTGGCATATATTTGTTGCGTTACAGGATAAGGCGCGATTAAATTCACAAGCACGCAGCCATATGATATTTGATCAATTGGGTGTTACTGAAGTCTCGTTGAGGATAAATGGCCAACAAGAAACATCCGAGGATATTTTACTTAATTACGGACAAAACCAAATAGCAGCCGTGTATCATCGTTTGCTGACATTTATGGGACGTGATAATAATGTAGATACCATTTTGCAAATATCACAGTTAGAATTTAGAAATCGTTATCCGATTTATTACTTTTTGTTGGAACATCTTGATTTAACCAGACAGTCCGCTGTTGACATACATTTCCGAGCATGTGTAACTCTTCTGACTAATGCAGCAGGTGCTATCACTATCCCTAATTACAGAGCAATTGCTGTCATTCTCAGAGACAAATCAATGCTACTCGAAGGTGTTGGTGGACGAATGAGGGTAGTTGATGCGCCAGTAGAAAACATGTAGTGTTTTCCTAAAACACGTAGACAATTAGATCAATCTTGTATTAAGCAAAATGTCATATAGTCATGTTAGCGTTACTCTGACTCCTGGTCAGATTAAAAAGTTGCAATCGGATTCAGCTAAAAATGTGGAACTACAATATCGTTAAAACACAATCAGATATCTGGTGGTCAGAATAAACTATTGCTGACAGCTCGTCAGATTAAGCATTTCAATGATGCTAGCAAAGATAAAAGAGGTGTTCAGGTCACTCTGTCTGCGTCCGCGATCAAAGACTTGATAAAATCAGGTGGTATATTTCCACTTCTTGCTGCATTACCAGTAATTGCTGCCCCCGCGGTCGCAAAAGTGGCCACTCTTGGAGCTGTTGGTACCGCTGCTGGGATGGCACTAAAGAAGGCGACTGGAAGTGGATACAAGAAAAAGAGACAATCAGTAAAAGGAAAGGGTCTAAGACTACCAGGAACTCTGTATTCATGGTACAGCGGAAACGGCCTGAGACTACCAGGGACAGTTTACTAACACCATTGTCAAATTTTAATTTACTTGATGCTTGCTAAAAAATTAGCGATAAAAACTTTAGAGGTGTTTTTATGCGAGATCAATTTCCACAACAACCAAACAGCACTGAAACTGGTATCATTAATCTCGATAACCTGGAACTCACTGGGTTGCATACGCGATTGATCCGTGTGTAATTGTTTATTTTGATTCATATGGGTTAGCGCCACCTAAAGAATTTATGCATTATATACATCAATTAAAAATTCTTATCCGGTACTCCATGCTACCAACACAAAAAATGACTGACCCACCAATATGCGGCCAGCAGGTATTAAATGTACTTAGCACTATATCATCATCAACTAAACCACCCCATAAAACGTACACGAATATACGAGTAATCGCTATTTAGAGAGATCTTAAAATATAATGGTTGATCGCACAATGATTGATATTTGGGGAAGATCTCTCTCAAGCCTGACAAAACCCACTGGAGAAATATCTGCAACCAAGGATGTAAAAAAAATAATCAAAGATGAAATATCCAAGATAGCAGCAGAGAGGGTGAATCCTACAACGTTTTCAGACAAAATTTGATTGAAATCCTAAAACGATCCGTCCTATAATCTTATTTTAACCAAAAGATGGCGAATCCTACAACGTTTTCAGACAAAAAAAATTGATTGAATCCTTAAAACGATCCGTAGGATTTCGTTGAAATCTACGAAATCTCATTTAACTAAAAAAATGAAAACGATTTTTTAATTAATTTTGGTCGCAACTTGTTGTCATCCACCCTCTCTGCTGCTTAGTGATTTCATCACTGGTTAACAAAAAATAATAAATGATTTTAACCGAATATTTGATCCAGTCCGATACGATATCGTGTCCGAGGATCATGTAGATTTATTGTTGCGAATCCGTGCGGAGTCGACTGAGCATGACTAAAGAAATCTCGAAATTGATTGAAGTCCATATCAGAACACCATGTCTGCCATATATTTCGTAGCGTATGTGTATCAACGCCGTTGAATACAGAAAGAATATTGCAATTATCTCTGATCACTTTTGGAACCTGAGTGTAGCGTTGAGTGACATATATCACGTCAGTGTTTTTGTGACGCCCCCGGGAAAAGATCCTAGCAGGATTTTTTTGTTTATCCAACATTATATCGTCGTATACGACTAAATTGTTAATATCTCCATCAATATCATCAATACTCGGTGCTTCATCGATATCGGTTATAAAATCAATGGCGTTCTCACCGCTAATTTCTGATGCATTCTCGTTAAAATCTTTTAGCACTTCATAACATCGTTGATCATCTACGCTAGGAGCAATTAAATACAACTTATCCCACTTCATCCATCTCATTATTAAATTGAGCAACAATTGCGTTTTACCGGATCCAGATGGCCCGATTATAATCATCCGGATAGAGTTTGGTAGCGCTGCATGATGCTTAACCGGTTCTCTTCTTTTAGTCGCTGAAAAATCAATTATATCCATATTTCTATACATAAATTATGGATCTATATTGTGTGAAGTGCAAAACGCGTACTGGCACAGAAGATGTGACGACGGTTACAACTAAAAATAACCGATCAGCGCTTTCTGGTAAATGCATGCAATGTGGTACAAAGAAATTTAGATTTGTGTCTATGAAATCTGATTTAAAAAAAAACGAGGAGGTGATATCGCAGCCAAATTGGCAAAGCTCCCTGGAACCCCATGGGCAAAGTACCCCGGAGAAAAGCACCTTCCCGGATATAGCTACTGTGGACCGGGAACCAGACTTGATATCAGACTCAATAATCAAAATCAACCCAACCCCGGTGAAGAACCAATAAACGCCATTGATAAGGCCTGTCACCTTCATGATGTTGCTTATAAAAGCAGCAATCTGCAACACAGGCATCTCGCAGATGTGAAATTAATTCATGCGTTAAATGCTATTCCTGATAAATCCTTCAAAGAAAAATTGGCTTCATTTTTGATAAAATCGGCTATGAAAAGCAAATTGATGTTAGGTGCCGGTAATTAATAATATGGAATCAATTTATTATTCCCCAAGAGGATACTGGAGGGGTAAATCAGCAGTCCATAAACTCGCTAGCGCTGCAAAAGTGAAAAAAACCACTGCGGCTAATTGGTTATCCAAACAGGCACTATGGCAAATTTATCTACCACCGCCTAAACAAATTCAATTCTCGCATTTTGATGTGACCGCTCCTAATGAAGTTCATCAGGCTGATATATTATTTCTGCCACATGATCGTGGTTACAAATACGCTTTAACCGTAGTTGATATTGCAAGTCGATACAAAGAAGCAGAACCGTTAAAAACAAAATCAGCCACTGAAGTCGCTTCTGCATTTGAGAGGATTTATCGACGAGGTCCTCTGCACTGGCCAAATCTATTGCAGGTTGATCCTGGTAAGGAATTTCAGGGTGCAGTATTATCTACAATGAAACATCATAATGTCACCATACGACGAGGGCATACTGCGCTACATCGCGATCAGGCCATTGTAGAACGATTTAATCGGACGATTGCTGAGCGGTTATTTGGATATCAATACGCAAAAGAATTCATTCAAGAAAAGCGATCCCGTGAATGGGTTAAAAGATTACCATCTGTGATTACTGCACTGAATAACGAGATTACTAGAACAATCAACATGAAACCTATCAACGCGATTAAAAAGAAGTCAATACCCGTACAACCACAAAAAGATTTCAAAGAACCAATTCTTGGTAGTAATGTCATTGTGAGGTACTTATACGAACCAGGAGAGCTTGAAGGTGGCAGAAAAAGGGCTACTGATCCTATTTGGAGCGTCACTACGCATAAGATATCTACTATAACACGATCAACTGGTAGACCTCCAGTCTATAAACTGGATTCAACTGCCCCTCAACGTGGATTTACTCGACAACAACTACAGGTAATTCCCGAGGATACTCAATTGCCACCGCATGGTCTTAACTAGCACCGTTGCGTCTATTGCACTCAAGACAAGTCAACATCACATTATTTCTGACATGACCGAGACTGTTATTTTTTCTGTCTACGGTGAATTGGCGAGGATCCTTATCCGAATACTGCCAACGCATTATACAATTGCAACTCGCGCAGTGATTATTCTGTTGTTTCTTCAAAGTGATTATTAATTCAGCATCAATATCAAATTCTCGTTGTTTTTTTTTGTCCTGTTGTTTGTAACCGGAGAGTTTTTTATTAATGATGCTAACATCAATATCACTTATTGTGGTGTCATTATCATCGAGGACAATTCTTCGAAGTTGATTTATTCTTCGTACTCTGGATACTGCGAGATAGACTAAATTCGACCATTCGATGTGATTATCCACCATCCAAACAGTTGTATCCGATATAGTTAATCCCTGTGAAGAGTGTATTGTTGCTGCGTATCCTAGCGTCCACGGGGATTTATTAGCACGCAATGCATCTTCAACGACATTGATATCAACCAGCACAATATCATTTAATACCAGAATTTGTTTTTCACTCTGTCCTGGAATATCAACTTCAATATTCTGTTTTCGTGTATCCGATGGCCTATAACAAAGGGGTACTGGAAGCGTTGCAAATTTTTGTTTATGCAATTCAAATAACTTCATCTGAAGTGTGTCTCTGACTATTTTTCTACTTGCAATTATCAAATCATTTGGTTTCCATGTTTCCCAGAAATCATTCATTGGAGTTTCTGAAATCACTTCACGCGCTATTTCGCATTGGATTCTATCCGGTTGTAATCTAATTAGCGCTTTGAATTCTCGTAATCGTTCATCAAGTGATCTATAATCAGTGGTGATTTCTTCATAGTAGTCTACAAAACCCCTTAGCCATTCATGTGGAGATGCACCGACAAATGGTGGTGGTTGGCCGTGATCACCGCACATGACGACTTTTGTGTTTTTGTTTAACAACCACTCGAGAAATATTTGTAATACATCTAATGACACTGTGCATATTTCATCCCAAATTATGATTTCAGGAATGAATTTATCACCCATTCGATCAGGAGTCCATTTGTCACCCTTCCATCGAAAGAAACTATGGTAAGTACAGGCATTTACCCCTCGCTGTATCATCTCTCTGGCGAGTCTGTGAGTCGGTGTTAGCACAATCATGGTTGACCGACGAAATAATTCAATTGCACGAGTTGTCTTTCCTGACCCACCACAACCGTTTAAATAAACTGTCTTGTATCGACATATTGGATCAGATACCGGTGGTGCATTAGAAAATTCTGATTGATTTTCAGCGCGGTTACAACAAAGATATTTATCATCCATGGCAACGTCTGCGGATTCACAATACTCATGTAGCATCTCCCTTTTAAATCGCCAACGCCCCCACGCTTCCTCGGGATCTGTGAATTTAGCTACAGCTGATTTGTATTTATTGTGTATATACATCGAATCAGTGGCCACTCTAACCGCGGTATTAGGAAATCTATTTATCATCGAAAATAGATTAATAGAAGCATAGGCTAGCATTGAACTTCTCAAATGTGTGTACTGGGAATTATATCCATCACAGTAGGTAACAACCGTACCTAATTTCTCACCATTGGATAGAAAAGCATCCTTACGGGATACAAGTTTTCCCTGCTTCATTAAATCCGCTACAAGAAAATCGTATTCAGCGACATCTATGATCAACCGCGAAGAATATTTTGCGTTGTCGTACCGTCCACCTTGAGTGAATTTACCGATTATTCTTCGTCCGAGATCCTTTGCTTGTTCTTTTTTAATTTCAAATAACTTCTTAGACCAATTCATGATTTGTTCTTCATTGAAATCAGGGAATTGTTTTCGCAATTCGCTGATTATTCTATCTAGATCGGGTTGTGGTAGCCAAACTTCTTTCTGAGCTCGATAGCATATAATAGCATCGGAAACAATCAACGATATTAGCATACCACAATCAATCATATATCTCAATAGCACTATTGGCATCCAGGCCTTTTCAGATAGGTGTCTACCGAGCCAAACATAACTACACGGATGTAACCCTGTAGCTAATTCGAATGATATCACACGAGCGAATCCGGTTAAATCAAAATCAGGTAATGGTCCATTAATCGCAACACGAGTCATTTCATGTGTTGGGTGTCCAAATCGTTTGAAGTACTCAGCGCATTCCCCATACCCGAGAAAACTTCCGGGATAACACGCGGCTATATCAATTGAAATCATACCATCACGTGAGTATTTCGTATTCCACAATCCTCCATGACCAAATTCGACGCAACTCGATTTAACATCCTCAAGAAAATCACTTCGTGTTGGACGCCATGAGTTTTTTTCTCTTGCGAAGTGAGCTACCACTGATGGAATAGTAAAACTATCTGTGAGTAGTTTTTCATGGAAACTCTCCGGTGAAAAATCATTAGCGATTTTTCTCATTCTGTTATCTAATTCTTCAACGCGATATAATTCACCATTTGGTTTTACAAATTGATCGAATCCTTCATCACTTCTAAGTAACCACACTGACACAGGATCATCCTTACACAACGCATTAATAGCATCAAATAATCTCTCTTCATAGAAAACATCCCCGACGAACTCCTTAGGGATATATTTCACGGTTCGTTCTCGTGGAAATACTGTTACCGCAGGTGTCCACGCGTGTTTGTTATGATCAATAATCTGTATTGGTGCTCCATTTTTGTTATATTTCGGTTCGTATAAAACCTCTCCGGTTATCGTCATAACTGTTATTGGAAATCTTAATGATGTTTCTAATTTAGCTATATCAGAAATCTTTGCACCATGCTGTTTCACTGTCAGTTCCCACTCGGTTATTTTTTTTCGTCTTAGATCAGTTAGTTTATTTCCTCGGGATGCATTTGTGAAGTGCTCCATTACCCGTGTTGCTACACAATTAAGCCCTGACGAATATTTCATAGGAGCTAGTTTTGCGATATCGGGTTTATCATTTAACGGATATATCCCATAAACCATTGCTGTTACGGGATAAGATCTTTCGTAGTATGGTTTGTCAATGCCGGTTAGAATTCCTGGTTTGGAATCTCTACTCACAATGACAGCTTTTTTATTCTTGAGGATTGGTTCAAATTTATCCCTAATAATCCATTTGCCATCGACTTCAATAATGAATTTGATTCGGAAAAAATACCGTTTTTCCCCAACATGTGAAATTATCACTGCTGCTTTTTCATCATTCATTGTAGCGTCAACAACACCATCAATTCGAAATGTTGACCAACAATAGGATGCTCCATCACGCTTAAATTCATTGAAACAATCTCTGATTTTATTAATCATGGCTTTATCAAGAATTTTATTCTTGGGTGTATTAGAAACTATATCGAGATTGAATTGAGCATCTTTCCAGGATAATTTCTTGGACGCTTTTGAAATCCGAAGGATTTTGGGTTTATCGAGATTAAATTTGTTACGTTTTTTTGGTCTATCGAGATTAAATCTAGGACTGATTTTCAATAATCTCTTAAACTCTTTCATGTTTCCGTCTCTTGGACGTTTGATACGTTTTTTGGGTCTATCGAGATTAAATCTAGGACTGATTTTCAATAATCTCTTAAACTCTTTCATGTTTCCGTCTCTTGGACGTTTGATACGTTTTTTGGGTCTATCGAGATTAAATCTAGGATTGATTTTCAATAATCTCTTAAACTCTTTCATGTTTCCGTCTCTTGGACGTTTGATACGTTTTTTGGGTCTATCGAGATTAAATCTAGGACTGATTTTCAATAATCTCTTAAACTCTTTATCAGCATTGAATTCAGCATTTTTCGAAGGCGTTTTCCTTAACTCCTTCATGCTATAATTAAAACAAGCATTTAAATGAAAGATTTTTATATAATGAATCACTGTAAGTGGCTTATGATTGGATCAGTAATCCCGTGTAACAAATCATGCAGAAGTGAGTTTTGTGGGTATCATATGCAAAGCTTTCGACGTGGAAGCCTTGGTCCGTTACCTTGTATTCTATGTGGGGTTGGGGTCAGGGGAAAATCGCAGTTGTGTTTGAATTGCGGTGGAAAGCGATACAGGGAGTTGAAGCGATATTATGATAAAAGAATAAAAAATAGACAATCAATCAGAAATTATGACCCTGACGCTGACACTGATAAAGTCAGTATTCTTGACGCTGACAAAGTCAGTATCAAGGATAAAATCATAAGAACTCCTCAAGACTACATCGAAAGATTTATCATTAAACCAAACAATGAATTAGACAAACAATAGTATTATGTATACGAATGAACCAAGAATTCAGACCACACCCTGTGATCACAAATTATGAAGCATCAAGTGATGGTGTTGTAAGAAACCGCAGACTGAAGAAACCAGTTGGTTCTGTGAATAATCAAGGGTATTTGATATTTACTGTTAGGGAGGGAAAAGAAACGAAAACTTATCTCAATCATCGTTTCACATTTGAGTGTTTTTATGGATTGATCGAGGATGATTCTGTCATTGATCATATCGATTCTAATCCGAAAAACAATTCTTTATCAAATCTGCAGGCTATCACACAGAGTGAGAATTCCAAACGAGGGGGGACTGGGAAATACTCGAAAAAAGCGAGACCTGTGAAATCTTTGAATACGATAACTAACGAAGAAAAAATATTTCAATCAATAACCAGCGCTGGTAGACACTTCGATATTTGTTCACCCTCAGTACAAAGAGTTGCAGAGGGGATTTGTCGATCGGCTATTTCAAAAAGGACCGAACAAAAAATTAAATTTAGTTATGTCTGATGCGTCATATTTTTCATTTAGAAATATGTCATTGCTATAGAATAATGAATTCTGAAAACATGAATAGCATCATATCCGAGATTTCAAAATTGAAAGGTTGGGATATTGAACTATCAGATGGGTTAAATCCTGATCAAATCATGTCTGATTTTCAGGATATAGAATACGGAGTTAACAACAATAAATACATGCTGCCAAAGAAATATGCACTCATCAAAAGAATTCAGAATTCTATTAAGGACTCTCTCGCATTCTCCAGTGACGTAAGTGTGTTCGCTCCGTTATATACCATCGTAGAACGAATACGAAAAGAATTGGGATACGAATACGAATTGAAAAAGGAGGTTAATTCTAAAGTTAGAAACCTACGAGCGTTAATTCAAGAAAATGAACAATTTTGATTGACTGACCATTTATCATTATTTGATTGACCGACCATTATCATTATTTGATTGCCCGACCATTAATCATTTTTTTTTAGCCGACCCTCAAGGGATGTCAAAAATCGATGGATGATCAATGGAAAAGTGGGGAAACTATCAGTATTATTTATTTATATATACAATTATGATACTTTCCCCATCATTGATAGAGCCGTTAAAACACTTCCATGGTGGTATCAAAAATCATCCGACATGTCAAAAAAGTGGGGAAACTATCAGTATTATTTATTTATATATACAATTATGATACTTTCCCCATCATTGATAGAGCTGTTAAAACACTTCCGTGGTGACTTTGTCACTGGTGTTAGGTCGGATTAAAAAATTGTTTTGCAATTGAAAAATTGTTTCTGATTTCAAATAATGGTCAATGAAGCATTAACAACCCGATTGGCTCGTGAACGACTGGATGCAATTAAGAGATTTGTACCAATTCGCGACTCTGTACGGAATAAACTACAACAACGACAAAGTCTTCAGACTGATTTTGCTGCGGGATCTGAAGAATTGTTTAAACCAGTAACCACAGCAACGAAGGAGATAGTGTCAACAATCTCTGAACAAGGAAAAAAACAAGAAGAGACTTTTCTCCCTGTGTTAGAAAAAATAGCAAAAAGAACTAAACAAACAAAAAAATCCTTGCAATCACTTCCTCAGGATATATCAACCGCTTCGAAACGAACATTTAAAGGATTTCAAGAAGAACTAGTTAGTGGACTACCTAGATCAATTATATTTACCGAGAGCGCTAAACAACAAATTCTCAACGAGGATATAGACAATTTAGGTGAATTCGCTGCTAACAGCTATGATTCACAAGAGAAGTTTTTCACGGACAATTATTCGGATTATAGAATGTCACATAATGAATGGGCTGATATAGTGTATGAAATAAATACTGGGGGGTTAGATAGAAGGATGAAGGACTACAGAGACTTCAAAAGAAAATTTCAACTCCAAATAAGACGGCCATATGATGAGAAGAAATTTTCGGGGAGTGGTCTAGTTGGAAACGCTAGCGTTTCATGTCCTGGTAGTGTTCTCAGTGATATATCACGATTAGAGGTTCTTGTAGGAGGGTTCCGAGCCGGAAATAACTCACCGGAAATAATTAATGAAGCAGCTGATATCTGTAGACGATTATTTCAGGGTGGTATCATGGATATCAGCACATATCGAGATTTCATTGGAGAGTTAGTGGAAAGTGGGTATCATAGTGACTGAATCGATTAGATAAATAACAATTGAAAAATTGTTTCTGATTTAAAATAATGATCATACACTACAATCATGATAAACCAACCCCCGTCTACGTAGTTAATTCACGGTTTCCGGTTTATAGAGCATACTACGGAGATGGTTTAGGCAATACCATTGCAGGGTTATTTGCGAGAATGGCTCCAAAAGTGATGCCGTTAGCTAAACAACTAGGAATGAAAGCAATTGATGTTATTCGTGATAAGGGTATTGGTGCTGTTGGAGATCTTCTTGCCGGAAAAGCGTTTTCAACTGCGAAGAATAAATTAACATCATTAGTGAGACGAAAAAAGAAACCGGTACCATTGCCATCTACAGCGGAAATGCCTGCGAGTGTTAGTAGAATTATAAATAACGCAGTAGATGAAAAATTAGCGTCGATGATAAATCAAGGGGATCAAAGCAATATTGCAAACATGATAGCAGGAAGTGGCTTTAAAAAACTACGACGATGAAATGGGAAATCGCGATTTAGACTCTGATAAATAGAATAAAATGTTCAAACAGTCACCTGATCCAGCGTTTGATATAGATGCCCCAGTTCGCAAGGATGATTCTGTACGCGATTATCAATATTACGCCTATCATGCAATAGACTCAAATAGTCGAGCAAGAATTGATCTTCAAGTCCATGATACCAGTAAATACTTTTTGCCCTGTGAAGCGTTTATTGAAGTAGAAGGAGAAATTGTAACAGCTGCTGATACTCCTGCTGTACCAGCACCGTATCCAGTTGGTACTCAAGTCGGTTTTGTCAATAATGGTATCATGGCGTTATTTGAGAGTGCTAGATATCTCATTGATGGAAAAGAAATTGAGTCCATAGATCGTGATGTTGATGTGGCTACAACAATAATCGGGTTAGCGAGATATTCCGATGATTATACAAGATCAGCAGGACCTTCTATGATGTTTGCAAAAGATGCTACAAATACCGCTGGAGGAAAACAATTTGTTGTAAGACGACCAAAAAAACGTGATGATAGTGATGTTGATGTCGAAGATATGATTATAAACAACGATGCTAATTTCAATCTAGGAGCTGCAACACGAAACGCAATGTTGCAAGGAGAGCGTAAATCATTTTCATGCGCGATTCCACTGCATCACATATTTGGATTCTGTAGAAACGTCAGAAAAGTTATTTATGGAGCGAAGCACACAGTATCGCTTGTACGAAAGAGTGATGATAATGACGCAATCTGGAGGATTCCAGCAAACCCAGCTGCAGATCATGTAAATGATGATGCTGGTAAAGTCATTTTAACAAAAATATCATTGTGGATGCCAGTGTTGACTCCAGCAATCACCGCAGAAGAACGATTACTATCATTTATGGACCAAGGAGGAAAGTCGTTGTTGAGTTGGCTAACAGTGAGTACAGATGTGAAGCAATCAAATATCAACGGGTTATTCACTTGGAACCTAGCATCAAAACAAGGCGTTTCTGCGCCACGTCATATATTTATTGCGTTACAGAATAACACACGAGTTGGCGATCAACGTTTCAGTCATATGATATTTGATCAATTAGGTGTGAAAGACGTCTCACTGAGAATAAACGGCCAGCAGGAACCATCCGAGGATATACAACTTAATTACACAGAAAATCATATCGCACGAGTTTATCATCGTCTGTTGTCATTTATGGCACGCGACCAAAATGTGGATACTGGTTTGCAAATATCACAATACGACTTTAAAAATCTGTATCCGATCTATTACTTCTCACTGGAACATCTCGATTTGATGAGACAATCTGTCGTTGATATACACTTTAGAGCTAATGTGCTTCGTGGTACTATTGCTGATTATAGAGCGGTTGCTGTTATTCTCAGTGATAAATCAATGCTACTCGAAGGTGTTGGAGGAAGAATGAGAGTGGTAGATGCACCAGTGGAAAACATGTAATTGAAATTGTAAACGATTTAGAATCAATCTATTATGTATAATGTCATATAGTGTTATTAGTGTTGCGTTAACTCCCGGTCAATTAAAAAAATTGCAATCAGAATCGGCTAAGCGATGTGGAACCACAATCACATTGAAACCCAACCAAATGACTGGTGGTGCAAATAAACTATCGCTGACAACTCGTCAGGTGAAACATTTCAATGATGCACTTGCAGCCAAAAAAGGTGTTCAGATTACTCTCTCTGCGGCTGCTATCAAAAATATGATTAAAACAGGCGGTATATTTCCGTTGTTAGCTGCGATACCAGCATTGATTGCAGCAGCAGCCCCAGCGGTGGCTAAAGCGGCAGCGTTAGGAGCCGTTGGTACTGCAGCAGGAATGGCACTAAAGAAGGCAACTGGGAAAGGATATAAAAAAAAGGGACGATCCGTTCACGGATTGGGTCTAAGACTACCAGGAACCCCGTATTCGTGGTACAGCGGAAAGGGTCTAAGACTACCAGGAACGATTTATTAATTGAGGAACCTATGGTTCCCAAATCTTCGATGGTTCCTATGTCCAATTTTGATTTAATGGATGCTGCTAAAAAACTAGCGATTAAAAACTTCAGAGGTGTCTTTATGAAAGATCAATTACCACATCAACCAAACAGCGTTGAAACCGGAATCATTAATCTCGATAACAGCACCGGACCTGGAACTCACTGGGTTGCATACGCTATTGATCCACGTGGGATTGTCTATTTCGATTCATATGGATTAGCCCCACCAAAAGAGTTTTTGCGTTATATAAAAACCCTTCCAATGAAGACTTGGTATTCTACGCTACCAACACAAACGATGATTGACCCACCAATATGTGGCAGCGAAGTATTAAATGTCCTTGATGCTATTTCTAACTCCTTGAGTAACCCAAGCGGAAAACCACCACATGTTGTCGTTAATGAATACACTAGTAATCGCTGGCAACGACGAAGTCGTCAAAAACGATTTTAAAGAGAGAAAGAGTTTTACAATAACATGATTGATATTTGGGGGAGATCTTTGAAACCCAAACCCGATGGCACTGCACCACCTGATTCTGTCAAGGATGTAAAAAAACTAATCAAAGATGAAATAGCTGAGACGTTGAACTTAACAAGTGTTGACCCGAACGAAATAGTTGTATTTCAAGACAAGCAGGGTAAATTGAAAAGCAGTGATGTGTCATTGGATGATATTTTGATACGGCAGCGCGACGCCGCTGAAAACTCTATTGCGCTGTATTCCAACGACGGACGACTTAAAGCCAGTAATATATCCGCGGATGACATTTTAAAACGGCAGCAAGACGCCACTGAAAACTCTATTGCGCTGTATTCCAACGACGGACGACTTAAAGCCAGTAATATATCCGCGGATGACATTTTAAAACGGCAGCAAGACGCCACTGAAAACTCTATTGCGTTGTATTCCAACGACGGACGACTTAAAGCCAGTAATATATCCGCGGATGACATTTTAAAACGGCAGCAAGACGCCACTGAAAACTCTATTGCGTTGTATTCCAGCGACGGACGACTTAAACCAGGTGCACTTGTGTCTACGATCACAGACGCGATTGCCACCCATGACAAGATGATTATCACCAACAACCGCATGATTGCCGACAACGACAACAGGATTGCCGCCCACGACAATAGTCTTACCATCCATTACAATAGTCTTACCGACCATTACAATATTCTTGTCGCCCAAGACACCAAGATTGTCGCCCACGACAACAAGATTGCCGCCCACGACAACAGGATTGCCGCCCACGACAACAGGATTGCCGCCCACGACAATAGGATTGCTACCCATGAAAATGAGTTGGATAATTCTCTGTTAGAACTAGCAACACTTCAATCTAAAATTGAAGAAAACGGAAAACAGTTTATATCATTTCGTAGAAATATCATTGATAAATTTATTGGAACCCCGTTAGATAAAATTGAAATAAAACTCCCTGATATTAAAAAATCCATCGATGAGACGAAAAACTTCATCGAAGCCGTCAAAGGTGATTTTTCGAGGATGATAACAATCATTGAAAAAACAAAAATTCCTCATGAGAAAACCAACAACGTCGTGTACACAATCCAACACGGATCATTTGCGTGGACACCTACAGACAACAAATTAGATATCACTGCAACCGTCAAGGGTATTTATCGATTAACACTGGTGACAACGGCTCAATTTAAAATTTCATCGTTGAGTTCATCCGGGGTTAATAATACGATTTCAACGATCATCGACAAGGATACAACTGAAAAGTTCACTATAACAGCTACTGATAAAAGTTTGGTTGGGACACCAGTAACCTGGTATGTGGAATTCGTAGCGGATTTAAGTAAATAACTAAATTGAAAGGATTTCACAATTGAAAACGCTAGCTTTTTTAAAATAACAACAATGACTTTGTCATCGACGCAATGTCGCTATGATCAGGTCAGAGAATTTCAGAATAGACTCAAAACCCTCACTGAGGAGTATCAAATAAAAATAAAAAAATACCGACGAAGAATCACCGCAATTGATATTATTATGTACTCGGTGTCAAGCGTTCTCACTGGCGCCGGAATAATACTTGGATCGGTTATAATGATTGCCCCGGTCGTAGTTCCAATTTGCATTTCTGCGGTGGCTACAATCGGGGGTATATCAACCGGGATAGCAAAAAAGATATCATCATGCAGCCAGAGTAAACTGCAGAATTACTTACTTCAATTTCATATTGCATCAACCGCATACTCGCAATTATCATTGATGATATCGTCGTCACTCGATAATACGATTATATCAGATAGTGAATTCTCAGCGATGGTCAGTATTTTTGATTCCGCGATATCGAAATTAGAGCAACAACATGAGTATAATAACAATGACAACATCGATGGAATTAGAAAACACGAACCCAAAAAACAAAATGATCTCAATAATATCAACCATACCAGATTGTGAGTTCTCAGTGATGGTCAGTATTTATGATTCCTCGATACCAAAATTAGAAATAAATCATGAGTATAATAACAATGACAACACCGCAGGAATTACTTCAACGAGTAGTGGAGAACACGAACCCAGTACAAACAAGCATGATATCTATAACATCAACGAAACCCGAGTTTAGTGTGAATTTCCCCTCTCCGGTTCCGGTGAAGGAGATAGCTCTAGCAAAACTACGAGTGTATCACAGTTGGCCTAATATCAGATCAAAATCATTTGGTGGTCAACAACCCAATAATTCACTGGTATTTGCAAATGAGAATAAACCCGACGGAACCCCAGACTGGAAAGTTGTTTCGATACCAACAGGGTCATACCAAATCGAACAAATCAATAATGAATTAGCGCGTAGAATAAAATCGATTACTGGAAAAGAATCAAAAATCGCTATAACGGTTCATGAGCCGACGCTATCATCTGCCATTGAAATAAACTCAGAAGAATACGTCGTAGATATATATCAAAGCTCAATAAGAACCGTACTAGGATGGCCTGAATTACCACCCCAGAGTAAAACTCTGGAGGAAACCGTTAAATTACCAGAACCAAAAAAATCTAATTATATCACCGACAGAATAAAACCTAAAAATCCAATAAAGAGTTATATAGAGTTCAGGATACCTATAGATTTCTTTGGTCTCGGATACCAATCAACTGGAAGAGAGAAGCCAGGGGAAAGAATAGAGGGATATCATTTTATTGACAAACCTAAAATCGTCGAAAACTTCACAGCAATGAATAATGATTTATCGCTGTTGTTAATATCTCTTAAATCCGGTTCTCTCACCCGATATGAATTTATCAACATCGTAGAAACATGCAATAAAATTATCGACGATATGGAAAAATTTAATTCACAACTTATTCAAGTAATACTCGATGATAAAAACCCCATATCGAGAACAAAATTTGCATCAGACTATAAAATCCGCGTTGAAGATATCCCCACATTCAAACTACCAGGATATAACGTACCAGAACTAAAAAAACTTCTCGGTGATGCCATCGATGTTGGTTTCAAAATAATTCATGATGCATGGAAAAAAACATCATCACCGGAAATAAAAATCCTCAAACACAATAATGACCCAGATGGTGGCGGTAGGCATATCGCTCCGTTCAACGTAAATATTTCATCGGTGATTGCGCTCAATTTAGTGTGCGACGTTATCGAAGGAAGCTATCAAATTAATCTCGAACGATCAAATCAAGCTCAGCAAGGATATATTCTTTATTCGTTTTCACCAACAGCTCCTCCAGGATTTTTAATAATTGAGTCTCCGGTTAATCCAGTCTATATGCGATGCCATAATAATTCATTAACCAGAATTAATTTCAAACTCACAGATCAATCCAATAATCTAATTGATCTACAAGAAGAGGTGTTAGCGATTAGTTTGTTTGTGAGATCCTAAATTGCTTTGCAATTTCAAAGGATTTTCATCGTAAGGACTTTCATCATAAAGACTGGTTAAAATCATTTATTATTTTTTGTTAACCAGTGATGAAATCACTAAGCAGCAGAGAGGGTGGATGACAACAAGTTGCGACCAAAATTAATTAAAAAATCGTAAAAATCTTCGTTTTCATTTTTTTAGTTAAATGAGATTTCGTAGATTTCAACGAAATCCTACGGATCGTTTTAAGGATTCAATCAATTTTTTTTGTCTGAAAACGTTGTAGGATTCGCCCTTTTTTTGGTTGAAATGAGATTATAGGACGGATCGTTTTAGGATTTCAATCAAATTTTGTCTGAAAACGTTGTAGGATTCACCCTCTCTGCTGCTAAGATATTAAACCTCACAAGTGTGGATCTAAACGAAATAATCGTATTTCAAGACAAACAAGGGAAATTAAAAACGAGTGATGTTTCCCAGAATGATATTCTTGTTAAAATTAATGGAGTAGCTGAAAATTCCCTAGCGGTGTTTAATTCCACCGGTAAGATTAAACCAGGAGTTCTTTTACCAACTGTGATAGATAGTATCAACAATCGAGTAAAAAAATCTGGTGATAAAATGACAGGTCCCCTCGACATGAACTCGAATAAAATAACCACACTTGGCGATTCAACACTGGATACTGATGCTGTGACAAAAAAATATATAGATGTGTTGGACAATAAACTAACGACACTGCACGCTGAGCATAAAATCACAGATGATAAACTAACAACACTGTGAGCTGAGTATGATGTTCATGTAGGCATGTTTGCAAACCTCCGTAGGAGTTTTAGAAAATCGGATGAAACCATGGATAATTTCTTTGGTACTCCGATGACTGTCCTAATGAAACTTTCTAATATTAAAACAAATATCGATACGATTAAACAAACACAGGACAATATTGTTAGTGATTTTCCTGCTATCACGACCTGGCTTGATAAAATTAAAATACCACATAAACAAAATATTAATACAGTGTACTCGACATATCAAGGATCTTTTGACTGGACACCTCAAAATAATATTATTAATATTATCGCTGAAGTCAGAGGTATCTACAGATTCACCCTGCTTTCAGGAGTATCGTTTAATATGTCATTGGATACATCAAGGGGATTAATACTGCAAGTGCAGTAATAAATAAGGGTGCCATGGGAACCCCCACTGATGGTACTTTAGCTTGGGCATCAATGCCATACTGCATAGAATTTGTAATTGATTTAAGTAAATAGTATAATGAATGTCCAACAGTATCGATGTGATCAAGTCCGTGAGTTTCAAACTAAACTAAAACTCTTATTGACGAGTATACCACGAAGTCAAAAAAATACCGCAGGCGAATTACCAGAGTTGACATTATTGTTTATTCAGTTTCAAGTGTAATTGTATATAACGGGTATATTGTTATCAGCGATAACAGCACTGGCACCTGTAGTTGTCACAATTTGTGTCAGTTACAGGGATTAATAGCATCATCACAAAAAAAATATCCAGAATAAACTACACGAGTATATAATTAAATTACATATTGCATCAGCTGCATATTCCCAATTGTCATCACTGATATCATTTAGTCTCGATGACACAACAATATCTGATAACGAATTCTCCGCGATGATGAACATCTACCATAGCGCAACATCAAAATTAGAAAAACAGCACAATAATAACAATGGCGATGACATCAATGACAACAACGGAATTACTTTTAAAAAAATAGTAAACACAACACCGCAAAAGACAACCATTATCTCAATAACGTTAACCAATCCTGAATTCAGTGTAAATTTTCCCACTGTGATTCCAGTTAAGGAGATAGCGCTAGCAAAATTACGAGTATACCACAGTTGGCTGAATATTAGATCAAAATCATGTGGTGGTCAGCAACTGAATAATTCCTTGGTGTTTGCAAGTAAAAATAAACCAGACGGGACTTCAGATTGGAATATAGTTTCCTTATGATCTGGGTCTTACCAAATCAAACAGATCAATAATGAATTACAGCGTAGAATAAAATCCATTACGGGAAAAGAATAAAAAATCACTATAACAGTTCATGAACCAACATTATCATCCACGATTGAGATAAACTCACCCAGATATGCTGTAGATATCTATCAGAGTTCTATAAGAACCATGCTAGGATGGCCTGAAATCCCACCTCAGGCACCATCTTATCAAAATCTACCCGAACCTAAAGTCTGATTATACTTCAGATAAAGAATCATATAATGCAATGATATTGTACAATGGAAATTTTCGAGCTCTGGGTTTTTTTCTTGGGTGGATTGAACCAGGTGGTGGATGGTCTCAAGTAATTCCAAGTAGAATTACTGAACATTTCATAAAAATAAATAATGAATTTGAAAAATATAGACATATACTAAGAGAAAAATTTACCAAAGAATCACAGAGAGATGAAATCATCAAATATATAGAAGTATGTAATCAAATTATCGCTGACTTGGAAGTATTTAATTTACAAATTATTAAAATGGTCTTAAATGATACACATCCTATAACAAGAATAGAATTTGCAAAAGCATATAATATATATGTAGAGGATATTCCAGCATTTAAGCTTCCCAGGTATAATGTAGACCAATTAAAAAATCCGTCAGTGATGTCATAGATGAGTACTTCCCACAAATACTCGCCTGCATGGAAAAAAATACCAGAACCACAAACAACTATCCTCAAACATAATAATGACCTAGACAAAAGTGGACGGCATATTGCTCCTCAAAATGTTAATATATCCTCGGTGATTGCAATAAATCTAGTATGTGACACTGTTGATGGAAGTTACCAAATAAATCTCAAAAGATCAAATCAGGCAGGGATACATTTTATATTCGTTTGCACCAATGGCTCTACCCGGATTTTTAATAATTGAATAGCCAACAAATCTGGTGTATATGCGATGTCATAATGATTCATTAACAAAAATTAATTTTAAACTCACTGACCAGTGCAATAATTTGATTGACTTAAGGCATGAGACTTTACAAATTAGTCTGTATGTAAAATCCTAACAGATTTCCAGTTATTCTATCACCAAAAAGACTTTTACCTAAAGGATTTTCATCGTAAACAATTTCCACAAAGATTTTATCACCAAAATGACTTTTACCAAAAAGTATTTTCATCTTAAGATCTCTATCATAAACGATTTCCACAGTGATTTTATCACGAAAAAGATTTTCGTCTTAAGATCTCAATCCTGATATTTTCGTCTTAAGATATCAGTGTTATTTTATTTCCATGTTGCGCGTTGCAAAAAAATAATAACACTGATCTAGTTTCATTATCAATGCCCAGAAAAAGTTCAAATTTCCTGGTAGCGTGTTACTATATATTATTTTCAAACTTCCTGGTAGTGTGTTACTATATTTCGTTTTTAACTTCATGGCAATGTGTTCTTGTGTTTAATGAGCTCTTTTAAGTGTTTAATTCTGGAATTTTTTGTATTCTTAACTTCATATTGTCTACTGAGGTCAGATCTAATTTTTTTCTACTGCGGTAAATAGCGGAATGAATTTATTTACATCACTGTTATATGCTAATGATTCGTTAATGGCTTCTTGTATTTTTTTAATGAATCCGTACTGGGACGGCGGTACATGTTATTTTGGGCTATATCTTCTAAATACTGAAAAAATCTGATCACAATCTAATTTATCTGTTAATTTTATTTCTTGATTTTTTTTATATCTGTAAATGCACAACTTATGTCATTTATATTTTCGTAGTTCATTATATAATAATATTTATATATCTAATATATTTTCGTAATTCATTATATATATATTATATATATATATATATATATATATATATATATATATATATATAAAATTACGAAAATATAAACAGTAGCAGATGGTAGTAGGAGTTACTCTCCTTGTACTGTTACCAATTCGTTAGTAGATATATTACTCATCATTAAGCACAAATAACGAGTCAATAAAAGAGTTCATACGTGTGTGTTCACTTCTGGAATACAAGCGGTTGTAAAAATTTCACTGCGCACTGATAAGATCTCCGTAGATGCTAGGATACGCGATGATGATACATTCTTCGCAAGGATTGACTATATTCGATACAATTGTTTGGATCATAGATGATCGCATCGAGTGGTTGAATTTAGTTTATCTTGCAGTGTCCAGAGTACGAAGAATAAATCAGCTTTGAAGAGTTGTTCTAGATGCTAATGACACCAGCAACAATGAAATTGTCAGCGATGATATAATAAGAAAAAAACTTGCTGGTTATAAACAACAGGATAAAAAAAATAAACAATAATTTGATATTGATGCTGAGTTTATAATTACACTGAAACAACAACAGAATAATCACTGTGTGAGTTGTAATTGTATAATGCATTGGCAGTGTTCGGATAAAGATCCTCGCCAATTTACCACAGACAGAAAGGATAGTAGTCTTGGTCATACCAGAGATAATGTGATGTTGACCTGTCTTGAGTGTAACAGATGCAGAGGTGTTAGTTAAGACCACGCGGTGGTAATTGAGTATCCTCGGATATCAGTTGTAATTGTTCACGTGTAAATCCACGCTGAGGAGCAGTTGAATCTAATCTGTAGATTGCAGGACTGCCTGTGGATCTTGTTTTGTTAGATATTTTATGTGCGGTAACACTCCAGATAGGATCAGTAGCTCTTTTTTTACTGCCTTCAAGTTCACCTGGCTCGTACAAATATCTCACAGTGACATTGCTGAGTATTTGTTGTTTTAAAAATCATTTCGCGTTGTATGGGAATATACTTTTTTTTATAGCGATAACAGGTTTTATTTAATTGTTCGAGTAATTTCATTATTTAGCACAGCTATCACACCTGGTAATCTCTTGACCCATTCACGAGATCGTTTATCTTCTATGAATTCCTTCACATATTGATATCCAAATAACCGCTCAGCAAGTGTCTGATTAAATCGTTCAACAATTGCCTGATCACGGTGTATTGCAGTATGTCCTCTCTTTGCGTGGTATTATGATGCTTCATTGTTGATAACACTACACTCTGAAATTCCTTGCCAGGATCAACCTGCAATAGATTTGGCATTGCAGAGGATCTCGTTGATAAATCCTTTCAAATGCAGACTATACTTCAGTTAATGACTTGGTCATGAATTGTTCAGCTTCTTTGTATCTACTCGCAACATCAACTATGGTTAGCGTGTATTTGTATGTCCGTTTATTAAAAGTATAATGCGGCAGAAATAATATATCAGCCTGATGAACTTTATTAGGGGCGCTGACATAAAAATGTGCAAAGTTAATTTGTTTAGGCGGTGGTAGATAAATCTGCCATATCACCTGTTTGGATAACCAATCTGTCGTGGTGGTATTTTTTACTTTTGTGGCATTAGGGAGTTTATCGATTGCCAATTTACCCCACCAGTATCCTCTTGGGAATAATAAATAGATTCCATATTGTTATTAATTACCAGCACCCAGCATTAATTTACTTTTCATAGCTGATTTTATCAACCACGAAGCTAATTTTTCTTTGAAGGATTTATTGGTGATAGAATTTAACGCATGAATCAATTTCACATCTGCGATATGTCTGTGTTGCAGATTGCTAATTATATAAGCAACATCATGAGCATGACACGCCTTATCAATAGCGTTTATTGGATATTTGCCGGGTCGGGGTTGGTCTTGGCCATCAAGTCTGATGTCGAGTCTGGTTCCAGGGCCACAATAACTATACCCTGGATGGTGCTTTTCTCATGGATATTTTGCCCATTGAGTTTGGAAAGTTTTGTCAATTTTGCTGCAATATCACCTCCTCGTTTTTTTAATAAATGATTACCCGATTTCATAGAAACAAATCTAAAGTGTTTTGTACCACATTGTACACACTTACCAGCAAGTGCTGATCTGTTATTGCTTGTAGTAATTGTTGTCAAGTCGTTTGTGCTAGTACGTGTCCTATATTTAACACAATATAGATCCATAATTTATTTATAATAACATAAAAGTAATTGAATTTTCGGCGACAAAAGCACGAGAAACTGTTAAGCATCATGCAGCGCTACCAAATTCTATTTGCATGATTATACTTGGACCATCTGGAAGTGGTAAAACACATGTTACTGAATTTGATAATGAGATGGATGAAATGGGATAAACTATATTTGGTAGCCCTAAGTAGATGATCAGCGATATTACGAGGTGTTAAAGGATTTTAACGAGAAAGCAAAATCAGAAATAAATGAGGATATTATTGAATTTATAACCGATATCGAAGAAGCACCGAGGGTTGATTCTATTGATGGAAGTATTAACAGTTTAGTCATATATGATGATGTGATGTTAGGTAAACAAGTAAACCCTGCCAGGATATTTTCCAGAGGTAGACATAAAAATACTGATGTGATATACATTACTCAGAGGTATACACAAATACCAAAAGTGATCAGGGATAACTGTAATATTCTTGATGTATTTAATGGAGTTGACACCCATATGCTACGAAATATACACCAGACCTGGTGCAGTGGAGATATGGATTATAATCTCTTTAGAAATTTCTTTAGTCATGCTAAGTCGGTCCGACATGGATTTATAATGATAAATTTGCATGACCCTAGATCAAGATATCGTATTGGACTTGATAAAATATTCATTTAAAACCATAGCAGCTAACAAAACCACGACAACAGAGGCAATTTCTGTTTTTTCGATTTTGCAACAGTGTTGGTTGACAAATAGAAACTTCGGTTGAAACCAAAACTGTCATCTTTTAGTTTCAGTTTATTTTTTGATTTTGTCTGAATTAGTTTCGGTCTGTTCACCCTCTCTCCGTAGAGGGTTTATTTTTGTTAGAAAATTTGATCTATTTACTCTCTCTCCATAGAGGCTTTATTTTTGTTTGAAAACTTGGTCTATTAACTCTGTCCGTAGAGACCTTTTTTTGGTTTGAAAACTTTGTCTGTTCACCCTTCTTGCTGCTAGGATTTACATTGAGTATTAGCAAGTTATTCCTTATTGAAAGAGTTCTATGTTTACAAGTGTCCTTTTTTATAAGGTTTCATATATCGTTAAAAAAATATCTCTTTTACTTCCAATACATTGGTAACTTATTTGGACCATCAGACAGCATAACTAGGAAAGTTATATCCATGTTTTACTGTTCATTTTTTATTTTGGGGCCCCAAGTGGCTTTCCGTTATGGACCACTGCCATCTCACCTCTGTCTGTATGGGTTCGAGTCTAAGATTCGTCTAATGTAATTATGTGAGAAAGCTTGCCAGTAGCTTCTCAAGGGTCAGTGGTTCTTTCCGGGGCCACCATGTACCGGTACAGCCTTTCGTGTGCTGAAAAATGGCATTAAACCCTACAACAACAGCAACAACAAGTTCATTTGTGTGTGTAATGCAAAACAAGTCAGTCATAATAGAACAGTAAGAAGAAAAATTTAGCTGTAACTTCTATCCAAAATAATTCCGTTTCCCTTTTCTCACATGATCTTACATAGGTATGGATGTGGACCTAACCCTCAAGCTCCTGAACGAAATAGTCATGATAGGAGATAATGCTTAATAAACAATATATCCTAATATTCAGAACCTATGTTGTATTTTATACACCATACATAATTAACTTTTACAGATAATTGCTGAAGAGACCCATGTGAATGCCATTCTTGGAGATTTATCCAGGCGTCGAGGTCAGATTGAACAAATAGGAACTCGTCATGGTGCCAAGCTAATCCAGGCTGTCGTCCCACTTGCTGAGATGATGGGATATTCCACTAGTCTCAGAACTATATCCTCTGGTACTGCCACCTTCACAATGGACCTGGCTCATTATGAAAAAGTGTCCCCAGAGGAGCATAACAAGGCTGTGGAGAGAGTCACAGGCTTTTCCCCAGTTTGATTGGCTGGCATGAACAAAATTGAGATTATTTGCTAACTGCAGAAATGCAAAGAAGGACCAAGTCATTTCCTTAGAATGTTTATCTGATTTGGCTGTCTGATTTAGTTGAAGAGTTGTACAATCATGCTGATACAGGGAATAAACTCAAATCACTGAAATCTTTTAGTTTTGCTGTAACAGCTTTATTCCAATGTAAATTTTAACAGCCTGATAGTTCCCTTGCAGTGGAATGTTACAAGATTTCGGTATGTGTACATTTTCCAGAATTTCTTTGAAAATAGATATTCGGTTTGAGCTTAGTTTATTAAATGAATGTAAAGAAATAAATATCACTCTAATGCTTGAAGAAACAGCATTACTTATTTCTGAAAGGAATTGTGTCTGTTTAAAGTGTGACATCTGTATTTTCATTGACAAAAGATTCCAAAGATACAAGTGTGACCAATATATTTACTACAATGCATATTTTGGCTTGGCTCTTGAAATTTAAAATTCATGTATGTGTATTTTTCTCGTACCGGGAAAACATTTTTTTAAGTATGAGAAATAGTGTGTAAAACATTTATTATCATTTTGGGGAAGAATTTGCATATGACTTTTAATATTAAACGATCTGAAATTTAACAATTTCACCAGATTCTTGAAGTGTTATGCTAAAATAAACATCAGAAATGTTACTTATTACTGATACATGAGTAAAGCCAGTAAATCATCTTTGTGATTGTTTTCCATTAATTCTGTATACAAGCGTTGCTCAAACCATAGCAGACATGTGTTTCTTTTTTAACTGCATACACAGCCAAGCAATAACATAGCGATGGTTGATAAGAGATTCTCACAATTTAATAAGCATCAAAGAGTGAAAGCTGCCACATGTTGGCTGGGGTTGGTGGTGTTAAGACATACTCACTTGAAAATAAATAATGACGCTTTATTAGCTGTAAATTGAAAGGGTTTGAAATTTTACTTGTGTTCAGCTTGATTTTTTGCTTTTTAAAGTGACTCATAGTTATCAGGCTTTATATGTGTATGTTTATTTGCTCATGAACTTGTTATTCCTATTTGTTATAAAAAAAATATTTTACTATTATGGAAAAGCAAGTTAAAAAACGCAGCTTGTTCTCTGGCCAAGAGAAATTGTACGTCCTAGATCAACTAAAGAAGGGCAAACAACAAACTCAGCTTGCCAGAGATCTAGGAATTAGCAAGTCCACTTTGTGAGGGTGAAAAACAGAAATAGGAAAGCTCCGTGTTTTACCCAACATTCTAGAAGAGGAAACTGGTTTTCAGCGTAAAAGGGTTAAGTTTGCTAATGACAAAATCCTTGATTCAGCTTTGTACCAATGGTTTGTCCAGGCTCGCTCAAAAGGAGTTCCCATTTCTGGCCCAATTCTGAAAGCCCAAGCAGAGAAATTTGATCGCCGTATGGAGATGATTCCAAATTTAAGGCGAGTAACAGCTGGCTGGACAGATTCAAGAAAAGTCATGCTATCAGCCAAGTTCTTGTGTCTGTGAAAATCCGCTCCGCTGATAAAGATGCTGCCAATTCCTACCCAATTGGGCTTAAAAAGTTGCTGGAGAAAGGTTGCTACACAGTCGATCAAGTTTATAACTGCGATGAGACTGGTTTATGCTATAAAATGTTACCCGATCACGCCCTTACATCCATAACTGATGGTCACAAACGAGAAGGCTTTAAGAAGAGGAAGGACAGAGTGACTATTTTTTTTTTTGCATCAACAAGTCTGGCAGCCGCAAAGTCAGACCTCTGATGATTGGAAAATTGAAATTTCCCAGATGTTTTCATCATGTTAATATGAAGGCCCTTCCATTTGAATACACTAAAAGCAAAAATGCATGGATGAATAGCTCCATAGTTGAAGACTGGTTTCATAAAACTTTCATCCCAGATTTTCGGGCTCATTTTTGAAAACTCTTGCAGGAGGGAAAAAGACTCCTCCTGGTGGACAATTGCTCTGCCCGATCCCGCAGCAGAAAATCTCGTCAGTAGTGATGGCAAGATTAAAGTCTTTTACCTCCCGAAGAACACTACGTCAGAAATCCAGCCACTTGAACGAGGCATCATATTGGTTTTTAAACAAAACTGCCGTTGCAAAATGATCAAGGGGATATTAGAAGATAATAACTCCTCCTTCGACACATCACTGGCACCACTCAACTTGAAAGAAGTATGTCACCTCGGCGGGAAAGCCTGGGATTCTATCACTGTACTCTGCATTGAACGATGCTGGATAAAGGCTCTTGGGTCAGCTTTTACACCATCTACACGAAATGATAGTGATGACGAACCTGAATTTACAGGATTCACCGAAGATGACGTACGTTTAGCCGAAGATGCTCTCAAAGAATATAAGCACAGTTATCATGATATCCTCAACTGGTATTCAGTAGATGACATCTGCCCGATATATGAGCACATCTCAGATGACGAAATTGTTGCACAAGATAGGCTATACATGGTGGCCATTATAAACAATGGAGGAAGAACCCAGGAAATCCAGAAAGAACCACTGACCCACAAGTAGCTACTGACAAGCTTTCTCACATATCCACATTGGCTGAACCAGAGACTTAAACTCACGCAGACAGAGGTAAGATGGTGGTGAACCATAATGGTGAGTGTTTTAGACCACTTGGCCATTCAGGGTCCCCTGACAATGAGTAAGTTGATGGATAAACAAAAATTACATAGAATCACAGTCAGTATTTTTCATGCTGTTAGAAATGCTTTAATGTTTGTACATGTGTTCATGTAATTATCATAAATTTTTAGCACTTTAAAAAGGGTTCTTAATTTTAGAAAGCTGACCACTGTTTATGTGAAAACATCTCAAAGTGTTTGTTGGGGAAAGAGTTACTTTATAATTTGTGACAGAATTACTATACCAAGATGCAGACTGATAAACAAGCATGACCATGTATTTGATTTTTAACATAATAAATTGTGATAAATGTTTGTCTCATATATGGAGTCCTTATCATTGATATGTACAATTTTGAAATTAATCGGCATTGGTATGGAACTTCAGAAATAGCTTCATTTTTACATTGACTGATAGGGAAGGATGCATTACATAGTTTTAACCAGTACTGTTTTTTTGTTTGTTTTGGGTTATACCTGATTTACTACATTTAAATGGAACAGAAAGACTTTTGGGGGTTATACCTGATTTACTATATTTAACTGGAACAGAAATAGTTTTTGGGTTATACCTGATTTACTACATTTAACTGGAACAGAAAGGGTTTTGGGGTTATACCTGATTTACTACATTTAACTGGAACAGAAAGGGTTTGGGATTATACCTGATTTACTACATTTAACTGGGACAAAGACTTTTTGGGTTATACCTGATTTACTATATTTAACTGGGACAGAAAGACTTTTTTGGGTTATACCTGATTTACTTCATTTAACTGAAACAGAAAGGGTTTTTGGGTTATACCTGATTTACTACATTTAACTGGAACAGAAAGGGTTTTTGGGTTATACCTGATTTGCTACATTTAACTGGAACAGAAAGGGTTTTGGGTTATACCTGATTTATTACATTTAACTGGAACAGAAAGGGTTTTGGGGTTATACCTGATTTACTACATTTAACTGAGACAGAAAGGGTTTTTGGTTATACCTGATTTACTACATTTAACTGGAACAAAAAAGGTTTTTGGATTATACCTGATTTCCTACATTTAACTGGAACAGAAAGGGTTTTTTGGGTTATACCTGATTTACTACATTTAACAGGAACAGAAAGGGTTTTGGATTATACCTGATTTACTACATTTAACTGGGACAGAAAGACTTTTTGGGTTATACCTGATTTACTACATTTAACAGGAACAGAAAGGGTTTTGGGGTTATACCTGATTTACTACATTTAACAGGAACAGAAAGGGTTTTGGGGTTATACCTGATTTACTACATTTAACTGGAACAGAAAGGGTTTTGGGGTTATACCTGATTTACTTCATTTAACTGGAACAGAAAGGGTTTTGGGGTTATACCTGATTTACTACATTTAACAGGAACAGAAAGGGTTTTGGGGTTATACCTGATTTACTACATTTAACTGGAACAGAAAGGGTTTTGGGGTTATACCTGATTTACTACATTTAACTGGAACAGAAAGGGTTTTGGGGTTATACCTGATTTACTACATTTAACAGGAACAGAAAGGGTTTTGGATTATACCTGATTTACTACATTTAACTGGGACAGAAAGACTTTTTGGGTTATACCTGATTTACTTCATTTAACTGGAACAGAAAGACTTTTTGGGTTATACCTGATTTACTACATTTAACTGGGACAGAAAGACTTTTTGGGTTATACCTGATTTACTTCATTTAACTGGAACAGAAAGGGTTTTGGGGTTATACCTGATTTACTACATTTAACTGGAACAGAAAGGGTTTTGGGGTTAGACCCGATTTACTACATTTAACTGGGACAGAAAGACTTTTTGGGTTATACCTGATTTACTTCATTTAACTGGAACAGAAAGGGTTTTTGGGTTATACCTGATTTACTTCATTTAACTGGAACAGAAAGGATTTATGGGTTATACCTGATTTACGTTTCACTGGAATATAAGGGTTTTGGGGTTATACCTGATTTACTACATTTAACTGGAACAAAAAGGGTTTTTGGATTATACCTGATTTACTATATTTAACTGGAACAGAAAGGGTTTTTGGAGTTATACCTGATCTACTACATTTAACTGGAACAGAAATGGTTTATGGGTTATACCTGATTTACTACATTTCACTGGAACAGAAATGGTTTATGGGTTATACCTGATTTACTATATTTAACTGGAACAGAAAGACTTTTTTTGTTATACCTTATTTACTGCATTTAAATGTAACAGAGTTTTTGGGTTATACGACTGCATGCACTCGTGGGAGGCAGCCTGACCATGCAATCGCTAAATGCTTTTGCATTGTCATCTACAAAATACACTTAATAGTATACAAAATGCTTGTTAACATTTACAGATGTTGAAGTGCAGTGACCTGACACAGCACAGATGTTGATTTGACTAGGTTTGTCACCACAGCTGATTTGTCTCTTTTTACCAGACGAGTTTTTTCTTTTATGTCCAACCATGTAAAGTTGTAATTTTCAAATACCAAAATTTAGACATTTTAAAATATCCTATGAAAAAATCAATGATGATGTTTTGAAGTAACAAGGTACCATCATGAAAACCCTGGCCATAATCACTGAGAACCAGACAACCATAGATTCTGATGTGTTGCTGGAATTTATTTAAAAATGTTACCCAATAATAATGTTATGTAGCCAATTCAAGAAATACTAACTAAAGAAGAAAAACACAGACATCATAATCTTATCAAATGGTCAACTTGTTTTCCATTCTCTTGAAATGGCTTTGATAGGCCTGAACATCACATTTTAAAAGTGTATTTATCTGGATCATGCGTGTTTATCTTAACCCGAAATAAAGATAAGTGAGATAGAATGGTAATGTTGATAAATGATTATTTGAAGTATTAAACATCAGTCCAAAAGGGTACTTTGGAATTTGAGTGTAGCGTTGAGTGACATATATCACGTCAGTGTTTTTATGCCTGCCTCTGGAAAAGATCCTAGCAGGATTTTTTTGTTTATCTAACATTACATCATCGTATACGACTAAATTGTTAATATCTCCATCAATATCATCAATGCTCGGTGCTTCATCGATATCGGTTATAAACTCAATAATACCCTCGCCGGATTTTTCTACCGCGCTGGTCGTTAAAATCTTTTAGCACTTCATAACATCGTTGATCATCTACGCTAGGGGCAATTAAATACAACTTATCCCACTTCATCCATCTCATTATTAAATTGAGTAACAATTGCGTCTTGCCGGATCCAGATGGCCCGATTATAATCATCCAGATAGAGTTTGGTAGCGCTGCATGATGCTTAACTGGTTCTCTTGTTTTAGTCGCTGAAAAATCAATTATATCCATATCTCTATACATAAATTATGGATCTATATTGTGTGAAGTGTAAAACGCGTACTGACACAGATGACTTGACGACGATTACAACTAGAAATAACCGATCAGCGCTTTCTGGTAAATGCGTGCAATGTGGTACAAAAAAATTTAGATTTATTTCTACAAAATCAAAGATTTTACAATTCGGAGATGTTTTAAAAAAAAACGAGGAGGTGATATCGCAGCCAAATTGGCAAAGCTCCCTGGAACCCCATGGGCAAAGTACCCCGGAGAAAAGCACCTTCCAGGATATAGCTACTGTGGCCCCGGAACACGATTAGATATCAGACTTGATGATCAAAATCAACCCAGATCCGGCGAGTATCCGATAAACGCCATTGATAAGGCCTGTCACCTTCATGATGTTGCTTATAAAAGCAGCAATCTGCAAAACAGGCATCTCGCGGATGTGAAATTAATTCATGCGTTAAATGCTATTCCTGATAAATCTTTGAAAGAAAAATTGGCTTCGTGGTTGGTAAAATCGGCTATGAAAGGTAAATTGATGTTAGGTGCCGGTAATTAATAATATGGAATCAATTTATTATTCCCCAAGAGGATACTGGAGGGGTAAATCAGCAATCCATAAACTCGCTAGCGCTGCAAAAGTGAAAAAAACCACTGCGGCTCATTGGTTATCCAAACAGGCACTATGGCAAATTTATCTACCACCGCCTAAACAAATCAATTTCTTGCATTTTGATGTTACTGTACCCAATGAAGTTCATCAGGCTGATATATTATTTCTGCCACATGATGGTGGTTACAAATACGCGCTAACCGTAGTTGACGTTGCGAGTTGATACAAAGAAGCAGAACCGCTGAAGACAAAATCGGCCACTGAAGTCGCTTCTGCATTTGAAAGGATTTATCGACGAGGTCCTCTGCGTTGGCCAAATCTGTTACAAGTTGATCCTGGCAAGGAATTTCAAGGCGCTGTTTTATCAGCGATGAAAGATCACAATGTCACCATCAGACGGGGGCATACTGCGTTACATCGCGATCAGGCAATTGTTGAACGGTTTAATCGGACGATTGCTGAGCGGTTATTTGGATATCAATACGCAAAAGAATTCATCCAAGAAAAGCGATCCCGTGAATGGGTCAAAAGGTTACCAGCTGTGATTATCGCACTGAATAACGAGATTACTCGAACAATCAACATGAAACCTGTCAACGCGATTAAAAAGAAGTCTATACCTAAAATGGGGATTCAAGGGATTTCACAAAAAGATTTCAAAGAACCAATTCTTGGTAGTAATGTCACTGTTAGGTATTTATACGAACCAGGAGAGCTGGAAGGTGGCACAAAAAGGGCTACTGATCCTATTTGGAGTGTCACTGCACACAAGATATCCGGCATAACACGATCAACTGGTAGACCAGCAATCTATACACTGGATTCAACTGCCCCTCAGCGAGGATTTACTCGACAACAACTACAGGTAATTCCCGAGGATACTCAATTACCACCGCGTGGTCTTAACTAGCACCCCCTCAGAGGCATTGTGCTGGCACCCCGGCGTCTATTACACTCAAGACAGGTCAACATCACATTGTTTCTGACATGACCGAGATTGTTATTTTTTCTGTCTACGGTAAATTGGCGAGGATCTTTATCCGAATACTGCCAACGCATTATACAATTGCAACTGGCGCAGTGATTATTTTGTTGTTGCTTCAGCGTAATTATTAATTCAGCATCAATATCAAATTCTCTATTATTTTTTTTATACTGTTGTTTATAACCAGAGAGTTTTTTTCTGATTATATCCTTGATGTTGTCGGCGCTGATTGAAGTGTCATTATCATCACCAATGATTTCATCATCGCCACCAATGATTTCATCATCGCCTGACTCTGTCAGGACAATTCTTCGAAGCTGATTTATTTTTCGTACTCTGGATACTGCGAGATAGACTAAATTCGACCATTCGATGCGATTATCTACCATCCAAACAATTGTATCCGATATAGTCAATCCTTGCGAAGAATGTATCGCCGCTGCGTATCCTAGCGTCCATGGGGATTTATTAGCACGCAATGCATCTTCAACGACGCTGATATCAACCAGCACAATATCATTTAACACTAAATTCTGCTTTTGTTGTTGTCCAGGAATGTCAACTTCGATATTCTGTTTTCGTGTATCCGATGGCCTATAACACAACGGTACTGGAAGTGTTGCAAATTTTTCTTTATGCAATTCAAATAACTTCATCTGAAGTGTGTCTCTGACTATTTTTCTACTTGCTACTATCAAATCATTTGGTTTCCACGCTTCCCAGAAATCATTCATTGGGGTTTCTGAAATCACTTCACGCGCTATTTCACACTGGATTCTATCCGGTTGTAGTCTAATTAGCGCTTTAAACTCGCGTAATCGTTCATCAAGTGATCTATGGTCGGTATCAATTTCTTCATAGTAGTCTACAAAACCCTTTAACCACTCATGTGGGGATGCACCGACAAATGGTGGTGGTTGGCCGTGATCACCGCACATGACGATTTTTGTGTTTTTATTTAACAACCACTCGAGGAATGTTTGTAGTACATCTAATGACACTGTGCATATTTCATCCCAAATCATGATTTCAGGAATGAATTTATCGCCCATTCGATCAGGGGTCCATTCATCGCCTTTCCACCGAAAAAAACTATGATAAGTACAGGCATTTACCCCTCGCTGTATCATCTCTCTGGCGAGTCTGTGAGTCGGTGTTAGCACAATCATGTTGGACTTCCCACGAAATAATTCAATTGCACGAGTCGTCTTTCCTGACCCACCACAACCGTTTAAATAAACTGTCTTATATCTACATATTGGATCAGATACCGGTGGTGCATTAGAAAATTCTGATTGAATTTCAATACGGTTACAACAAAGATATTTATCATCCATGGTAACATCTGCCGATTCACAATACTCATGTAGTTTTTCCTTTTTAAATCGCCAACGTCCCCACGCTTACTCGGGATCTGTGAATTTAGCTACATCTGATTTGTATTTCTCGTGGATATACATAGTATCAGTGGCTACTCTAACTGCGTTATTAGGAAATCTATTTATCATCGAAAATAAATTGATAGAAGCATAAGCTAGCATAGAACTTCTCAAATGTGTGTACTGGGAATTATATCCATCACAATAGGTAACAACCGTACCCAATTTCTCACCATTGGATAGAAAAGCGTCTTTACGATTTACAAGTTTTCCCTGTTTCGTTAAATCCGTTACAATAAAATCGTATTCAGCGACGTCTATGATCAACCTCGAAGAGTATTTTGCGTTGTCGTATTTTCCACCCTGGGTAAATTTACCGATTATTCTTCGTCCAAAATCTTTTGCTTGTTCTTTTTTACTTTCAAATAACTTCTTAGACCAATTCATGATTTGTTCTTCATTGAAATCAGGGAACTGTTTTCGCTGTTCGCTAATTATACGATTTAGATCGGGTTGTGGTAGCCAAACTTCTTTCTGAGCTCGATAGCATATAATAGCTTCGGAAACAATCAACGATATTAGCATACCACAATCAATCATATATCGTAGTAACACTATTGGCATCCAGGCCTTTTCAGATATATGTCTACCAAGCCAAAGATAACTACACGGATGTAACCCTGTAGCGAGTTCAAATGATATCACACGAGCGAATCCGGTTAAATCAAAATCGGGTAATGGCCCATTAATCGCAACACGAGTCATTTCATGCGTGGGGTGTCCAAATCGTTTAAAGTATTCAGCGGCTTCTCCATACCCGAGGAAACTTCCAGGATAACACGCGGATATATCAATTGAAATCATACCATCACGTGAGTATTTCGTATTCCACAGTCCTCCATGACTAAATTCGACGCAACTCAATTTAACATCCTCGAGAAAATCACTTCGTGTTGGACGCCATGAGTTTTTTTTCTCTTGCGAAGTGAGCTACCACTGATGGAATAGTAAAACTATCCGTGAGTAGTTTTTCATGAAAACTCTCCGGTGAAAAATCATTAGCAATTTTTCTCATTCTGTTATCTAATTCTTCAACGCGATATAATTCACCATTTGGTCTTACAAATTGATCAAATCCTGATTCGGGATCTTCATCACTTCTAAGTAACCACACTGACACAGGATCATCCTTACACAACGCATGAATAGCATCGAATAATCTCTCATTATAAAAAACATTCCCGACGAATTCTTCGGGGATATATCTCACGGTTCTATCTCGTGGAAATATGGTTACTGCAGGTGTCCACGCGTGTTCGTTATGATCAATAATTTGTATTGGAGCTCCATTTTTGTTATATTTCGGTTCGTATAAAACTTCTCCGGTTATCGTCATAACGGTTATTGGGAATCTTAATGATGCTTCTAATTTAGCTATATCAGAAATCTTTGCACCGTGCTGTTTCACTGTCAGTTCCCATTCGGTTATTTTCCTACGTCGCAGATCAGTTAGTTTATTTCCTCGGGATGCATTTGTGAAGTGTTCCATTACCCGTGTTGCCACACAATTCAGTGAACTAGAATACTTCATAGGAGCTAGTTTTGCGATATCGGGTTTATCATTTAACGGATATAACCCATAAACGATTGCTGTTACAGGATAAGATCTCTCGTAGTATGGTTTGTCGATTCCAGTTAGAATTCCTGGTTTGGAATCTCTACTCAGCGTGATTGTTTTTTTTATCCTTGAGGATCGGTTCAAATTTATCCTTGATAATCCATTTGCCCTCGACTTCGATAATGAATTTTATTCTGAAAAAATACTTCTGTTGCAATTTACTCTTGGATTTCCAGCCAAGATGTGAAATCACCTCAGCTGCTCTTTCATCATTCATGGTAGCATCGATGTTCGGTACATTGATATCCTCGTGTATAATTCGAAATGTCGACCAACAGTATGCTGCACCGTCTTGGTAGAATTCATTAAAACACTCCTTGATTTTACTTAGTATAGTTCTGTCACCGATTAGACGTTTTGGTATATCAGAGACTCTATCGAGATTGAAGTTAACATTTTTCGAAGGCGTAATTTTTGATAATCTCTTGAACTCCTCCATACTATAATTAAAACAAGCATTTAAATAAAAGATTTATGTATAATGAATCACTGCAAGTGGCTTATGATTGGATCAACAACCCCGTGTAACAAATCATGCAGAAATGAGTTCTGTGGGTATCATATGCAAAGCTTTCGTCGTGGAAGTCTTGGTCCGTTACCTTGCATACTATGTGGGGTTGGAGTCAGGGGAAAATCGCAGTTGTGTTTGAATTGTGGTGGCAAACGATACAGGGAGTTGAAGCGTTATTACGATAAAAGAATAAAAAATGGACAATCAATCAGAAATTTTTACCCTGACGCTGACAAAATCAGCGACAAAATCATAAGAACCCCTCAAGACTACATTGAAAGATTTTCCAGTGATGTAATCATTAGACCAAACAATGAATTAGACAAATAGTATTTAGTATACAAATGAACCAAGAATTCAGACCGCATCCCTTGATTACAAATTATGAAGCATCTAGTGATGGTGTTGTAAGAAACCGTAGACTGAAGAAACCAGTTGGTGCTGACAATGGTATGGGGTATTTGGTATTTACTGTTGGTGGGGGAAAAGAAAAGAAAACTTATCTCAATCATCGTTTCGTGTATGAATGTCATAGTGGATTGATCGAGGATGGTCTTGTTATTGATCATATCGATTCAAATCCAAAGAATAATTCTTTATCAAATCTACAGGCTATTACACAAAGTGAGAATTCCAAACGAGGTGGGACTGGAAAATGCAAAACGGTTGGGAATAGACCCGTAAAATCTTTGAATACGGCAACTAACGAAGAAAAAATATTTCAGTCTATGAATAGCGCCGGAAGGTATTTCGATATTTGTCGACCTTCTGTACGAAAAGTTGCAGAAGGAATAACCAAGACGGCCATTTCAAAAAAGAGTGGACAAAAAGTTCAATTTATTTATGTCTGATGCGTTATATTTTTCATTTAGAAGTATATCATTGTTATAGAATAATGAATTCTGAAAATATGAAAAGCATTATTGATGAAATTTCAAAATTGAAAAGTCGGGATATTAAACTATGAGATGGGTTAAATCCTGATCAAATCATGTCTGATTTTCAGGATATAAAATACGGAGTTAACACTAACAAATACATGCTACCAAAGAAATATGCTCTCATCAAAAGAATTCAGAATTCTATTCGGGACTCTCTTTCATTTTCCAGTGACGTAAGTGTGTTTGTCCCGTTATATACTATCGTAGAACGAATACGAAAAGAATTGGGTAACGAATACGAATTGAAAAAAGAGGTCAATTCTAAAGTTAGAAACCTACGAGCGTTAATTCAAGAAAACAATTAGTCGAATCGAAATCGACTACGAGAATTTACTACTTCTCAAAGAGCTTTTTCATTTTTTGATTGAATTCAAATCACTTGCTGCAACCGAGTCATGAAATATTTTTTTAGTGTCACTGAAATTATTTACAGAAATTATTTTTTAGTGCCTTTTTGTTACATTTTAGTGCAATTTTGGTGGTTTTTCATTAATTTTTGACTGTTTTTAGTGGTTTTCAGTCGGGTCAAGTAGTCAATTTTGCATGGGATTTCCCATAGGAAAAAGCTGTTAGGATTCATTTTTGATGATTTCTGACCAAAAAATCAATAATTTCAGTCAAAAAATGCCAAAAAATGACAAAAACAACCAAAAATCATCAATAATTTCAGTCGGGTAAAGTAGTCGATTTTGCATGGGATTTCCCATAGGAAAAAGCTGTTAGAATTCATTTTTGAAACACACTTTACAAACTGGCATGGCAGAAAATATTTCACAGCAATAAAAAATATTTCACACTGAATAAAAAATATTTCACACTGAATAAAATTATCAAAAATGATTCCTAACAGCTTTTCTCTATGGGAAATCCCATGCAAAATCGACTACTTTACCCGACGAGATTTTTTATCGAAAATCAAGGAAAATGACCAAAAATCAATGAAAACAGGCAAAAATTGATGAAAAATGACTAAAAAAACCATCAAAATGAATCCTAACAGCTTTTTCCTCTGGGAAATCCCATGCAAAATCGACTACTTTACCCGACGAAGACTGATCAAAATGATACAAAAAACAGTGAAAAATAAGCAAATCAGTCAAAAAAACAGGCAAAATCAGTCCAAAACAGTGAATAAAAATAAAAATATTTCACACACTGAATAAAAAAAAAATATTTCAATGGCGTTGGCACTTGCGCCATCAATGAAATACTCCCACGATGGTGTTAAAAATCATCCGACGTGTCAAATGTTTTCGTCTGTTAGGTCAGGTTCGGGAAAATTGTTTCACAATTGAAAAATTGTTTACTGTTTCAATAATGGTCAATGAAGCATTAACAACGAGATTGGCTCGTGAACGACTGGATGCAATTAAAAGATTTATACCACTTCGCGACTCTGTAAGAAATAAACTGCAACAACGACAGAGTCTTCAGACTGATTTTGCTGAGGGATCTGAAGAGTTGTTTAAACCAATAACTACAACAACGAAACAGATAGTGTCAACAATCTCTGAACAAGGAAAAAAAACAAGAAGAGACTTTTCTCCCTGTGTTAGAAAAAATAGCAAAAAGAACTAAACAAACAAAAAAGTCTTTAGAAACACTTCCAGTAGATATAGTAACTACTTCACAGCAACAACAAAAAAAAGAGCGAGTACTAGAAGAACTAGGTGCTACTGCAAGAAAACAAGAAGAGGAAGAAGACGCAAGAAAACAAAAAGAGGAAGAAGACGCAAGAAAACAAGAGGAGGAAGAAGACGTTGCTATAGAAAAAATGAAAACGTATTCACCGCAAAATATATTTATAAACCCTACATACCGTATAATTAAAAATATTAAAGATGACAATGATTTAATTAACTTTACCGTTCGGAATTTTTCACTCGATAAAAGAGTACTAGTTGTAAACGAAGGGTATAATGAGTATATAATAAAAGACGACGAGAATTGGATAAAAAAAAGTATACCTGGCAAACCGTAATAAATTTAGAATCACAGAAAGTAACCGCAATGATTTTGAGAGTTTTAAAAATAAAGCATGGAGTAGAGTAAAGTATCCAACTAGATTTTTTGGTAAAAATGAGTCAACTGGAGATAGATACTTAGGTAGCGGCATAGTTGAAAACGCTAGCGTTGGAAACTCAAAGAGTTTCTGTCCTGGTAGTGTTCTCAGTGATATATCACGATTAGAAGTTCTTGTAGGAGGGTTCCGAGCTGGAAATAACTCACCGGAAATAATTAATGAAGCAGCTGATATCTGTAGACGGTTATTTCAAGGTGGTATCATGGGTATCAAAACATATCGAGATTTCATTAGCGAGTTAGCAAATGGGTATCATAGTGACTGAAAAAAACGCTAGTGTTTCCAATTGAAAAATTGTTTTGCAATTGAAATCTACGATTTATAATAATGATCATACACTACAACCATGACAAACCAACCCCCGTCTACGTGCTGAATTCACGGTTTCCAGTTTATAGAGCATACTACGGAGATGGTTTAGGTAATACCATTGCAGGGTTTTTTGCGAGAATGGCTCCAAAAGTGATGCCGTTAGCTAAACAATTATCAATGAAAGCCATTGATGTAATTCGTGATAAGGGTATTGGTGCTGTTGGAGATCTTGCCGGAAAAGCGTTTTCAGCTGCGAAGAATAAAATAACATCATTGGTGCGACGACAAAAGAAACCGTTACCGTCTACAGCGGAAATGCCTGCGAGTGTTAGTAAAATTATAAATAACGCAGTAGATGAAAAATTAGCGTCGATGGCTTTAAACCCCGACCAAAGCAATATTGCAAATATGATAGCAGGAAGTGGCTTTAAAAAACTACGTCGATGAATGGAAAATCGCGATTTAGACTCTGATAAATAGAATAAAATGTTCAAACAGTCACGTGATCCAGCATTTGATATAGACGCCCCAGTTGGCAAGGATGATTCTGTACGCGATTATCAATATTACGCCTATCATGCAATAGACTCAAATAGTCGATCGCGAATTGAACTTCAAGTCCATGATACCAGTAAATACTTTCTACCCGCTGAAGCGTTTATTGAAGTAGAAGGAGAACTTGTAACAGCTGCTGATACTCCTGCTGTACCAGCACCGTATCCAGCTAGTACTCAAGTCGGGTTTGTCAATAATGGTATCATGGCGCTATTTGAGAGTGCTAGATATCTCATTGATGGAAAAGAAATTGAGTCGATAGATCGTGATGTTGATGTGGCTACAACAACAATCGGGTTAGCGAGATATTCTGATGATTATACAAGATCAGCAGGACCTTCTATGATGTTTGCAAAGGATAATAAAAATACCGCTGGAGGAAATCAATTTGTTGTAAGACGACCAAAAAAACGTGATAATAGTGATGCTGAGGTCGAGGATATGATTATAAACAACGATGATAATTTCAATCTAGGAGCTGCAACACGTATTTCAATGTTGGGGAGGGAGCGTAAATCATTTTCATGCGCGATTCCACTGCATCACATATTTGGATTCTGTAGAAACGTCCGAAAAGTTATTTATGGAGCGAAGCATACAGTAGCACTGGTGCGAAAGAGTGATGATAATGACGCAATTTGGAGGATTCCAGCAGACAATGCAAATCCCAATGCTGATGCCGGTAAAGTCAATTTAACAAAAATATCATTGTGGATGCCAGTGTTGACTCCAGCAATTACCGCAGAAGAACGATTACTATCATTTATGGACCAAGGAGGAAAGTCGTTGTTGAGTTGGTTATCAGTGAGTACAGATGTGAAGCAATCAAATCTGAACGGGTTATTCACGTGGAACCTAGCATCAAAACAGGGCACTGCTGCGCCACGTCATATATTCGTAGCGTTACAGGATAACACACGAGTTGGCAATCAACTCTCCAGCCATATGATATTTGATCAATTAGGTGTTAAAGACGTCTCACTGAGAATAAACGGCCAGCAGGAACCATCTGAAGATGTACAACTTGATTACGGTCAGAATCATATTGCACGCGTGTATCATCGTCTGTTGTCATTTATGGCACGCGATCAAAATGTGGATACCGGTTTGCAAATATCACAATTTGATTTTAAAAATCTATATCCGATCTATTACTTCTCACTGGAACATCTTGATTTAACAAGACAGTCTGTCGTTGATATACACTTTAGAGCTAATATAACCCGTCCTGGTGGTATTGCTAATTATAGAGCAGTTGCTGTCATTCTCAGTGATACATCAATGCTACTTGAAGGTGTTGGAGGAAGAATGAGAATCATTGATGCACCAGTGGAAAATCTATGATTGAAAATTCTATGAATTTTTCATTGAAATTGTAAACGATTTAGAATCAATCTATTATGTATAATGTCATATAGTGTTATTAGTGTTGCGTGAACTCCTGGTCAAGTCAAGAAATTGCAATCAGAATCGGCTAAGCAATGCGGAACCACAATCACGTTGAAACCCAATCAAATGACTGGTGGTGCAAATAAATTATCGCTGACAACTCGTCAAGTAAAACATTTCAATGATGCACTTGTAGCAAAAAAAAGGTATTCAGATTACTCTTTCTGCGGCTGCTATCAAAAATATGATGAAAACAGGCGGTATATTTCCATTGTTAGCTGCAATTCCGGCCTTGATTGCAGCAGCAGCCCCAGCGGTGGCTAAAGCGGCAGCGTTAGGAGCCGTTGGTACTGCGGCAGGGATGGCGTTGAAAAAGGCAACTGGGAAAGGATATAAAAAAAAGGGACGATCCGTTCACGGATTGGGTCTAAGACTACCAGGAACCCCGTATTCGTGGTACAGCGGCAGATCCGTGAACGGATCCGGCCTGAGACTAGGAACGGTTTATTAATTGAGGAACCGATGGTTGTGGAATCTTTGATTGAGGAACCGATGGTTCCATTGTCCAATTTTGATTTACTCGATGCTGCTAAAAAACTCGCGATTAAAAACTTCAGAGGTGTTTTTATGAAAGATCAATTACCACATCAACCAAACAGCGTTGAAACCGGAATCATTAATCTCGATAACAGCACCGGACCTGGAACTCACTGGGTTGCATACGCTATTGATCCACGTGGGATTGTCTATTTCGATTCATATGGATTAGCCCCGCCAAAAGAGTTTATGCGTTACATAAAAAATTTTCCAATGAAGACTTGGTATTCTACGCTACCAACACAACAAATGAATGACCCACCAATATGCGGCAGCGAAGTATTAAATGTTCTCGATGCTATTTCATCATCGAAAAAACCACCTCATATTGTCGTAAAGGACTACACTAGTAGTCGCTGGAAATCGAAACGATTTTAAAGAGAGAAAGAGTTTTACAATATCATGATTGATATTTGGGGGAGATCTTTGAAACCCAAACCCGATGGCGTAGCAACGGGTGATATAAAAAAAAACAATCAAAGATGAAATCGCTGAGACGTTAAATTTAGCAAATGTTGACCCGAACGAAATAGTTGTATTTCAAGACAAACAGGGTAAATTGAAAACCAGTAATATGTCGTTGGATGACATTTTAACACGAAGACATGACGCCGCCGATGACGCTATTGCACTGTTTCAGGATGGTAAACTCAAACCAGGCATACTTGTTTCGACGGTCACAGAGAAACTAACAACAGTAGATAACACAGCAAACTCATTAAAATCACTCAACGATGAATTCGTTAAATTCAATCAACCGCTACAAGAATTTCTTGGTGTTCCACCAGTGTCCGCACCGAATATTGAAACGATAAAAACCGCAATCAACAATTTAGCAAAGCTACGAGCTGATTATGATGCTCATATAACTGCTTTTAACGCACTACGAAGAGGAATAAGCAGAACCGGTGAAGCCATTGCTAAATTCAATCAACCGCTACAAGAATTTCTTGGTGATCCACCAGTGTCCGCACCGAATATTGGAACGATAAAAACCGCAATCGACGATTTAGCAAAGCTACGATCTGATTATGATGTTCATATATTTGCCTTTGGAACACTAGTAGGAGGCTTCAGCAGAACCGATAAAACCATTGCTAAATTGAATCAACAGCTACAAGAATTTTTTGGTGATCCACCAACAACCACACCGAATATTGGAACGATAAAAACCGCAATCGACGATTTAGCAAAGCTACGATCTGACTATGATGCTCATACAAGTTTTTTTAACACAGTACGATTGATCACCCTCAGAAACACTGACATCGTTGATAAATTTTTTGGTAAACGAAATACTAGACCTGAAGATGTTAAAACAACTATAGATAACATCACTGAATATATCGCTGCGATCAAAAACAATCTCCCGCGACTTGAAAAAATAAAAATTCCTCATCATAGCTTCAGCAATAACGTATACACACTTCAATCTGGAACATTTGAGTGGATATCGCCACATGCTATTTTACCCATCACAGCTACTATCAAGGGTATTTATCGATTAACGCTGGTAGCACCAATTCAATTTAATATATCATCGTCGAGTTCATCCGGGGTCAATAATGTGATATCAACGATCATCGACAAGGATACAACTGAACGGTTAACGATAAAAGCCGATGATAAAAGTTTGGTTAGGGCATCAGTAACATGGTATCTGGAATTCGTAGTAGATCTGAGCAAATAACTAAATTGAAATCGTAATTGAAAACGCTAGCGTTTTTAAAATAAAAATGATTTCATCAACGCAATGTCGCTATGATCAGGTCAGAGAATTTCAGACTAGACTCAAAACCCTCGCCGAGGAGTATCAAATAAAAATAAAAAAATACCGACGAATAATCACCGCAATTGATATTACTATGTACTCGGTGTCAAGCGTTCTCGCTGGCGCCGGAATAATACTCGCATCGGTTACAATGATTGCCCCGGTCGTGGTTCCAATTTGCATTTCTGCAGCGGCTACAATCGCGGGTATATCAACCGGGATAACAAAAAAAATATCATCATGCAGCCAGAGTAAACTGCAAGATTACTTAATTCAATTTCATATTGTATCAACTGCATACTCACAATTATCCTCGATGATATCGTCGTCACTCGATAATACAATTATATCAGACAGTGAGTTCTCAGCGATGGTCAGTATTTATGATTCCGCGATATCAAAATTAGAGCGACAACAACAGTATAATAACAATGACAACACCGATGGAATTAGAAAACACGAACCCGAAAACCAGAATGATCTCAATAACCTCAACGATATCAGATAGTGAGTTCTCAGTGATGGTCAGTATTTACGATTCCGCGATATCAAAATTAGAAATAAATCATGAGTATAGCAACGATGACAACACCGATGGAATTACTTCAACGAATAGTGGAGAACACGAACCCAGTACAAACAAGCATGATCTCAATAACATCAACGAATCCTGAATTCAGTGTGAATTTCCCTAGACCAGTCCCCGTGAAGGAGATAGCGCTAGCAAAACTACGAGTGTATCACAGTTGGCCTAATATCAGATCAAAATCATTTGGTGGTCAACAACCGAATAATTCCTTGGTGTTCTCGTATAAGAATAAACCCGACGGTATCCCAGACTGGAACGTTGTTTCCATACCAACAGGGTCATACCAAATCGAACAAATCAATAATGAATTGCAACGTAGAATAAAATCGATTACTGGAACAGAATCGAAAATCGCTATAACAGTTCATGAGCCGACGCTATCATCTGCCATTGAGATAAGCACAGAAGGATACGTCGTAGATATTTATCAGAGTTCTATTAGAACCGTACTAGGATGGCCTGAATTACCACCAGGGGGGAAAACCGTTGATTTACCAGAACCACAAAAAACTGATTATATCACCGACGTGATAAAACCTAATAATCCAACAAGGAGTTATAAATATCACGAAAACACTTTAGATTTTTTTGATACCGAAGTCCTACCACCTGAGAGGGGGAAGGAGGAGGATCCCTTAGAGTTATACAATATTGCTAGCGAACCTAGAATTATCAAAAATTTCACAGCGATGAATAATGATTTTTCACGGTTGTTAATACCTCTTAAATCCGGCTCTCTCACCCGAGATGAATTTATCAGCATCGTAGAAACATGCAATAAAATTATCGACGATATGGAAACATTTAATTTGAAAATTATTCAGGATATACTAGATGACGATAAACCCACATCGAGAATAAAATTTGCATCACAATTTAAAATCCCCGTCAAGGATATCCCAACAGTCAAACTACCGGGATATAACGTACCGGAACTAAAAAAAACTTCTCAGTGACACCATCGATGTTGGGTTTAAAATAATTCATGATACGTGGAAAAAAACAGCATCACCGGAAATAAAAATCCTCAAACATAATAATGACCCAGACGGTGGCGGCAGGCATATCGCTCCGTTCAACGTGAATATTTCATCGGTGATTGCGCTCAATTTAGTATGTGATGTTATCGAAGGAAGCTATCAAATTAATCTCGAACGATCAAATCAAGCTCAGCAAGGATATATTCTTTATTCGTTTGCACCAACAGCCCCTCCAGGATTTTTAATAATCGAGTCTCCGGTTAATCCAGTCTATATGCGATGTCATAATGATTCATTAACCAGAATTAATTTCAAACTCACAGATCAGTCCAATAATCTAATTGATCTACAAGAAGAGGTGTTAGCGATTAGTCTGTTTGTGAAGTCCTAAAAACTCGATCAAATATTCGGTTGAACTCGTAAAAAAATTATTAACCCGTAGCAGCAGAGAGGGTGGATGACAACGACGCTGGCGTAGACGAGGAAGCGTTGGTTGTCGACGCTTTTTTACGATTCGACGCTTTCTTTGGTTGTTTTGTGCGTTGGTTGTCGACGCTTTTGTTCGATTCGACGCTTTAAGTTCGTTTGTAGGGTTCACCCTCTCTGCTGCTATTGTTGACACCAAGCACGGGTATTATGTACATGTTCTTGTCCATACAACAGTACATGAAGAAAAGTAATCATATCATTGCTGACACCAAGCATGGGTATTATGTACATGTTCTTGTCCATACAACAGTACATGAAGAAAAGTAATCAAATCATTGCTGACACCAAGCATGGGTATTATGTATATGTTCTTGTCCATACAACAGTACATGAAGAAAAGCTAATCAAATTATTGTTGACACCAAGCACGGGTATTATGTACATGTTCTTGTCCATACAACAGTACATGAAGAAAAGTAATCATATCATTGCTGACACCAAGCATGGGTATTATGTACATGTTCTTGTCCATACAACAGTACATGAAGAAAAGTAATCAAATCATTGCTGACACCAAGCATGGGTATTATGTACATGTTCTTGTCCATACAACAGTACATGGGGAAAAGCTAATCAAATCATTGCTGACACCAAGCATGGGTATTATGTACATGTTCTTGTCCATACAACAATACATAGGGAAAAGTAATCAAATCATTGCTGACACCAAGCATGGGTATTATGTACATGTTCTTGTCCATACAACAGTACATGGGGAAAAGCTAATCAAATTATTGTTGACACCAAGCATGGGTATTATGTACATGTTCTTGTCCATACAACAGTACATGAAGAAAAGTAATCAAATCATTGCTGACACCAAGCATGGGTATTATGTACATGTTCTTGTCCATACAACAGTACATGAAGAAAAGTAATCAAATCATTGCTGACACCAAGCATGGGTATTATGTATATGTTCTTGTCCATACAACAGTACATGAAGAAAAGCTAATCAAATTATTGTTGACACCAAGCATGGGTATTATGTACATGTTCTTGTCCATACAACATTTCAGTTGGATGGCGGTAGAGGCAGAAAAAGGTCACTTTTACTGATTGAAGAAAACTGGCTTCTGCAACATAACTTGATTTATCCATTATCTACAGTTACCACATATTGTTGGTTGCACGTGGAGTAAAGATTAACCCTATCAGTTTTGAACTGAAACGTTCAAGGTCTCTGACTAAAGGAAAAGTGGGTTTTGCAGAAAAAACTATTTCGGCATCATATATCTCAACCAAACTTTGTGGATGGCATTCACTTATTGCAAGCAAGAAGCAAATTTATTCTGAGGTCAAAAGGTGAGAGGACAAGGTCACATAATGAAGAAATATGCTTTCCAAACAATACAAATTAGACTAATATCACAGTCTTTGACCAAACGCTGTGGATGACTGTGATAAAGGACAAGACTATATAATTTGAGGTCAAAAGGTGAAATGATGAGGTCACTGTGATAGTGAAGAAATTATTTCTGCCTGCAAATTTCTATTTCTATATAAAGGACCATTAAACATGGGACTGGATAATATGATGCCACTTATACAATTCTTATGTTTTATTGCAATACATTTTAGATTATCTGATGCCAGATTAACCTATGCAAAGATAATGCTCTTATTGTTCCATAATTTAAGCAATATAAAATGTCTGACCCAATTTGGTCAACGTCATTTTAGAAATACAACCTTAGCAAACTCGGCTAATCATGCACCTTACCACTTCATTCATTGCTCAGATATCCTATAATTGCAATCAACCAAGATCTGCCAAGTTGGATCTAAAGCCATTTAGATAAAAGTGTCTAAGTTAGTTGAAAGCAATAGCTAGTAATTGCATGACATGATGGTCCCAGTGCAATGGCTTATATGACTTCAAAGGCAGGTATGCTAAAATTAGAACCAAACATTAACACAGACAGAAAATTCTGCATTTAAAAATTCATACAGAAAAACAAATCTGCATAAATAAACTACAAAAAGCTAATTGATGAAGGAATATATATGCAAATGGATCTGAAAGCATGACATGAGCTACATAAGCTACATATAGCATGAAGGTTTGAATATATGGGAATTGATCTTTCAATCGTTATAACAGGCATCTTGTATCTATCAGAAGTGCTGTTATGCTGAGAAATGGACCAAATTTATCAATATACATTTCATGCCTCATGGGAACAGATGTATACAGATTTATTCCTAGACATATTCCATATTATGTATATGTTTTTGGAAGCAATGACCTCTTTGCGAATATTCTCTAATTAAATACTGATCAATACAGGATCACCGGTTTACATAAATTTGCATATTATACGACTTAAGAGGAAATATCAGAAGCAAGAACTATGAGTAATGTTCTGATATTATTTCAGTATTCTGTTTTGAGACATTTAGTTTAATTTTAGTTTTAGTTTGCACTGCATGAATTATGCATACTGTATTTTTTTTAAATATTGGATTCTAAACATAGTCTGATTTTAAGGAGGAAGTGTTCGATCATGTTCATGGTATGAACGATGCCCGTAAAGTTCTATATAACATATTCATACCCTAATTATTAATTAAGAACATCATCATGCATATACCCCTGTATTCATTGAGAACATCATCATGCATATACCCCTGTATTAATTGAGAACATCATGCATATATCCCTGTATTCATTGAGAACATCCTCATGCATATACCCCTGTATTCACTAAAAACATCATCATGCATTAACCCCTGTATTAACTGTGAACATCATCATGCATATACCCCTGTATTCATTGTGAACATCATCATGCATATACCCCTGTATTCATTGTGAACATCCTCATGCATATATCCCTGTATTTATTGAGAACATCATCATGCATATACCCCTGTATTTATTGAGAACATCATCATGCATATACCCCTGAATTCATTGTGAACATCCTCATGCATATATCCCTGTATTTTTTGAGAACATCATCATGCATATACCCCTGTATTCATTGTGAACATCATCATGCATATACCCGTGTATTCATTAAGAACATCATCATGCATATACCCCTGTATTCATTGTGAACATCCTCATGCATATACCCCTGTATTCATTGAGAACATCATGCATATATCCCTGTATTTATTGAGAACATCATCATGCATATACCTCCTGTATTTATTGAGAACATCATCATGCATATACCTCTGTATTCATTGTGAACATCATCATGCATATACCCCTGAATTCACAGAGAACATCATCATGCATATACCCCTGTGATCATTATGAACACTGTCATGCATCTAGCTTTGTATTCACTATGAATTCATTGTGAACATTGTATTGCATATATCACAATATTCGCTGTGAATATTGACATGCAAATACCCTATTTATTGCAAACTTTGACATGCATTTATCCAAGTCTTATTTGTGAACTTTGTCATGCATATATCCCTGTACTCATTGCCTGTGAACTTTGTCAGACAGTGTGTATCTACATAGGTGTTTGGATATTATTGATTAGATTTTTTTAAGGTCATGAAAACAAGGTATTGGCCATTTTATATATATATATATATATATATATATATATATATATATATATATATATATATATATATATATATATATATATATATATATATATATATATATATACTGTAAATAAAGTATGAAACTCTATTGTAACTCTTATAAATAATTACTTTATGTAAACCCTCATACACTCCACTGCCCCCTCATGAAAAGCTTTTTAGACACTGAGGTTTCTGATGGCACAATTTGTTCCTTCTTTGGTTATTTAACGTGTCTTGAACCAAAGGGAAGCACTCTTTTCTGGATGAATGCATATCTCAAAAGTTATGTCAGTTTTAATATATGTTTATTATTGCAATCGATTGCACAACTCAGGCTTTTTCTTTAGTGGGTTACCTGAATTTTCATCATTGCCTCTTATCCTCCTCCTCTAGTGTATTTTTCTACATACCCAACCAACCTGGTATATTTTGGGATGAACTTTCGGTATCTGTATCATTCAGGAACATTCAATATATATAGTAAAGGGTTGCATGCATAATAGCTATCATAACAATTCCCTCTGAGATATATTGAAGAATCAATGTAGGAAGTACAGTATTACAAATAATCTATATGTTAACAATCCATTGTGTGATATGTTAAAAGTCTACTCTAGGAAATGTTAGGATAGTATAGATAATATATCATACCAACTCTTAGATATGTTAAAAATTAATTGCAGGAAATACTACGAGATAATCTGTCATATCCAATCTGTGTGATATGTTATAAGTTCAGCGTAGGAAGTCCCTGCAGATTCTAGATTATCATTGTAATACATTGTGTGATATGTCAAATTTCAGTATAGGAAGTGCGAACATGTTATGAAAAATCATTCATAACAATCGATTTTGTGTTCTTTTAAAAGTTCAGGAAGGGTTATGGGAGTATAGTCTCTATCACAGCATTGCAGTGTGATATAAATTTAGAGTAGGAAATGGTATACTATACAATTCAGCCTCATGCTAATTTGGATGACAGAAATGATTACTGGATTTGATGTTAAACGTACTATGCATTTAAAGATAAACTGCATGGACAATGCATATACATGTTAAAAAATAAGGTCTGTCAAAGTGGTAGAACAAAACATCTATCCCTCCCCCAGTCTATTTCGTCGAACATTGGAAATAGATTGATTTGTTTTTAAATTTCCCCTGTTATTTAAATCATAAGGATTGTAAAAACGTTTTGTAACTGGTGCAAAAGATGAAACAACAATAGAAGAATTCTACTAGTAGTATTATTAACGTACTTGTGGATTTTTCTTACTGCTATCCATGACTTTACCATTGACAATATTGTAAGTGCATGATTAACACAAGTTTTCGAACCCGTGGTTTGCCTCTCCCACAATCGAAATTACTACGCTAAATGGAATACTCAGACCAATACACCGCAGGACAGATTGATATACACTGGCAAACACTTACTCCATTTTCATTGTCAGTAAATAAATTGCATGTTTTGGGTCCCTATCTGTTCACTAAGATGTCGGTAGTTTTCTATTTCCGCCAACACACTCGAACTCTGCCGTGTTATTTATTTTATCCTCAATAGCCACATAATATCGTTCACCAGTTGTATGAAGTTTAATTTCGCCGCAAGAACTTATGAAGAGACATATTCCCGAATGAAGCCGTAACAAAACCTACATTGTCAGCTCGACCAGTCACACAGGTTACTACTGACATAACTCCAACAACAATTTCAAGCAAGCAAGTTGGGGTTTTATAGTAGCAACCGAGAGTCATTTGTGCTACTTTTATATCCAGCATATTGCTGGACATTTATTTTCCCTTGGGGAAGGGTCGTTACTCCCCCCCTCAGGTGTTTATGTGCACACCAATGCACTTATTAATTTGGGCGTTATACCGAATTACTAATAAGTAACTATCGGTATAGATGTAAGCCCTGGGGCAGGTAGGTAAAGGCCCATCCACACCTCCCCTAATAGCTTCTAGATGCGACACCAGCAGGAAGAGGCAAAGGCGGAAAAGGTCCCAGTCAGATCCCTCGTCGTCCCACACGCAGAGGCAGCGCCAAACGCACACCCAGACCCCCCCCACGAAGAAACACGAGGGGCCCCCAATGCACTCCCGGAGAACACAACCCACGAAGCAGCAACACACACCGCACACGCAAGGAGGAAGACAGCAACAGCCACAGATGCCACACCCTGACGAAAGGCTCCCTTAATTTTGTATCAAATTCTGTCCAGTTGTGCTAGTGGATGCCCTACACCAATGATGTGTGAGCCACCTGTGCAATTATATCGAGATTTATAAGTTACGGAATTTCCTAACACTTAACACTATGCCCTAATTAAGTACAGAGTGTACTGTACAGGTCCCTACCAGGCCGGCATAAAACCCTTCTAAAGAGGGCAGTTCACCCTAGAAAAAAAGAAAAAACCAATACTAGGGTGTCAGAGTGACTGTTAGTTTGTTCAGATTGGGTTGTTGTAAGTTATGAATTTGGTTGGGTGTGGTCCGAAATGGTCATATTTGGTTGATGTTTGGTTAATCAAATGGAATTCTCATGCCAATCGATACTGCGAGAATTCAATGTCTATAAACATGTAACAGAGAAAACCGACAGGACAATACAGACATGTGCCATTTATAGATGCGGTGCCGCAAATAACGTTTGGAACCACACGCGCACGCGCGTTTCTATTTGACGATTAGCGAAGTTCCATGGTGATTTAAACTCTGATCTTTTGCTATCGCTTCAAATTTTTGTTGTTGCTCTACAGGCTGGGTTTGTTGAGGTGTAGCATGGACACGCACTTCTAACCAATTATGCTTTTTCATTGCTGCAACTGTCATACAATCGCAGAAAACATCTTTCAGGAAACAAATTTCAGCTGATTTTGTGCTCTTGAAGCAATAGGTTCCAAAAGAACTATACTGGTTACATAATTTAATAGTTCTTAAATGATTGTTCTCGTCTTGTACTGGGAAATTTGAAAACCTGTAATAATGTTTTGATACCGGTCCATTAATGATCACATCATGTAATATACACGTGGGACATGGTTGTCGGTGAAGTTAATTAAAACGTTTATGTGGGTTCCCGATGACTGATTAACTGCAGAGAAACTTCAGGCACTCATAACTTGTCAAATATCATTGATTTTGGTTAGCCCGAGCTATATATTGAAACTCCATTAACACGTGCTTTGTTGCACTGGGCGCTGAGACCATGTTATTAACTTCACACGGAAACTGTCCCTGAGAAATATTATCAGGCTTCGAGACTTTGACGACATAGTTAAATGCATATATGACCACAAATGGTTTCTTGATCAGTGAACTGATTAGCACATGTTTGCTAACAATCTTAATGTTAAAAATACAATGTAAGCATTATCAGCGTCATGCCAAATTGTATACATTGAAAGCGTCCTTACGGTACTGTGTGAATTCCCCCAAAAATAGCATTGTGAACGTTGTTTAACAATCTAAATATATGACTGAGAGGAATCGCACTCGAAAACATCTATGAGTCTCCATAAACTTTTTATCGACGAATCCAAGGTTTAAATAATCATTGGTGTTAATGAGTATGTTTTGTTCATCTACATTATTAGCTGCATTCCAGTGTAGTTTTATGTGACACACGTGTATGCATTTTAGGATCTGTATGATCAGATGAATCGTTATAAAACAACACATAACTTTAAAAGTAGACTACAAAATCATTGTTGTATCTGGCGAGTTTTATCAATGTCGTTGCAATGTCAACGTTGTCAAGAATTGCTTCTATTACCTTTCCATCGATGACGAAGCACGCGCTGTAAAATCACATCCAGATGTCATTGTTAATAAATCCAACATTAACATCATCGGTGTGATGAACATTATTTTAACGCGTACGTTGTCCCTAAATTTCCCCAAAGCCGTATCACATGGAAGAAAATATTGAGACGTGTCCTGCACTTTTAATTCTAATTTAAATTGATTGAGATCCAACGCCGGGTATGCATAATACTGTCACGCGTGCCATACCCCTGTAACTTGAACCACCTTTGGTGGTGCTCGAGTCACTAATCGTCGTATTCGATCTCGAATAAATTGAAATGTCAACTATCCCTTGACAACATCATCAAAATCTATTTCCGTGATGCGTCATGGAATGAGGTAATCTCTAGTTAACATTGCTGGTATCATACGTCCACGTACGACCGTCATTATATATTTATGCAGCTGATTTCTAATGTACGATTGTATTGTCAGCAGGGTAAAACGAATATGTGTCGACAAGCCATTGTGACATGAAAGATACATCGGCACCACAAGAGTATGTGACAGCAAATCACTCGGTTCAATGATTGTGAAAAACCCAAACAGTATATAACTTAAGTTAAACCTGACCATGTCTGTCTCTATATTATATCCAGACCGTCCAAATCCTGCAAGTAAGATTTGTTGATCAACCGGAAATTAAGTAACATCATTGCTGGCCGTCCGAAAATGATTTTATCATTTTGTGATGTCAACAGCGTATGATACAGACACGACCTAGATGGTAGAGAACGGCTAGTGTTCACGTATGAGGAATTATATATTTTACCAGTCACCAATGAAATTATCCAACGAATCACTTCATTAAACGATTCCATGTTATACGCAGCCATGGGAAGTTAAAACCGAAAATCTGAAACGATTATTTAACGGAAGAGCCACCGACCTCAAGTCTGGTTCCCTGCTTAGTATGCTCCCATGCGTTGCACTCCGCTATACTAAGTGCAACGCATGGGAGCATACTAAGCAGGGAACCAGACTAACCGACCTCCAACGTACTCAAATATTAGACCAACTGTAATGCACGTGCAGTAGTGCAAGAACGCGATTGCCAAGCGGTGGTTGGTGTAGCAGAAGTTACATTAAAATATAGTTTCGTTGATACAGTTGTAATCCTCGAGGTAATGCTTGTAGTTGTACTAAAAACGGTACGCTGCGTGACAGCATTTATTTCATGTAATATAGGCAATACATCAAACGTATTTTGTATGTACGGAGAATAGTCTACCAGAATGATTTGGCATTTTTCTCGCCTCTGTTACTACGGAGCTCAACAAGTTCGTGAAAAATCATTTCACATCTAATTATTACTGTACAATCTTTGATAGTCCAGTCCACTCCTTGAATACTTATCCATCCCATAGCCAGTTGATGACATGAGGGAGTTTATCTGCGGCTATTTCATATGTCAACACATTCTTTTCTAATTGTTTGGGATCGGATACGATAGCGGAAAAACATTTATGGATACTCGTGTAAACGTTGCTCATAAATCTGTTTTACAGACATCCGTGTTATCCCCAAATGGGAACAATTTGATTCGATATCCGTACACTGGGGAAGTCAAAACATGCGCATCGTCGTGCTAATATCCCGGTATGGTCAGTTGATGTATTTAAAAGTTCAGACCGGATCAGAAAGGAAAGCGAACACAATACCATTTGTCTCGAACAAGCGAGAAACCTCTCTACGGTTCAACTACCAAGCAGAGTAATTGTGTGAGGGGAATTGTAAGTTGGTTCATACACATGTGATGGTATCAGATTTTTTTTGTTGAGACCTGGTTCGGTTATGTCTGAATACACATCAGGGCTGAAATTCTTTTCAGAGTATTTCTGCTGAAAACCTTGTTAGTAAGGGATAGCCCTGGAATCCCTTGCCAGTTATCGCAGTTCCCTGGATGACTTTTCTCATAAAGCTTGATTTAATGTCTCCGGTTTCCATTCTTCTGGAGCGTCCTCTGTATCTGATTGATAAAAGTATACAGGGGATAATGCGTATTTCCCCTCCTCAACTTTCAGCAGCATTGATCATATTCCGTCTGAACCAAGTACGTTTCCTTCCTCGAAAACAATATCAGTAATGCAGCCCTAGTTTACGTTTAAATGATATGACGCTTCTTGAATATTTGCTGTTTTCTCTGGCTCTGATCTGTCTAAGATGCGTTTTAAGTGCTCTTTTCATATTGAGATCTTCAGACTCTCATCAGAGATGGTTATGCCATATTTGTCTTTCAGATGTTGGTCCTGGTTTGTTCTTCATGTCCTGCTTTCCTGCTGCTTTCTTTGTATTTGTTGTATGCCTTTCAATGAAGTGACATTTTTCGTCTGTCTATTTTCACTTCCTTTGCCTGGTCAGCGTATTCCTAGGATCTATTTTCTTTCAATTGGGATGACTTGGAATCCAGCACGCATATCTTTATATGTTTCTTTTCTTCAGTCACACTCTAGGTGGACTGAGATATCCACCATACTCCCTTGTTTTCTGAAAACCATGCACAGTTTTTCATGGTTTCTGCATTGTTTGGTTGAAGACATGTATAGTCATTCAAGTTTCACTCTTGCAACATAATTTACTTGTTATTTTAAATTCTTGCTTGATATATGGGTCCATCAGTCTTGCAACATCAAAACGATATTGTCTTTTCTCTACCAAATTCGGTTGTTCTCAGCTTCAGACTAAGCGCAACTACTACAAGACTGATTGCTCCCCAAATCAGCATTTCCTATTGTTCTCTCATTCTGCAATATAATTTTCCACTTGCCGTTTGTGATGACGTCATCTATATGACAATCTGTTTTGCCATCAGAAGATTTTTCATATTAGTTTATGTTTTAGTGTATGCTGAAAGACAGTATCGAGTAATTGCATTCACATCAAACCAACTGTAATCTTGATATCTAAACATTAGCATATCTTTCGCTAAGGAAGCCATCAGTAGAGAGAAAAACATTTGCTATAGTTAAATTGTCATTTAAAACAAGTAAAGTACAGTCGCTTTCTGTTTTAAATGTTTCTACTATTCCGATATTTTTTCAATAAAATTGTTCATATGTAACGAGGCTACGTTCTGAATTCATTTATTTAGTATGATTCTGTACTCAATACCGCCCTTATTGTGTCATATATAATAAACGTTTGTGATTTATGATACGAATGTCCAACACATTTTGAAGAGTTGTTTAAGTTGAAGGTAACTGAATGTATGTCTTAGGGTAATGTTAAATAAACAGGCTATGCATTTACAACCATTTTCAGGTTTGTCAGTGAGGCACTACAGTCTATAGATTTTTAGCTGACATATGTCATCCAGTTTCCTGTATAATCGCATTTGCAGTGTAACATAAGTCGCTTTTTAGGATTCTTACCTGCTAATCACGTACAACGTATTCGGGTTGCATAGATACAGTTGCTAATTGTATACATGTTTCAGCCGCCATTTGTAGCAAGCTGTTACGCCTTTACGTCAAATAATAAATAAAAAACATAGAAGCGTTTAAACAGTCTCAAATTGAATTCTTGTTTGCTATTTGAAAGGCCGCTTCGGTGGCCTAGGTTGTTAGAACATCTGCTTCTGACGCGGGAGGTCGCGAGCTCGAAACTCGGCTGAGTCATACCAAAGATATGTAAATGGTACAAACGGCTGAATCGGCATTAAAAGGATAGTGTTAGGAACTTAAGACTGGTCGGTCTTGTGTCAGGGTAATGTGACTGGGTGAGAGATGATGCTACAGGTCTCCGGTATGATGCCCTACGCTAGACATCTCTACCACACTGCGTACATCGTAGCGATATGACTAAATTAACACACATACACACACACACACACACACACAGCTATTTGTACGCGTATTCTTATAGGTAGGGTTGCTGAAAGTGATTTACTAAAATGGCCTATCAGTGTTAATTATCTAAGAGAAATTTCATTAGGTCCATAAGTCTAATCTATAGATAGCGTTGTTTATATTAAAATCGGATTGTCGTTGTGCAGAACAGCAAACCAATCTAATCCGCTGGTGTTGTATAAAATAACACGATTGTATTTTGTCAATTAAACAGGCAAGGAATACCGTTCCAATAAGCTTCTACTTGGATAATGATTACTCGCAACACGTTTATCTAGGCATGCATTGGAAACATATTGACATCTTGATGACAAGAAACCAGATACTCTTACATCCTTCAGATTTTCGCACATATAATATTGTAATACGAACACAGTAATGTACGAGAAACATCCAGGTTTTAACATTCGAGTTAAACAGGAAAAGACAAATAAATAATGCATTCCTAGAATAATATTGGTAATTGAGACAAGTTTGAAGAGAGGACGTACCAGTGATAGCATGTAACATGTTGCAACTGTGGTTAATATGCATGAAATGTGTGACAAGGAAGGATTTTAGTTGGTTGCCTAACTTTCTTTTTTATTACATAGCTTGTTTTAATGGCATTTTCGATCCCATTGTTATTAATATGATGTGATGGCGAATTATGTACTTGCACCGCATAAGAGAAAGATTTATAATCGCATAGTCGTTTGACAGAAGCAGAAGTAAAAGCAAATATGTATTTGCAAAAGTCGTAGGTAAATATTCCTATTGCATTCCCGCTATGATGCTTATTTTGAACTATTCTTTTATCAAAATAATATAAGATTATTTGTTAATATTATTCCTAATGTTAAAGTCTGATATTAAGAAACTGTACAATTTCAAACGTTTTAACAATAACTGTATTTGCAATAGAGATAGGTAAATATTACCTACCTTACGTTGTTAGTGTAGGAATGATGCATAAGAATCCCATAATTAAATAAAGCAAAAACAGAACTTAACATATGTTTATAACCTTAAATAATAATAAGAGAAAAGAATATAATATTAGTATGAAAACAAATAACTGGATTGTTGAACATGTCGGTTCTGACATTAGACTGCAACATTTTAGCATATTTCAAAACAAGATAAGTTAAACATGTTAAAAATTTAATAGTCCTGGCTCGCAAGCTGAATATAACATACACAGTTATTCGCGCATTCTTTTCATTATGACAAAAACTTTTTTTCAGAAGCAGTATACTAACCGTGCCAGTAATTCCAAAGAATCGTGATAATAACTGCAACATCTAATGCTATTTATTCCAAAGCTAATAAAAGAATATAAATGGGTCAGCAAGTGACTAAACGCAAAAACATTGATTGGACATAAATAACTGTGTTAACCCATTTATTTTTTTTATCTCATTGTCCGCATACTTTAAGGACCGTTTCCAATGTATAAACATACCATCCCCGCTATGATACTTATTTGGAAATATTCATTTATCAAAATAATATAAGATTATTTGCTAATATTATTTGTAATATAAATATTTGATGTTTAGAAATTGTACAATTCAACAATTGTACAAAGCGGAATTGTTCAATATCAGTTCTGAAATGAAACGTCTATTAAAGGACATGTTTGATTCCACCGTTTAAATACGGTCAGACATATTCCAAACGTTGCAGTTATAAATATATATATTCTTCAAAGATAAATTTATACTGTTTAATCAATTATACATATCAGAAGGAAATACAATTGTCTGTCTCTTTTTCTTTATGAATGTGCTACCAATGAATAAGAATAACTTGTATCTATGTTCACCGTTTCTGTTGGCGTGTATAGTTTTACTGTAATATTAACGAAAAAACTCAGCACACAAGTTGCAGAACTGCGCATTGCTCATCAGTCTGCATTCAGTGTAGAATAATAAACGGAATCGGTTGATTGTTTGATTCACAACCTGCAGGATGAGCTATTCTATACTTGTCGGGTACTCTGTTCCATTTATGGATTGTGCGGCGATTACAGAATGCAGTTATAATATTATTTGTGTTTTAAAGGGGGTCTCCAGCGATATTTCGTTCTTATGAGAGAGACCAGGTTTGGTGAAGATGTGTGTGCACACACACATTGGATAGAATAATAGCATGCCTCTAAACTACTCGCATGTAGTTTGGCTGAAATTTTTTGGAATGTTATGGTTGTGGAAATCATACATGATCTAAGCACACATCTGATAAAAATGGCTACTCATATGTCCTCGAAAGATAATAATAATAATAATAATAATAATAATAATAATAATAATAATAATAATAATAATAATAATAATAATAATGAGGACTTTGTATAGCGCCTAATCTTTAAAAGCTCTAAGCACTTTACACCATCAATAATGATATGACTACACTACAGAATAACAAATGACAAAAACAATGAAATTGGAAAACATAAAAATATGCTGAAAATATATAAGATACAAAGCATGATAAGGTCGCTAAGTTTGTCCCTGAAGTCGAAACAGGTGAGTCTTGAGAGCACTCTTAAAAGGGACCACTGTGTCTTTGTGTCTAATTTCAATGGGCAATTCGTTCCACGTCGCCTGGCCCTGGTATGTAAACGAACGTTGTCCATATGACTTTGTTTTCACCTTGGGAACAATGAGTATACGATTATCAGAAGAAGAGCGTAAAGATCTAGCTGGTGTATACACATGGGTGAGGCTGGATAGGTATCATGGACTGGAGTCTGTCATTGAAATATAGCACAGAGAACAAATTTTGTGTTTGAGTCTGTATCAAATTGATAGCCAGTGTAGGGTACAGAGCAGTGGTGAGGTGTGCTCTGATCGAGGTACTCTAAAGATGATCCGTGCAGCTGTGTTTTGAACTTTTCTGAAGTTTCTGGAGTAAATATTGTGATGAACAATAGTCCAGTCTTGAAAGTACTAATGAACACACAAGTGTTTTAGTGGCATCAACAGAAAGATATTTACGAATGGAACTGATGCGTCTCAATTCAAGATATGCAGCCCTGCAGATGTTCATAACATGTTGGTGCAATGTGAGAGTACTGTCTAGAGTAACACCTAAATTCCATACTGACTGTGAGAATTTAATGTTGGTGTTGCTGATATTTATTGTCTGAGGTAAAGGATGTGAATGAGAAAGTCGTCGTGTTGTGATCAGAATAGCCTCAGTTTTATCATCATTCATCTGCAGTTTGTTACATGTCATCCATGATTTCACATCCGAAATGCACTTCTCTACTCCACGGATGGTAGCATCAACTTCAGTTCGGTGGCTAGGCTTGTATATTTGGGTGTCATCAGCGTACAATTGTTGCGACACGAAGTGATGATCTATGACATGATCAGCATGATCTATTTCATACTACACAAACTGTATCAAGTACTACAATAAGAAAGATATTTTTCCCCGAGTAAGCAATACTGGATTACGTTTCAAGGTATATACATTGTTAATACAGTACACCGAAGTCAACGACACCATTTGTTATTACCTAATTACCCGAAGCATCAATTCAATTATTTAAAGTAACTTGCATGATTAATAAATCTTCTCGAGTTTAAGTTGCAGCAAGTAATTGAAAATCACCCAAGACAGGCATCGTAATGTGCTTTGCGACTTTCTATCCTCGGAAGCAAAATTTGCATGGATAGTATTTAGGTATTTCAGCAAAATATATGTATGCTTACGATTGGGTTTCATGTATGTATGTATGTATGTATGTATGTATGTATGTATGTATGTATGTATGTATGTGTGTGTGTGTGTGTGTGTGTGTGTGTGTGTGTGTGTGTGTGTGTGTGTGTCACTAATCCTTCGGTGTTTCATCGTACAGTGTATTTATTCTAGGTCAGATCATGTGCATTTCATTGTGATAAAATGGGTTACAAAAATATTTGAATAATGAAACATTACGCCAGGGAAGCATGGTGTCTTGCAGAAAAATAGTATTATCTCATATTGCTGTGATGTGAAAAGACTATTAAAGAATCCAGTTACAATGAGAAGAAATGAAGAAACAACATTGTGACTCAGTGTATTTCAGATCTTTTTTATTATCCTTCTTTTGTGATGTCATCGATCGGTTTGTATCAATTTCATAACAATAGTGTCACGCAATTTTGTGACGCCTAAAGCAAGCTTCGTATGCCTCATGGTTTGGACATTTGCGTTTCTTGAAAATCGATATCTCTATATACATTTCCTGTTGTTGTTTTTTTTTGGCATGGTAATTACAAGACCATGAATAGAACATTTCAGATATCAACTATCGATATTTTCTTGATTTTAAATCAAGTTTTCATGCTGTATACAATGTGAAGGTGTTTGAACGAACCCGGATCTTTGTCTTGGTAGAATTAGATTAATTCTTAAAGCTAACGTATGTCGTCTATGGTGGGTGATATTTGAGTCAATCATAGTATGGTAAATGTTGAGAAAAGCTTATAGATATTTGGCTTGCATTGAATATCGATAAGCTAAGAAGACGAATGATGAAAATGCTTGCTGTTGATTAATATTGGGGGGGGGGGATTTAGCAACATGGATAATGACAAAAGTTAACCTTTAAGACATCTTTTACATATCTAACCACATTACAAAGTAACAAACAAAACTGTCGCAGTAGGCTGAATCAGACACTTATAGTAAATTAATGATCCCCTTCCGCCATCACCTGCTTGTTCATACATATGTATTCAGTATGCTATAACGTGAATTGCATTACGTAGAGCACGACTGGGTGAAATGTACCATATAGCCTGGATTCAATAACTGAGTGAAATGTACCATATAGCCTGGATTCAATAACTGAGTGAAATGTACCATATAGCCTGGATTCAATAACTGAGTGAAATGTACCATATAGCCTGGATTCAATAATTGAGTGAAATGTACCATATAGCCTGGATTCAATAACTGAGTGAAATGTACCATATAGCCTGGATTCAATAACTGAGTGAAATGTACCATATAGCCTGGATTCAATAATTGAGTGAAATGTACCATATAGCCTGGATTCAATAACTGAGTGAAATGTACCATATAGCCTGGATTCAATAATTGAGTGAAATGTACCATATAGCCTGGATTCAATAACTGAGTGAAATGTACCATATAGTCTGGATTTAATAACTGAGTGAAATGTACCATATAGCCTGGATTCAATAACTGAGTGAAATGTACCATATAGCCTGGATTCAATAACTGAGTGAAATGTACCATATAGCCTGGATTTAATAACTGAGTGAAATGTACCATATAGCCTGGATTCAATAACTGAGTGAAATGTACCATATAGCCTGGATTCAATAACTGAGTGAAATGTACCATATAGCCTGGATTCAATAACTGAGTGAAATGTACCATATAGCCTGGATTTAATAACTGAGTGAAATGTACCATATAGCCTGGATTCAATAACTGAGTGAAATGTACCATATAGCCTGGATTCAATAACTGAGTGAAATGTACCATATAGCCTGGATTCAATAACTGAGTGAAATGTACCATATAGCCTGGATTCAATAACTGAGTGAAATGTACCATATAGCCTGGATTCAATAACTGAGTGAAATGTACCATATAGCCTGGATTCAATAACTGAGTGAAATGTACCATATAGCCTGGATTCAATAATTGAGTGAAATGTATCATATAGCCTGGATTCAATAATTGAGTGAAATGTATCATATAGCCTGGATTCAATAACTGAGTGAAATGTACCATATAGCCTGGATTCAATAATTGAGTGAAATGTATCATATAGCCTGGATTCAATAATTGAGTGAAATGTACCATATAGCCTGGATTCAATAAAATGCACAGTTGACTAGTTTGGATCAATTACACCATCGTTTGGGTAATATCAATTTCAAACTGAACCAATATGTCACGGGCATATGCAAGGCTGCATATCTTGAGCTGAGACGCATCAGCTTCATTCGCAAACAAAACTGTCGCAATAGGCTGAAACAGACACATGTAGTAAATTAATGATCATCATCAATTGATGCCACCAAAACACTCGTGTGTGCATTAGTACTTTCAAGACTGGACTATTGTAACTCAGTTCTGTCTGGTTCGTTTCTATATCTACTCCAGAAACCAAAACTTCAAACAACAGCTGATCTGATAATCCTTAGAGTACCACGACCAGAGCAAACCTCCACGCTGCTCTGTACCATACACTGGCTATCCATTCGATCCAGAATCAAACACAAAAAATGTTCTCTGACGGACTCCATTCCAACATACCATTCTGATATAACCACTGAACTTAGACACAGACACAGTGATCCTATTCAAGAGTGCTCTTAAAACTCTCCTATTTCGACTGCAAGAACAAACTTAAAAACCTAATAATGTTTCCTACCTTAAATATTTTCAGTATGTTTTATGTTTTCTAATTTCATGGTGTTTCTGTTGTTGTTGTAATTATATCATTTTACATATGTTTATGCTACTGGTGTTTTTTAATGTAATAAATCGCTTAGAGCTTCTAGATATTGGGCGCTATACAATGTCCTCATTATTAGTGTTATTACTATATAATGGATAGGGAACGTGTGGGGTGGAGAGCGGGGAGGGTCTTTGTGAGATAGTGACAGAGGTTGAGCAGATCTATCATTGTTTGTTTCATTAATCCCATCTTCTAGTACGAAGTAGAACAGTAACTACTAGTACATTCCAAAAGCTAAAGCAAGACTAATCCCAGGACCATTTCCATCCAATAGATCTGCATTATTGATGAGAATTCAGTACCAGGGCGATATACCATTTAATGTGGAGCGAAGTTCTGGGTTTTGTTGCCTCCCTAATGTCACCCCTTGCTAAATTTTTTACTGAGTCAAGATCTATAGCGGCCGGCTACAAGACCCAATCAAATGTTGCATGCGCAATTTTAACGTGAGAAGAAGTAATAAAGAATGCATTGCTCTGGATGTACTGATTAACAGTACCATGGCGTGACTGGTAAAACTTTATGACCTCATCGCGGACAGATGAAAGGAGTTGATGATCTCAATGATTCTTTTACAATTTTACCCAACATTCGACTGGCACAGCAGCAGCAAAGTACAAAAATTCCTTTCTATCCTTCACTGTATTCCAGCTGCGATGGTTTCTTTATTTCTGTCAACAGACATATGTCCGTTTGGAGAACTTGCTAAGAAAATGGCACGAAAACTAATGTAAAAAGTGAAATGTTGCTAGAGCATTTTTTAAGCACACATATTCATCTTATCTATTTAGTTTCTCCTTCAAACAAGTTTTGGCACGTTTCCTCAAAACCCTCTTACATGAACAAATTATGATTCGTATAAACCAATTCGATTTTACTTTGTCTCTTTAATCTAAATTAACAAAAATGAGTTCCTGTTAACTCGAGATAAGTGCACTTCCTGATACGGCCAAATCTGATAAGAAACGGGTGTATTCACACACTATTTTATCGTTCTTAATAAAGTATTAAAATGTATCAGTGGGGGAAAAAAATTAAATCTATACAATGTCGATACCACTACAGTGGTGATATCACATTAGGAAATACATTCTTTCCATGTAGGAAATATATCTGCCTTTAGGTAAGTTATTAAAACCTGTGATTTCATATGAAGGCCTTGGCCCCGAGGGACTCAGCGGTCTAAAGCGCTAACCGTTATAGACCACTGCGTTCTCACCCCCGTCTCGGATTTGGCTAGTGTGGGTATGTGAAATAGCGTTCCAGTAGCTTTTCGTGGGTCGGTGGTTCTTCATGGGCTCTTCCTCCACCATTTGTACTGGACGCCACGTATAACCTATATTGTGCTGAAAATTGACGTTAAGCCCTAAAATAACATATTAATGCCTGTTTAATTTTTTTCTTCTTTTGGCCCTCTGTTTTGATAAGAATTAAAAACTGTTGATAGTGAAGCCAACAGTTTTCTAGCTACGCTATTGGTAGAATACGGACAACACAGTAAAGGCGAAACACAATTTCTCAAAACAAGAAAATATTTAGTTAACCTGTGAAATTTACGTCAAGTTCAGACATTCCATGTGATGAAAGGTGCATAATTATATAGGAAAATTTACATATGGGTTTTATTCCACGTGGGTTGAAATAACGAGTTTGATGCGGTCTATGAAATTGTCAAGGCCGTCAGGCCGAAAGGTAATAAAGTAATTTCAGACGCGTTATCAAAAACGTTCTTTCCCAGGCTAGAAACAAAACACTTATATGTTGTGTTTTTTTTTTAATTTACTGTATATACCATCTTTAGTCACTGATTCTTTTAAAACAAATTTAACATATACTTAAGAAAATATGAAATGGCATTTGTCGTTTTATGAAAAACATCCCTGCTTTTGTAATTGCAGACTCTAAAAGAACTACAAGAACCTGTGTCAGTAATGAGCATCAAGCAATGCTATATCAATGAGTAAGTAGACATTATTTCGTTCTGTTGTTTCTCTGTCGTTAAGAAAGGGATTTTCTCATATTTAGAGGCGTAAATGTTATGTTAACGTTGAAAATGAAAAAAAGTTTTGGCGCTTTAAATCATGACTTGCTTTTTGAGGACATGTAAGATACTGGCGTTTAAATTAAAAAAATGTCACGATTGCATCTTCATAACATGGCTCAGCCAACAACAAGAGTTAGGGGACTTTAATACGACGATATTCATTAAGGTAATATTAAATGCATGCTATGATGTCTTCAAGCAACTTTCTTCTTGTCAGTCTTTTCCTCTCTCCATGCCTATCCGAAGATAAAATATCTTGATCTCTGTTTTGCTTTTAAAGTTATACATGATTAAGTGTAGTGTCAAACACTTTTTGCAACAGCACAGAAACTTTTCATTTACTGTTTTACTTACCCTGACGATGTTTTAAATGCGTTTTGTACTCCAACATCCCAACCCATTATTTTTCACATTTACATACTTCTTGTTTCATTTTTCATACCATTCTCATTTTTACTTATTTTATAAGTTCTAGTTTTATTCAATAGTTTTGTTTGCGTCTTCTTGCATATCTCAATATTCGAAAATGTAGCTGTAGATCAAAGTCAAAATAATATATGTCTTGTTTCTACCGCCATCCGTCCCTATCATAATACATGATTGTTCAATTTTGATGCCTCGATATTGCTGTTACCTACACAAGATCTTATATTAAAAAAGTTTTTTAAAAAATTATTTTGAATAAATATATCATTGTTCCAAGTTGCATAATAGTATCATTATAGAGGTTAATAATTCCGAATATAAGAAATATTTATTTATATACAAATGATGTTATTTACCCTTAACACCTTGCATGCTCCGCATATTGTTTGGCCAAACGGTGCCGTACACTAGATAGAATACCTTTTAAAAGACAGCGTACACTAAGTATATACCACAAAGATCGCCAAAACGTACAATCATGACATACAATGTCCTAACGTGTAACTAAAAATGTCAAAATGTATAACTGTAACAAATCTCATATTGTATAACCTTGACAATTTCCTAATGTATAACTGTAACAAATCTCATAATGTATAACCTTGACAATGTCCTAATGTATAACTGTAACAAATCTCATAATGTATAAGATTGACAATGTTATAATCTATACATGTGACATACAAAAAAATGTCCTAATGTATAACTATAACTAATTTTATAATGTATAACCTTGACAATGCCCTAATGTATAATTGTAATAAATCTTATAATGTATAACCTTGACAATTTCCTAGCTAATGTATAACTGTAATTAATCTCATAATGTATAACCTTGACAATGTCCTAATGTATAACTGTAATTAATCTCATAATGTATAACCTTGACAATGTCCTAATATATAACTGTAATCTCATAATGTACAACCTTGACAATGTCCTATTGTATAACTGTAATTAATCTCATTATGTATAACCTTGACAATTTCCTAGCTAATGTATAACTGTAATTAATCTCATAATGTATAACCTTGACAATTTCCTAGCTAATGTATAACTGTAATTAATCTCATAATGTATAACTTTAACAATGTCCTAATGTATAACTGTAACAAATCTCATAATGTATAACCATGACAATGTCCTAATATATAACTGTAATCTCATAATGTATAACCTTAACAATGTCCTAATATATAACTGTAATTAATCTCATAATGTATGACCTTGACAATGTCCTAATGTATAACTGTAATTAATCTCATAATGTATAACCTTGACAATGTCCTAATGTATAACTGTAACAAATCTCATAATGTATAACCATGACAATGTCCTAATATATAACTGTAATCTCATAATGTATAACCTTAACAATGTCCTAATATATAACTGTAAATCTCATAATGTATAACCTTAACAATGTCCTAATATATAACTGTAATTAATCTCATAATGTATAACCTTGACAATGTCCTAATGTATAACTGTAATTAATCTCATAATGTATAACCATGACAATGTCCTAATGTATAACTGTAACAAATCTCATAATGTATAACCTTGACAATTTCCTAGCTAATGTATAACTGTAATTAATCTCATAATGTATAACCTTGACAATGTCCTAATGTATAACTGTAATTAATCTCATAATGTATAACCTTGACAATTTCCTAGCTAATGTATAACTGTAATTAATCTCATAATGCATAACCATGACAATGTCCTAATGTATAACTGTAATTAATCTCATAATGTATAACCTTGACAATGTTCTAATGTATAATTGTAACAAATCTCATAATGTATAACCTTGACAATTTCCTAGCTAATGTATAACTGTAATTAATCTCATAATGTATAACCTTGACAATGTCCTAATGTATACATGTGACATACAATGTCCTAACACATGACTGCAAAAATGTCGAAATGAATAACTGTGACAATGCCCAAATTTATACCTTTGACCAGAAAGGTCCTAATGTATAAATTTGACAATGTCATAATTTACAATTGTGACCAAAAAGGTCCTAATGTATAACTATGACAAACGAGGTCCTACAGTATAATTATGACACAGGATGTTCTAATGCATAACTCTGACACAAAACCTCATAATGTATAACTTTGACAATGTCCATATGTATAGCTGTGATATAAAAGGTCCTGTTGCATAATAGTGTCAAAGTCCTAATGCATAAATGAGAAACATGGTCCTAATCTATAACTCTGACAAACAAAGTCCCAATGTATATTTATGACCAGGGAGGTCCTTATTTATAAATCGGACATACAATTTCAAAATTTATAATTTCTATAATTACCTAATGTACAATTGTGACATACAAAGTCCTAATGCATAATTGTGTTATACAAAGTCTTAATGTATAATTGTGACATACAAAGTCTTAATATATAATTGTGACATACAAAGTCCTTATGTATAATTGTGACATACAAATTCATAATTTATAATTGTGACATACAAATTCCTAATATATAATTGTGACATACAAAGTCCTAATGTATAATTGTGACATACATAGTCCTAATGTATAATTGTGACATACATAGTCCTAATGTATAATTGTGACATACAAAGTCCTAATGTATAATTGTGACATACAAAGTCCTAATGTATAATTGTGACATACAAAGTCTTGATGTATAATTGTGACATACAAAGTTCTAATCTATAATTGTGACATACAAAGTCCTAATGTATAATTGTGACATACAAAGTACTAATGTATAATTGTGACATACAACGTCCTAATGTATAATTGTGACTGCCATGCAGTCTTAGTTTATAGTTGTGACATACAAAGTCCTAATGAGTAATTGTGACATATGAATTCCTAATGTATAATTGTGTTATACAAAGTCCTAATTTATAAATGTGCTATACAAAGTCCTAATGTATAATTGTGACATACAAAGTCCTAATTTATAATTGTTATATACAAAGTCCTAATGTATAATTGTGACATAAAAAGCCTTAATGTATAATTGTGACATACAAAGCCTTAATGTATAATTGTGCTATGCAAAGTCCTGATGTATAATTATGACACACAAAGTCCTAATGCATAAGTGTGTTATACAAAGACTTAATGTATAATTTTGACATACAAAATCTTAATGTATAGTTGTGACATACAAAGTCTTAATGTATAATTGTGACATACAAAGTCTTAATGTATAATTGTGCTATGCAAAGTCCTGATGTATAATTGTGACATACAAAGTCCTAATTTATAATTGTGTTATACAAAGTCCCACTGTATAATTGTGACATACAAAGTCCTAATGCATAATTGTGTTATACAAAGTCTTAATGTATAATTGTGACATACAAAGTCTTAATGTATAATTGTGACATGCAAAGTCCTGATGTATAATTGTGACATACAAAGTCCTAATTTATAATTGTGACATACAAAGTCCTAATGTATAATTGTGACAAACAGAGTCCTAAGGTATAATTGTGACATACAAAGTCCTAAGGTATGACTGTGACATACAAAGTCCTAATGTATAATTGTGACTGCCATACAAAGTTCTAATTTATAGTTGTGACATACAAGGTCCTAATGTATAATTGTGGCATACAAATCCTAATGTATAATTGTGACATACAAAGTCCTAATGTATAATTGTGACATACAAAGTCCTAATGTATAATTATGACATACAAAGTCCTAATGTAAAATAAAGACATACAAAGTCCTAATATACGGACAGATAATCATGGATACCATATGACTAGTTGCAAAAGTATGTGATCGTCTGATGATAATGGTAGTTTTACACATAACAAACATATGCATTAACTCAGTGAGAAAATAACTATGCATCAACGTCGGCATGAAAGGATAAATTTGTCAACAAAGACCAAGTATTTTGTAGGTGTTCAAGTCATAAACTTAATAAAGAATAAACATATATAAGGTTGAAATTGTTTCAAATATTTATTTTATAACTGGTGTTCCAAAACTAATGCTCCCTATGTTGAGGACAAATATAAGACATTTGATTTTCTCTTATTTTATTTAGAAAAACGTTGCAATATTATCCGTGTTTTTATAGGAATTTCATAGCTTGATATCACCACAAGTCTACAATTACATACCTCTAGCCAGTCTAGAAACGTTGCTTAATGCTATAGGGAGTGTAATACATTACAATATGTAGACCTTTATGTACATGCTAAAAGGAGTGTAATATATTACAATATATAGACCTTTATGTACATGATATAGGGAGTGTAATACATTACAATATATAGACCTTTATGTACATGCTATAGGGAGTGTAATACATTACAATATATAGACCTTTATGTACATGCTGTAGGGAGTGTAATACATTACAATATATAGACCTTTATGTACATGCTATAGGGAGTGTAATACATTACAATATATAGACCTTTATGTACATGCTATAGGGAGTGTAATACATTACAATATATAAACCTTTATGTACATGCTATAGGGAGTGTTATATATTACAATATATAGACCTTTATGTACATGATGTAGGGAGTGTAATATATTACAATATATAGACCTTTATATACATGATATACGGAGTGTAATACATTACAATATATAGACCTTTATGTAAATGATATTGTATCATCAGGCATCAGTACCAAAAGGAAGAACTTTTATTCTGGAATTTTAAACCCTCCTAACAGATTTAATTAGACTTTTCAATTACAGGGAAACCATGACATTTATTATCCTCTTTTTAGTTTGCACACCATAGAGATTTTTGGAGTATGTTTAATGCCAATTTAAGCACCGGAAAATGGTCTTGAACACAGTTGTACAAAGGACTATTTTCAGGTATGTGGTGATTACGTGTTTCGTCACATCCTCTTGATTCGCAATCAGTCCTGCTATATTCAAGAGGCAATCCGCTTCCGATATGGTTAAGCAGTCAGATCAAATGCATGCTGTGCTGTTTGGACTGGTCGATCGATTGGCATTGTCAGCTGCTTAATACTACTTAAAATTTCTAGAATTGCGAGAGCTGCCTCTGTGCGATTGTATTAATTTTTTGCAAGGACTATTAAAATTACCTGTTGCGCCATATCCTCTTGATTTTTTTAACCAGCCCATATGCATTTAAAAGGCAATCTGAGGGCAGTTTAGTTGAATTGCCAGTTCTTGCAGAACGCGTGCTGTGCTGTGTGGACAGGTCGATAAAACAGCACTACACATTAGTTATAACTTCTAAAACCGTGAGAGATGCCTTTGCCCCTCCGTATTAATATTTTACGAGGTCTATCAAAGTGGTGCTTCTCTTGTGAATAATGGAATAACGATAGAACAACTCTTAATGATGTTTTATCCTGTTGATGTTATATCACAATGCTAGACGAGAGATCGATCAGTGCGCGAGCGGCCTACATCGGTTTATACCTAAATAAAGAAACCTTTTAGCAGATCAACAGCGGCATCACTAGATAGCAATAAAGAAACATATAACTTTCATTGCATTGGTCTTTAACAACATCGAAATGATTTGTTCGTGTATGTATTAAAATGATTGAGTTTCTCTTACATATTGCTGGTTTCCATACTTCATCACAGCCATGAACATTGACCTTACGCAGACGTTTGTAAATGACGTTACAAATGTCACTTGTTTAATATTTTAAAGCTTAAAAAACTAGTACTAACAACTTATTGGCTTCCCGCTCAGCGTTAAGAGGTTGCTGTTAGGATGGTAGGACTGGTCGGCCTGGTGTCAGGATAATGCGATTGGGCGGGACATCATACTACATGTCTGCGGCATTATGCCTTAGTGCTAGACATCACAATAAACTTCCTCACTGTCGACATTGTAGCGAAATGACTGAAAAATTGTTAAAGCTACGTTAAAAATCCGAAATCACTTACACACACACACACACACACACACACACACACACATACACACACACACACTGTAATATGCATACATAACCATGTTGCTTCACCACTGACAAGTCAATAAAGCGTGTAAATGATTTATTCAGACGGCACGATGAACAATATATCTTATAAGCATTGTACAATAATGTCAATTACGAAATACAGAGATATGGAATGGAAACGGAGTGGTGTGGGTGGCATGGTAATAATTTATCAGAGGTCACTAGTTTGAATTCTGCTTATAATCTATACGATAAAATGCATGCATTCAAGCAGATAGCCAAAACAACGATAGTTTGTGCGCATAATCTTCTTATCATAATCATAGTTTAATGTGGTTTGCAGTAATTGTCATGGATATAAGCTTTTTTAACAATCAGTTTGCAGTAATTGTCATGGATATAAGCTTTTTTAACAATCAGTTTGTTTTCTTGATGCTTAATCGTCTAGTCTTTACCCGTCCTTACCTTTATATAATTTAGGAAGAAGTAGACTTTTTAATTCTGATGTTCTCTTTTTTAATAGGCTATCCATTACTTGTGAGAAAAGAACACAAATGTTGATATAAAAAAAACAATAACATAAATATGTTTCGTTTATAGGTCTCTGACAGTAAGAGTTTTGCTGTAAATTGTATTTATTTTAAAGAATTTCATAAAGGAAACGTTGCTTAATTTAAAACCAAGAGCAGACGTCATTATTGAAATTAGTTCCATTTTCATTACATTATTTTTCAAAGAAGTTAAAATGCGTACAAAAGATCAATGTATTAATAGGAGAAATGACTGAATTTTCCTCATAAGCAGAATTGGTCTTGCAAATTTTCTCGCGTAGCATTGCTCATGTCCGACATATATGGCATAGTCCATTAAAATACTTCTTGTTGTAAGAGTCAATACAAAGATTTTTTAGTGAAAACGAACGCGTCACTTATGGAATGGGAAAGAGAATGTAAGCTAAGTTTAGACCCGTAAGATAATTACGTTTATTTTGTTGCACCAATTTGTTACGTTTCATGTTATACGGCAAAGCAGAAGATGCAAGATAAAGAAATATTTGAAAACAGCGAAAGTTATTGCACATAGATAACTACATTGCTTTTTACTTTTTTCAATCAACATGTTTTTTTCAATATCCATGTCATTCCTTTGTTTTTGATTAGTTGTATAAAAGTGACAACTATATAATCTAAGTAATTGCCCTTTCCCATTAAGCATTATGCGGAGAAAAAGGGCGATAATTGGAATAATGACAGTGACCTTTGTGTCGGTTTTCTACATCTATCACAAACCCAAGTAATATGTCCCTAAGCGCATAGTGTTTAGGGCAATATTCTAAAACATAATATAAATAATTTATACTACATAATGTTGGATTATCTATATTAAAATTCAGTAATGTATTATTATCCATCCAGAAGAGAAATATATGTACCGGTAACTATTCATGCAACACTTAATCCAGCCGATGTTCCGTGCATATTATTTGACACTGCTGCCACGCTAGCATTTGCAATCATCAAAGCTATGTATGTTCATTTCTATTTGTTACCTAACACATCTGTAGTGTTCGCCTTCTACGAACAAATCAGTTTTAATTTATTTTGTTTCTTGCAGTCGAAAATTTACAAAAGGGCATCTCAGATACGTAACGCGACGTGGACTTCATCGTCGAGGGCACTTGATTGTAGATAAAATGTATATTTATTATCTGGAAAAAGCAAACAAAATGCCATTGATTTTGACGATATATATGTTTTCGCTCGGATTTGATTAATTCTTCATTGGTAGCTTCCACATTATTAACAACTTCTGCTTGAGGACTCCGTGAAGATGCAACTGTACTTTTTAAATCAAATTAAACAAGGTACATTAAACAACTACACACGTACCAGTCAACTAATACTTTTATCTGATATTGTGCTTTTTCCTGTTTTCGTTATGTGTAAACCTCTTTTTGATCTTTCTTCAAACATTAATTTTGGGCATTCTAAATTCGTTGAAACTTTTTATGTTGTGAGTCAGGCTCAGTTCGACATTGATGGTTTAGATTTTCTAAAGTATAGTTTTCGTGATTGCGTTTAGTGTTTATAATTTTGTTCACTTTTCATTTAATATACATCAAAACTGTTTTAAAATAATGGTTAGCTCAAGATAAATATGAAGCAGGGGGAAAAAGTCAAATTGCAATATGTTTTAAGATTTCATTAAGTTGTGAAATGTAATTTCAAATGTATAATCCAAATACAATAATGGATTTCAAGACTTGTCTTTTGTATGAAGACGTTTATAGTACATTTGGGGTTGGGGAAAACAAAGTGTGTGTAATTTTGACTTTTAACGTAGCTTTTACAGTTTTTCACTCATAACGTTACGATGTCTGAAGTGTGACAGTTTATAGTGATGTCTAGCACTGGAACATCATGCAACAAACATTTAGCATGTTGTCCCACCCATACACATTATCCTGGCACCAGGCCGACCAGTCCTAGCACCATCCTCTTAATGCCGAACGTAAAGAGAGACAGCTATTAGTACTATTTTATAAGTCTTTGCAAAGCATGACTCGGCCGGGGATCAAACCCACAACCTCCTGCATTCGAGACGGACGCTCTAACCACTAGGCCACCAGAGCGGTCAAAAACAAAGAAAAATGCAAACGTAACTATTCTAAATAATGTATACACGAACACAGACCGCATAAGTTTCACGTTAGATAACTAGACAAAAGATGCAAATTTACAAATAGCTAAGAGATAACGTTAGACAAGAAAAGATGTTGTAACATATATTAATTTTCATCGTACCATTTATCTGATTTGTATTATGCATGGTTAAACTTCACACAACCCGAAACTATTTGTGAAAATAAGTTAGATTAGGTAAGGTTATACTTTGTGCTTGGTTTGCATTATGCGATTCGGAATGTTTCATTAGTCTAATGATAAATAAATAATAGCCGGGTAGCTGGCAAGAAAAGATCCGAATTTGGATTGAATAGCACAAGAAATATTAAATGATTCAAGATGGCTGACTTCATGATTGATGCAATTTTGAAGCAGAAAGACTTTGTTATATGCTTTGCAGCCACTTCTGTAATGACAACTATTGTTAAAAAAGAGGCAGTGTGAATTAAACATTGTACAAATTGGGAGGAATCAGTAATATGGCAGTGAAGATCAAAACATCTGAAAACTATTTTGCAAATTTAGCAGCTCTAGTATTAACTTGGACACATACCGGATGTTTACATTGAATAAAAATGGACACAATATGTACCTAGGGACATAGACACGAATGTCTCCATTTAATATAAATGGACAGACTATGCACCTAGGGACATAGACACGGATGTCTCCATTGAATAAAAATGGACAGACTATGCATCTAGGAACATAGACCCGATTGTCTCCATTGAATACAAATGGACAGACTATGCACCTAGGGACATAGACACGAATGTCTCCATTGAATACAAATGAACAGACTATGCATCTAAGAACATAGACACGAATGCCTCCATTGAATAAATATGGACAGACTATGCACCTAGGGACATAGACACGAATGTCTCCATCGAATAAAAATGGACAGACTATGCACCTAGGAACATAGACACGGATGTCTACACTGAATAAAAATGGACAGACTATGCACCTAGGGACATAGACACGATTGTCTCTATTGAATAAAAATGGACAGACTATGCACCTAGGGGCATAGACACGAATGTCTCCATTGAATATAAATGGACAGACTATGCATCTAGGGACATATACACGAATGTCTCCATTGAATAAAAATGGACAGACTATGCACATAGGGACATAGACACGGATGTCTACACTGAATACAAATAGACAGACTATGCACCTAGGGACATAGACACGAATTTCTCCATTGAATAAAAATGGACAGACTATGCACCTAGGGACATAGACACGAATGTCTCCATTGAATAAAAATGGACAGACTATGCACCTAGGGACATAGACACGAATGTCTCCATTGAATAAAAATGGACAGACTATGCACCTAGGGACATAGACACGGATGTCTACACTGAATAAAAATGGACAGACTATGCACCTAGGGACATAGACACGATTGTCTCCATTGAATATAAATGGACAGACTATGTACCTAGGGACACAGACACGGATGTCTACACTGAACAAAAATGGACAGACTATGCACCTAGGGACATATACAGTGATGTCTACACTGAATATAAATAGACAGACCATGTACCTAGGGACATATACAATGATGTCTGCACTGAATATAAATGGACAGACTATGAAACTAGGGAGATATACAATGATGTCTGCACTGAATATAAATGGACAGACTATGTAACTAGGGAGATATACAATGATGTCTACACTGAATATAAATGGACAGACTATGTAACTAGGGAGATATACAATGATGTCTACACTGAACATAAATGGACAGACTATGTAACTAGGGAGATATACAATGATGTCTACACTGAACATAAATGGACAGACTATGTAACTAGGGAGATATACAATGATGTCTACACTGAATATAAATGGACAGACTATGTAACTAGGGAGATATACAATGATGTCTGCACTGAATAAAAATGTAACATAACTAGGGAGATATACAATGATGTCTACACTGAATATAAATGGACAGACTATGTAACTAGGGAGATATACAATGATGTCTACACTGAACATAAATGGACAGACTATGTAACTAGGGAGATATACAATGATGTCTACACTGAACATAAATGGACAGACTATGTAACTAGGGAGATATACAATGATGTCTACACTGAATATAAATGGACAGACTATGTAACTAGGGAGATATACAATGATGTCTGCACTGAATAAAAATGGACAGACCATGCACCTAGGGACATATACAGTGATGTCTACACTGAATATAAATAGACAGACCATGTACCTAAGGAGATATACAATGATGTCTTCACTGAACATAAATGGACAGACTATGAAACTAGGGAGATATACAATGATGTCTTCACTGAACATAAATAGACAGACAATGTACCTAAGGATATATACAATGATGTCTTCACTGAACATAAATGGACAGACCATGTACCTAAGGAGATATACAATGATGTCTTCACTGAACATAAATAGACAGACAATGTACCTAAGGAGATATACAATGATGACTTCACTGAACATAAATGGACAGACCATGTACCTAAGGAGATATACAATGATGTCTACACTGAATATAAATGGACAGACTATGTAACTAGGGTAACATTTGTTTGCAATTCATCAAACACCTTCTATGAATGTTTTCGTGTATACATTAATCGTTCCTGATTTTTGAGGATAGCGCATGGAGCAGTGAAAATACACATATGCAAATTCGGTTAAACATGTTTTAAGTTGTGAAGCTATTACAAGAACGTTGTATAAATCTTTAATGTAAAGACTTTGACGTTATTATGTTATGTACAAATTAATTATATTATATTGATTGTAATATAATTCAGATAATTGTAAGCTATAGAGAATGGCTTCGGTCAAAGATATAATCAATAGATTGTGTACATAGCTAATAGCTATTCACACACACACACACACACACACACACACACACACACACACACACACACACAGACACACATACATACATACATACATACATACATACATACATACATACATACATACATACATACATACATACATACATACATACATACATACACAAGACTGAATGTTGCAGAGCAGTATTCAAAATTGAATATATGCCTAGATTCAAATATTTCCGTCTCCAAATGAAATTAATTACTATTGTTTGGGATCTTTAACGTTCGAAAACTTATATCACTTTGTAAGCCCTCGAAAACTAAGAAAAACACCACAAATTGTTTTAGAATAAATCCAGTATTTAGAGCTGTACGGCTTGCATTCTAAAAGGCGCGTGTTTATCAGTTTTATTAGATTTAAATTTAAATACGTCGGTATGAACGTTGATCGCTGTGCATTGAAATCTCTAGGAAAACAAATGTCTTCCAGACCCATTGCTATTAATTTGTTTGTTTGTTTGTTTGATTAGAATTTTTAACGTAGCTTTAACAATTTTTCAGTCATATCGCTACGATGTCTGCATTGAGGCAGTTTATAGTGATGTCTAGCACTGAGATATCATGCCGCAGACATGTAGCATGATGTCTCACCCAGTCACATTATCCTGACACCAGGCCGACCAGTCCTAACACTAACCTTTTTATGCTGAGCGTCAAGCGAGGCAGCTCCCATTGCCAATAAAGCTACCAAGTTTGCACGTAGTTATTGCGAGGATGGTATAATTAAATTCAATGTTGTTCCAACCAAATGCAACGACTGATTTTCATGCGTTGTTAAAGCAAGACAAAATAGTCTTTAGATTCTTTAAAGAAAGAACAGCATTCATGCTTTCTCGCATTCTCTTTTTTAAAGCACTTTTTCTCAATAAAATTCAAAACGTACAAATAACCACACATCATAATGTACAGGAAAAGTACTATTTCGGAGTAAAGCTGAAATTATTTTCTTCAAAGTTCTTTGGTTTCACCACATAAAACTTTTTTGAAAACGCTGAACTTATTTAAGATGGCATACAGTGAAATGTTTTGTATCTGTACAATAAGAGTAGTGTAACCTTTACAAAATTGGATGGTATATAGCAGCAAATAAAACAAATATCTGTGCAAACGAAATATGCTGAGCTCAAGGAATAGAAGCGAATCCCATTTAATAGTCTTTCTTTTATTTCTTTTAATCCACTTGACGACTAAATTCAGCAGCCCTAGTTAGTATGCAATCACACATAATATGGATATAATTGTGCATGCATATACATTCTGGCTATCAAAAATGTTTGTTGCAAATAAGCATTGCTCAGAATGTGGGGGGAGATAGCACATACGAGGAACATAAATCTTTCTTTTATCAGCAAAACACGAAAACGATACAGCTTGATTTAATGATAACGGTGAGTGAATGAAGCTGAATTTGGCTACAATTACAATAATACAGGATCATGTGAGAAACTTTAAAACATATATACAGGATCTAGTAGACATTTCAAGTGTATTTTTTGCACTGTCGGTGTCGGCTGTGAAGATACACTCTCGCTGCTTTTCGCATATTTACCACTGACGTACTGTGTAGTCTGTAAAGCGACCGAATTTCGCTTTTTTTGCTGAAGGTGTATATGGACGTCGCCGTAAATCATTGGATTTGTAAGAATACCAGGGTATTCATGTCCAGGAATTGATTGACATTCTTTTGTAGAGGAGCTGACGGTCACTGGTGCCATTGATGGGTCTGTTTCACGTATTGCAGGCTGGATGACATAAGATCATGCAGGTACGTTAGACAAAATGTTTGAAATATTTCTACTTTGGGCGAGGTTTAAGTTACTGTAGTTATTTAATGAGTTGATGATTTTGTATCCTGATATTTGAACTATTTGATTCGCTGGAATTCCTTCATCATTGAGCTTCTGGATGAGGTGTTTCCGCACACTATTAATAGAAAGTGAAAATTGTAAACAGTTCTGGTTTGGTGTTTGCCACATTTATTGAGAGAAACAAGGGACTCTCAGGGCCATTCATATCTGCAGGACACTTGTTTCTATCAAGTTTGTAAAGACCTACAGGGTCTTTCTGAGTGATGTCATTGCTGTTGTTTTTACTAGTCTGAAAAAATAGAATGAATGACTTCATTATATTTTATTCACTTATACACATGCACAATCATTTGTATTAATGACAAATTAAAACTTAATTCAAGGACGATATATATTATTTTCTTTTCAGATCTCATCAACACATTCAGCTTTTACAAAGATAATGAACTGAAACCTATGCTTGCTAACTTGATTTGTTTTGGGTACTTTGCTGTTTGATATGAAATATACCAGGAACTCAAAAACCATTGTAGTGTTTAATGTGCAACATTGGCAATGAGGTCTGGCGCTTCTTGTTATATATATATATATATATATATATATATATATATATATATATATATATATATATATATATATATATATATATATAAAGAGCAGTCGGATTGTCAGCACCCAGAGTCGTAGCCTCGTACATCTGTAGGTCCTGGTCAGAATTGTGTCTGATGCCATCGGTTTGTTGCCTTTTCGCAGGTGTTTTTAATTATTTTTTTTATAGATCTTTCAGCTTCATTTTTAGAATAGATCTACTCTTGTCAAATTGAATGTCATTTATTATGGAAACACCACACGACCTTGTGTGTAGATAGCGATCAATCGATGATATCATACCTCTAAGTGATGATGGTGACAATATATCACTTCCTCTTGTCCTGACAGATAAGATGACATGATAAATATGTTGGTTTAGATCTGATGGTGTGATAAACTCTGGGAAACTTTGTTCCCTTTCACTCTGAAGTAAAACCATGAAAAATTACAAGTCACCTTCAGTTTTGTTCTTGGTGTTGATATTTGCCTGTTCGTCCAAGATAGCATCCACATCTTCAGAAGTCCCTTTTGTAAATCTGTCACATTGAAAGAAATATTGTAGCTCTGTACCATTTGAAAATATCTTTCTTGAAGATTTTCATCATTACTTTTCACATCTGACAGTAATTCATCAGTACTCAGTTTTTCCATTTTAAGTTTGTTTGCAGACGCCACAGAGATGACAATATCATTTACTTATAAAAAAGTAGTTCAGTGACAGAAAATGAAAAAGAGATAAGTATTTTATTACCCAAACAATTAGTTCCAGTGGTGAAAAAAATATTTGTTTTTCAATATAGTGTAATATCAATATTATTTTAATTAGAAGATCAAAACATTCACTGCTTAGCATAATATAAACCCTTTTATATATTAAATACCTGTACTCAAGTTTGTGTACAACGATACCCGATGGTGATTAATGGATCTTGTGTTGTGTTTCGAAATGGTGAGTTCGGTCCATCCTATGCTGCACGTGCGAAGTGCTTTTGGTGGGAAGAACCGAATGCTTCCAGTGCATAAATATTTCACCTTAGGTAAAGCTCTTTACATTACAGAATGTCTTTTCAGTGAGCGGTTGACTATAAAGGCTTGCACATTTATATAACGAAGTAATGAATATTTACTTCAATACGCTAAGAGTAAATGTGAAGAATGTTTCACACTAAATTATACCAATAAAGATTCATTATACCTACATATTAACACTGATAAATTATTCTTGGGTCTAATTGTTATATTTTACGGAGATTTAAATGTGAAAGCTATAAATCAGAAGAATAGAAATATAGTTTTGCTGACCTACTAACATTTAGCACACTACGTTTATATTTCCTCTTGCCGTTTTTCCTGATATCTGAAAAGTGTTTCAGGAGTACTTCTGAAAAATCATCAAAGAAATTCATCACCATTGTACTAATTTAAATGGGGTCTGCGTTATCATCTCATCAATATTTAGTTTTTTTGATCTTTACAACGTTTAGTTCGTAGGTCTTTCATTTCTCATGGTGCCATATTATTTGTATCGATTACATTGTTTTTTTCCCTTGCTGTAGAAGACACAGAGGATTCGTGTTGTGTCCCTAATAAACTAACAATCTTATCATAATTTGGCATGATAACGCGAAAACGTATCCCCTAGAATCATAATTTGGCATGATAACGCGAAAACGTATCCCCTAGAATCATAATTTGGCATGATAACGCGAAAACGTATCCCCTAGAATCATAATTTGGCATGATAACGCGAAAACGTATCCCCTAGAATCATAATTTGGCATAATAACGCGAAAACGTATCCCCTAGAATTATAATTTGGCATGATAACGCGAAAACGTATCCCAATGAATCATAATTTCGTAGAATAGCGCAAACACGTATTCCTCAGTGACTGCCACTTAAACAAACTTGATGGAATTATTTACTTTCTTATTTGCGTCATCGAGGTTTGCACAATCATATTTGAGATATTAATTGTTTTGGTCAGTGAAAAATATATATGAGCAAATATATGTGTAAAATCTTTATCTACACGGATGACTGTGTTATCTTGAAAAGACTCTTCTGTTATAGGTCATATTGTACATGCACTTGGTCAGATGGTGATTATGTAAATGTTCTTATATTCAGTCGTAAGTCTAGTCCAAACTTTGTAATTTAACAATGTATTATTTTAAACGTAGTTTTGTAAATGTCATATTATACACATTTGTGAACCATTGTCTTTATTTTCTATGACACAACCGAATTCTTCAAATATAAGTTGATCAAAGTTTGGTTTGCGTGTGTTCATACATGCTTTGATGGATGCTTTTATATCACAGATTGAATATCTTGATCATAATGAAGAAATATTTCATAGATGTGATCTGAAAAAATGCAATGAATGATTTAAATATTTATATTACTCTCCTTACGTTCTTTGTTATGTTAAATATGTCGTGCTTCTGCAATCTCTTTCAATTCAGTTTGTATGTTTGTGCCTTGTTATAGGTTTGACATTTTTTTGACCGGTTCCATGTATTTTGTTATCATGAGCATTCCTAAGACCAATCCACAGCATGTATGTTAACACTTAGTTTTACCTTTATCTTATCTTTAGCTGGGTTAGAATATTCAACCCTCACATCAATTAGTTTGTGTCATGTGATGTATTCTAAAAAAGAATTCTTTTTGCGTGTTTCTAATGGCTTGAGTCTATCAACTCAAAAGTCTAGTTTGTCCAATCTAGTACTTCTCGTACTTTGGAAAATCTCCAATCTTCATTGAGGATAGAAAGATATAGAGGAGCACAATCTGTGAATGATATAACAAATATAACATATAACAGCTATAACATACAACAGCTATAACATATAACAGATATACCATATAACAGATATAGCATATAACAGATATAGCATATAACAGATATAGCATATAACAGATATAGCATATAAGAGATATAACATATAACAGATATAACATATAACAGATATAGCATATAACAGCTATAGCATATAACAGCTATAACATATAACAGATATAACATATAACAGATATAACAGATATAACAGTGCTAGGAGTAGGGCTGATGCAAGGATCTAAAACTTTCACAACATGTATTTTCTTTTGTTTGGTATGAGTTGTAATGTTTCGTTATATTGTCATTTTAATTTTAAAAAAATCAGGATCTATAGAGTAAAGTTTTACAATTACTTGAAAGTTATGTATGTACTAGCATACATCAACCATTATGTGTATTCTCATTTAGTTATATCTGTGGAAATCATAAAGTTAGGGCTGTTTTTGGTTTCTTAAAAATCAAATGATTATCTGGATATGTAAATTCACAGAGTATAAATGCATCATCCAAGTTATTTAAGTATTGAGTAAACATACCGTACCTTGTTGCCCCAATCTTCCATTGAGATACACTCAAGTGTTTTGCTCTATTCACATTGAACTTATGAGCTGTTTTCTGCAATGCGTCAATATATTAATTTTATTCATATTACCGCTTTTGAAAAAAGTGGGATAAAATAACTTAATGTATTAGTTACTCCAGTTGTTAGACCATTAGCTTTTGTTCCTCAGCTTATAACTATGACTGTCAATCAATTGTGGGAAACGTGGATGGTTGCAGGTTTGATTCTACAGCAGTGTTATCCAAATACTGATCCTGTATGTTTTAGTCCGAACAATTTGTGTATTGCTTTGACTCTGTAGAGATTAAGTCATATTCTCTTTAACTCTGACAAGCAGTTATGAGTCAGATTACCTACTGGAAATCCTGACTAAAATTAAAATAATTTATAATTTAAAGAGCAATGTCGCGTTGGATAACCGGTTCGGTGCAAACTTCACCTAATGACATTTGTATACATACACTGTGTATTCGCTTATATTGAACCAAATATTTTTATATATTATTACCTTTTCAGATCAGTGGTTTATGGCTATTAGTGATGAAACCTCGAAATTGATAACATTATATAATCATTTACATTGTTTATTTCATTCTACTTTATAAATTAAAATTGAATCATTCATTGTCACTAAGAATATAACACCAGCTTTATAGTGTTCATTGTAATTATTTTAATAAAAAAAGCAGTACGCATTCTAATAAATCCTAATCCTTTTGTATCTTCGAATATTGGTTTTCACTGATAAATATTAGCAGTAGATGCAACACTCATTGTACCAGTTTCTACGTATAACAGATCATCTAATGTCTATATATCTCCCATGTCTAATTTAGTAGTAAAAATATGTTCGTTCACTTATTGCTTTAATCTTTTTCATACTTCGGATAATAATTTATCAATGGCAGTACTAAATGTAAGCTTTTGTTTCCAGATCTGTTTTGAAACAGTTCCGACTCTTATCATATCTATATAATTTGAATATTTCGCAATCAAGTTAATACTTTATGTAATTCGTCTATACTTCTTTAGACGATACAACTATTGCTAAACAGTTCTGTATCTGTATATAATTTAATATTTATTAGAACTTATTTTACATTTTAAAAATATACATTCTGAGCTTTTAGATTATTTTTCGCTTTAGTCAACTTTTGATTTTTGAATGACAAACATTATATTATGTGTTATTAAATTGTATTGTGATTACCCTTTGTCCATAATTGAGCGTACGAGTTTGGTTCTACCTGACTAATGTCTTCTATGCAAATAGCACATTGCATACCTAATTTATTTCAATAGTTAGCTAAACATGTTTATTTATATTTGAATTTATTGTTTTTTTCTTGGTAATTCCTGGCTAACTGATACATTCCATTAACATTAATAAACGCGTTTTAAAAGGACTGATCTTGTTAACAACCTAGAGTCTTCTAGAAATGAATTCTTCACCCTCATCCTGCTGCTCTCATCTTTTAATATTTTGATTGCTTCTATTATAATTTGTTCGTTTCTTTAGGTCTGAAATGGGATCAGTCTTTTGCTTATGTCTAGTTTGTATTCTGACAGGATTTGTGTATTTAAATTATAAACAGGAATTACAGCATGCTCATTAATATTTGAGATTTTTGCGAATTCATTTAGAGACGATTGTTCATGTCACTGCGATCCATCAAGACTGTTAGCATACCAAAACCATTCCAAGCTATTGGTTCATCTGTACCTTCAAGACTGATTATAGTTCATTCGGAACATAAGTGAAATTCATAATTTTGTACTTGTGATATAACTGTAATGACGATTTAGGATAGGGTATACATCACGGTACTGTATGTAGTTTTTAAATGTACAGTTTGTCTTTTAGGGAAATAATTATTTGTTGAAATTTACTAAACTTGATTGTTTTCGCTGTTTTCTGTTACTTAGTTTAAGACCGAAGGAAAGTGTATCACCAAATATCATTTGATATAAAAAAAAATCTTCATTGTGTTCTGTCTCCAATGAGTCTAGATTGCTGGTAACTTTTGATTCCCTACATTTTTATAGGCAATTATAATAGTGTTTACAAATTTGGATATTTATAATAGTGTTTACAAATTTGGATATTTATAATAGTGTTTACAAATTGGATATTTATAATAGTGTTTACAAATATGGATATTTATAATAGTGTTTATAAATATGGATATTTATAATAGTGTTTACAAATTTGGATATTTATAATAGTGTTTACAAATTTGGATATTTATAATAGTGTTTACAAATTTGGATATTTAGCTTGTATAGCATTTAGACACGTTACTAGAATGTCTTTACTTGCTTCGTTTTAATGATATACATGTTTTTACATTTAATGACATTATCTCTTAGTAAGACTAATTTGGCTATGCTATGTAAATATCCAACATCGTTTGACGCTATGTAAATTTCCAACATCGATTGGCATTTATCTGTCCAAGAAGTAACCTCCACAAATTCTAGTTTTTCCAATGTATCGCCCAATTAAATGGCGAATTATGGCAGAAGAATGTAGGCCACATGAAAATGTCAAATATACGGAAAGCTTTGACATTGTTAGTGGCGACTTCATTAATAAATATACTAGCTGTGAATTCGATAAGAATGATGAAATATCAATTTGGTAAACAAAATTGATCTGCAGAGAAATATCAACATGAACGTTAACTCTTCAAGATTTTGAGTGTAGAGCAAGTGGAAAGTACTTTTCATATGATCATTGCAAATACACGTGACCAATTACGGCTAAACTTGACCAATTACGGCTAAACGTGACCAATTACGGATAAACGTGACCAATTGATAACACAACGTATAAAGGGGAAGCAACATCATTAGAGAACATTGTGATACAAAAGCAGTCGATAATAATCTGTGAAGACAGCTGTATTAACGTATTGAATGATATTAATGAAACACGCCAATATATGCATTTAAAACAGAAAAGACATACGTGGTTTAATGGATGAATTAAACTAATAATTTGTTTTAAAATATATCTATATAATGTTTGTTTCCCCCATAATAGTGAAGATTATTAAGAGCTTACGTAAATGCAGTAAAAGTAATCAACTCAAACATCGATACAGTGAACTCAATGTTAGAATGCACGGCAAATAAATCAAAGATTTACAAGTCGGCATAGGTAAGGAAAGAGATGCAGCCAATTGTTGCGCGATCTATTTGAACATACTTCCAGTTAAAGAAAACAAATTGTTAGACATTTAACTAATTTAGAGAACAATATTAACAAAATAAATTACATATAGAGAAGTTGCCATTGGGCGAAATATGTGAAGAACTAGTCAAGAGACTGTTGCAGTGGCTATAATGTTTGCAACAGCTGCTGGAATGATTTCTGCAACTCTTGCATATTCCAAGCATGGTCGCAATTGCAATGCCTTCTACTCATAGTCGACCTTCTTCTCAGTTTATGTTGTATGATAATCACAGAGCACACAGAAAATGAATTACGGAGACATTAAGTGAAAGGACAGCTCCAGAATGTGATATATTGGATGGACATTGTCCAGGTTCTTTAAGTCCCATATTTAAGTGAGGAATGTCGTACCAAAATTTGATCAAAACAACGGTGATATACAGGCAGAGTTCTAGCACTCTTGAAGAACCAAACAGAACAAATATAATTGGCATTGATAAAAACAACAATTAAATCCGGTTCCGGCATTTATGAAGTGGAAGGGAAATCAGAAAACATTAAACACAATAAATAGTTAAACGGCACTGAAAAAGTAGCGAAAGTGTAAACATCAAGATCCTCGATAGTAATGATGCGTAAATACGTTATGTGAGAATATAATATGTAAATATTCTTAGCAAATCATAAAACATGTTGTTTCATGCTACCATCTGATTGGATTTATGGAGAGGATGATTAATATAAATTATAAACAGTAGATTCGTTTGTTTGTCCTGGAAGCCTAGTCCCAGTATACACAGACGTTTCTAGAGTAGTATCCTAACCTTCTGTGTCCACATTTCCCAACCCAAAACAATCAAGCTTTTCCTAAAATCATAGTTGATATGAATGAGTGTTCATTTAGTGATCTGGTTTATTCTGGTTTAATCTGACATATCTGGGTTATAAAGAATTAGAACTGTTACAGTTATTCCTAACTATATGTCTTTTTTCTGTTCTTTTCGTTCATTATTAATCTTGTAACAAATTTCTTCACGTTGTTTTAACTGTGTTCCTTGCTTTTTATGTTATTTAGTCTTGAAATAGGCTCATTTGATAACTGTTTCATATCGTTATCGTAGCCAAAACAAAGTTACTAGATTTCGTATTGCTAAGTTAAGAAAACAATACCATCACTAATAACGACATAATCCTATATAACATAGGAATCCGTGTTATATTCTTCATATTGATTCATTAAACCTTCTTTTAAATGAATACTGTTTTGACCTATTATTAACGCTTCATTAACCTTTATGCCGTATCTTGCATGGTATCCTAAGGTTTTGTTTAAAAACGTGTGCACATAGTATGGCAATGACGTAATGCTTTGTTTTATTCTTGATATCTCTTATCTTATTAGATGTAAATATTGTAGGAAAGAAAAACGTGTACTCCATTCTGGTATGTTGGGAAGTTATACTTCTCATGAATATATCGTTTCCACAATTCTCTATTCCACTATGTGTTTTATTTCTTTTCTGAATACAATTTTATCATATAACCTTTTTGTGGTGCTATATAGCCTTACAGTGATGGTGTGCTGTAACATCCACAATCCAATCTAACTGTTTAAAAAACATTTTTCTCTTTTTTTTTGGCAATAAATGTTGAGATAAGTAAAAGGAGTAAAATCCATTCCTTGAATTCCATTCTGATGGGGAGGAATATTAAAGTAGTTGCACATATGTACAACTGTTTTAGGTTTATGCCATTACTATCTCAATCAAATGATCACCTGTCAAAAGGACTAAACATTTAGACAGTAGTTCTTGATTTTGAAACATAAATGAGAAATATGTAAACATGCTTTAATAACTTTGATATGCTTAAATATGGTGAAAGGAATACAGTATTCTGGATCCAGATGTTGTGCATGCAGCCAATGTTGGTTATTCTGCCTAAGGGGTATATCACTCTGAGATCTGTGTCAACAGGATGAATTAACATAGTAAAATGTATCAGTGTAGACATATTCGAAAATGTATACTGTTCTGGATGTGATAAATTTATCGTTGCTGATGCTTGTGTTGTTTAGATCAATTGCATTACCAATACGCTTGAAATAGCATTATTAATCGGAACATTAAACCGTGTTGCTGGATACATACGAATCGGGTGCATGATACGACATTTGTGTGGCTTTTGTATCCATTTAGATACCTTATATTTTGTTGTTGTAAACTACAAGATTTTCAGATTAAAACAAATTTCAAAAATAATTTTGGACACTTCTCTTGATGATGTTTCTAAGTGTGGACCTCCCTGTATCCATACATATCATAGAACCAGCGGTTAACAGGGTACTGTCACCAAACGTAACGTAACATAAATAAGCATCGTCCATATTTGGAATTGTTCTTTCATTACACAAGCTAAACAATGTATACATTTGCCCTCGTGTTTAAATAAAATATTCTTTCACAGTAGGTGAATATATATATATATATATATATATATATATATATATATATATATATATATATATATATATATATATATATATATATATATATATATATATACATATATATATATATATATATATATATATATATATATATATATATATATATATATATATATATATATATATATATATATATATATATATATATATATATATATATGATCAGATGGTAAAACCCTTTGAATAAAGGTAGCAATTAAGAGTAAGATTTATCAATACTTAACCATCAACTGCACTGGGTCAGAATGATCTAATTGTTTACATTAGGTCGAAGTACCATATTTGAAAACGTGCTTCAGCTTCAATTTGGTAGTAGTTCATCCAGGTAACTAGAGCTGGTTATTGCAACAAGGTATGTGTTCTTGTGCATGTGGATGTCAGCTGTCAGTATTATTTTCTGTTTTTATCTACATTGTGTATTTAGTTTTTCTGACTGTGGATTGTACATGGACCATGGTTCATGTTTTAGATGGCATGTTTATGTAACTAATCCTTGTACATAATTGTATGTTGTAAATATAATATTGATATATGCACTTTAGTTCAGAAATTATCTAGAAACCATTTGACAGAATTTACCAAAGGACTCTAATCTAATGATTTCCAGAGCATTCTCTTGTATTGTAGATCAAGTGAAGAATGTATAATTAGAGGGTTTCTGGATCCGTTTTTATTTTCTATTTCAACCATGTTGTGAGATCAATGAGACAGTCCGATGAATGATTTACAGGTGTGCTTAAATATAATTTAAAAGAAATCATTTATTGAAATTATTGAGTAAATTTACATTGATGTTTGGACTAACATATTATTTTGGAATTGCTTTGTATTCATTTAAAGACATTTATCGTTAGCAGGTAACTGGGATAATATGGCATACTACTATCGGAATGTTTAGCCTTGGGCCAAGTTATGCTATTGGTTAAATAATTGGTATAGTTGTAGTTGTATTAATTAGCTTAGTTAATTCAATATATGTTTAGGAATTAATGCTTCAGCCATCTTTTCAGGCATCGTGTGCATCACTCTCAAACAGCAGTTTCAACTACCGTATCAGGCAAGATTTCACTAATGTCTTAAGTATATTCACCGCTGGACTGTCCATAAATATTTAGCCCATACTTTGTGTTGTGAGTACCTGTAGAAATAGGGCGAACTAGTCTCTAACAAAGTGAAATCCAACATATACCAATTGATCAATTCATTTGTATATCTAGTTATAATGTTTGTTCACCACACTGCACTGGAGTCTATTTTTAAAAATGATGAATTGGAAGAAAGTAATATTAGTTAAATAGTATTATATATTGTTCCTATTATCAACATTTAAATTCGTAATATTGTTTGTTCCTTGGCTGTATTATCTTCGGGCAACTGTTTATTTCTAATGAATAGAACCGTTTTAAAATCTACAACTTATAGATATTTTAATGTTTTTAATATTTGATAACTGATTTGATCGATATTAAAATTTAAAACTGTGCAGTGGAAATAGTTTCAAATAATACGGATTGATTTTAGTATATATTTATCAATGGTTATAAATTAATAGTATATTTCACAATGCTCTGACGTTGAAATATATATTTTTTTAAAAACTAGTTTTTTGGTGAAAATATAAATTTTCACAATGGTCTCCTACTTTATTTAATTTGCGAAACAATACGCCCAAGTTTAAAGTATTTTCATGTTTTGAGATATATACGTTGCGATAATTGTTGAGTGTATGCTGAGTAATTTTTTAGAAAACAAATTGGATACACCATTACGATTCTAATAATCACAATCCAGAGTGCTCAAAATGTATACTACTATTTTGTATATTTAATACGAATAGCATGGGCATTTAATATTAAAGAATTCTCACAGTATATTAAAAGAAAATATTGATGTATGAACGCAAACTAATCACGCAAATTTTCCATCGTAAAAGCGTTATTTATCAAATAGGTAATAATTCCATGAATGAACGAATGACAATAACACCGGTATATGAAACATTCATATAAGCATGTTTTCGGTGTTATTTCTTAAAAAGATGTTTGATAAATTCATTTGAGAATTACAAGATCATCGTTTTACAAACAATGAAACAAACCATTTCGCATTGTTAGAAGATTGTTAGACCATCAACAAATAATTACGTTTGTAACGAAATGGAACTTTTCAAAGGGTGTAGTGAACATAATAGTTCAAATAATAAAACACAATCGCAACAACAAGCTTAGAGTTGTGCATCGCCTGTACATGAGACTATCTCATTGAAAGAATATTATAAATTCAAGCCAGTTTCTCCGAGCCTTGTATTATTTATAAGTATTAGTCCGGTTGAGCTTTCATAAACATTTGATTGATACCTTTTTGGGAATGAAAACTGGTCTGGATTTGATTCAGCAGCATGGTCTGCAAAGTGCTTGTAAGGAATCTTGATAATATGCGGCTGGAGATGAATAAAGATATTCAAGCATCCAGTTGTCGAAATCTCTGTTCGAAACCAAAATTAAGGAATTTCAATTGCCACAAGTTATCATCTGATTCAATAAGTCATCTAAGAATAGAATTATCACCAGCGACAAAAGGTTTCAGACGCCTTAATTTCGAATACGGATGGCAACACTACCTTACAAATAAAATGGATCTGAAAATAGGCATAACTCGCAAATTTAAAATTTGATGACTGATTTTAAATGGATGCTCAAGGTCATATTTATGGATCTTAGATATCTGTATCTGAATTTCTATATATCTTTTACAACATGTGTTCTAATGTAAAATTTTCTACAGAATTGTCAAAACTTACATGCAAAGTCCTTCTGTATTGCATGATTTGAAAATGTTCTATCAAACAGTTGTTCATGTAGGAGTATGACCTAACGAGACAAAATGTCTTGCAAATACATCAACGACCGGTCTTCCAGTCTTAAGTCTCTTCAATGTCTCAAGTTCATGAATTTAATTGATTGATTAATTAACTGTTTGCATCACCAATTAATTTAATTAATTGCATGGCGTGTTATCCCCACTGTATCACAAATGAATACCACTTAACATTTTCTTTGCTTAGAACATTGTGGGTCTGAAGTAGATTATTTAATCCTACCGCAGCATTGAAGTAATTGATTTGTTTAAACTTTACTCGTCGCTGTTGTTTGTATGGCACTTAAAAGGATTAGGGATCCTGGAACTAAAGGGAAAGCAATGTAAATGTTCTGCCTAAATATTCTAAAATGATATCAACACAATTAATTTTTCAAGGAAAGCTGAACAAGATGCAAAGATGACATCAGTTATCTTGATTGCATCCTTGCAATAAGTGATCGAATCAGCTGTTATTGCTATTGTAGTGGACAACCAGGGATACTATTTCACTGATTTATAATTGCCATTCACTCGTACTATTTCACTGATTTGTAATGGGCATATACTCATCAGTGAAGAATGTTGCTTGTTGTCTGTAAAAACGACACTCCAACGTACACTGAATACAAAATGTGTAATTCCGGCTCTTGAATTTTGCATATAATGACCGAACAAATAATTGTTAGTCGGTAGGCTCCAGACAGGTTAACTTGCATTAAACGTCTGGTGATTTCGTTCATATGTAACTATTTCCAGAAAGTGCATCACAGCCTTTCCTGATATTAACTATATGTTACCTTGACAATAATTAAGATAGTATGGGTACAGCTGAACTCATGAATTAACTAGGCTGGATTTCGTTAAAATAAAAATGAGGCAAATCGATGTGTGTTGACTGTATAGTGTAGGATGTTGAATAACAAATGATGCGGTATTTGTCGGTGCCCTCACCTAATAGTATATATGGTGTGCTTGGTAGTAGATGACCAGGAATTTGTCACTACACACATGACGTGTTGGATAGTACTTATGGGTTCTTACATGGTAGAAGACGAAATCCCAAATATTCCTAAACGTTGTATCACACGTCCAGCATTTAGAGTTATTTACCGATATTTAGCTGACGCTAAAAAAATAGCTCATACATGCTTTCTTCAGAAGCTTAAAGACCATATCGCACCCATAGAGACACCCATAGCGACGTACACCTCACTTATAAGACCATAACAATTCCAATATTTTCAGCTAAATCAAATTATTAATAGAATCTGAATACGAGTTGATTATGGCTTAGTGGACAACATTAATGTCAGATGTGGCAAGTGTACACAGTGACCTGCAATCAACGCATCCAAACTAATTGAATTTGGCCACATCTCCGAGTGATTGTGATTGAGAACAAATAACTTCCCCGATTCATTATGGCATATACATTAACTATTTATTGAGATTGTGCGCTCTACCATCCTTCTTAAGTACTTAAACAATGTTTACAATTGTACAGTTTTTGACGATAAACGGGGAAAATAATACAAACGTTCAGTTTGATTTCACGTAAACCCCGCCGAAATGTATTCAAGTTCTTAACAATAAAATTGCATTAGATTTAGCCACAGATTGTTTGGTTGGTTGTGGGGTTTTATTTTTGTCTGTTGTGTACTTTTTGTAGCATAAATTTATAATAAGGTTACACTTGTTTCGCCTGCACAAGGGAACAATAGCTACCGGTCAATGTATTGATGGATTGGATGCATAACATGTTACATTCTAATCCCACACTTTTACCTATTACCAACTCGACCTATTACCGTTTTGATTTTCCTCACCTGATCTGTAGCTTACAATGGAAACCACATCATGATAAAATCTGAGACTTTGGCCATCTCCGAAAAGGACTACAAAGGTATTTTCTAACAGGCTGTCCTGGAACTGGAGAAACGTAACCGTGAATACATTTAACAGATAATTGTTTATCGCTTGGATAATAGATTTAGTTGTATCAACAGAAGATGGAAGTGTTTTAAGAGATCTACTGCACTGAATATGTCTAACACCCATAATCTACTGGCAATAAATATGAACGATGTTTTAATTTTGCACATAATGCTACATAATAATGATTTAATAGATAACACTGGAATTTACATGTGTAATATTTGATTATAGAACAGGAATTCATGTTGATCAGTAGAATTTTATAGTTCTTGCAGTGATGTTAGACAAATGTAGAAACACTTCGGTCATGTACACGTCATATTATACTGGTCCTTTTTAAATGTAGAAACACTTTGGTCATGTACACGTCATATTATGTTGGTCGTTTTTAAATGTTGCTGCCAGTGCTTACTACTGTATCATGACTTTCATTCTATTAAATGTTTCACTAATGCCATTGTCTTCAAAATATATATAGCTAAGATAAGTCTAACCGCATTTCAGCAATTACCGAGATATCTATAGAATGCAACCAAATTATAAAATATACTTATGTATGTTCTGTATGCATTTGGTTTAATTTTGTACTTGCTTAATAGTAACAATGTAAAGTATCCCAAAGTGAAAATAAGCAAAATGTTTACAACAGTGCTTTCAATGCATGAATTATGCAATGGAATAATGAAGAAAAAAAATACAAAGTACTTTTGCAACTGTTCTTAATTCCTATTTACAGTTATTTACGTTAGACAAAAAAGTCACCAAACTGTTTCACTTAATGTGCAATGTTGTACATGTATTGTAAAGTCATCATTGCACCTAAAGTCTGTTTGTAACCAAATTGTATTTGTATCAAATTCACCGGCATGCTGATATAAAGCGATCAATAAAGCTAACCTAACTTTAGTACTTCTATTCTGGTTTTGTTACCCTGCAATTCAAGCCCACTTTAATTACTTCCGTACTGGTTTGTTGCTGTAATCGCACAATTCGTATTTTCTTAGTCCTAAGTAAAGTTGTGTTTGATCTCTGTTTTGAATTGTAGATAAATGGATCTAGGATCGCTAGCAATTATAGATAGTAAATGCTAGATAGATAAAGACATATATTTACACAGAAGATGGCTAGATAGATTGATCTTCTGCTTGAAATCCTTTTCAGGTCACTCCATTTGTATAGCGACTTGCCCATCACCATGAGGTACGGAGCTGCAGTGGCTTTATGGCTAGCGTATCGCACTCGCGACCGAAATGGTGAGGGTTCTAATCCCACGCTGGATCAGTCTGGACCACCCACCATGACCTGTCCTTTTCAAAACATTTTCTCTATTCGAAACAGCAATAAAACCTACGTGTTTTGTGCGCCGTAAATCACAAGCAACATGCAAGGCAATATTAATTTAGCAAAGTTACCTCTTTAATGCAGAAAAGTCAGCCTTCTAAGAAGATGACCAGCGTAAATACGTATGTAAGGTATATATGCGAACTTCCTTTACCTTTTTTGGATAAGGACAATTTGGAATCGTTCAAAATTGCAACAACAGCAACAACAAAAACCCAACAGAATATGCAAGATTCCATTTTTCAGAAAGTAAAGAAGGTTGTTTGGTTGTACAAATATTGACCAAAATCATCTTGAAAACATTTGGATGCCTAGATGACCTTAAGTTATATCATACATTTAGTTTAATTCCGGTCAGGTATATGGTAAGATTAATAGACTAAATTATACAACATGGTGGTATGCGTTTTAAAAGAACCTAATAATAAGCAGCATTTACCGTATGTAAATTCTCATTTGACATGCTAAAGAAAACATATGCACTTCTACACCTGCTGATATAAAATAAATACAGCAGTTTAAACCAAAAACATTTTCCGCGTGTGTTTCGTAAGCAGCATAATTTCATAAGGCACGTGATAATATCACCATATAAAATTGGAACATTTTAACAGTAACCAAAGCCCAAATACTCACGAAAACCAAAACGTTCTTTAAGCAATAATAGATATTATAAGACGTTTCAACATTGTCGGCAAACTATTGGATTTACATAATTGGTATGTTTGTAATCTCTTAATAAGGTTACCAAAGGCTGCTCATGGGAGAGGAGACATAAACATAGACAAATACAAAGACATAAACAAAAACGACATATACAAAGACATAAAGACAAATACAAAGACATAAACAAAAACGACATATACAAAGACATAAAGACAAATACAAAGACATAAACAAAAACGACATATACAAAGACATAAAGACAAATACAAAGACATAAACAAAAACGACATATACAAAGACATAAAGACAAATACAAAGACATAAACAAAAACGACATATACAAAGACATAAAGACAAATACAAAGACATAAACAAAAACGACATATACAAAGACATAAAGACAAATACAAAGACATAAACAAAAACGACATATACAAAGACATAAAGACAAATACAAAGACATAAACAAAAACGACATATACAAAGACATAAAGACAAATACAAAGACATAAACAAAAACGACATATACAAAGACATAAAGACAAATACAAAGACATAAACAAAAACGACATATACAAAGACATAAAGACAAATACAAAGACATAAACAAAAACGACATATGCAAAGACATAAAGACAAATACAAAGACATAAACAAAAACGACATATACAAAGACATAAAGACAAATACAAAGACATAAACAAAAACGACATATACAAAGACATAAAGACAAATACAAAGACATAAACAAAAACGACATATACAAAGACATAAAGACAAATACAAAGACATAAACAAAAACGACATATACAAAGGCATAAAGACAAATACAAAGACATAAACAAAAACGACATATACAAACACATAAAGACAAATACAAAGACATAAACAAAAACGACATATACAAAGACATAAAGACAAATACAAAGACATAAACAAAAACGGCATATACAAAGACATAAAGATAAATACAAAGACATAAACAAAAACGGCATATACAAAGACATAAAGACAAATACAAAGACATAAACAAAAACGACATATACAAAGACATAAAGACAAATACAAAAACGACATATACAAAGATATGAAGACAAATACAAAGACATAAACAAAAACGACATATACAAAGACATAAAGACAAATGCAAAGACATAAACAAAAACGACATATACAAAGACATAAAGACAAATACAAAGACATAAACAAAAACGACATATACAAAGACATAAAGACAAATGCAAAGACATAAACAAAAACGACATATACAAAGACATAAAGACAAATACAAAGACATAAACAAAAACGACATATACAAAGACATAAAGACAAATGCAAAGACATAAACAAGGACAAATACAAAGACATAAAGACAAATACAAAGACATAAACAAAAATGACATATACAAAGACATAAAGACAAATACAAAGACATAAACAAAAACGACATATACAAAGATATAAAGACAAATACAAAGACATAAACAAAAAGGACATATACAAAGACATAAAGACAAATACAAAGACATAAACAAAAACGACATATACAAAGACATAAAGACAAATACAAAGACATAAACAAAAACGACATATACAAAGACATAAAGACAAATACAAAGACATAAACAAAAACGACATATACAAAGACATAAAGACAAATACAAAGACATAAACAAAAATGACATATACAAAGACATAAAGACAAATACAAAGACATAAACAAAAACGACATATACAAAGACATAAAGACAAATACAAAGACATAAACAAAAACGACATATACAAAGACATAAAGACAAATACAAAGACATAAACAAAAACAACATATACAAAGACATAAATACAAATACAAAGACATAAACAGAAATGACATATACAAAGACATAAAGACAAATACAAAGACATAAACAAAAACGACATATACAAAGACATAAAGACAAATACAAAGACATAAACAGAAATGACATATACAAAGACATAAAGACAAATACAAAGACATAAACAAAAACGACATATACAAAGACATAAAGACAAATACAAAGACATAAACAAGGACAAATACAAAGACATAAAGACAAATACAAAGACATAAACAAAAATGACATATACAAAGACATAAAGACAAATACAAAGACATAAACAAAAACGACATATACAAAGACATAAAGACAAATACAAAGACATAAACAAAGACAAATACAAAGACATGGGCCAAAACATGAGAAATGCAAAGACATAAGCAAAGACAAAGATATAAACAAAAAAAAAATACAAAGACATTATCAAAGACAAAATAGAACGACATTGACAAGGGCAAAATACAAAGACATTATCAAAGACAAAATAGAACGACATTAACAAGGACAAAATACAAAGACATTATCAAAGACAAAATACAAAGACAAAGACAGTCAAATACGAAATAAAAAACGAAAATATAAATACATAAACAAAGACAGAGGCAAAGATAAAGGCAACAAAGAAACAAAGAAATAAACAAAGGCAAAGGCATAACAGTGACAAATTCAAATACAAAGACAAAAGACAAAATCAAATAAAGAGACAAGACATAAACAAAGGCAACGATATAAACAGAGACAACATACAAAGACAATGACAAAGACATAAACAAAGACACAATGCAAAGAGAAAGACAAGTACACATACAAAGGCAAAGATAAATAACAAAAACACAAATATAAATACAATTACAATGACACAGTACAAAAACATAAGACAAAGACAAAGACGGAAACTAAAGACAGAAAAAGATAACATGCAAAACAATAAGACAGATAAGAACGACAAGCAAAACGACATAAACAAAGACAAATTCAAAGACAAAGACAAATACACAACTAAAGTCAAGGACGGAGTACAAAGATCTAGACAAAATGCAAAGACAGAGACATAAACGAAGTATAAAAGACAACAAATACAAACACACAATATAAAAACTAAACACAAACAAGGACAACATACAAAGACGAAGACATTAACATAGTCAAAATACAAAGTCAAAACATACACAAAGACGAGGCCAAGACATAAAAAAGACAAAGACAAATAAACAATACAAAGACAAAAGACATAAACAAATACAGATACAAACACAAACACAAACACAAAATACAAGGACAAAGACATAAACAAAGATACAATTCAACAACATAAACAATGACAAAAAACCCACAAACAAATACAACGACAAAGTGCAGAGGCAAAGACATTAGCAAAAACATTACCAAGACAAAATACAAAAACAAAGCAAAATTACAAAGACACGAACAAAGAAAAAGACAGACAAATACAAAATACTAAGACATAAAGACGGCACATAAAAAGACTTAAACAAAGAAAAGGATGCAATACAAAAACAGATAAAACAAACAAAGACAAATAAAACACAAAGACAAATACAAACACAAAGACAAATACAAACACAAAGACAAATAAAACAAAGACAAACACGAGACAAAGACTTAAACAAAGACAAAAACATAGACATAAACAAAGATAAAGATCAAAACAAGTGCAAAGACTAAGAGAAAGACATAAACAAAAACAAAGACATAACAAAGACAAGAAATATATAAAAATACAAAGACAAAGTTAAAGATATAAACCAAGACATATATACAAAGAAAGACAAAGAAAGACAAAGACATAAACACAGACAAATACAAACACAACGACAATGAAAAAGACATAAAGAAGTAAAAATGTCAATACAAAGACAACGACATAAACAAATATAAAAGTCAAAGTCAAATACAAAAACCAAAGTGAAAATACATAAATACAAAAATAAAGACAAAGACATTGATAAGGACATACACAAAGCGATTACAAAAAACACAATCAAAGGCATAATCAAAAACAAATGCAACAACTACAATGAAGATGACAAAGACAAATAACACAAATCACAGACATTAACAAATACAGTGATTATGCAAAGACATATACCAAGACATAAACAGACTAAAGACAAAATACAAAGACAAATACATAAACAAAGATAAATACATAAGCACAGATAAAGTACTAAGACAAAGACATGAACAAAGAAAAAGACAAATTACAAAGACATTACAAACACTAAATACAAAGACGAAGAAATCAAAATGATAGACAAAGACAAAAACAAAAACAGCGCGAAATACCATACCACAGAGACAAAGGTTTAAACAGACATAGACAAAGACATAAACATGGAAAAATTTCAAGACAAAGACATAAATAAACAAAAAATACAAAGAAAAAACCCCAAAGACAAATGCAAAGAAAAGTACTAAAATATACACAAAGACATAGACTAATACAAAGACATAAAAAGACAACGATATAACCAAATCCATAAACATCGACATATTCAAAGACGAGGATAATACTGAAACAAAGACAATTACATAACGAATGATAGGACAGGTAAAAATCTAAATATACAATGCATAGGCAAATACAAAGACAATGACAACAACAACAACGGCAAAGACAAGCACAAAAGGCAATAATGCAGTTATAGACAATGACAAAGACACAAAACGATACAATTATAAATACAAAGACAAGGAGAAAGACAAATGCAAAGAAAACAACAATGATACAGACAAAAAGACATATACCAATACGAAGATAAACTAATAAACTGAAAGACAAATACAAAGACATAAACAAAGACAATATACAAAAACAATGATAGTGATAATGATAATCTCACACTTAGACAAAGACAATTATGAATACTATAAATCGTATTTCCTCGCATCACATGATTTTGGTGCTAGACAAAGTCTTAAAGTGGCATCAGAGTGTAAAGTCGTGTAATCAGCTTTTCCTACCATGCGGGTCTGTTCGCGAGTATTATCGAGAAAACACACTGAAACTATGATTGTAGATAGATCATAGGAAGGCAACGCTAGTACAATACTAAATAAAATTAAATCCATGGTTGAAAGTATTAAAGTTTCTGCTCCTGGTAAAGCAAAACAATGGAGCAAATATTCTCGGGCAATGTTATCCCTTATTTATTGACAGGCCGACGGTGAAAGAGCTGAAGCAACGCACGCGAGATAAAGTTTCCAAGCGATATTAGAAAAGTCAACATATTATAATGCTATGACTTTCTCCAGAAGCGCAAACGTTGACTGATAAGCAAATACACGAAATAGCCGGGTAGTATTGCACCACGATTCCTATTGAGACTATGCAGGCCGAAATAGCACCGGCGGTTAGTGATGAGAGTTCAGCAGCAATATGATATGAGTCTGACGCAAAACATGACATTTCCAAAGCCTTGAATGTGAGTTACATATACGTCATGGTGAGTTACGAGAATACTGGGTAATGATGATACGTTTAAACTCGCAAACCGCTGGATCCATAGTCTAATCTTAAATAGCCTAGAAACATATGACATTAATGGGGAAATCAATCAAGCGTTTGTAATGATTATTATGGAGCTGAACATTTCACAAATACTGCATCAGGAGGGACCGTGGACAGATGCGTGGAAGTTCAGTTGCATATTGCTTCATTAAAGCCTTTACGCTAGTAAACTTGTATGAAAACGCCAGTGTGGATGTGTGCCCAGCAGGAATCAATTTAAAAAATGAAACTAATCGATATTTTGAAAGGGTGTTCTGATCCTAAGCTGCATCTCGCGAGTCATAGTAAAAAAATCACCTAAGAAAATACTAGTAATATTTGAGTATCAATGAATTTTCAGTTCGCGCTGCGACATCAGTAAATTTGAGAGAGTCAGCCTTGACATCGCTGTTAATGTGTTTGTTTGTAATAAAGGACTGCAGCTGATTGTATCTATACTTGGTAAGTCGTGTGTGGTATAATATTTATTTGTTATTACTGATTGTATCTATACTTGGTAAGTCGTGTGTGGTATAATATTTATTTGTTATTGCTGATTGTATCTATACTTGGTAAGTCGTGTGTGGTATAATATTTATTTGTTATTGCTGCACAGCTTAGGGTCGCGGTATCATTGTGTTTAAATTAAAAGCTTGTTAAGAATTGTTTACCTGCATATTAAGTATAGGGGTAGGAAATTTTCATGCAGACGTCTCATACATATATGTATCAATCATTAGCTACTTGACGAGTACAACGTTTACTACGTAATCAGTGCAATCACACATTGGACCATAATGCCCGTTCCTGGAATGAATATTTGAAATTTAATATGCTACAACGAAAAATGAAAATCTCGTATGACTTATGAGGACGTTCAATTTCTTAACATTCCAGTGGATGTTCCTGTAGTTTTCCGCTAAAGTGATTATGACCAATGATGACATTAATGAGATCTCCGTTGGACTCGTTGCTGTATCTGTGCTGGTCGCTTTGGTGCTGAAGCCAATGTTAGCAGACACTGTCACAGTACTGATGCGTAAAGAGGAAGCTCAACCAGCGATTGCAATCTACAGTTGAGAATGTACCAAAGTAAAACAACAGTTTCCAAGGTGCTTCAAAACAGCGCATCATCATCAATGGCTCCAATAAGCGAAATAACTAACAACATTGATATTTGCATGATGCTTAGCCTATGTCAGATTCAGTCCATTGCACCTGCTCAATTACATCCTTGCCTAACTGGTGAGCATTCTTAGCAATGATTGTGATGCACGTACTGGTCAATACGATGGTGCCAACTATGGTAATATAAACCTTACTCGCAAAGGAATATACCATGTGAGTTACTGAGCGACTGAAATAAGTTTGCAGAACGTCCGTTAACATCTGAAGATATGTGCATCAACATCTGCTATGAAACTGCTATGCGTGGGTAAAAGCTGTACTATGCGAACTACTTTTCGCCACGGGGATGGCTTGGAGAGATTATTGTACAAAACCAACATTGAGCTAAAACTGCTCACTGACAAAGATTAGCACTCATTCCGTAGCAAACTCTCAATGGCAAGCCGAGCCACCGCAAAATTAGAGTCAATAATCCGTTCGTCAGTGGATAAGATCCCGCTGTTTCCAACAGTTACACCATGTATCTTACAGCCAACAACTTGCATGGTAGGTAATTCGGCAGCCTTCGTCTGTTCGTGGGATTTTATGGATTGATCCAGTACACATAGGCGTGGGAAAAACGACAAAAACAGCGACATGTGGTACTTCCAAGAAGTTCATCTGATATACACTGAAGACATTCACCGCTGCCATGAGTATCCTCTGGTATCATAATCGAGTGGGTGTCCCCGTATCAGTGTGAAATCGTGGATTATTCCACACGGAAGTTTACATATTGCTTAAAGCTTATACAGAATCTGCAATGCAAGCTCAACAATGTAGTCCACGTACGAAACTAGCAGGTCAATTAGCGCATATGTGAAATCCACTGAGAGTTACATTTTCGCCACCATGCACGAATGGCTCCAGACATACTGATGAATACAGGTCGGAGGACACCAGCAACAACTGAGTTTGAGTAAGACTTTTAAATGTCATACTGTATTTGACACAACTGTGGAAAGTTTATGGAAACTTGTCAACGGAGACATTATGCGTGATAGTGAACAACGAAACTTGTAAGGCTTGTCGTGGAACCGTCATTAGAGTCGCCAAAATATTTAAATGCAAAATCATAGCGTGCACAGTCAAAAACGTTGAGCTAAAGTTGACAATGCCGATATAAAATGTCGTATCTGTATTAAATTTGTCTAAACAACTGATATATTAATTATTTTACAACAAGACAAAGTCGCTTTTGGCGACATTGTAAACAGTGATTTTAACAGACCTGAATTAGGCGTCGCTCGTAAACGATATGATGCTAATGTGGTTCAACAAGATAGTCTTAGGAAATGTAAAAGGTACTCCGATAAACATATCGAGCAATATGTGCGACTGTGGTTCAAACTTTATTCAGTCGTGGTTGGTGGCTGCAAAACATTAAAAAGGCATAGAAAAATTCCCTATCGCCATTGTGAAAAACGATATCTGGTATAATATGTAGGGTGAAGGTTTGCAACAAATACTTTAATTCGCAAAATATGTAATCTTATTCGGTCAAAATAACATCGTTTGGTCTCTATCGCTGTAACCAAACACGTTTATTACCGCCAGACACCGAGCGGTTGGTATTCATAATGGAATCACTATTTTCGCGTACAGACATGCGCAGATTACACGATGAACATTGACAATAGATCCATATTCGCGAAATCAACGTGTAATTATACTTAATACTTAACACAAATGCTGTGTTCTGTGGACAAAGTCCACTAGACTTTGGTCCATCCAAATGGTAACGTGATGGCTTCCACAGGTTATCCATCTGGTCCGAGACCTTAATGAACCATACCGGGTGAGTAGCTCGACGTTGATCACGTTCTTATTTGAAAATAATATTCATTCAGTTGTAGGCATGAACAATTGATTTTTCATTCTCAGCTAAGAACCGGGTTAGAGGGAAACGTAATGAGAAGTGAAATTTTGTGAGTGAAGGTATATCGCCAGCTTGACGAGTAGCGTTATCCAAAGTGTCTATATGATATTTATAAAGTCTTAACTTCGCTAGCACGAGTTGTCTAAGTTTGTCATACTCTTTATCAATCTTTCTAGATGCCCACCACCTATCACTAAGATATTGTTTTCCATAGAAAACTCGACGTGGGTTATGCTATTTTCGTTTTTGCAATTCCGTCACCGCGGTAGATATGCCTCATTTACCAACTCATAACCCTTTTAGATAATTTAATTGACAAAATAAAAAGGCATGTAACAGAAGAAACAAAACCAAAATGTTTAGTAACACTGGACAAATAATTTGTGTATCAAAGTTCTAAAATGAAACTGTTAGAAGAACTTATAGCACTATGGAATGAATCCAAAATAATCCTTCGAAAAGTTCTATTCAAGTCCCAAAAGTCGAATGTTCCTAATGAATTCAGATCCTCAAATGTATGAATCACAATGGCATTGTGCAGAACTTCTTTGAAGAATTCACAATAGAACCAGAATAATGTTCTATTCCAATGAACACTTTGTAAATTAGATGAATAATCCTGACAAAAGTCTTTTCCCAAATCCCCCCCCCCCCAAGAAAACCAACATTAAATATATCTGAAGACTGATTTTAACATATTAAATACGAATCCGAAATAGGAATGAATTGAAAATGGAATGAATCTGATTGCTCCGTTTTCTATCTATATACATCTTCAAGAGTCTGTTGCAACCTTGTCGCAATACACCCCACGTGACAGATCTTACTATTCAATCTCAAATTTCAAAATAACTATGTGACCTAACCCATTCAATCAGAAATAACTTATTTCTTCAAAGAAACCACCCGACCGACTTTTTCAACGGGAAACGACCCCAAACTGGTAAGCAGGTAATATCATTATTATTATAATTAATTGTGTTAAATACCTACCCATGTACAAAAATTAACTATCGAATATAGTGACTGCAGATGATTATTACAACTTTATAAAGATGAATAAAAACCACATATATAGACACATTCTTTTATCAAGAGTTTTAAACAAAACTTAGATATACATAACACTATGATATGGTCGCAATGGTCGAGAATTATACTTCCCGTATGGGTGAGATAATTACTGGGATTGTTTTAATACAGTGAAAAGAAAGACTATCAATTCGATGCAGACATATGTGACAGTATATCCAGCTTGATAATGAGCTAAGCAAAGTTAAAGGAAAAATGAATAAAATGTCAAGTATTCAAATGAATTGATGAAATCCGAAACATCATGTTTCATCGATTGTTATGAGAAGCGACAACTATAAAATGATGATTTTCATATTATGTGCACTCCCATAAAGTGTCTGAAGTTTTGCCGGTTGCTTTTGTTAGGTTAGGAGCAGAAACTGGCATCATCAAAGAAACTGAGAGTAAACTTTGAACTTGGGTTGATGGAAATGATATGAAGAATAGGATAGACCTTGAAACACGTAATACGACTTCAGATACCTGCTGACATCGATGTCTATAATTTGCTTCTGGATTTTATGCAACGAAATGAGAAACCATGCAGGAAACAAACAAAATTGCTATTCTTACAAGGACGCATAATGAATAAACCAATATGTGAAATATCGTTGCACCCCAAAATTGCCACTAATTTGTTTTAAACCGAAAAGTAAAAAACAAATAACTATTAGACTTTATAAGGCATGTAACGAAGGGCTTATAGGCGAGCAATAGCAATGGAAACTAAACAATGTTTGAGATAGATTTCATCATCCTGACATTACGATATAATAATCAGATTTTCAGGCAATATTGTATAGATTTGTATCTAACTGCAATTTAGTAAAACATGAGAGAAAGGTTGGATTAAGTGTTTACGGCTCATCAAGACACGGGTTATATAGTTCTGAAGGAAAGTAATGGCCTTGCTCCGTTCCTAAACAAAGCAAATGACATGTCAGATGAAACATGGTGTTCCAGAACAGTTTCATTTGAACACCGTATAATTACTATGAGCATCATCAACAACAAAAACAGGTTTTTGTTCAACAATGTAACAAACATCTAGACTTTTCACTGTTATTGTTCAATGCAAAAAACATATAGACTTTTCACCGATATGTTCTCATTTCTACAAATTTGTTGTTGAAACGTTACTCGAGATTTATACAACAATTATGTAAAAATTAAATTTAGCTAGGAAAACCAATATGATAAATAAAATATTCATAATAATATTCTTTCAGTTGTACTTATTAACAATTTTGTTTTCATTCTCTGCCAGGTTTTTGCAATAAGCAAAGTAAAATGTAACGTCTATAATGGTTGCAAACATTAAACACTCAACCCTCGTATCTAGCAAATATTTGTTATAAAGTGACCTTGCAACGTACTTGTATTCTTGATATTATGGGACCCCATTTACTAATCTCTATAACCTACAGCTTTTCAAAGTAAAATCCTGCAAGTCTATGAATGTATATATATATATATATATATATATATATATATATATATATATATATATATATATATATATATATATATATATATATATATACATACATACATACATACATACATACATACATACATACATACATACAACATAGTACTGGGCAATATACAAAGGAAACCAATTAACACAAATTGTACAGCTATTCTAACAGTAACCTTCATTTAATTACATAAAAACATCCTTCAAAATTGTTAGTGAGGCATCTAACTACCTTTTTGTGAATCACACTTTTGTTCAGGACTATTCTAATATGATACCATAACAATTTTGTGAATCACACTTTTGTTCAGGACTATTTTAATATGATACCATAACAATTTGGTGAATCACGCTTTTGTTCAGGACTATTTTAATATGATACCATAACAATTTGGTGAATCACGCTTTTATTCAGGACTATTTTAACATGATGCCATAACAATTTGGTGAATCACGCTTTTGTTCAGGACTAGCCTATTTTATTATGATACCATACCAATTTTGTCTAATTTTGGGTTTGTATCGTTTGCTTGTATTTAATGATTAAATAGATATTCTAATTTTTTTGAACTTAGTTTCCTGTGTGGTGAAAGTCAAGATTATACAAAAGTTAAGCATAACGTCTGTCCGTACTGGTGTCCTTTCGCAGCAAGTATTGAATTTCTCCAATGAAATCAAAGAGCTCAATTTAATAGTTGTTTGAAAATTGAGTTAGTTTCTTTAGTATAGGTAGGAAATAAAATCGAAAGAGCTAACCGAATTATGTATGCTGAATATTCAGGAACAGTGTATTTCATGTTATATTATTACAGATTTCAACCTCCCTTTTCCTCAGTCCCGTGGGGGTGGGTTAATAGGATGGCCGAGTTGGTTACTTTTTTTGAACATGGTGTTTAGTGTAATGTTGTATTCATCTTTACAGAATATTTTGTGCGTAGTGTATATATGTGCACAGTCAATACCTTCAATAAATACAACTATTATTTTATCGACATATTATTCCCTATTATAAATAGGGACCCAGGGTAAATCTTTGGTCTAAGTAGCTCGCCTTTACATATCACTGACGTCTCGTCTTAGTTCGCGAGGGTTCGGGTTTCGTCTTGTTCCAACGTAGGTCTGCAAGAAAGCTTGCCAGTAGCATCCCGTTAGCCGATTGTTCTTCCTAGGTTTTTTTCCCCGCCTTCTACCTCCACCAGATATTCTGGCCGCCACTGGTAGCCTATAATATGCTGGAAACTGGCGTTAACCCTACATAATAGAAATCAAACCATATTATTAGTATATTCCTTGGCATTGTATACACTTTCTTATACGTAGGGGCATACTAGTATATACCTTTACTGAACCAAAATATATGTTAAAACAGCTCCCTCTGTTCATGACAGACAGAAAGACAGCTGTTGGAAACTCTCTGATAGCATGTTTAGAACACGAGGAATTCTATCCCATCATAACCTTTATTAATATTGGCATTCTCTGAAATTTTGGTAAGATATTGTGTACATTTTTCAGGAAGTTATTGTATCATTGTATTCGTACTACATGTCGTGTTATGGTTTACTGTACATGTTGTGATGGGTAAAACGTCTTTTTCAAAGGATTATAGGCTATGCAATGCGGTCAGTATATATGTTATGTGTTTAACGTCCTGCCTTAGGGAATACTATACTATGCAAGGCGGTCAAGATATATGTTGTTATGGGTTTACAGATATACTGACTGCATTGTATATTATATTATTCCCTAAGACAGGACGTTAAACCCATAACAACAGATACAAGACAGCATTGCATAACATATTATTCCCTAAGACATTACGTTAAACCCATAACAACAGATACAATGACACCATTGCATAACATATTATTCCCTAAGACATTACGTTAAACCCATAACAACAGATACAATGCCAGCATTGCATAACATATTATTCCCTAAGACATGACGTTAAACCCATAACAACAGATAGAATGACACCATTGCATAACATATTATTCCCTAAGACATTACGTTAAACCCATAACAACAGATACAATGACACCATTGCATAACATATTATTCCCTAAGACATTACGTTAAACCCATAACAACAGATACAATGCCACCTTTGCATAACATATTATTCCCTAAGACATTACGTTAAACCCATAACAACAGATACAATGACACCATTGCATAACATATTATTCCCTAAGACATTACGTTAAATCCATAACAACAGATACAATGACAGCATTTCATAACATATTATTCCCTAAGACATGACGTTAAACCCATAACAACAGATACAATGACACCATTGCATAACATATTTTCCCCTAAGACATGACGTTAAACCCATAACAACAGATACAATGACACAATTGCATAACATATTATTCCCTAAGACATTACGTTAAACCCATAACAACAGATACAATGACACCATTGCATAACATATTATTCCCTAAGACATTACGTTAAACCCATAACAACAGATACAATGACACCATTTCATAACATATTATTCCCTAAGACATGACGTTAAACCCATAACAACAGATACAATGACATCATTGCATAACATATTATTCCCTAAGACAGGACGTCCAGTCTTAAGGAATAATATAATATGCAAAATGCGGTCAGTATATATTTTGTTATGGGTTTAACGTCATATCTTAGGGAATAATATGCTATACCATGAGCAGCAGAGGAGGTGAACAGACCAAGTTTTCAAGCAAAAATAAGGCTTCTACGGAAACCGAAAATATCTAACAAAATGCAGAGAGTGTGAATAGACCAACTCTTTTAGGTGTCAATTTAGTAAACTGAGGCTTCCCAAAATTGCTTATATAGGCCTCAATTTGGTAAACTAAAGGCTTCCTTGTAAGGTTCCATTTAGTAAAAAAAAAAGACGCCATTGTCATTAGCGTTCACATTCTCTGCTGCTATGCGCTAACTAAATATTTGATCAAGTCCGACACGATATCTTGTCCGAGGGTCTGATAAATTTATCGTCACAAATCCGTGTGGGATTGTCTGAGCGCGGCTAAAGAAATTTTTAAATTGATTATGATCCATATCGCCACCGCACCAAGTTTGCCAAATATTTCTAAGAGTATGAGTATCAACCCCGTTAAACACGCATAACAAATTGCAGTTATCTCTGATCACTTTTGGTATTTGAGTGTAACGTTGAGTTACATATATCACGTCGGTGTTTTTATGTCTGCCTCGGGAAAATATTCTAGCAGGATTTTTTTGATTATCTAACATGATATCATCATATACAACTAAATTGTTAATACTTCCGTCAATGGAGTCAATGCTAGGTGCCTCTTCGATATCGGTTATAAACTCAATAATATCATCGCCGTTAATTTCTTGCGCGGCATCATTAAAATCCTTTAGCACTTCATAACATCGTTGATCGTCTACACTCGGAGCAATCATGTACAACTTATCCCACTTCATCCATCTCGTTATTAAATTAAGTAGCAATTGTGTTTTACCACTTCCAGATGGTCCGATGATAATCGCGCGAATAGAATCTGGTAACATTGCATGATGTTTAATAGGTTTTCGTTGTCGAGTAGCTGAATAATCAATTACATTCATAACTGTTATATATAAATTATGGATCTATATTGTGTGAAGTGTAGGACACGTACTGGCACAAATGACTTGACGACGATTACAACGAAAAATAATCGATCAGCGCTTTCTGGTAAATGCGTACAATGTAGTACGAAAAAATTTAGATTTACTTCCCTTGGTGCAACCAAGGCTTTAAAAAAAAACGAGGAGGTGATATTGCAGCCAAATTGACAAAACTCCCAGGAACACCGTGGGCAAAGTATCCAGGAGAAAAGCACCTTCCAGGATATAGCTACTGTGGACCGGGAACACGATTAGATATCAGACTTGATGATCAAAATCAACCCCGACCCGGCGAGTATCCAATAAACGCTATTGATAAGGCGTGTCATGTTCATGATGTCGCTTATAAAAGCAGTAATCTTTAACATAGACATCTTGCAGATGTAAAATTAATTCATGCGTTAAATGCTATTCCTGATAAATCCTTCAAAGAAAAGTTGGCTTCTTGGTTGGTAAAATCTGCTATGAAGGGTAAATTGATGTTAGGTGCTGGTAATTGAAAATGCTAGCATTTTAATATGGAATCTATTTATTATTCTCCGAGAGGATACTGGAGAGGTTACGCAGCAATTAATAAACTCGCTAGCGCATCAAAGGTGAAAAAAACTACAGCGGCAAACTGGTTATCTAAACAAGCAATATGGCAAATTTATCTACCAGCGCCTAAACAAATTAACTACTCGCATTTTGATGTTACAACACCTAATGAAGTTCATCAAGCTGATATACTATTTCTGCCGCATGACAACGGTTACAAATACGCGTTAACGTTAGTTGATATTGCGAGTAGATACAAACAAGCAGAACCGTTAAGGACAAAATCATCTACTGAAGTAGCTTCTGCATTTGAGAGGATTTATCGACGAGGTCCTCTGCGCTGGCCAAATCTGTTACAAGTTGATCCTGGCAAGGAATTTCAAGGCGCTGTTTTAACAACGATGAAACATCATAATGTCGCCATCAGACGAGGACACACTGCGCTACATCGCGATCAGGCAATTGTTGAACGGTTTAATCGGACACTTGCTGAGCGGTTATTTGGATATCAATACGCGAAAGAATTCATTCAAGAAAAGCGATCCCGTGAATGGGTCAAGAGATTACCAGGTGTAGTTACCGCAATCAATAATGAGATTACTAGAACAATTAATATGAAACCTGTCAACGCTATTAAAAAGAAGTATATACCCGTACAACCACAAAAAGATTTCTCTAGAAACACAAGTGTTTCCAACGTTAGCGTTTCCCAACCAATTCTTGGTAGTAATGTCATTGTAAGGTACTTATACGAACCAGGAGAGCTTGATGGTGGTAAAAAAAGAGCTACTGATCCTATTTGGAGTGTCACTACGCATAATATATCCGGCATAACACGATCTACGGGTAGACCTCCAATCTATAGACTGGATTCAACTGCTCCTCAGCGGGGTTTTACACGCGAACAATTACAAGTGATTCCCGAGGATACTCAATTACCACCGCGTGGTCTTAATTAGCACCCAGGGTGCTGTCACCCCGGCGTCTATTACACTCAAGACAGGTCAACATCACATTGTTTCTGACATGACCGAGATTGTTATTTTTTCTGTCTACGGTGAATTGGCGAGGATCTTTATCCGAATACTGCCAACGCATTATACAATTGCAACTCGCGCAGTAATTATTTTGTTGTTGCTTCAAAGTGATTATTAATTCAGCATCAATGTCAAATTCTCGTTTATTTTTTTTATCCTGTTGTTTATAGCCAGAGAGTTTTTTTCTGATTATATCACCAGTGATAAAATCACCAGTGATAATATCGTTACCAATGATTTCATCGTCAACAACAATTCTTCGAAGTTGGTTTATTCGCCGTACTCTCGATACTGCTAGATAAACTAAATTTGACCACTCAATGCGATTATCTACTATCCAAAGAGTTGTATCGGATATAGTCAATCCCTGTGAAGAGTGTATTGTTGCTGCATAACCTAGCGTCCACGGGGATTTATCAGAGTTCCCTAATGCATCTTCGACGACGCTGATATCAACCAACACAATATCATTTAATACTAAATTCTGCTTTTGTTGTTGTCCAGGAATGTCAACGTCGATATTCTGCTTTCGTGTATCCTTAGGTCTATAACAGAGTGGTACTGGAAGCGTTGCAAATTTTTCTTTATGTAGCGCAAACAACTTCATCTGAAGTGCGTCTCTGACTATTTTTCTACTCGCGATTATTAAATCATTTGGCTTCCACATTTCCCAAAAATCATTCATGGGAGTTTCAGAGATTATTTCACGCGCTATTTCACATTGGATTTTATCCGGTTGTAATCTAATTAGCGCTTTGAACTTGCGTAATTGTTCATCAAGTGATCTATGGTCGGTATTAATCTCTTCATAATAATCTACAAATCCTTTTAACCATTCATGTGGAGATCCACCAACAAATGGCTGCGGTTGGCCGTGATCCCCGCACATGACGACTTTTGTGTTTTTTGTCAACAACCATGATAGAAATGTCTGTAATACTGTCAACGATACCGTGCATATTTCATCCCAGATTATTATTTCAGGAATAAATTTATCGCCCATTCGATCAGGAGTCCATGTATCGCCTTTCCATCGAAAGAAGCTGTGATAGGTACAAGCTTTTACTCCACGCGCTATCATCTCTCTGGCGAGTCTGTGAGTTGGTGTTAGCACAATCATGTTAGAAACGCTAGCATGAAAATCCGTAGGATTTTTACTACGAAATAATTCAATTACCCGAGTTGTCTTTCCTGATCCACCACAGCCGTTTAAATAAACTGTCTTGTATCTACAAATCGGATCTGATACGGGCGGTGCAGTAGAAAATTCTGATTGAATCTCTGAGATATTATGGTTACTTTTCAAGTATTTATCATCCATAGTAACGTCTGCGGATTTACAATACTCATGTAGTGTTTCTTTTTTAAACCTCCAATTTCCCCACGCTTCCTTAGGATCTGTGAATTTAGCTACATCTGATTTGTATTTCTCATGGATATACATCGAATCAGTAGCTACTCTAACCGCGGTATCTGGAAATCTATTTATCATCGAAAATAGATTAATAATAGAATAACCGAGCATAGAACTTCTCATATGTGTATACTGACAACTATATCCATCACAGTAGGTAACAACCGTACCTAATTTCTCACCATTGGATAGAAAAGCATCCCTACGGGTTACAAGTTTTCCCTGTTTCGTTAAATCCGCTACAATAAAATCGTATTCTGCGTTGTCTATGATCAACCTCGAAGAGTATTTTGCATTGTCAAATCTTCCACCTTGAGTGAATTTACCAATTATTTTTCGTCCGAAATCTTTGGCTTCTTTGTTTTTAATTTCAAATAACTCCTTAGACCAATTCATGATTTGTTCTTCATTGAAATTAGGAAACTGTTTTCGCTGTTCGCTAATTATACGATCTAGATCAGGTTTTGGTAACCAAACATCTTTCTGAGCGTTATAACAAATAATAGCTTCACTGACAATTAACGTTGTAACATCTTACTATCGATCATATATCTCAATAGCACTATTGGCATCCAGTGTTTTTCAGACATATGTCTACCAAGCCAAACATAACTACACGGATGTAACCCATCAGCGAGTTCAAATGATATCACACGAGCGAACCCGGTTAAATCAAAATCAGGCAAACGACCATTAATCGCAACACGAGTCATTTCATGTATGGGATGTCCAAATCGTTTAAAATACTCAGAGCATTCTCCATACCCGAGAAAACTTCCAGGATAACACGCGGATATATCAATTGAAATCATACCATCACGTGAGTATTTCGTATTCCATAATCCTCCATGACCAAATTCGACGCAACTCAACTTCACGTCCTCCAGAAAATTATTTCGTGTTGGACGCCATGAGTTCTTTTCTCTTGCAAAATGAGCTACCACTGATGGAATTGTAAAACTATCCGTAAGTAGTTTTTCATTAGAATTTTCAGGTGAAAATTCATTAGCGATTTTTCTCATCCTGTTATCTAATTCTTCAATGCGATATAATTCTCCATTTGGTCTTACAAACTGATCAAATCCTATTTCTGGATCTTCATCACTTCTAAGTAACCACACTGACACGGGATCATCTTTACACAACGTAACAATAGCATCAAATAATTTCTCTTCATAGAACACATCCTTGTAAAACTCCTTAGGGATATATCTCACGATTCGTTCTCGTGGAAATATATTTACCGCAGGTGTCCACGCGTGTTTGTTATGATCAATAATTTCAATTGGAGCTCCTCGCGATTGATATTTCGGTTCGTATAATACTTCTCCGGTTATCGTTGCTACCGATATTGGAAATTTTAATAATGCTTCTAATTTGGTTATATCGGAAATCGTTGCCCCGCGTTGTTTCACTGTCAATTCCCATTCGGTTATTTTTTTTCGTCTTTGTTCAGTTAGTTTATTCCCCCGGGATGCATTTGTGAAGTGTTCCATTAACCGTGTTGCTACACAATTTAACGTTGACGATAGTTTCATAGGTGCTAGTTTTGCAATACTTGGCTTATCATTTAGCTGATATATTCCGTAAACAACTGCTGTTACAGGGTAAGATCTCTCATAGTATGGTTTGTCAATTCCAGTTAGAATTCCTGGTTTGGAATCTCTACTCACAATAACAAATTTTTTATCCTTGAGGATTGGTTCAAATTTATCTCTGATAATCCATTCGCCGCCGACTTCGATAATGAATTTTATTCTAAAAAAATACCTCCGCTGGGATTTCCCGCCAAGGTGTGAAAGTATCTCAGCTGCTCTTGTATCGTTCATAGTAGCATCAATTACGGGTACATTGATAATTCGAAATGTCGACCACGCATGAGATGCTCCATCGCGCTTAAACTCATTAAAACAGTCACTGATTTTACTCAACAGGGTTTTGTCATCTACTAGACTTTTGGGTATATCAGAGATTCTATCGAGATTAAATCTAGCATTTTTCCAAGGCGTAATTTTCGATAATCTCTTGAACTCCTTCATATTATAATTAAAACAAGTATTTAAATAAAAAGTTTTTTATATAATGAATCATTGCAAATGGCTCATGATTGGATCAAAGACTCCGTGTAACAAATCATGCAGAAATGAATTCTGTGGGTATCATATGCAAAGTGTGAGAAACGGTTCAAAAGGTCCTCTTGCTTGCCTGTATTGTGGGGTAGGTGTAAGAGGCAAGTCGCAGTTATGCGTTAATTGCGGGGGTAGGCGTTATAGAGAGTTGAAGCGTTATTATGACAAACGAAGAATCAAAAATCCTGACGACGTCAGCGACGTTGCCAATGGTAAAATCATAAAAACTGCTCAAGACTACATAGGCAGATTTGCCAATGTTATAATTCAGCCAATTAACGAATTAGACAAATAGAAGTATTAGTATATAAATGAACCAAGAATTTCAAAGACATCCTGTTATTGAAAATTATGAAGCTTCTCGTGATGGTATTGTTAGACACTATAGACTCAAGAAGTCAATTGGTGTTGTGAATAATCATGGATATTTGATATTTGGCGCTGGAGGGAAGAAGTATCTCAATCATCGTTTCGTTTATGAAGTGTATAATGGATCAATCAAGGATGGTTTTGTGATTGATCACATAAATAGCATTAAGACTGATAATTCTTTATCGAATCTACAAGCTATTACACAACGTGAAAACACCAAACGAGGTGGGACTGGGAAATACTCGAAAAATGCTAGACCCGTAAGATCGTTTAATACTGACAACACGGAGATAGTATTTCAATCAATGTCAGAAGCTGGTAGGCATTTCGATATTTGCCCTCCCTCGGTACAAAAAGTAGCAGAAGGGATTTATAAGACGGCTTTTTCAAAACGTTTTGAAAATAATATTCAGTTTGTTTATGAATAAGTCGTAATTACGCATTGGAAATTCAGGGGAGATAACTCCGTTAGGTATAACGCGTGTGAAATCTGTAGGATTTCCACCAATGACAGAGTTACGGATCTTAAACATGGAAACGCTAGCGTTTCTAACATTGATTTTGATTGGTTAGTTTCGCTATTATGAATCTGAACAAAACACAATCAATTTTGTCTTTTTTCAAGTATTAACAGAACTGTTTCATATACACGTCGTATTTAAACATTTTTTTTAATGTCTGTTTCAAGTATTATATGTGTTTTCAACGTTGTCAGTGATCGCTAATAAACAAACAAATAATTACAATCACTACACCTCTTTTATATCACCTCGTCGTAATGAGTGTATATATATACAAATTCGTCTTTATTATAATTGGGCATTTAGCCGAAATTCAAGTGTAAACAAAACCACACCGTCACACGTGGTATGAACGTTATTATTGACATTCAAAACCAAAGTTTTGATTTTGCGGTTTTGGTTTACACTTGAATGTAGAATAGCCCGCGTCATCCATTGTCATTGAAAATCAATTCATTCACCTATAATCTATTGTTGTACCGTCCTATGTGTATATAACCGCCTACTACACTAGATCAGGGGTTATTGTGCCGTCGTCATCCATTGTCATTGAAAATCAATTCATTCACCTATAATCTATTGTTGTACCGTCCTATATGTCTAACTGGTACATACTATTAATAGTAAAACCAAACCGTATATAACCGCCTACTACACTAGATCAGGGGTTATTGTGCCGTCGTCATCCATTATATTGTATATAATCATAATCACCTATAATCGCATTAAGCTTCTGGGTATACTAAGATGCTCAACACCTTAGTGTATCCAGAATTCATTTTGAACAAATATATTTTTATATATATATGAATCTTGAAAATCTCAAATTGATTATTATTGAAATCAACAAACTTAAGGATCAAAATATAAAATTATGTTCAGGTTTGGATTGTGATCAAATTATGACCGATTTCGAGGATATACAATTTGCAGAACAGACTGGAAAATATGTCCTATCTAAAAAATATTTTTTAATTAAGAATATCCAAAAGCTTATACGTGAGAGCTTAGTCAATACGGAAGATGTTAATGTCTTCGTACCATTATGTAGCATCGTTGAACGTGTACGAAAGCAATTAGGCTTAGAATATGAACAAAAGAGACTTATTAATTGTAAAGTGAGACAATTAAAAATATTGATGGAAAACTCTCAATAAAAATTCGTTAAAAATTCGTTAAAAATTCGTTAAAAATTCGTTAAAAATTCGTAGAATTTTGGATTTTGGATTTTGGATTTTGAGGGTGATGAGCCCCACGCGTAGAGAGCCTCCTTTGTTTGTATATAACCAGTACGGTATATGACATGTATAATCACTACCTATGAGGAAGTAAAATTATGTGTGTGAGTACAACAACAGGGAAGTATAACAGGTTGGTGTATTCTTTTTTTTTTACTTGATGAAATACTTGCAATTCCACTCAACGAGTTTCAAATGCAAAGTATTTCCAATTGAAATTGCAATGAAAATCTTTGAGTGGAAATGCTTGCAATTTAACAATAGTGATACTCTTTTAATAATGATAGGACAATCATTGACCACACGTAACACTAAAGAACGACTTGAAGCTATCCAGAAAATATTACCCCTTCGTGATAGAATCCGTGAAAAACTTCAACAGCGGCAATCACTTCAGACTGACTTTACAGAGGATACAGAGCAACTCTTCAAACCTATTGTTAGTGCAACTGAGGGTGTGAAAACAGCTACTGAACGGGCGATATATGGAGATGTCCCTGAAGAAGGAAAACGAATAGAGAGGCCTCTTCTTGGTGAACTTGAAAAAATAGCAATCGAAACTGGACAAACAAAACAGGCTGTACAAAAACTTTCAGGTGATATGGCAACTCAGATGGAAATACAACGACAAAGTGGTATTGATGTCGGTGATGAATCCGCCGAGGACGAGGGCGCAGTTTCCACTACTCGTGGTGTTCCCTTTATAGACAAATTCACTCCGACGGGTATAATAGAAATAAAAAAATTTCAATTAATAAAACCCAACGATTATATCGCCTTTGGTAATTTTGCTGTCCAAAGCTATTATTCAAGAGAACGTTTTTTGAAGGACGAGTATAAAGAGAGTAAAATATCACGACCTGACTGGGTTGATTGGTTGTTTAAAACGAATCAAAATATTAGTCGTTTAAAAAAAGAAAAAATGGAGTATAAAATGTTTATGAGAGGAATTGAAGATTATGATTTACAACAACAAGAAGAAAAACAACAACAAGAAGAAGAAAAGCAACAAGAACAACAAAGAAAAAGAGAAGCAAAAACTAAGAAAAAAACCGGAAAGGGATATTCACCTATGGATTTTCACTCTAGTGTTGGAAATTCTAGTGTAACATGTCCCGGCAATATTCTTGGTGATATAGCACGATTAGAAGTACTCGTAGGAGGAAAACGAGCCGGGAATAATTCACCAGAAATAATTAATGAAGCCGCTGATATCTGTAGGAGGTTATTTCAAGGTGGTATCATGGATATCAGCACATATCGAGATTTTATTGAAGAGCTAGTAGAAAATTCTTTGGATGGAAATTCTTCGAATTTCTACGGTTATCATAGCGATTAGATAAATATCAATTTGGAAATGCTTTAGCATTTCTATATAGAGAATGATCATACACTACAACCATGATAAACCAACTAACGTCTACGTGGTAAACTCACGATTACCAAAATACCGAGCATACTATGGAGATGGTCTCGGTAATACTATAATGGGATTATTTTCAAGAATGGCTCCAAAAGTGGCTCCGCTAGTAAAACAATTATCAATGAAAGCAATTGATGTTATCCGAGATAAGGGTATTAACGCTGTTGGTGATCTTGCTGGGAAGGCATTTTCAGCCGCTAAGGATAAACTAACAGCGCTAGTTCGACGTGGAAAATCTTCTAGATTTTCAACGAAACCAGCGGTGATTTCATCACTGCCATCTACTGAGGTTATGCCTGCGCGAGTTAGTAAAATAATAAATAACGCAGTAGATGAAAAACTACAGTCGTTGATTTCATCATCGTTGACTAACGCCCAGGATAACATAACAGCAAATATGATAGCGGGAAGTGGCTTAAACAAACGACAAAGTCGTCGTCGGTGAAATTGCTTTGCAAATTATTATAAAAAAATAATTATTATAATAAATGAAAAATCTTTAGATTTCGCCTCCAATTTAGACCAACGGGTATATAATAAAAAATGTTCAAACAGAACCCTGATGTTGCATTTGACATGGAAGCCCCAGTGCTCAAAGATACCTCTGTACGTGATTATCAATTTTTTGCTTATCATGCAGTACAACCTGATCTTCGTGGAAGAATTGAACTTCAAGTTCATGATACCAGTAAATACTTTTTACCCGCTGAAGCCTTTATTGAAGTCGAAGGTGAACTCGTAACAAATGTTGCAGCTAATACACCATATGCAAATGACCCAACTATCCGAGTTGGTTTTGTTAACAATGGCATCATGGCGTTATTTGAAAGTGCTAGATATCTCATTGATGGAAGAGAAATAGAATCTATTGAACGCGAGGTTGATGTTGCTACGGGAATAATTGGACTAGCGAGATATTCAGATGACTATACTAGATCAGCTGGTCCATCTATGATGTTTTCTAAGGATATTACTGATAACGCTGAGCACGTCCAGTATTCTAGAGTAAAAGCAACACTAGATACTGCAGTTGATCCAGCACCAGCCGGATATACAAGACCAGTTGGTACATTTGATGTCATAAATAATATTACTAATTATAACCTAGGATTTGCAACACGAGTAGCAACGTTGCAGGGAGAGCGTCGACGGTTTTCATGTGCTATTCCGCTCCATCACATATTTGGATTTTGCAGAAACGTCAGAAAAGTTATCTATGGAGTAAAGCATACTGTAGCTCTAATGAGAAGGGGTACTGATGATGCTGCAATCTGGCGCGCTGCTGTCACTCCCGCTGGCGTTGCCATTCCCGATGGTAAAGTCATTTTATCAAAACTAACACTGTGGATGCCGGTGTTGACTCCGTCGTTGTCAACAGAACCGCGGTTACTGTCATTTATGGATCAAGGGGGGAAGAGATTATTAAGTTGGTTGTCAACGTCTACAGATACCATGGATTCTAATATTGATGGTACACTTACATGGCACATGGCATCAAAACAGGGTATTTCAGCTCCACGTCACATATTTGTTGCGCTACAGAATACTGCGCGGTTAAATAATCAAGAACGTTCCCACATGATATTTGATCAAATAGGTGTTAATGAAGTCTCGTTGAAAATAAACGGACAGCAAGAACCATCCGAGGATATACAACTTAACTATGAAAACAACCACATTGCACGAGTTTATCATCGGTTGCTGTCGTATATGGGACGCGATCAAAATGTCGATACTGGTCTACAAATATCACAGTTGGATTTTAGAACTCTGTACCCGATTTATTACTTTTCACTAGAACATCTTGACTTGATGAAACAGTCCGTCGTTGATATACACTTCCGAGCTCGTGTAACCCGTCCTGGTGGTATTATTAATTATAGAGCAGTTGCTGTCATTCTCAGTGATAAATCAATGATACTCGAGGGTGTTGGTGGACGAATGAGACTGGTAGATGCACCAGTAGAAAATCTGTAATTGAATCACTTGCAATTTAGAATCAATCTATTTTATATAATGTCGTATAGTAATATCAATGTTACGTTGACACCTGGTCAAATAAAAAAATTACAATCTAAATCAGCTAAGCAATGTGGAACCACAATAACGCTGAAATTTAATCAGATGAATGGCGGAGGGAATAAACTATCGCTAACAAAAACTCAGGTTAATCATTTTAATAAAGCGTTGGAAGAAAAAAAGGGAGTTCAGGTTACTCTTTCTACGAGCGCGATCCGTAACATGGAAAAGACTGGTGGTATATTCCCGTTGTTAGGGTTGATTCCAGGATTGATTGCCGCAGCGGCCCCAGCGGTGGCGAAGGCGGCAGCGTTAGGAGCCATTGGTACCGCGGCAGGAATGGCACTAAAGAAAGCAACTGGGAAGGGTTATAAAAAAAAAGGAAAGGGTCTAAGACTACCAGGAACCCCGTATTCATGGTACAGCGGAAAGGGTCTTCGAATTCCAGGAACGATATAGTTCCGAAATCTTCGATTTCCAAACCGATAGTTCCAATGTCTAATTTTGATTTAATTGATGCTGCTAAAAAACTCAGGATAAAAAACTTCAGAGGTGTTTTTATGAAAGATCAGTTACCAGCACAACCAAATCACGTTGAAACTGGTATTATTAATTTAGATAACAGCTCTGGACCTGGAACTCACTGGGTTGCATATGCGATTGATCCACGCGGTATTGTTTATTTTGATTCATATGGATTAGCGCCGCCGAAAGAATTTATCAATTATATTAAGAAATTTAAAAACCCTCACAAAGTGAGATGTTGGTATTCCACGTTACCAACACAAACAATGCTTGACCCACCCATATGTGGCAATGAAGTATTAAATGTACTTGATGCTATTTCACGGAAATCTTTGATTCCTAAATCTTTAAAACCACCTCATGTAGTAGTGAATGAGTATACTAGCGGTCAATGGATTAAAAATCCATAGGATTAGAAATCTTTTTTGATTTTAGATGATAAAAATATTTCTATAATAATGATTGATATTTGGGGACGATCTTTATCATCGCTGAAGAAACCTGATGGTGAAGTTGAAACTTTTGATAATAAAGATATTAAAAAAATAATCGAAGATGAAATATCTGAAATATTAAACCTAGCAAATGTTGATCCTGGTGAAATAGTTGTATTTCAAGATCGTCAGGGTAAGTTGAAAAGTAGTAATATCTCTCTTAATGATATTTTGGTTAAACAACGAGACGCAGCAGAGGATACTATCGCGTTATTTTCTGATGGGGGTAAACTCAAACCAGGTGCACTTGTTTCAACGATTACGGATAAATTAGCAACATATGATAACACGGCGAATTCATTGAAATCACTCAATGATAAGTATGACGATCATATAGTTGTATTTAACCAGTTTAGTGAAACACAAAGAAATACAATTGACCAGATTGATAAACCCATACTAGAATTTTTTGGAAATCCACCAGTAACGGCACCAAAACTCACCACAATAAAAGATTCTTTGTTGGAACTAACAACTCTTCAATCCGAATATGATAAACACGTGAGACAGTTTTCAATGTTTCGTAAAAACATCGTTGATAAATTTATTGTAACCCCGTTTGATAAAGTTGAAATAACTCTTCCTAATATTAAAAAATCCCTTGATGAGCTTAAAACATTCAATAATGCAATAAGGGATGATGCAACGAGGATGATAAGCGTCATTGAAAAAACAAAAATTCCTCATGATAAATCTATCGTCAACAACGTAGTATACACGATTCAACACGGTTCATTTATGTGGACTCCCACAAATAACATTTTAAACATAACCGCAGCAGTCAAGGGTATTTATCGATTAACAATAGTATCACCGACTCAATTCAATATATCATCAAGTAGTTCATCTGGAGTCAATAATACGGTATCAACGATCATCGACAAGGATACAACTGAACAATTCACGATAACGACTACAGATAGAAATCTAGCCAGGGTTTCAGTAACGTGGTACGTAGAATTCGTAGTGGATTTAAGTAAACAATTAAACTGAAAGGAAAATCCTTCGGATTTCGCAATTGAAAATGCTAGCGCTTTTAAAATAAAATGACTCCATCATCGAATCAGTATCGCTATGATCAAGTCAGAGAATTTCAAACTAAACTCAATTCTCTCTGTGAGGAGTATCAAATAAAAATAAAAAAATACCAACGAAGAATAACCGCAGTTGATGTTACCATATATTCAATATCAGGAATAATCACTGCTGCTGGAATAATACTGTCTTCGGTTACAATGATTGCTCCGGTTGTAGTACCAATAGTTATTTCTTCGATAGCTACAATCGCCGGGATATTAACCGGGATCACAAAAAAACTATCATCGTGTAGCCAGAGTAAACTACATAATTATATAATAAAATTTCATATTGCATCTGCCGGTTACTCGCAATTATCCTCGTTAATATCATCATCACTCGACGACACAACAATATCAGATAGCGAATTCTCAACGATGGCGGAATTGTATAAAACAACAATGCTAAAATTAGAGAGAGATGATAATAATAATGACATCACCGCAAGAACTACTTCAACAAATAGTAGAGAATACAACACCGGTGAAAACAAGCACGATATCAGTAACCTCAACACATCCTAAATTTAGTGTGAATTTCCCGATTCCCGTTCCCGTGAGCGAGATCGCACTAGCAAAACTACGAGTGTATCATAGCTGGCCTAATATTAGATCGGTAGCATTTGGTGGTCAACAACCAAATAATTCCTTAGTGTTCGCGTGGAAAAATCGTGAAGACGGAACCCCAGACTGGAACGTTGTCTCGTTACCAACTGGGTCATACCAAATCGAACAGATCAACGCTGAATTTCAACGTAGAATAAAATCTCTCACTGGAAAAGAATCAAAAATCGCTATAACAGTTCACGAGCCGACGTTATCATCTGCTATCGAGATTTATTCCCCTGGATATGTTGTAGATATTTATCAGAGTTCTATAAGATCAGTGTTAGGATGGCCTGAATTACCACCGGATAACTCGCGAGAAAATTCGAAGGATTTTCCACCCGAACCTAAAAAATCCGATTATATCACCAACAAAATAAAACCCGTCAATGAAGTCAAGAGTTATCAAGATTATGCTCCCGATAAGTTCTTAAATAAAAAAATTTTTGAATCAATTTATGTTCCTCTCATCAACGGAAATTTCACAGCAATGAATAATGATTTTTCACTACTGCTAATATCTCTTAAATCCGGCTCTCTCACTAAAGACGAGTTTATCAGCATCGTAGAAACGGGTAATAAAATCATCTATGATATGAAAATATTTCACTCGATAATTATTCAAGAAGTATTAAATGAAGAGATATTACATGATAAGTTTGCGGATCTATACAATATTAATAAAACGGAGATTAAAGATTTTAAAATCCCTGGATATAACCCGGATAAACTAAAGAAACAACTTGACGATGCTATTGATATTGGGTTCAAAAGAATCCACGATAATTGGAAAAAATCGAAGAATCCTACAGGAAATATTCTGAAATTTAATAATGATCCAGAAGGCGGCGGTAGACATATTGCTCCGAACAATGTGAATATTTCAACGGTGATTGCGCTCAATTTAGTATGTGACGTTATCGAAGGAAATTATCAAATAAATCTCGAACAATCAAATCAAGCTCAGCAAGGATATATTTTATACTCATTTGCACCAACGGCTCCTCCAGGATTTCTAATTATTGAAGACCCAACTAATCTAGTCTATATGCGATGTCATAATAATTTGTTAACGAGAATTAATTTCAAACTCACTGACCAATCTAATAATCTGATTGATTTACGAGGTGAGGTTTTACAAATTAGTTTGTTTGTGAAATCTTAAGGATTTTGAAGTAAAAAAATTGTTAGTAAAAATCGAAGATTTTCATAGCAGCAGAGAATGTGAACGCTAATGACAATGGCGTCTTTTTTTTTTACTAAATGGAACCTTACAAGGAAGCCTTTAGTTTACCAAATTGAGGCCTATATAAGCAATTTTGGGAAGCCTCAGTTTACTAAATTGACACCTAAAAGAGTTGGTCTATTCACACTCTCTGCATTTTGTTAGATATTTTCGGTTTCCGTAGAAGCCTTATTTTTGCTTGAAAACTTGGTCTGTTCACCTCCTCTGCTGCTCCATGTGGTCAGTATATCTGATGTAGGAAAATTCGGAAAATACTCCAACTATTCACTGAGTTGTGAGATTGATTATCTGTGTATGCAGATAGAGAGATAGACAGAGACACGAGCAGACAGACAGGCACACCCACAGTGAATTTAAAAATAAATATGTTACTTTTTGCTTCTTGCAACTGTTACGCTCTTATACTTCATTCGTGTTGTTTCCAAGATTTCAAATTCTTAATTCTATATTATAATAAAAGACAAATTAATTTCATTAGTCTACATTCAGCCCACGTAGAACTAGTACGTCTGCCAATAAAGTGGCATATTTGGTAACTTGATCACTGTATTTCTTGCACGGAGTTTAATGTCCATCGATCATCGGGTGCAGATGCTAAAAGGGAGTGTTGTGAGCGGCAGATATATACCAGAGTAAAGAAAAGTGTTCAGCAGCTAATGTCTGCTTGCACGGGATGCACGACTCATTAATTGTTCGATTCAATCAACCACAACATCTGACATTAACAGACTCCAAGTCATCCAGATATCGAGGAAAATTTATAAAATGCTTGTTCAGACAAGGTGGTACCGAACCTTCTTTGCATCATGCAAACCTAGATGAATAAGCACAGGTGGGTTCAGGAATATCGTTATGGTGGGCAGGGGCGATAACAAGCATGAGAAGAATCTTTTGAATAGAATCACCCATGGGAGGCCCACTGGCGAAGCTAGTTGAAGCTCCTGTATGTTAAACTTTCTCAGTGCTTAGGATAACCATATAACTGCAGAAACGAAAACATTATTTAGGAAAGGTTCTATAAAGTTCGCACTCATTTTTAGGGGTATGTTGGCACGGTTGTGGATGCCGGTTCCTTTTCCCATTGATGCACCCCTGTATACTTGCACATACTTGCCTTGAATGTCCTGTATTGGCTTTTGGTGATGTATGCTGAGTAACAACAATGCATTAATGATGTTCGATTGATTCACTGATGTAAAATAAGTGACATCAATTTATATGTGACAGCAAATCGCTGGTAAAGACTAGGAAGATGTAGTTCGACAATTGTAAAAACAAGTGTTAAAAACTATAGCTATATATAGGTAGACTAGGATACAACGATGTCCACAAAACGGTAGACGCTAGCCAAATGGTGATGAATGAAATGATTAAAAGATGGTATCAATACAATGCATTCTGGACAATGAGTAGTATTACAACTGTTTTAAACATAGTAGCAGATTAAATAGTGAAAACCATCAAACCTATACAATTCAACAGATATTTTATGTCTCTAGAATTTATTGTGAAACATTAAACGTAACATACAGTATGGTTCTTGAAATCCTATAATAATTGATATAATAATAGGTGAGTTTTAAGAGCACTCTTAAAAGAGACCACTGTGTCTTTGTGTCTAATTTCAATGGGCAATTGGTTCCACGTCGCCGAGCCTTGGTATGCAAACCAACGTTGTCCAACATTGTCCATATGACTTTTGTTTACACCCTGGGAACAATGAGTATACGATTATCAGAAGAAGAGCGTAAGTATCTAGCTGGTGTCTACACATGGGTGAGGCTGGATAGGTATGTTGGACTGGAGTCTGTCATTGAAACATAGCACAGAGAACAAATTTTCTGTTTGATTCTGTATCGAATCGATAGCCCGTGTAGGGTACAGAGCAGTGGTGAGGTGTGCTCTGATCGTGGTACTCTAAAGATGATCCGTGCAGCTGTGTTTTGAACTTTTTGAAGTTTCTGGAGTAAATATTGTGACGAACCAGACAGAGTTACAATAGTCCAAGAGTTACAATAGTCCAGTCTTGAAAGTACTAATGAACACACAAGTGTTTTTGTGGCATCAACTGAAAAATATTTACGAATGAAACTGATGCGTCTCAATTCAAGATATACAGCCTTGCATATGTTCATGACATGTTATTGCAATGTGAGAGTATTGTCTAGAGTAACGCCTAGATTTCGTACTGACTGTGAGAATTTAATGTTGGTGTTGCTGATATTTATTGTCTGAGGTAAAGGATGTGAATGAGAGTCTTTGTGTTGTGAACAGAATAGCCTCAGTTTTATTATCATTCATCTGCAGCTTGTTACATATCATCCATGATTTCACATCAGAAATGCACTTCTCTACTCCATGGATGGTAGCATCAACTTCAGTTCGGTGACTAGACTTGTATATTTGGGTGTCGTCATCATACAATTGATGCGACACTGGGTGATGAGTAATATATCATGGTCTAGTGTATCAAATGCTGCAGATAAATCCAGGAGAGTGAGGACTGTAATCTTTCCACTATCCAAAGCAGAGAGAATGTCATTAAATACTTTCAGAAGAGTAGTTTCCGTACTGTGGCAAGGGCGATATGCAGCCTGTACATTACTAAAAAGTTGGATTAGAACAACCTTTTCTAAGATTTTTTATATGAATGGGAGATTAGAAACTGTACGGTAGTTCTTTAAATCGTTATGGTCAAGTATTGGTTTCTTCAGCAGAGACTTTACGATCGCAGTTTTGAAAAATGATGGGAATTCCCCCGATGAGAGAGAGATATTAATAACATCAGTTAGTGAAGGAAATATTGAGTCTAAGCACTCAAGCAGCAGTGATGTCGGAATTGGATCAAGTTCACAAGACTTTGGTGCACTTTTCATCACGACTGTCCGTACTAAATCAATAAAAACAGGTTCAAATGCTTCTAATGGTTGTCGCTGAAATTCTGCATCATAACTGTATGGTGACGAGCCAGTTGAAATTGTGCTGTCAAGCGAATTTCTTATCGTTTGTACTTTGTCACGGAAGAAATTTGAAAATTGGTCTGGTAGGTCTAGTGGAGAGAAGGTTGTTGGAAGTGGTGTACATTTGTTCCTTGACATTAGTTTGTTAGTTATCTCGAAGAGCTCTTTGCAGCTGAAACTCTCCGTGATCTTAGTACTGTAGTGGGATAATTTAACTGAATGGACTATGTTTGTGACGTTCTTCTTAGCGGCTTCATAGATATTTTTTATGAATAGTGAGTCTGGTGGAAAGCCAAAGCCTCTCTGCTTTTCAGCGATGTGTTTTAGCAGTGCGAAACTGGTCCCTAACACTGCTATCCCATGGAGAACACTTTTTTATTGTCTGCATTTTTTGGCTGGGGCATGCTTTTCAAGCAATTAACTCAGGCAGTTATCAAGTTGTTCCGCTGTTGGATGTAGGAACGTTGTTAAGCTTTCTTGGATGTCATGCACGAATTTAGTTCTATTTATCATACGGAGGTTTCTCTTAGTAGGAAAGAGAGGTGGATGGTTAGGGACTGATACGTCGAGACTGATCCGGTGCCAGTTCGTGGGAAACAATGGTGGATTGCAGAGTATTATCATCAGGTATATAAAGAAACCAGTCTAAAATGTGACCAAGTTTATGGGTGGGTTGGTTAACTGACTGTTTAAGATTGAAAACATGAATGGAATCTAGGAGTTTTGATATGTATGGTTTTCCAGGACAGTCAAAATGAAAGTTGAAATCTCCAAGAATAATTAGGTTACCACCTATCGAATCTCCATACTCCAGAAGATTTGAAAACGGCTCCAAAAAGAGAGATTCAGTCAGCTTGTTTTTCCTACTAGGAGGAGGGCGGTAGAGACAGAAAAAATAAACTGACCTTTGTTCCAGTGTGAGCGTTGTTTGGACTAGTTCAAACGATGTGTGGCAGAAATTAAAGGTTGTATTGTACGTAAGGCATTTGATCATAGAATTCTTTGTAATTACAGAAATTCCACCTCCGTGAGAGTTGCGAGGGAACGACTTGATGGAGTGATCGCTGGGTGTTAAATCCGCACACTTATGTTCATCACCTGACGATTGTAACCATGTTTCTGTCAGGAAGAAGACGTTGATATTCTGGTCGTTGATAAAATTAACAATTTATGTGCGCTTTTCCGGTGATCCTACTGATTTAGCGTTGAATAATGCAATACCTAGTGGTATCCCTGGGACAGTTGACACAACGGTTGAAGATTTAAGAGGAATTTGAACCAGATTATTAAAATTAACGACCGAATTTTTAAATTGTTTATCTGTTACGGGCGAAAGGGAAATAACTGGAATTCTTCTTCCTGTTCTAAGCCGGCTAGCTTTGAAAGAACGTTTCTTTTTTCGCTTCCGTTTACATTTAAGTAATGATGAATGTATTCCCAGTTCGTTCAGTCTTGAGCACAATGTAGTATCTAGAACCAAGGTGTGGTCATTTAATCCAATTAATGAGGGTCGCTCATATTGTAAGCGGTCACGTGACGGCGGTTTATTAAAAAACAAATTTTTTCTTAACAGTGGAACAAAACAGCTGAGAAAATTTCTAATTGTTCTCGTTTCCAAAACAAGGAGATGAATTAACACATACGAACGGAACAGCCAGTGCATGATGAAACACAATAATGTAGACAAAGATAGACAACAAGCACAAATATCATAAAAATAGCACAAAATCGGAAGAGCCTTTCTCGAGCAGTTAAGCGATGGCGGCCATCTTTTCGGAATAAGTATATATCGGTATCAATAACAGTAGTTAGTGAAATGGAAATGTCGTTTCAGAGGTTATAGATTAAAAGCACACAGTTGTAAAAGGAAAAAGTCATTTTCTATTAGTAGCTAATTCATTTTGAACTATTGGATCAAGTTACAAGAGTCTGTATTATGCATTCTGTTATGGCATTACAACCTGTGAATTCCGCTCGTACCATAGCGTGCGTTCGTATTCTATTTTAAATGGTACCTCTGTGTACCCATCTCATGTTACCTTTTGTTGCTTATAGATACCATAAACTTCAAGAAACTGTCCAGGCGTTAAAAATGGAAATAAAAATTCGACATGGAGATTGGTAAGCAATGCATTATTTGGAATAGCTTGTTAAAGTAAATATACCACTGAAGTAACCGCAGTCTTCCATAATAATATATTATTTAACATGAAACATTAGGATCTGTCCTATTTACATTATACTGGTCGCCATGTATAGCCTATCGTGTGCTGAACAATGGCGTTAAACCCTACAACAGCAACAACAACAACAACAACAGCAACAAGGAAATTACAATGAAACATATTCCTTTGTACCGATGGTGCTAATTTATATATTTTTTCATTTAACTTGACTGACATTTGAAACCATAATTTAGAGAGTACATCATGGAAGAAAATTCCAATCACTCTTTGAGGTTTGAAACAACTATTAAACTATGGTAACAAAGACTTCGATAATATCGTGCCGCATATCCATGACATGAGAAACAACTATCCATACAAAGGTCAACAACACGCACAGACTAGAACAGACGCGTTATATAGCATTACACTGTAAAAGAGAGAGAGAGAGAGAGAGAGAGAGAGAGAGAGAGAGAGAGAGAGAGAGAGAGAGAGTGTGTGTGTGTGTGTGTGTGTGTGATTTGGATTTTAAACAATTATCAGTCATATCACTACAATGTCTGCAAGGTGAACGTTGATAGTGATGTCTTGAACTGTGGCATCATGCCGCAGACATGTAGCATCACGTCCCGCCTATCCGCATTATCCTGACACCAGGCTGACCAGTCCTAACACTAACCTCTAAATGGTGAGCGCATAATAAGGCAGCTGTTAGTACATTGTTTATAGTTCTCTGATATGACTCGACCGGGGTTCGAACGCGCTACCTCCCGTATCCGAGGCAGATGCTTTAACAACTAGGCACTTGAGCGGTCTAGCAAAACAAAATTATAGAGGTCAGAATGCCAATATTTCGCACTATATATGATATTTAACAGAACTATATTATCTTTGAAATATAGATTTAATTATGTGAGTCAGATAATGCAATCGGAAGTTTATATACTTGTACAAAATTATTTTTTATGTGCGCAAAATATAGCTTTTTACGATTTTTTCTAAAATGGCAGTAATAATGTCTTGAAATTTGTATTTGGCAGTGAACAACATTATCTTGGTAAATATTTTATTCTCATTTCCTATAAAATGAACAAACGGACAAAAATTATATTCAATTTCAACAGACTCTTAAATAACACACATTACACAAGACGATCGTTCCTTGACAGTCTCTAGTAAAGACTCTTATCTATATACCCTCTCGTAACGACCTTTATCTTCATTATCTTCAGTTGATTGATATTAAAATACCTGTCTACATAATTCATACTTTAGTTAACTGGTATGGGAAACAGCTGTATTGTGTGCGATGGGGAAGTGTAATATCAAGCGCTTTCCATGTAACCAACGGGGTTCTGCCACCAAATGTGTTATTTCTAAACAAATTTAGTTTTGCTGATAATATGTCATTGATAAGTCCTTATATAACAGGTTTAAGGAAATTATTAAAGATATGTGAACAATACGCATTTGAGAATGATATAATGTATAATACAAAAATATCAGTATGCATGGTCTTTCAGCCAACTTCTTTCAAATTACCATCTCCTCCCTCTTAACGGCAATGCTCTTACCTATGTCAAAAGTTATACGTATTTGGGTCATATTTTGCAATCCAATCGGTCGGATAATGAAGATATGATGAGACATTACCAATCTCTGTGTACTCGAACAAACATGCTTCTACGTAAATGCAAATTTGTTTCACTGAATATCAAAATTAGATTATTCAAATCTCATTGCTGCACCATGTATTGCGCTCCTCTGTGGACAAACTTTAATGAATGTATGAAAAGAAAACTTGCAATTGGTTATAATAATAGTCTTCGTTTTATATTAGGTCTTCCAAGGTGGAACAGTGCCTCCAACATGTTTGTTAATTATAATGTATTCAATTTTTATGAAATAATAAAAAGTATCTTTTCTCAATGAAGATAAGAATATCTAATACTTAAAACGGTATATTGAAATCTCTTTGGAACTATGACATTCATGACAATTCTCATATTATTTGTAGATGGAACTAATTACTCCTTAAATGTGTCATTTAATTGTATTCTTAATTAATGCATGGCGCAGTTAATAGTTGTAGATGTTGCTGTATATTTGAAGTAATAAGATATATATATATATATATATATATATATATATATATATATATATATATATATATATATATATATATAGTGTGTGTGTGTGTGTGTGTGTGTGTGTGTGTGTGTGTACTTTTATGTTTACAATGGGTTTTTTCTTTATATATGTGTGTGTACTTTTATGTTTACAATGGGTTTTTTCTTTATATATATATATATATATATATATATATATATATATATAGAAGCATGGACTTTAAAGTCTGAAATAAAGAACTTTTATTCGTATTCTTATTATTCTTATCTTCTGTATTCATACACATACTTTAAATATAGTTGGTTAAGTATCACTCCTCACTACTCTTCCAATGAGCTTCATTTATGAGACCTCATTAATTTTCAAATATACGACTTCCTTTATAAAAGGAATAATAATCTTGCTCTGAAAGAATATATTTTGCAAAACATCTTCTTTTATTCATTGACTGTAACTGCAAAATCAAATTGATTGTCTATATGTAAAAATGATTATATATGAACGAACAGATTTAGCTTAAAATACAAATGATTCCCATTTGCTATTATAACAGATTTAGCTTCAAATACAAATGATTCCCATTTGCTATTATAACAGATTTAGCTTAAAATACAAATGATTCCCATTTGCTATTATAACAGATTTAGCTTAAAATACAAATGATTCCCATTTGCTATTATAACAGATTTAGCTTCAAATACAAATGATTCCCATTTGATATTATAACAGATTTAGCTTAAAATACAAACGATTCCCATTTGATATTATAACAGATTTAGCTTCAAATACAAATGATTCCCATTTGATATTATAACAGATTTAGCTTAAAATACAAATGATTCCCATTTGCTATTATAGCAGATTTAGCTTCAAATACAAATGATTCCCTTGATATTATAACAGATTTAGCTTCAAATACAAATGATTCCCATTTGCTATTATAACAAATTTAGCTTAAAATACAAATGATTCCCATTTGCTATTATAACAGATTTAGCTTAAAATACAAATGATTCCCATTTGCTATTATAACAGATTTAGCTTAAAATACAAATGATTCCCATTTGCTATTATAACAGATTTAGCTTAAAATACAAATGATTCCCATTTGCTATTATAGCAGATTTAGCTTAAAATACAAATGATTCCCTTGATATTATAACAGATTTAGCTTAAAATACAAATGATTCCCATTTGCTATTATAACAGATTTAGCTTCAAATACAAATGATTCCCATTTGTTATTATAACAGATTTAGCTTAAGATACAAATGATTCCCATTTGCTATTATAACAGATTTAGCTTAAGATACAAATGATTCCCATTTGCTATTATAACAGATTTAGCTTAAGATACAAATGATTCCCATTTGCTATTATAAGCATAGCTTTTTATCATAATATAAGCTGTACAATCAAACTGTCTCTATTAATCAATATTTGAATCCAAACGTTTATTTTTTTTAAATTTAAAATCAAACTGTCTCTATTAATCAATATTCGAATCCAAACGTTTATTTTTTATTTAAAATCAAACTGTCTCTATTAATCAATATTCGAATCCAAACGTTTATTTTTTTTTATTTAAAATCAAACTGTCTCTATTAATCAATATTCGAATCCAAACGTTTATTTTTTTTATTTAAAATCAAACTGTCTCTATTAATCAATATTCGAATCCAAACGTTTATTTTTTTTATTTAAAATCAAACTGTCTCTATTAATCAATATTCGAATCCAAACGTTTATTTTTTTTTTATTAAAATCAAACTATCTCTATTAATCAATATTTGAATCCAAACGTTTATTTTTTTATTTAAAATCAAACTGTCTCTATTAATCAATATTCGAATCCAAACGTTTATTTTTTTATTTAAAATCAAACTGTCTCTATTAATCAATATTCGAATCCAGACGTTTATTTTTTTAATTTAAAATCAAACTGTCTCTATTAATCAATATTCGAATCCAAACGTTTATTTTTTTTTTTTAAATCAAACTGTCTCTATTAATCAATATTCGAATCCAAACGTTTATTTTTTTTATTTAAAATCAAACTGTCTCTATTAATCAATATTCGAATCCAAACGTTTATTTTTTTATTTAAAATCTTTCAACGGTATTAACTTCAACAGTTCAACATAGAAAACATCCATGCTAGTGTATTTTTCACCACTAAATATCGTCTATACAATGTTATACGAATTAGTTAACAATTATTTTATGAGTTAATATATCTGATCTATATTTAAAATAGCAGACATACAACTAGAATAACAAAGTTTGTTCTCTTTCAGGTAGAATAGTGCATTCAAATAATTTGTAATAATTAAAAAGAGGCAAATTCTCTTAAAAGTTTATGTGCTTCTGAACTTCTGTACTTGTAGCCATGTACCCTTTTTAAATAAATGTAAACTTAACTTAAATAAATGTAAATTATATAATAATTCACTGCTTTAGTTAATTTAGTGATTGATCTGTCCATTTGCTTCATTAAAATATGGGTGGGGATACTAGTGTTAACGATGTTCCAAGAATGGTTACATGATTTCCAATTAGTCCATATGGTTTAACGCCATTTTTCAGCACACGATAGGCTATACATGGCGGCCAGTATTAGTGGTGGAGGAAGAACCCGGGAAAACCCCGGAAAGAACCACCGACCCACGAGAAGCTACTGGCAAGCTTTCTCACATAACTACATTAGTCGAATCTTACACTCGAATCCACGCAGACAGAGGTGAGACGGCAGTGATCCATAACGGACAGTGCGTTAGACCACTCGGCCACTCGGGGCCCCGGCATGTTTTGTAATGAATCCTTGTTTTTGTCACATATTCTACGTATAATAACCAATACAGAGTATATTATATTAAGGGAGAACATAATCTGTATTCCATTATGCCATATACAAGCAACATTATCGTTTAAAAAGAGTGCGAATAACATTGGTGAAATATTTACCCCATGTTTAAAGCCGTAGTGTGAGTACAAAACTCTGAAATAATAGTATTGTATCTTGCACAAACATTTGACAAAATTATATATCGCACATAGGCACTTACCATAATTAAACTTAGGTTATGACGGGTTAATATCTGCTACATCATAATTAGGTCGGTTTTATCGAACGTATTCTCGTGGATGAAATTATCAGTACAACTGTTTACATGAACTCAACAATTTTGAAATAACTGCATTCAGGTCAAACATGCAATATATAATTGACTTTTCCTTCTTGATATCATATAGGTTTCAAGTATATTCCATTTACATCATCTTTCCTTCGGTATATTAAAAAAATTATTTACCATTGTAATACTTAAGGTTGAATAAACCTACAGGTATATGTTGCATCAATGGTATCTTTCTTATAATTCCTTAATTCTTTAAATCTTGGTATTGACCACTTCGGAAAACAAATTTAAGTAGCTCATCAGGAACATAAAAAATAACATTGTTATGTATATTTAATTAGTATTGTATGATTGACTTTTCTTCATATTTGAAGGTATGAAATTGGGCTCATTGATTAAAGTAGTTTTTTTTTTATAAACAACATTCTACATACCATACTTTTGTTGATAGCTGTAGATTATCTATTAAGATTATTTTTCTTTTGAGGTAAACATCTTTAGTTGTAACTGAATTCAAGGCATGTGTATTCCATTGAGAGAAATACGGTTGATCTGTCCTTTGTCCAGGTAGCATCCTAAACTTTATTCAAACAGACCCGATCTTGTTTACAAATGTGATGGGACAATTCAGTAACACAACAGTATTTTCAGAACATGATAATTGCGAGATAGGTCAGATCCAAAAATATATAATATTGTTTATATCAGAATTATTATATACTATCATGAACTTCAAATGTGTTCAGATTTGATTTTAGAGGAATCTTTAATTTAAATTACTAATTGGAATAACAAAGTACAAAATAATGATTTGGGACTAAATCAGAATTTTGGGTTATTATGAATTAATTTGGAGACATGTGGGATTATATCATTGTGAAACATCAAGACTGTTAAGAAATCAACACCGTTCTTGGCTATTTGTCAATCAGCACTTTCATGATTGGAATTCATTCGGAATACTCAATATTTTTGGACTTGTGATAGAATTGTTAAGACTATTTGGGATTTAATTTACAATATAGTAAATTCTTTTGAAATTTTCACTTGTACATTGGGGAAATAAATTATTTGTCGAATTTTGCCAATCCAGTTTGTTGTCTATCTTTTAAGTTACTTTGGTTAAGACCATATAGAGGTAACAACATGAAAACAGAGTTAGCAAACCGTTACAGTATCTTACCGCTACCTGCTGTTTCATTTCTTTTTAGTGAAAAACATACTTTTTATTTGGTGAAGTATTTGTATCTTTGTCCTAATCGATTTATTTCACTATCTACCGAGACTGGCTCTTCATCTTGTGAATGATCAATTATTAATTCCTTAGTACCACACATTTGTTAAAAATTCTCCAAAAAAAACATTTGCGCATAATTCAATGGATATCTTAAATCCAGATTATAGAACCAAACAAAAAATCAATTTTTCAATTACCGTGCATACTTCTAAATCGGGTCGAACCACAAACGGCATAACCCCATCTGCCGTTGCATCACTCGCGTTTTTGTTGCTTGTTCTGCAGATAACTCGTAAGAAGCGGCATAAACTTATAGCTGCCCGTGCCTCATGCGATGTCAGATCTGTGCATATACAATTTGCAATTGGATTATATTTATTCACGAGCATCAACGCTATCTTTCGATACAAAATTATCCAATACACTATGTAGTTAAATATTATAATTAACCTCACCATCCCAAATTACAAGTACAATACGTCACAGTTCACTTCACAATAATCATAATTTTGTTGAATAAATTAAATAATCCCCTCAAAACAAACAATATTATTAGTTAAATTAATCTTAGATCAGTCAACTATCAAAAGCTATACAATATATTAATCATGCATATATTTAATATTTGTATTCATATTTCATACCCGTTTGATGTACAAAAAGTCCTTATTGACAGCTTTGTTTCTGTGGCCTAAAACATGAATGTTATTGTGATTTATGACATATTTTATCACTGTAACTTAAGATGTGTATGTTACTGTATCTTAAGATATTGTTGTGAGTTTGAATTTTGACATGTTTTGTTACTGTGACTTAAGATTCGTATGTTACTGTATCTTATGATATGATTGTGATTTTGAATTTAAACAGGTTTTGTTACTGTGACTTTTTAATATTCGTATGTTACTGTATATTACGATATGATTGTGAGTTTGAATTTAGACATGTTTTGTTACTGTGACTTAAGATTCGTATGTTACAGTATATTACGATATGATTGTGAGTTTGAATTTAGACATGTTTTGTTACTGTGACTTAAGATATGTGTGTTACTGTGAGTTAATACACGGTAATGTGACTTAATATCTGTGTGTTACTAGAACTTATGTCATGTTTGTCACAAGCACCTAGACATGTTTGTTTCTGTCACTTTAAAACATGTTTTTCTTTGACTTAAAACACGTGTATTACTGTGACTTACGACATACTTGTTTATGTGACGTAAGACATTTGTTACTGTGACTTCATACATGTTTCTCACAGAAACTTAATATATTTTGTTGCTGTGACTTAAGACATATTTGTTCCATGGAATTAAGAAATGGTTGTTACTGTGACTGAAGACATGTTTGTCGCAATGACTCAAAACATTTTTGTCACATGGAATTATGAAATTGTTGTTACTGTGACTTAAGACATGTTTGTAACAAGGTCTTAAAACATGTTTGTCACAATTATTTAAGGCATGATTGTCACAAGGACGTAAGCCATGTTTGTTGCTGTGGCTAATATAGGTATGTTTCTTTGGAATACGACTGGATTATCCAATCATGAATCATACACGATAAGCGACTATTGGGGAATAAACATACATAATATTTTCGTCCCTCGCCATTTGCGTCGGGATTTAGGCACTCTGTTCAGCAGTACGTAAGCAAGAAGTTGTTTTTTATTATTAAAATTATAATGGATGCAAAAGATATGAACTTCGAAAAAAGTTCTGTGATTTATTGTTAAAGTTTAGGTTTCCCCCCACTCACCAGTCTCCATCAATCTATTGGTCTGAGTGATGTATGTATGTATGTATGTATGTATGTATGTATGTATGTATGTATGTATGTATGTATGTATGTATGTATGTATGTATGTATGTATGTATGTATGTATGTATGTATGTAGGTAGGTAGGTAGGTAGGTAGGTAGGTAGGTAGGTAGGTAGGTAGGTAGGTAGTGTTCAACAGCACCTGAAAACAAAAGTGGCTATGTAGTGTCAAACGAAGGTAAATAATACCAATTAAACATGAAATGCAAAGTAATATTACTTAGAGAAGACAATATAATAACTATAAGCATAAAGTACGATTGAAAAGTACCGTCATTTGTAATTGGTCAAAGAAAATTCTGAAAGATAAAACGTTTTATAAACATTAAGTCCAGAAGATTTATTCATTTTAAGTCGGAGTGAGATCTGGATAAGAGAAAACAGAAATCCTTACAAATTATTGGAAGTCCTGTAGACTAATAAAACTGGAAAACCATTTTTAGACATTGAATACTGGTTCTTAATATTTACCTGAATCCCAATCTGGTTGTATGAAAGACGTATAAAAGGGCATGCAGTTGTCTTTACTCTCCATTTTCAATTTAAATTTAATATGGATCCATAAATATCTTTAGTAAAATCATCAAAAGATCCCAACTGGCTGTGCAAATAATACAAAGCTTGAAAATAAATCAGGGAATTAAAAAAATGGAATGTCAAATGATGTTTCCGAGAGGTGAATGCAATTCTACTCTCTTTGCTTTCATCAAAATCGATGTGAAAAAAAAGAAGAATCATTCCAATGTTGTCAGTATTTTGTAAAAACATTGTGGAAATATTCATGGTCAGATTAATTATATATAAGAAGAATACGTATGCATTCAAAATCCTTGTATAAATAGAAAATGATATGCAAGATTCATGAACTGACTTGTATGCATATATGCCAGATGTATTTAATTAAGAGGCTTTTATTTAATTTACATCTGCCAAATACATTTTATTAATTGGCTTTTATGATATTGCCCATCAGCCAGGTGTATTTCATTATTTAGTTTCATCAATTGGTTTATATGGTACTGCCCATGTGCCATGTATATTATTAAAGACCTTATATGTGAGTTTTTCCATTAGCCAGGTGTACTTCATTACTTGCTGCCCATGTGCCATGTATAATATTAAAGAGCTTATACGTGAGTTTTTCCATTTGCCAGGTGTACTTCATTACTTGCTGCCCATGTGCCATGTATAATATTAAAGAGCTTATATGTGAGTTTTTCCATTAGCCAGGTGTACTTCATTACTTGCTGCCCATGTGCCATGTATATTATTAAAGAGCTTATACGCGAGTTTTTCCATTAGCCAGGTGTACTTCATTACTTGCTGCCCATGTGCCATGTATATTATTAAAGAGCTTATACGCGAGTTTTTCCATTTGCCAGGTGTACTTCATTACTTGCTGCCCATGTGCCATGTATATTATTAAAGATCTTATATGTGAGTTTTTCCATTTGCCAGGTGTACTTCATTACTTGCTGCCCATGTGCCATGTATATTATTAAAGAGCTTATACGTGAGTTTTTCCATTAGCCAGGTGTACTTCATTACTTGCTGCCCATGTGCCATGTATAATATTAAAGAGCTTATATGTGAGTTTTTCCATTTGCCAGGTGTACTTCATTACTTGCGCCCATGTGCCATGTATATTATTAAAGAGCTTATATGTGAGTTTTTCCATTTGCCAGGTGTACTTCATTACTTGCTGCCCATGTGCCATGTATATTATTAAAGACCTTATACGTGAGTTTTTCCATTAGCCAGGTGTACTTCATTACTTGCTGCCCATGTGCCATGTATATTATTAAAGAGCTTATATGTGAGTTTTTCCATTAGCCAGGTGTACTTCATTACTTGCTGCCCATGTGCCATGTATAATATTAAAGAGCTTATATGTGAGTTTTTCCATTTGCCAGGTGTACTTCATTACTTGCTGCCCATGTGCCATGTATATTATTAAAGATCTTATATGTGAGTTTTTCCATTTGCCAGGTGTACTTCATTACTTGCTGCCCATGTGCCATGTATATTATTAAAGAGCTTATATGTGAGTTTTTCCATTTGCCAGGTGTACTTCATTACTTGCTGCTCATGTGCCATGTATATTATTAAAGACCTTATACGTGAGTTTTTCCATTTGCCAGGTGTACTTCATTACTTGCTGCTCATGTGCCATGTATAATATTAAAGAGCTTATATGTGAGTTTTTCCATTAGCCAGGTGTACTTCATTACTTGCTGCCCATGTGTCATGTATATTATTAAAGACCTTATACGTGAGTTTTTCCATTTGCCAGGTGTACTTCATTACTTGCTGCTCATGTGCCATGTATAATATTAAAGAGCTTATATGTGAGTTTTTCCATTTGCCAGGTGTACTTCATTACTTGCTGCCCATGTGTCATGTATATTATTAAAGACCTTATATGTGAGTTTTTCCATTTGCCAGGTGTACTTCATTACTTGCTGCCCATGTGCCATGTATATTATTAAAGAGCTTATATGTGAGTTTTTCCATTTGCCAGGTGTACTTCATTACTTGCTGCCCATGTGCCATGTATATTATTAAAGACCTTATACGTGAGTTTTTCCATTAGCCAGGTGTACTTCATTACTTGCTGCCCATGTGCCATGTATATTATTAAAGAGCTTATATGTGAGTTTTTCCATTAGCCAGGTGTACTTCACTACTTGCTGCCCATGTGCCATGTATAATATTAAAGAGCTTATATGTGAGTTTTTCCATTAGCCAGGTGTACTTCATTACTTGCTGCCCATGTGCCATGTATATTATTAAAGAGCTTATACGTGAGTTATTCCATTTGCCAGGTGTACTTCATTACTTGCTGCGCATGTGCCATGTATATTATTAAAGATCTTATATGTGAGTTTTTCCATTTGCCAGGTGTACTTCATTACTTGCTGCCCATGTGCCATGTATATTATTAAAGAGCTTATATGTGAGTTTTTTTTCCATTTGCCAGGTGTACTTCACTACTTGGCTTATGTGGTATTACATATGTGCCATGCTGTTCATTACTGTGCTCATGTGGGGTTGTTCCATTTGCCAGATGCACTTCATTAATTGGCTTACGTGGTATTGCCCATGTGCCATGTATTTCATTAATGGGTTTCTGTGGTTTTATCCATTTGCCAGATGTACTTCATTTATTTGGCTTTATATCGTATTGCCCATCTAACAGACGTATTTCACTGACTGTTTTGTATGGTGTTGCCCATCTGTGAGATGCATATCATTATTGGGTTTATATAAGAATGCCCATCTAACAGACGTATTTCATTAATAGACTTATATTACATTGCCCATCTGTCAGATGTGTATCATTAATGGCCTTATAATGAAATCCCCATCTGATAGACGTATTTCATTAATTGCTTTATATGGTATTGTCCTTCTGACAAATGTATCTTATTAATGGCTTGTCTGCAGTGCTGGATTTAGCCAGAAGCCAAACAAGCTGCAACATAGGGCCTCACAGCTTGAAGGATCTCTTAAATTTATTTTATACCAAATAGGGCCTCTACAGTTTCCCATACCTTAGGGCCTCGCTATGACTATATCCGGCACTGCTAGTCTAGTATTGTCCATTTGCCGGATTCTACTTCAAAATATCGTGCCTTTGCGTGAGCGTAAGTTTAATGATTAGAAAATACACATGTGCGGGTCTGATCCCAGGACCATGGTGCGATCTTATCTGCAATAATCTTCAAGTAGTGTACAATCAATTCAACAATTCTGTTTAAACTTTAAAAATCCAGTGGAAAATCAACTCCACGAACTAGATAGACTTCAGCATGCTACACTATAATTAACTTAGTCATTGAATCACTCTATGCTGTCTGAACATTTCATTCAACAAAACAAGCTTCTTTTTTTTAAATTATGTTCTATCTGAAATATACCTAATGCAAAACATGCTTTATCTTTAATTCTGTTTTATCGAAAATGTACGTGATGCATAAAAAAATGTGTCAGATGTTAAGCTGTGTTTTTCTATTTCTTTTGTCAGGTGGATACAAAATGAACAGAATCCCTTAGTTTGTGAAAGTAGCTGAAAATTGCAATATGAACTATTGTTTCCGTTTTTAATGATTTATGCTGGATTCATGTAGGCAGCGTGTAAAACCTAAAACATTTACCAAGCAAATCGATTGGAAACCAAACTAAGACAAATATTACAATTCTCATCTACGTAGTCTATTATTGCTTTCTGAAATACGCATGCTGCTGCCGTTCGATCAATAATTCGCTCATTTAGAATTCTGGCTGAGGGCTTGACTACTCGAAGCCTGCAATGAGTTAGTTCTTGTAGATGATAACGCCATCAGGTTGTTGGACCAGGGTTCTCTCTACGACCAGGGCTCCAATTAGCATCTTCTTGAACAATTCTTCGGACAAAGATATCAAATTTTTTAATATTTATGTTTTGCTAACTCTCTACTTGATTGGAACTAACATTCTAATACTAATAAATAGTGAAACAGGATTGTTTGAAAATCAATATGGCGGTCGGAATGCAGAGATAGATAGCTTTTCCCGATTTGGGATCATCCGAATCGCGGAATTGACAAGAAAAAAGTATGGAAAGGTAAGATGTTACGATTTATTTAATTTTCTTTTTCTTTTATGAAATATGTTTTGTGACTGCTAAAAATTGAATGGTTTTCTATGAATGCTATCAGCGATCGATACATTCATTCTAGTGAGCTATAGTATTAAGCAGTGATGCTGATGCTGATGCACCATTATATCACAACAGGACGGTGTTGTGAAATGAGTATTGCTGACCGCACATCGGAGCATATTTATTGCCATAACTTATAAATATGGATATTGACTGACATGAATAGATAAGCAAAAATGTTTCAACAGAAACATCAGTTCGAGTAAATTATTTTAATGCGATCACGATTTTATGGGTACTATAATATGATTTGTATGTTCAGTGGAAATATTCTTCTACATATCCAGGGTTACTGATCTATATTCAATTTAATTTTTCACTGGACAAAACACAACATCAATTGCAAGACGTAAGCGTGATATCAAATGATTTTGGCATAAACGCATGAATGTAATCATGTTACAGCCCTTTTGTCCCATTTCAATGGCCTACCAGTTTCAAGGTCATATACAAATGACGGCCTTCCTTTCCAAGGAAGGCACGTATGTTCACTCATCAATGAAGGAAAAGGAGAAAAATCAATGTAATTCTTATCACTTTGAACATTTTTCTAGCGATATGGAAGTAAAATTAATTTTGGACTAATATGCTAATATTCCAAAGGACAAACAGTCTTTTTGATTAAAATCGGGATTACAAACAGGGTCAAGTCCAGTCTTTTTGATTAAAATCGGGATTACAAACAGGGTCAAGTCCAGTCTTTTTGATTAAAATCGGGATTACAAACAGGGTCAAGTCGTCTTTTTGATTAAAATCGGGATTACAAACAGGGTCAAGTCCAGTCTTTTTGATTAAAATCGGGATTACAAATAAGGTCAAGTCCAGTCTTTTTGATTAAAATCGGGATTACAAACAGGGTCAAGTCCAGTTGGGATTAGGTTTAGATTACATATCATACTTTCGTTCATCAATATGCTAGAAAATTTTCTGACTCGTGAGTCACGTGACTTTCTGAATTTATTAACAAATGAACGTTAGCTCCTTAGGTGAATTCAATAAATTATGATTTGACTTGTTTCTTCACTTGTCTCTATAAGATCTGCTATTCAAAATATAATTACAATTTGATAAATTAATTCTAGATTTTCCTCCCGTGCCTGTCTTTTGATCTTCGTTGGCTACCAAGTACTTTATTGCAAGTAAATAAGTGTATGTTTTGTTTTCCTAAGTTGTACTGGTTCGCTGGTATTCAAGCTGCAAACTTTGCAAAGGTTATAAAAAGTTCATATTCTTGTGAATCTTCGACTTAGAAACAATGGATCAAGCGACAAAGTTACTGCGTATAAAATGTTTATGACAAACGGCAAAATGGAAATCATTTCACAACTCGAATAAGCTTAGAATTTACAAATAATGACTGTATACGTCAGTCATGTGTGTGTGTGTGTGTTACAAATAACAATCTGGTTAAATGCATCTTTGATATCGAGTTTTTTCTGGAAATGTTTCACAAGAAACAAACCTGGCATTCTACGGTGCAACACGTATGAGAAATTAACCCCCAAAATATCCAGTGAAAAAAACATATCTGCATGATACATTTGCGTTATCGAAATGAAAATCAAATAATATAACAGTAATAAATACTTTTAAAAACATCTTAAGACGATATGCTTGAAAGAAATTGACATTTTAACGACTAAACCGATGAAATTACAAATATTGCTAAATGCGTTATTGCCCGCAATGTTGTCCCTGATAATATATATTGTACAGACATAGAGCGAAGAGTAAATATCACGCGTTTCCAAAAATAATTAGGCAGGAAGGAACGTTGGTATTATGGTATTATATGCATTTCAAGACAATACTGGCTATATAGTGCGAAGTAAAAGTAAAAACAAAACATTGCACAAATAATCTTAAGAGATAAGACCATGCAACTCATTCTGAACGTAAAGAGGAAACTGGTTATGTAGTCAGTGTCTTTCCAAAATTAGCAACATATATATATATATATATATATATATATATATATATATATATATATATATATATATAGAGAGAGAGAGAGAGAGAGAGAGAGAGAGAGAGAGAGAGATTACTCATATACACTAAACAAAACGGAAAGTGCTACCATCCCTTGGTCCATTCAGAGTAGGAAAGTATTTGTACCAAAGTATAAAAAATATTACCAAAATGTTTAAGTACGAATAAATAAAAATTATCAAGTAGATTCAAGATTTTTAATTCTAAGTGCGAGGAGATTCGAACTGGAATTCGCGGTTTACGGCACATATCACGTTATAATCTGAAGGAGATGTTTCTTGTTTTATACGAAATATTATACCTCAGCAGTTTTTAGAAAAATAGGTTGAACTTTTACCAAGTGAATCTTTTACCACTGAACAAAAACCAAATTAAAAAAAATCATCTAATAATAAACGTGATAACTCATCAGATTTGCATGATTCCCACCTACGTTATCATGATGTATTTATATCATGTATCGTCATTATAAACCCACACTAATGGCTAGAGCGTCCGCCTTGGATGCGGAAGGTTGCTGGTTCGAACTCGGGCTGAGCCATACCAAAGAATAAGAACATGGTAACAACAGCTGCCTCGCTTGGCGTTCAGCATTAAAAGGTTACTGTTAGGACTGGTCGGCCTGGTATCAGGATAATGTGACTGGGTGGGACATCATGCTACATGTCTGCGGCATGATGCCCCTGTGTTATACATCACTTTAAACTGCAACACTGCAAACATTGTAGTGATATGACTGAAATGTTTTGAAATCTAGATTAAAAATCAAAATCATACATACCTTTTTCAATTTACATATATTCTGAATTTATTTGAACCATTTCCTTTTCATTTCGTATAATACTCCTTTCGGGCAAAATGCTGAAGGAAATAAAATATGTATGAAATAATGCATTCTTTGATGGTGAAAGTGTAGTGTTATATATTCCTGTTCATCAGCACTGCTGAAAATCAGAAATACCTCGCATAGAAATGGTCAATTACAGTAAAATAATTTTATATGGGGTTTTATAAATGCTATTTGTGTGGGAAATATGATATTTGAGACATCATATATTGTTTCCTTTTGTCGTACTGAATCTATCCTAAAACCATTTGCATGAGAAACTAAACAAGACCATAAATGTGGTCAGCACTATCATCACCACCACTACCCTTTATAAGGCCCACCACTCTGGCCACTACTAAGCTACTACCACGTAAACCCCGGCCATATCAGCAGCACCTCCACTACCACTACTTCTGCTGCTTAATATTCATATTTCTTGTATACAACTAAAACACAAACATGTCAATTAATATAAAATCGGTTTTATTGTGTTACTCTGTATCTGCTCTAGTATCATGGTACTAATTAAGCGCAATCAAGCCGTAAGCGATGTTTCACCATGATTATGTACAATCCGACATGTGCAGTATAAGTTGTCTAAAGCGAGTGAAGTGAGATCAAATGAACACAATATGGTTGTGTGTAATTTAATTTCTATTGATTGTTACTAGTAGCAGTAATGGGTGAAGACTGTTCCGGAATAAAGGCAAACAAGTGTTCTTGTTCGAAGTACAATGTAGAAGCTGATAATCCATTAGGATGCTCTCAAAACACCAACATTGCATCGTCATCATTTTGGCATCGTCATAATCATGACAGCTAAAATTTCGCGACTTCCTTTCTTTGCCATAATTGTGCCTTTGTGGGATTTTTGTATTATAATTTTTCCCTCCCACAATATTTCATTTATGTATCAATAAGCTATTTCCCATTTTTCATCCCACACAAGGAACCCAATATGAAAAATAAATTAATTTGTTGGGGCCCCAAAGGCGGTACTAAGTAATTAGTCCCTATTATATTGTTTAATGCACTTAGTAACAAAATATCACCAGGCATAATGTACACATTAATATAGCTAAGTATCTAAATATGAGCAAAAAAATCAGTCAATAGTGTAAAGATATATTATAACAAACACTTTAGTCATCATATTATTAGCTTAAAGTTTTTTTGGGGGTGGGGTGGGGTGGGGTGGGGGGTGGGGTAATTGGTTGCTTTCACTATGATTCTCGTAAAGTATTTATGTGAAAACTCCTTAGATCCAATGGAGAATGATAGCCTTCTCTCCGCCACCATGACACGGGAGGTTTACCTAATCTGACATGCGCAAGAGTTGTCATATTTACAGAGAGCGACAGTTGACAATGTTTGAATCCAATATGCAAAGACGAAGCTACGAACTCTGAAGCAGATGCGGAGAGAGAGAGAGAGAGAGAGAGAGAGACAGAGACAGAGACAGAGGCATGAAATTATAACATATTCTAAGTACAATTACATACCAAGCTTCATATTTTTATAAAAGTTCTATATTTCCATTGTCAAATTAAATTATCTAATATTCAATTAGCCAAAACGTAGTGAAAATAGTTCTCATAAGCTTTTCTTATCTTTAGCTGTCCGTGACTGTTGATAGGCGGTCGTTGGTCAACAGTACGCATGTCCTGGGCCCATAATAAACACTTGTTAGGGCAAATGAGACAACTGTTCGCAACGGAACTTATAGTCCGTTCCACAAGTAAAGAAAAGTATCGCTTCTTGCAGCTAATAAGTCTTTAATATTTTTTGAATAAATGTAGCAATTTAATTCTTAGCAAATATGTCCAGCACACATGCAGATGAAGACGAATCAAGTCAACGCTATTGATTATAAAGCACATTACACAAACAGCACCTATCATTCTCCACATTTATTAGGTGCATAAATAATCCATGCTCGTATGTCGGACAGTCAATAAATAGAGTTACTTTATTCTTTTTTTCTTCTCAATATTTCTTACTTGCTAATCAAATCATATTGTCATTAAACATCACAGAAGAAATTATTGTACGAGATAAAAGGTTTCACATCCAACTTAAATGTTATTGTTATTTGCTGTTTAGGAATCGTTTGCAAAAAGAAAAAAGAAAGAATTTGTGCTTTCACTATGATTCTCGTAAAGTATTTATGTGAAAACTCCTTAGATCCAATGGAGAATGATAGCCTTCTCTCCGCCACCATGACACGGGAGGTTTACCTAATCTGACATGCGCAAGAGTTGTCATATTTACAGAGAGCGACAGTTGACAATGTTTGAATCCAATATGCAAAGACGAAGCTACGAACTCTGAAGCAGATGCGGGGAGAGAGAGAGAGAGAGACAGAGACAGAGACAGAGACAGAGACAGAGGCATGAAATTATAACATATTCTAAGTACAATTACATACCAAGCTTCATATTTTTATAAAAGTTCTATATTTCCATTGTCAAATTAAATTATCTAATATTCAATTAGCCAAAACGTAGTGAAAATAGTTCTCATAAGCTTTTCTTATCTTTAGCTGTCCGTGACTGTTGATAGGCGGTCGTTGGTCAACAGTACGCATGTCCTGGGCCCATAATAAACACTTGTTAGGGCAAATGAGACAACTGTTCGCAACGGAACTTATAGTCCGTTCCACAAGTAAAAAAAAGTATCGCTTCTTGCAGCTAATAAGTCTTTAATATTTTTTGAATAAATGTAGCAATTTAAATCTTAGCAAATATGTCCAGCACACATGCAGATGAAGACGAATCAAGTCAACGCTATTGATTATAAAGCACATTACACAAACAGCACCTATCATTCTCCACATTTATTAGGTGCATAAATAATCCATGCTCGTATGTCGGACAGTCAATAAATAGAGTTACTTTATTCTTTTTTTCTTCTCAATATTTCTTACTTGCTAATCAAATCATATTGTCATTAAACATCACAGAAGAAATTATTGTACGAGATAAAAGGTTTCACATCCAACTTAAATGTTATTGTTATTTGCTGTTTAGGAATCGTTTGCAAAAAGAAAAAAGAAAGAATTTGTGCTTTCACTATGATTCTCGTAAAGTATTTATGTGAAAACTCCTTAGATCCAATGGAGAATGATAGCCTTCTCTCCGCCACCATGACACGGGAGGTTTACCTAATCTGACATGCGCAAGAGTTGTCATATTTACAGAGAGCGACAGTTGACAATGTTTGAATCCAATATGCAAAGACGAAGCTACGAACTCTGAAGCAGATGCGGGGAGAGAGAGAGAGAGAGACAGAGACAGAGACAGAGACAGAGACAGAGGCATGAAATTATAACATATTCTAAGTACAATTACATACCAAGCTTCATATTTTTATAAAAGTTCTATATTTCCATTGTCAAATTAAATTATCTAATATTCAATTAGCCAAAACGTAGTGAAAATAGTTCTCATAAGCTTTTCTTATCTTTAGCTGTCCGTGACTGTTGATAGGCGGTCGTTGGTCAACAGTACGCATGTCCTGGGCCCATAATAAACACTTGTTAGGGCAAATGAGACAACTGTTCGCAACGGAACTTATAGTCCGTTCCACAAGTAAAGAAAAGTATCGCTTCTTGCAGCTAATAAGTCTTTAATATTTTTTGAATAAATGTAGCAATTTAATTCTTAGCAAATATGTCCAGCACACATGCAGATGAAGACGAATCAAGTCAACGCTATTGATTATAAAGCACATTACACAAACAGCACCTATCATTCTCCACATTTATTAGGTGCATAAATAATCCATGCTCGTATGTCGGACAGTCAATAAATAGAGTTACTTTATTCTTTTTTTCTTCTCAATATTTCTTACTTGCTAATCAAATCATATTGTCATTAAACATCACAGAAGAAATTATTGTACGAGATAAAAGGTTTCACATCCAACTTAAATGTTATTGTTATTTGCTGTTTAGGAATCGTTTGCAAAAAGAAAAAAGAAAGAATTTGTACCACGATTCATAAATACTTAACACACAAAGTTGCTGCCAATGACATTGTTAATAATGCTGCTGAGAAAAAAGACGTTTTATTTAGCAACGATAGAAAATTAGGTATTTATGCAAAATAATTTTGGCTGTCACGTGTAAATTATGTATAAAAATAAATACCATACTAAACAACCATCTGGATACGTACGATAGCTCCAGTGACTTCATTGGGTGAGGGCGGCAACCTACTCCCTGAATTAGCATGTGCAGTATAATTGCCGTAGCTAATATACGAACATTAACAAGCCCGTCAGGTCCCCTCCCCCTCCCCCTAAAAAATTGAAATGACATCAATGGGTAGCTAAGATGATTACAAATCAAATTAAAAAATAAATGTAGCAGCATATAAACTTGTTATATTAGCATACACCTTTGTCTTATTATCTTATAATCTATCATATATTCACAAATAAGATCCAGTACCATTGGTACCTTATCTTCATTAGATATAATATACAGATAAAACCACCGATTTTCCGGCAACGGAGGGTCCGGCATCTCTTTTAGTCCGGATAAATTTACGAGAGGGCACTTGCAGTTAACGATATTACCAAATTAGTTTACTGTTCGCACATTCACTTGGATTGTTTACACTGCATTTGTTGGTGGTGATACTTGAATTTGGTGCGATTCTTAGCTTGTTTTACTTACATTTAACCCTAGCTATTGTTTCTAAGAACGATGCAAGCGTCAGTGTCAAACGGGAACAACAGTCAATATCGTTACAAGATAAAGTGGAACTGTTGAAAGACTGGACCTTGTGTGTCCGTGCGAAAGCTGTGTGATACATATGGTATTGGTTCATCAGCTGCATACGATATAAAGAAGGGGAACAACAGAGTGAAATTCTGTTCAGATAGTTATTCCATGAAGCGAATGAGCATTAGAAAAAGTATGAAAGATGGTACAAATACTGAGCATGACCATGTGATGATGCAATGCTTTTGAGTGGACTTGTCTGGCAGGATGGTAATGGACCAGGCTCAGTTGTTTCATAAACATCTTAAAGTAGAACATGAGTGTGACTATAGGGAATGATGGCTTCAAAGTTTCAAGAAGCGTCATGGAATTTCCATGCATAACGTGTGCGGAGAAAAACGGTCCGAGACAAAAAAAGAGAAAATACATTTGGCGTCCAAGGGCAAGTCAAATCAGTTTGATGCTTCTGACTCTCACTTACGAGCTGGAGCTACAATGTTTGCTGACATAAAATAACATATACGTTTATTTTGCGTGCAACAAGTTTATAAATATCGTGCCGATTTAATTTTTTTTCGTCACAGTTGCAACCGTACGTGTTTTGAGTACACTTGTCAATTGTCGGCAGAGCCGAGGTCATCAAGATCGTCAGCTTGTAATACTGGGTTTGAGTGAAATATTCGATTTCAACCCAGGATTCCTCTTCGCAGTCTGCTTTTCTATTTCAGAAGAGATTAAATCGAGCTGCCGATACTTAAACGCATCCATGCGCAAGTAAGTTCCCATAGCCACGTAACTGTTTGAACACAGGTATTGATCCTGTGTTGAAACCTAATGTTTGTACACTTTATTAAGTCTCAAATATTGACCGAGACTTTTAATGTACTCGTTTAGAAACAATTGATGCTTCCTTCATCACGCTATCTCAGTTCGTATAGATTTGAACATTCTTGTCAGGGTACAAATCGTGGTTCATGACCACGTAACAGGGCCTTTAATTTAAATTTTTCGGTTTTTTTCTCTGCACCAGGACGACAGCGCGAGCTTTAAACATGAAACCCTTATGTATGTATGTATGTATGTATGTATGTATGTATGTATGTATGTATGTATGTATGTATGTATGTATGTATGTATGTATGTATGTAGGTAGGTAGGTAGGTAGGTAGGTAGGTAGGTAGGTAGGCAGGTAGGTACGTATGTATGTATGTATGTATGTATGTATGTATGTATGTATGTATGTATGTATGTATGTATGTATGTATGTTAATTTATCTCTTTATATTGAAGAAGTTGGTATCTATCTATCTATCTATCTATCTATCTATCTATCTATCTATCTATCTATCATGAACACATATGCAACCAAGGAGCGCATCAGTCTGATTTTTGAGCTGACTGGGGTGTTTCTGTCTTTCCTTACTGTCTTCAGCCTTGCCATTGCTGTTATTGTCAGCGCAATCGGTTTTGATCCCTCGTCTGCCACGATGGCTCCTAAGTCCCTGTATTTATTAACTGTTTCCAGTTTTTGGCCACTAATCATCATGCCAGTGTTGATGCCACTGGTGTTGTTTGTCATCAATTTGGTCTTCTCTGCACTGATTTCCATACCAAAAGCAGTAGCTGTCCTATCCAGTTTTTCCACCAACTGAGCTAGCTCCTCCTCATTTCCTGCAAGGCCATCGATGTCATCAGCAAAGCGCAGATTCGTTATTATTCTGCCTCTAATACTGACAGTTCCTTCCTGGTCTTCCAGTGCATTTGTAATGATTCTTTCAAGGAAGATGTTGAAGAGAGTAGGTGAAAGCAAGCAGCTCTGTCTGACTCCCACAGTTGTCCTAAACCAATCTCCTATTTGACCGTTAAAGCAGACTGCGCTGGAGGCCTTGCTGTAGAGGCTTTCTATGGACGCTCCTCCATAATTCAAGATAAGGGAGGGAAATGTCTTAGAAGAACAAGACTTCTTAAGAGATGGACAGAATACTGCTCAGACCCGTACAACCACAGGCCTACAGGGGACCCAGACATACTCAACACCCCACCAGTGACCAACATTGATAACTACCCCATCCTCCGAGAAGACGTAGAGGCTCCAGTGAAATCATTGAAAAAGGGAAGGCAGCAGGAGTAGACAATATCACTGCAGAACTAGTCCAAGAAGGGGGTGAAGCCATGATAAGCACCCTACTAACAATCTGCAACAAGATCAGGCAGACAGGGGAATGGCCAACACCATGGATTCAGTCACTCTCCCGAAAACAGGCAATTTGCAGCAATGTCAGAACTATCGTACGATCAGTCTTATATGCCACCCAAGCAAAGTCATGCTAAAAATCATATTAAACAGACTGAAGCCGAGGGCAGAGGAAATCATAGCTGAAGAAGAGGCAGACTTCAGACCAGGGCGAAGCACAACTGAACAGATTTTCAACCTGAGAATACTATGTGAGAAATACCTCCAGCACCAACAAGACCTTTATTATGTCTTTATATATTTTAAGAAAGCGTTTGACAGGGTATGGCGTGCAGCCTTTTGGTCCACCATGAAGCAGTACAACATCAATGCCAACCTCAGCAACGTCATAGAAAGGTTGGTGTCAGGATATTCCAATATGTAAGTATCGTACGAAAAGGAAACTTCACCAGTCATCAGACTTAATACACAACATCTTTCGTTTTAACCTCATAAGTAAATGGCGTTTCAAGATATGTTTTCACTTTGTGTTTTGTCATATATATATATATATATATATATATATATATATATATATATGCACTCTTCTTTAATTTATCGTGCTGATTAAGAGCTATACGATATATAGTCTATCTTTTGTGTAAAATAAAACCGTCTGTTGTTTAGTTGAAGTATATCAAAACTGAAGTGTTTGTCGGTGCATAATTTTGCTCGCAAAACTCAGTTAGACACCAGACAGTAGCGTTAATTGATATTGCCATCAAACTCTATCAGCACTGTCTGCGATAGGTCATTATATCACCCATGAAATTCTTTACGCTATTGTTTCACTTTCAAACGACCGACACGGAAATAAATCGACTTGCGTTCATTTATTTCAGGACTATTTGAAAAACAAAATAAAAAAATAATTATAAGGTTTGTCTGAAGTAAGTGGTTAGTCATCTATATTTTGCTTACATCCTTTTCCTGCATGTCACACAAATTCTGATTTTCTAATATATCCTTTTTTAAAACATTACAATGTGTCTGTTGATAAAGTATATTCTACTCCGGTCCAAAAGCCTCTGTAATTTACATATTGTACTACACGTGTTTAAATCATTCTACTGTTGTGACCTATTTAGGACCTCATTCTCCAGTCAAAACATTGTTGCCAAATAGTATATTGTCAGTGTTGAAATAAATGTTTTGATTTAGTTTTTATTTTTGATTCTTCTTGTAAATGCTGCAACGTATACTAAATTACATTCGCAAGTGCGTGCAAAAATACATTTTTTTAATCACGTTCGACATTTAAATGTCAACTGAATGATTAGAAATTTGGGAGATTCCATCTTTGATCATAACTAATTTGATTGTTTGTAAGAACACCAATGTGACCTGCGGTATTGCAATACAAAGATTTTTTGGAAAAAGTAATCGATGACAGTTAAAGTTTTAGGAGAGTATAAATGCTCTTTTTGGCTTAATGTGAAATATTGGTGAAAAAGAGAGTTGTTGATGTTAGCAAAATCTTCCTAATAATCATTTAATGTAATTTTCAACATTCAAATAAATTCTCCTTCTTGTTTTTTGAATATACTACAATAGTGCTGGAAACAAAAGCCCTAAGAAGAATAATACTACCTTCGTAAGTGTCATTAAGATGTTTAAAATTTGCACTGGTACGATAATTTATAAAAGGTATGAACTGTACCATTAAACCAAAAATTAATTACTTCCTTTTCATTTTTTCCTTTTGGACGATTCTGAAACTTCAATTTAAACGGCAAAATACTTAGGTTGCAACTTATAAATGCTACAGTTATCATAAACTTTAAGATGGCTGTAAATACTTTGGAAAAGTCCACATCAGCAATTTTATTTTATGTTTGGTTCTTGCCATTCATTCTACAAGCATCGATCGCCATTTTCCACAAGGTAGACCACAAAAGAGTTTCTTCAATTTGATATAGAGTATCGACCGATGTTGGCGCTGGAAGCTAGCTATAAACCCAGATTGCCCCGGCTATTGATCTACAAGAAATTTGAGTATTCATTTCTATATCAGCTGGTTCCACGAAACCTTTGTTACTGTTTGACACGGTCATAAGCTGATAGAATACGAGTCAGGCTACGCAGTTCAGCTTAAATACCACGACATGAATGAAACGTATTAAGCTAATGTATACCGATTTTTTTTGTATGAAGGTGAACCTTTCACATATGAGACGGTAGTTGTAACCTCTAAGCCACCGTAGCGGTCTGACCACATACTTCTTCAGTTATACAGATTACAAAAATATAATTAATGAATGAGACGAATTTCCTTTATATCCAAATAGTTTCAAATTGTAACATATAGTATAGTTAATCAAGAAGGCACTTTATAATACTAAACATCAAATTAGGTGTGATAATTAAAATGATGGTCATATGAATCCCGAATAAAGAGTAAACAAAAATTGTCCATTCCCTTAAAATCCCGTTTACACAACTTTTCTGTCATTGTCGTCATTTTAGGTGTCTTTCCTGCCGTTTCTGTCGATGTCATTGTTTCGGTCGCTTTCAGTCACAATGGATAAATTGCACGTCAGTAGCAACATTGCGGGATCTGGGGTCTGGCAGTTTTTTGAATTATTTAATCTAAAGTTGCAAATGTTGTTATAGAAAAGCCAAATTTATTCACCTGCGTTTGCAGATTTTAAAACCTTAGCGTTAGTTAATCTTTAGCACAAGATAAAATTGTCATACTTGGACGCTTCACAATGGCAAAACAGAATCGGGACACGCCTAATTACTGAACAAAATGTGTAAACATGGACAAGACACATTTTAACAAAATGTGTAAACATGGACAAGACACATTTTAACAAAATGTGTAAACATGGACAAGACACATTTTAACAAAATGTGTAAACATGGACAAGACACATTTTAACAAAATGTGTAAACATGGACAAGACACATTTTAACAAAATGTGTAAACATGGACAAGACACATTTTAACAAAATGTGTAAACATGGACAAGACACATTTTAACAAAATGTGTAAACATGGACAAGACACATTTTAACAAAATGTGTAAACATGGACAAGACACATTTTAACAAAATGTGTAAACATGGACAAGACACATTTTAACAAAATGTGTAAACATGGACAAGACACATTTTAACAAAATGCAACTAAAAATGTTTATTAAAGAAAATAAACTCGGTTGCTAGATTATATGTTTACTAGTGAAGTTCTTTAATTAATTTAAAAGTGTTATGAAATCAGCAAGTAATTTAACCAACCTTAACGGACTTACTATGGGAAGCTTGCAATAAATCTTTTATTTTGTGCATTATCGATCTTTTTGGGCAAAGATAGTTAAATCATAGTAGTATATTTCTTAATTTGATTGACTGAAAAACGACATGGCAAATGTGAGTGACTGAAATACTCCATGGCAAATGTGAGTGACTAAAAAACGACATGGCAAATGCGAGTGACTGAAAAACGACATGGCAAATGTGAGTGACTGAAAAACGACATGGCAAATGTGAGTGACTGAAATACTCCATGGCAAATGTGAGTGACTGAAATATGACATGGCAAATGTGAGTGACTGAAAAACGACATGGCAAATGTGAATGACTGAAAAACGACATGGCAAATGTGAGTGACTGAAAAACGACATGGCAAATGTGAATGACTGAAAAACGACATGGCAAATGTGAATGACTGAAAAACGACATGGCAAATGTGAATGACTGAAAAACGACATGGCAAATGTGAGTGACTGAAAAACGACATGGCAAATGAGAATGACTGAAAAACGACATGGCAAATGTGAGTGACTGAAATATGACATGGCAATTATGAGTGACTGAAATATGACATGGCAAATGTGAGTGACTGAAAAACGACATGGCAAATGTGAATGACTGAAAAACGACATGGCAAATGTGAGTGACTGAAAAACGACATGGCAAATGTGAATGACTGAAAAACGACATGGCAAATGTGAGTGACTGAAAAACGACATGGCAAATGTGAATGACTGAAAAACGACATGGCAAATGTGAGTGACTGAAAAACGACATGGCAAATGTGAATGACTGAAAAACGACATGGCAAATGTGAATGACTGAAAAACGACATGGCAAATGTGAATGACTGAAAAACGACATGGCAAATGTGAGTGACTGAAAAACGACATGGCAAATGAGAATGACTGAAAAACGACATGGCAAATGTAAATGACTGAAAAACGACATGGCAAATGTGAGTGACTGAAAAACGATATGGCAAATGTGAGTGACTGAAAAACGACATGGTAAATGTGAGTGACTGAAAAACGACATGGCAAATGTGAGTGAAAAACGACATGGCAAATGTGAGTGACTGAAAAACGACATGGCAAATGTGAGTGACTGAAAAACGACTTGGCAAACGTGAGTGACTGAAAAACGACATGGCAAATGTGAGTGACTGAAAAACGACATGGCAAATGTGAGTGACTGAAAAACGACATGGCAAATGTGAGTGACTGAAAAACAACATGGCAAATGTGAGTGACTGAAATACTCCATGGCAAATGTGAGTGACTGAAATATGACATGGCAAAAGTGAGTGACTTAAATATGACATGGCAAATGTGAGTGACTGAAATATTCCATGGCAAATGTGAGTGACTTATATAGGACATGGGAAATGTGAGTGACTTAAATATGACATGTCAAATGTGAATGTCTGAAATATGGCATGGAAAAAAAATGTGAGTGACTGAAATATGACATTATTAAATTGATTGACTGAAATATGCCATGGCAAATGTAAGTGACTGAAATACTTCATGGCAAATGTGAGTGACTGAAATACTCCATGGCAAATGTGAGTGACTGCAATATTACATGGCAAATGTGAGTTACTTAAATATGACATGGAAAATGTGAGTGACTGAAATATTACATGGCAAATGTGAGTGACTGAAATAAGACACGGAAAATGTGAGTGACTTAAATACTCCATGGCAAATGTGAGTGACTTAAATATGACATGGCAAATGTGAATGACTTAAATATGACATGGAAAATGTGAGTGACTGAAATATGACATGGCAAATGTGAATGACTGAAATATGACGTTATTAATTTGATTGACTGAAATATGACATGGCAAATGTGAGTGACTTAAATATGACATGGCAAATGTGAGTGACTGAAATATGACATGGCAAATGTTAGTGACTTAAATATGGCATGGCAAATGTGAATAACTGAAATATGACATGGCAAATGTGAGTGACTGAAATGTGACATGGCAAATGTGAGTGACTGAAATACTACATGGCAAATGTAAGTGACTGAAATATTACAAGGCAAATGTGAATGACTGAAAAATGACATGGTAAATGTGAGTGACTGAAATATGACATGGCAAATGTGAATGACTGAAATATAACATGGCAAATGTGAGTCCTGGGTGGAAGAGTGATCTGAAACGTTCGCCTCAACTCTGGGTTCTAGTCTCGAGTTTGGTTTATGTGGTAATGTGAGGTAGTTTGCCACTAGGGTTTTCCCGGGTTCATCCTCCACCAATAATACTGACCGTCATGCAAAGCCTATCATTTGCTAAAGTCCATGACAACAACCACATCAACAACAATATTTGCCACCCAAATGTCTTTGGCTTATCACAGATGGATGGATATATATCAGGTACTGCTTGGTACTTAGAACAAGTTTGTACCGCGGTATTTTGCGGTATTTTTCAACTTACCGCGATAGTATTACAAGATACCGCACATATATTTAGAAAAAAAACAGTTAAATGTCCTGGGATAGGAGTCCGACACTTTTTTAAAATTCCGTATGTAAATAACTGGACAAAATATGTTGCTCTGATTTGTAGAAAATAACACTGTATTATAATCATGATATTATTAGGACATAATAATAATTATCTTGAGATAGAAGAAAAATAATATTTCAGCTCAAAATAAAATTCCATCCCTCCCCCGATAATTAAATTGCTAGTACCATAACGTAGATGAATTTGCTATGTGTATGTTAACTGTTTCACTCTAAAATCGGTAACTAAAGTTGGATGATTATGCTTACACTATAGCTAATGTTTTGAAAGACATAGTGCTGACAGCAGAGATATTATTGATAAAATATGTAGTGTTGATACCAAAGGCTACCATTTTCTAGCTACACTATTGATATGATAAGCAGGGAAACTTTGAGCGGGAAGATAACACCTGGGCAAGAAGGTTGGCCATTAAACACGCTTAATAAACAAAAAATCGTATGATGATTCGCAGCCTAATAAAGGACTATATATACTTAACACATTTAAATACACTAGAGAATGACTAAAACAGGCTTGCGTTTTTGTTGTGAGAGGGCTGTCTTTTTAATCCAAAACTTATTCTGAAAGTTGGATTTTGGCCCTATCTCTTTCACAGTTCATTTGGTTACCGCGTTGGCATACGTGACAGATGTCAAAAATGTATTTGAAGGATCATAAAAATAATTATTTTGTAACCATTAATTTGTCACAATATAACTGTTTTGTGAAAAGGATAATTTTTAAAGATCATTATGTGATGAATGATAAAAGTATGCTACTGGTTGTCATTAAAGTTGTAACAAGATTGGGCGGGAATTTCAGTATATTCCTTACTGATGGAAACTACCGACGTAAAATCGCAATAAAAAAGTACCATTTTAAGTACCAAAGGAAAAAACTCTTGAGACAAGCCAGTAATGACGTGCACCTCTACCCCCACGTATCCAATTAAATCCTGTCCAAATACTTTACTAAACATTTTCAGTGCCATGTTAAGAAGGTTCCATCTTTACAAAAGTTAAACTTAATTCGCTGACTGTAGAAACTGTGCACACAGTGTTAAGTCCATTAGCCACGGTCAAAACTTCAGTGTTGACTCGTGAATACTTGTACTGAGTTTCATCACTCTTGTTAAGATTGGACGTGAAAAGCATCACTCTAACAAATTAGTGCATACGCACTTTAATATCACTTGATGTTTTGTGTTCGTTCATAATCTGTAACAAATGAGGACTGAAAATTTATTCGAGAAACATTACAAAACGAATTCAAACTAAAATGAATTTTTTCCAAGGCAAGAATAAACAGCTAAAATAAAGGCAAAATCATGCAATTTATGCGGATGGGTGTGACGTGTAGCTAATTTGTTTCAAAATTAGGTAAGTATCGTGGGAAGATTAATGTTAAATTCTGTTTAATGTTTCAAAATTACGCTGGTATTGCTAATGCGTGTAATATCTTGCAGGCCCGGTCCTAGGGCAAGGCGAACGAGGAAACCGAGCAGCAAAGAGTGTGAATCGGACATCTGAGTTAGATTTTAAGCAAATAATTTTAAGTCTCCTTTTGCCAAATGAAGCTTTAACGATTTTAGAGCTATTTCGCACCAAAAAAAAAAGACTACTACGGAGACAGTCTCCAGACCCGGCGCCGATGGCGCTGCGTGGGACAAACTGTTTCGGTGTTACGATGAAAGTCTTAAGACGAAAATCGTTTACGATTTCACATACAGACTAATTTGTAAAATCTCCCCTCGTAAATCAATCAAATTATTGGATTGGTCTGTTAGTTTAAAATTAATTCTTGTTAGTGAATTATTATGACATCGCATATACACTGGATTAATTGGCTCCTCAATTATTAAAAATCCTGGAGGAGCCGTTGGTGCAAATGAATATAAAATATACCCCTGTTGGGCTTGATTTGATCTTTCGAGATTTATTTGGTAACTTCCGTCGATGGCATCACATACTAGATTTACTGCAATCACCGAAGATATATTTACGTTTTGAGGAGCAATATGACGTCCACCACCATCTGGGTCATTATTATGTTTGAGGATAGTTGTTTGCGGTTGTGTTTTTTTTTCCATGCGGTGAGTAACAGAGAAAAGTTTTCCGAGATAAGATTATTAACAGATTTGTTTAGTTTATTTGCGTTATACCAATGAAATTTGAAATCAGGTAAATCGGTTTCTGTTATATTATATGCAGTTAAAAATTTTATTTATCTCCATTCTTGTCATTAATTATTACTTGAATTATTCGTTTGTTGATATATTCCATGTCGGATACAAGCTGATTTAATATCCTAATATGTGCTATAATTTCATCACGTGGTTTTGTTATATCAGAGAGATGCTCTTGAAAATTCTGTCGTAATCTTTCTAGATGTGTTTTATGTAATTGATTAATTTCTTTAAAATAATCAACGATGTTAGTTAGAGTATATGCAATGGTAATAAATGAATCAATTTTTTTCTCAAAATCAAAATCCCATTGCATGATATTTCTATTGAGAAATGTAAATCTATCAGTTAATGTTGCATTTTTTTATATCAGATAAATCATTTTGATACGATGGGGTGATTTCATGATATGATTGTACATCCGTGACAAAATCAGACTTTTTAGGTTCGGGTATTTGATAAGATGCCTGAGGTAGGTTTTCAGACCATCCTAGTATTGTTCTGATTGAACTCTGATAGATATCTACGACATACCCAGATGAGTTTATATCAATCGCGGATGACAGTGTTAGTTCATGAACTGTAATAGCGCTTTTTGATTCTTTTCCTGTAATGGATTTTATTCTCCGCTGTAATTCATTATTAATCTGTTCGATTTGGTAGGACCCAGACGGTAAGGAAACAACGTCCAGTCTGGAGTTCCGTCTGGTTTATTCTTACTCGCAAACACCAGGGAATTATTTGGTTGTTGACCACCGAATGGTTTTGATCTAATATTAGGCCAACTATGGTATACTCGTAATTTTGCTAGTGCTATCTCCTTCACCGGAATCGCAGTGGGGAAATTCACACTGAATTCAGGATTGGTTGCGGTTATTGAGATCATGGTGGTTTTCACCGGGTTTGTATTTTCCACTATTCGTTGAAGTAGTTCTTGCGATGTTGCCATTATATTCGTGTTGTTTTTCTAATTTTGACATCGCGGAATCATAAACACGGACCATCGCGGAAAACTCACTATCGGATATTAATGTGTCATCGAGGGAGTACGATATCATCGAGGATAATTGCGAGTATGCTTTTGACACAGTATGAAATTTGATTATGTATGACCAAACGATTTGATAGTGGCAAGTAGAAAAATAGTCAGATGAAGTTATTTAACACGCATAAGGAAAAATTCGCAACACTTCCAGTGTTATTGTGTTATAGGCCCATGGATTCACGAAGACAGAATATCGAAGTTGATATTCCAGGACAGACTAAGAAGCAAATTCTCGTGTTAAATGATATTGTGTTAGTTGATATCGGTGTTGTCGGATATGCATTGCGTGCTGATAAATCCCCATGGAAGCTATGATACGCAGCGACGATACATTCTTCGCAGGGATTGACTATATCCGATACAGTTCGTTTGGATCGTAGATGACCGCATCGAGTGGTCAAATCTAGTTTACTTAGCAGTGTCCAGAGTACGAAAAATAAATCCACTTCGAAGAATTATTTTAGATGCTAATGACACCACAATCAGTGATATTGTCAACTATGACATAATCAGAAGAAAAAAAATCGCTAGTTATAAACAACAGGACAAAAAAATAACAGAAAATTTGACATCGATTCTGAGTTTATAATTACACTGAAACAACAACGGAATAATCACTGCGCGAGTTGTAATTGTATAATGCTTTGGTGTTGGTCGGATAAAGTGCATTTTGTGGAGTACTGTTTGTTGGTAGATAGAGTATCTAGGAACAGTGTACTGACTTGTGCGTAGGTATCTTGGAACAGTGTAATGACTGTTGGTAGGTATATACCTTGGAGCAGCCTTGGTCATACCAGAGATAATGTGATGTTGACTTGTCTTGAGTATAACAGACGCAGAGGCGCTAGTTAAGACCACGCGGTGGTAATTGAGTATCCTCGGGTATCACTTGTAATTGTTCGCGTGTAAATCCACGCTGAGGAGCAGTTGAATCCAATCTATAGATCGCTGGTCTACCCCTGGATCTCGTTATGTTAGATATTTTATGTGTAGTGACACTCCAAATATGATCAGTAGGTCTTTTTGTACCGCCTTCAAGCTCTCCTGGTTCATATAAATATCTCACAGTGTTATTGCCGATTATACGCTGTTTTGAATAATCATTTTGTGGTTTTTGTACAGTTATATACTTCTTTTTTGATGGCGTTAATAGTTTTCATATTGATTGTTCGAGTAATTTCATTATTTAGCGCGGTAATCACGCCTGGTAATCTCTTGACCTTCACGAGATCGTTTATCCTGAATAAATTCCTTCGCGTATTGATATCTAAATAACCGCTCAGCAAGTGCCCGATTAAATCGTTCAACAATTTCCTGATCGCGATGTAATGCAGTATGTCCTCGTCTGATGGTGACATTATGATGCTTCATTGTTGATAACACTGCACCCTGAAATTCCTTGCCATGATCAACTTGTAATAGATTTGGCCACTGTTGACCACCTTATGGTCCAAGATCTCGTCGATAAATCCTTTCGAACGCAGAAGCTACTTCAGTTGATGACCTTGTCTTAGCGGCTCTGCTACTTTGTATCTACTCGCAACATCAACGACGGTTAGAACATATTTGTAAACAGTATCATGCGGCAGAAATAGTATATCAGCCTGATGAACCTCATTAGGGACGGTCACATTAAAATGCGAGTAGTTAATTTGTTTAGGCGGTGGTAGATAAATCTGCCATATCGCCTGTTTGGATAACCAATCCTTTGCTGTAGTATTTTTCACCTTTGCGGCGCTATCGAGTTTACTGATTGCTGATTTACCCCTCCAGTATCCTCTTGGGGAATAATAAATAGATTCCATGATATTATTAATTACCAGCACCCAGCATTAATTTACTTTTCATCGCCGATTTTATCAACCATGAAGCTTATTTTTTTTTTAAGGATTTATCAGTGATAGAATTTAACGCATGAATCAATTTTACATCTGCGATATGTCTGTGTTGCATATTACTGCTTTTATAAGCAACATCATGAACATGACACACCTTATCAATAGCGTTTATTGGATATTCACCGGGTCGGGGTTGGTTTTGATCATCGAGTCGGATATCGAGTCTGGTTCCAGGTCCACAATAACTATACCCTGGAAGGTGTTTTTCTCCTGGATATTTTGCCCATGGTGTTCCTGGTAATTTTACTAACTTGGCTGCAATATCACCTCCCCTTTTTCACAAATCTAATTTTTTTAATACCACATCATTCACACTTGCCAGTGATAGCTTCTCTGTTAATTTTAGTTGTTTTAGGTGTTGGGTCAATTTACGAGTCCTACATTTCACACAGTATAAATCCATAATATGTTTATGTTATATAGATATGAATGTAATTGATTATTCATCAACACGAAAAGACAGAACCCGTAAAACATCATGTTATGTTACCAAACTCTATTCGAATGATTATCATTGGACCTTCAGGGAGAGGTAAAACACATTTGTTAATTGATATGATAATGAGATGGCTGAAATGGGATAAATTGTATTGGGTGGCACCGACCGTAGATGATCAACGATGTTATCAAGTGTTAAATATTATAACGAGAGAGCCGCAGAGATCACCGGAGAGGACATCATTGAGTTTATTACCGATATCGACGAAGCCACATCCGTGGAAGACATCGATGGAAGTATTAATAATCTAGTTGTATACGACGATGTAAATTACAGTAATGTTAGATATACAAAAGAATCCAGCTATGATATTTTCCAAGGGGAGACACAAAAACACTGACGTGATATTCGTCTCTCAACGATACACGCAAGTACCTAAAGTGATCAGAGACAACTGCAACATATTAGTAGCATTTAACGGGACTGATAGACTGATACTCATACTCTTAGAAATATTTGGCAAACTTGGTGTGACGGTGACATGGACTATAATCAATTTAGAAATTTCTTTAGTGCTGCACAAACAAAACCACATGAATTTATAACGATAAATTTAATAGATCCTAGAACAAGATATCGAATCGGACTAGGTCAGATATTCGGTTGAAACCATAACAATTTTGATTTGTCCCCCGCAGCGCCATCGGCGCCGGGTCTGGAGACTATGTCTCCGAAGTAGTCTTTTTTTGTGCGAAATAGCTCTAAAATCTTTAAAGCTCCATTTGGCAAAAGGAGACTTAAAATTATTTGCTTAAAATCTAACTCAATTAGAGATGTCCGATTCGCACTCTTTGCTGCTAACCGCCTTGGGCTTTCAGGCAATGCAATTTGTTTGTCTAGGGCCCCACTCAACGCTATTGCTGCCTTAAGCCCCGCACATCCTAGGGCCTGGCATGAAGTCTAATCGGTAATTTGTTCAAAGTTATGTATGTATTGTATAGGTGCATAGGTGTAATGTGAAGTCGTGGGTTATTTGTTCAAAATAATCTAGTTATTGGGGGATGGGTGAATTTGTACTTAACATCCTCAGTCTTTTCCAGGGTGTTGTAATACAATGAAGCAATTAATTATGGGTAATTTGTTCAAAATTATTTAGGTATTGGGGGAAATCTAGTTGCAGGTTTATGCTTTTTTGCTAAAAAGAAAGATTGTGGGTAGCTTGATCGGAATTGGGAAAATACGAATTATATATTAATGTTTTACCTTTTGAACAAGTGATTTCTGCAAGCAGCATTTAATGTTTCGCTGCAATGTGAATGATCATGTAAAAGCGCCATAATGGTCACTTGTCTTCTCTTATGTCCATTGTTCCTAATATTACTATTTCACATGTCCGAACTGATACAATTTCGTAACTATTCAATTTTCCCCTTGGTCATTTATTTGCTTAGTTTTTCTACCGCAGATTATAGAAGATAAAATGGGCTATTTGTGCGTATTGTATAACGTACATTTACCAGTAAATTTATTTTTCCAATGTGTGCATGAATATACTGGTATATTTCAGTGTTGACTGTTTTGCAAGAATGACTTTTTGTGTGTATTACTACACCCTGGCGAAGACTGCGGATGTTGATTACTCATCGCGGGAATAGTGCGTATTAGCTGTTTGTTATCATGATCCCATTTACAAATTAGAATTTATAAGGAAATCAATATTTTTTTTGTATTTTGAATGTACTAACTGCACCAAACAGATAAATGAAAAGTAAATGGTCAATGATAATTGATTTTTTTGCGAGAGATGATGATAGTCCGAATCACTTCAGTTGCTTTCGACATGACGAACTTTTATTCACATTAAAAGGCTTCCAGTCTTAGACTTGCGAAGGGTAAATCAATGTTACATATTAAGATGTGTAATGTATGTATGGTTACAATGCTGACTCGATTGAATTGAAAATTCAAAGAAAATCGATACAAGGCTGTCTACCGCAGAATTTTATGCTTTCTTTTACGCATGAAACAGCTAATTATTTGGATCGGTTGCAGAAATCTAGTCCATCACATTTTGTTAATATTTCTACCATGGCAGTCCGTCCCATTTAGCGCGTCTTAAATTTAAGATATGACCAATAACAAGATATACAACTCTTGGTCCGACCTGGAACATGTAATTAATGCGAGGACTATCTCCTAAAATGTCTGGCATGTAGAGTTGTTTGTTTGTTTATGATCTTTAACGTAGCTTTAACAATTTTTCAGTCATATGGTTACGATGTCTGCAGTGAGACTTTTTATAGTGATGTATTCTAGCACTGGGGCATCATGCCGCAGACATGTAGCATGCTGTCCCACCAGTCACATTAACCTGAGACCAAGCCGACCAATCCTAACACTAACCTCTTAATGCTTAGCACCAAGCGAGGCAGCTGTTAGTGCCATTTTTGTAAGTCTTTGGTATGACTCGGCCAGGGATCGAACTCACAACCTCTAGCTCCCGCAGCGGATGCTCTAACCACTAGGCCACCGGTTGTATGTCGAGCTGATGTAACATAAATGTTTGTCTTTATAGATGGTGACAACCTCAGCAGCATATCGTGACCAACAAAATTGGATTATTATTACTGCATGACTGATTGACCATCATGCTGATAATTGTGCCTGAAATATTTTGATCTTTTACTAATTAGCAGCACGCAATCCTTTCTTTCACGCTATTTTGTTTAATAGCTTTAATATGATCGTACTCCAAGTTACCTTAATACAGAAAAACAGAAACTTGTAGCATACGGAGTTTGCTTGGTAAGTGTGTTCAAGTTGTACGACATATGCCAATTACAATACGTAAGGCTAGATTGGAGACTCGTGAACAGACCAAGTTGACCATACTAATCATTATTCGTGTTGTATCCATGAAAATTTTACCAGAGCCAACAAAACTGTTGCCATTAATTCTCGTCAAAATAGTCGAGTAATGCAAAAATATTGATGTAACCACAATACATGTAGGCTATGTCCATTTTGTATATATGGGTTGGTCATAATAATTTTATCCTATGGTATAAAACTGATTCGGTATGTGAAAATATTAGTTTATTAAGATCTTAAGCGTATTCTTGTGTTACAGCTATAAACTTAATATCCTATGGTTTATTTGAAGTATAATTCAGGGAATCATGAAAACGATGCTGAAGTGTCTTTCAAAAACATATCTACAAACACAAACCATTGTTTTCCGTTATGGAGTCACTGTTTCCAGTGCGTGAATATCGTTTTTTGATCACTAGAATATCGCAAGAATGGTACATGTTATTACATTATGGATAATAATATTGCTGCTATCGAAAGCAATTATCCCGGTGTTCGATAGCTAATATATATTTAATCGTAAAGCGCAATAATTATCTCGTGTGACGTCGAAAAAAAGCATTGTTCTAGTTTACGTGCTGCGTTATCCTTTTCTGCTTCCACAAGTGAACTGAAGTCAACATATATATATATATATATATATATATATATATATATATATATATATATATATATATATATATATATATATATATAAGACCCAATTAATACCCATATATCATGGAGTTTGTAATGCTAAGACAGCCTCATATGCAGCTAACTAAGATTTGTATCGCTATGTTTGAAATTGACATTGAAAGAAAATAAATTACCAAGAAAAATATATGAATACATTCGAAGATGCTTGAAAACCTGTCTCGTGTTGGATGAAGTAGATACTAGAATTGATAATTGTACCATATGATGGACACTCTTATCAGAAAGACTGGTTTAGAAGATCAGTGATGTGAATGTAATGTCCTTACTATATTCATGAAAAGGACTCAAATACTCTTTTTATTGCAAGAGATAATATTGTCATACGCATTCAGCTAAAAAGAATATGAGAGGCTTTGCCAACGGAATTAATCGTCTGAGACGAGCAAATGATTATGGTTATCAGTTGATACACAATAGTCTACAGGGACAGTTCTATAATTAGTATTGGTAGGAACTACGTTACAGGCAAGACGACAAGTACCTGTTTATGGTTGGCAAGAGGCTACAGGTGTAATCCAAGTGCAATGGCTGCACGAAAATGATGATAGGCTACAATGGAATCCGTCGTTAATAGCTGCCAGAAGGTGAGAATAAGCTACAAGGGCAATACAGTTTTAATGACTGCGAACTAATGACAGGCTACTAGGGCAATACATTGTTATCAACTACCAAAAGGCGAGGATAATATACAAGGGTAATACAGTTTAATGTCTACCAGAAGGTAAGGATAGGCTACAAGCGTAATACAGTGTTAATGACTGCCAGCTGATGATAGGCTGCAAGGGCAATACAGTGTTAATGATTGCCAAAAGGCGATGATAGTATAGAAAGGCAATACAGTGTAATGGCTACCAGAAGGTGAGGATACGCTACATGGGTAATAGTGTTAATGACTGCCAGAAGGTGAGGATACGCTACATGGGTAATAGTGTTAATGACTGCCAGAAGGTGAGGATACGCTACATGGGTAATAGTGTTAATGACTGCCAAAAGGTGAGGATAGGCTATAACGGCATTTCAGATTTAATGATTTCCAGACGATGAGGATATAGATATATTACATGGGTAATTCAGACTTAATGAATGTCAGAAGGTGAGGATAGGATACAAGAGCAGTTCAGTCTTAATAATAAGAATAATGAGGACTTTGTATAGCGCCTAATCTTTAGAAGCTCTAATCGCTTTACACCATCTATAATGATATGACTACCACACAAAACAAAATACATGACACACGAAATTAGAAAACATAAAGAATGCTGAAAATACTGAAGGTAGGAAATATTATTAGATCTTTAAGTTTGTTCTTGCAGTCTAAAAAGGTGAGTTTTAAGAGAACTCGTGAAAGGGATGACTGTGTCTTTGTGTCTGATTTCAATGGGCAATTCATTCCACGTTGCTGGCCCTGGTATGCAAAAGAACTTTATTCATATGACTTCGTATTCATTATGGAAATAATGAGTATACGATTGTCAGAAGATGAGCGCAAGTATCTTGCTGGTGTATACACATTGGCGAGGCCAGATAGGTATGTTGAACGTTATTCCATCAGTGAAACGTAGCACAGAGAACATATGTTGTGTTTGATTCTAGATCAAATGGAAAACCAGTGTGGGGTACAGAGTAGCGGGGAGGTGTGCTCTGACTGAGGTACCCTAAGGTTGATCCGAGCGGCTGTGTTTTGAACTTTCTGAAGTTTTTGAAGTATATATTGAGACCAACCAGACATATTTGAGTTACAGTAGTCCGGTCTTGAAAGTACAATGAACACACAAATGTTTTAGTGTCTTGAACTGAAAGATATTTGCGGATGGAGCTGATGCGTCTTAGCTCAAGAGATGAAGACTTGCATATGTTTATGACATGTTGGTGCCATGTGAGAGTATTGTCCTGAGTAACATCTAGGTTTTGTACTGATTGTGTGAATTTAATGTTGGTGTTGCTGATATTTATTGTTTGAGGTAAAGGATGTGAATGAGAAAGTCTTTGTGTTGTGATCAGATTGGCCTCAGTGTTATCATCATTCGTCTGCAGCTTGTTACATGTCATCCATGATTTCACATCAGAAATGTACCTCTCTACACCTTGGATGGTAGCATCAACTTCAGTTGGGTGGCTAGATTTATATATTTGGGTATCATCAGCGTACTATTGGCGAGACACTGGAGGATAATCTATGACATTTGAGAGCGGCTGAGTTTATAGACTGAAGAGTACAGGTCCAATAATAGGCCACTGTGGAACACCACAACATAGATCAACTTGGGCTGGAATGTTTTCCATTTGCAGATACAATTTGTGTCCTGTTGACTACGTAGGACTTCAACCACAGTAAGGCTGTATTGTGAATGCAAATGGTTTCTTCAGCTGAGGCTTTACAATGGCAGTTTTGAAAAATGATGGGAATTCCCCAGATGAGAGAGAGGTATTAATAACATCAGTTAGTAAATGCAATATTGGATATAAGCACTCAAGCAGCAGTGATATTGGAATTGGATCAAGTTCACATGACTTTGGTGCACTAATCAGCACGATTTTCCGTACAAAATCCATAGAGACAGGTTCAAATGCTGCTTAACGGATGTCGCTGAAATTCTGTATGGCAACTGTATCGTGACCACGAGTCAATTGAAATTGTTTTGTCAAGCTTATCTCTAATGGTTTATACTTTGTCACGAAAGAAATTTGCAAACAGGTCCGGAAGATGTATAGGAGAGAAGGTAGATGGAAGTGGTGGTGTTTCTTGACATTAGTTTGTATGTATTCTCGATGAGCTTCTGCAGCTGGAATGTTCTGTGATCTTAGTACTGTGGTGGGATCATTTGGTAAAATGGATTATGTGACGTTCTTCATAGCGGCTTTATAGATTTGTTTATGAATATTGATTCTGACTGAATAATGGCAACCAGAAGATGATGTTAGACTACAAGGGCAATTCAGTCTTAATGACTGCCAGAAGGAGAGGTTAGGGTACAACGGCAATTCGGTCTTAATGACTGCTAGAAGGTGTGGATCGGCTACAAGGGCAATTCGGTTTTAATGACTGCCAGAAGGAAAGAATATGCTACAAGGGCAATTCGGTCTTAATGACTGTCAGAAGTAGAGTATAGGGTACAAAGGCAATTCTGTCTTAATGACTGCCAGAAGGAAAAGATGTGATACAAGAGCATTTCAGTCACAATCACTGCCAGAGAGATAGTATAGTCTACAAGGGCAATACAGTGTAATGACTGTCAGAAGGAGAGAATGGGCTACAAAGGCAATTCAGTCCTAATAACTGTCAGAAGGCGCGGATAGTCGACAAGGGCAATACAGTGTAATGGCTGCCAGAAGGAAAGAATTGGCTACAAAGGCAATATATTCTTAATGACTGTCAGAAGGGGAGGATATGCTATATGACAATGTTTAGTTAATGACTGACAGAAAATGATTTCAGGTTGAAGTACAATCAAACTTTTAAGGGTATGCATGGTATGCGACAGGGAAAATTCAGTGTTTATGGTTGACATGGGCTGATGATAAGCTACAAGGACTGTTCCATGTTTATGGTTGACAACGACTGATGATTCTATACAAGGATATTTCCATGTTTATGTTTGACAGGGGATGATGATAAGATTCAATGACAATGCTATGTTTATGGTTGGCAGAAGAAGTTGATTGGCTATGAGGACCATTCGTTGTTACTGTCTGCCAAAAGGTATACGATACTGTACAAAGGTATACGATACTGTACAAAGGTATACGATACTGTACAAAGGTATACGATACTGTACAAGGGCAATTTAACGTTTACACTGGCAGGAAGAATATACATTATATGCAATGTGGAAGTCGCAGAACTGATGAAATATTCATGTCAAGGTTGGATAACATAACATGACGAAAAGGAAACATCAGCAATTACAAAAACTAATAATATGTTAACGAGAATAAAGATAATAAGGACAGAAATAATCATAAACCACAAATATTAAGTCCTTAGATTGCAAATTACAGCATTTTAATTCGTCTTTGCAGGTATCAAACCCATGAAAACGAAAAACAATGTCAGTTTAAAAAAGCAATACATTTTCATTGCCATGAAATTAATATCTTCCATTGATGATTTGGGAAACTATTGTATCCATCCATTTCACTTCAGCTTAGCCTGCCCGTTGCGGACCTGATAATATACATCAGATTCCATTCAAAGTTCTTAGTGCATGAATATTTTATCATTTATCTCATAAACATCAAAATATATATTTCTGCATTGAACGTTTACAACCCATTTTGACTCACTCTCAAATATTCTGTGTATAAATCATATCCCTGGCTGATTTATTATTAGTTTGCCTGTAAACGGTTCAAAACTAGGAAAGGCTTTTTTTCTGATAGCAGACGGTTTAGCGTCATGTCTGCGCAAGCGTGGGCTTGCTGATGTTATAAATTTGCAACTGGTGACTAAGATGGTGGTTAACATGTCGCGGATTGAATTGTTCACTTAAGCTTTGAATTCCATCATTACGTTCGTGACACTAGCTTCGTAAAAATGTAGCAAAGTATGATGCAAGGGCAAAAATGGTTGCTTCAAATAAAACAAACATCAACTAACTAAATCGTCTACAGAAATAATATGAACGTCTCTTTGATAACAAGATGACGACTCAAACAAGGCTTTTGTTGAAAAACAGACAAATTTGTAATCTAGGGTGTCATGGCCGAATTTATGCATAAACTAAACAAGCTACAGCTTGGAGTTTCACAATATGAAGGGTTTCATAATATGAAGGTTCCTCTCAAAAGTTTCAGAATTTTTTACAGCCATATTCACTGTTAACACTTACCAATTAGGGATAATACAGATTCCCATACCTTAGGGTCTAAATCGGGCCCTGTAGGGTATACATGTTATGTCATCAAGAAATAAAGAATATTTGTCCGGTGTTACGAGGGCCTGCTCTAGAGTTTTGCTGATGAGAACTGTTGCATAATCCCAGACCCAGTGACTATTTGAGGAAATTTAAAATAAAATTGAAGTAATGTGGCATGCAAAGGAATGTTTTTTTTCTGTAACACATTCACAAGTTTGTCCTAACATAATTAGCATTTGTTCCCTAATCATTGGCCTCTTCCATGAAAAGCAAACAACGCAGTCAATTTTGATTCCGTATGCTTGACGCTTCGTATGATACTAATCACGTCGTCCAAAATGTCCAAAGAATGCTTTGCATGAATGTGATTACAATAAACTGGTATAAAACATCAGAGCTATTGTCTGTTATCCATGGCTGAATAGAAAACATCAGAGCTATTGTCTGTTATCCATGGCTGAATAGAAAACATCAGAGCTATTGTCTGTTATCCATGGCTGAATAGAAAACATCAGAGCTATTGTCTGTTATCCATGGCTGAATAGAAAACATTAGAGCTATTGTCTGTTATCTGAATAGAAAAACGTTTGCTTTCAATAACACATCTTACGTTTTCACCTCAATATCAAGCATCATCTGAATTTACAATATTGTACAAAGCAATTTCATATCCCTATATTGTTGATATGTCAAATTGTGATTGCCCATGGCTTGAGAATAATCATATAGTTCGTTTACGACAATTGCTTTAATAATCTCCAGAACATAGCTGAATTTCCTTTAATCGAACTTTCCCAAAGAATTATTAATAATTCAATTTTTTAAAATAAATTAAACATGTTAAACAATTTCATTTAAAATACCTTCTGCTCTCTTTCTCTGTCTGTCTGTCTGTCTGTCTGTCTCTCTGTCTCTCTCTCTCTCTCTCTCTCTCTCATATGCCAAAAGGGACACAACTATATAACAATAGGGGAGAGAGCGTTAAAAGCATTCGGATGGATACAACATTGAACTTGGACTTGCAGGAAGTAAAGGAAGTAGCCTGTAGAACCCGAGTCGTTATAGTTACACGTGTTCCCTTTCACTGTTTCTTTTCATAGAGTGTTACGAAATAGCTAACGAGAATACTGTACTGGGGATAGCTCGGTCCTTTTTTAGCTAATACCTTTCATGGCAACTCAAGGATGTGTGTGTGTGTGTGTGTGTGTGTGTGTGTGTGTGTGTGTGTGTGTTTATATATCAACACTGTGATGTATAGGGAATTATCAAATCCCGGGATACATTTCTAATGCCCTTTAATTATATAAAATTTGGTATACTAACTCACTCGTAAATATTATAAGTCAATACAGAAAGTATTTACTTTCGATGTAAAGCCAGGTCACACAAATCGATATTGTCCAGTACTGTACTACCATCCTGCTATTTGATATAATAATTGTAACAATGAATATGATGAAATGCTAAACAAGTGTCTCTGAAAAATTGCTAAACTTGATTCATTAAAGAGAATGATTGTGTTAGCATCGTCTATCATAGTTGTTAAGCACTGAAATCAGCACAGAAAATAGTACACGTGTAAAGTTTTTATTTCATTTACTTTACAGAGTATGAGAGAACCTTAACGTGCTTCAAGTAAGCGTATCTGTGGTTCAGTTGTAGAGGTAAAGAAATGTGTATATAAATTAAGTATTCTCTCTCTCTCTCTCTCTCTCTCTCTCTCTCTCTCTCTCTCTCTCTCTCTCTCTCTCTCTCTCTCTCTCTCTCTCTCTCTGACGTATGCGAGGATGACACTAGAGAGTGTGGCATCAGATCAGTACCAGGGTGTACGTTTACTTTATTTCAGGCACTGAACTTGGATCTAGGTACATGGCACATATTATTTCTACCAATATAAAAATATACAAATGTAGATGAAAGGTTTCTTAACGAGGGTTCCAATCATTCTGCATGATTGTACCGACTGTGTGCATGGGCATACCTCGCCTTTAATCATATAGACCTCTATGATGTATATGTATATATCGTCCTAGGGCTTACACACCTCCTTAGCAGCTACGTTGCACCTGGCCTTTCTCAGTGTCAGTGAGTAAAATTAGTTTCATTGATGTTATTTATTTTATACATCTGTAAAATCGAATCATCTCCATTTATTTTAGCAATGTTCTAAATAGCACATTATTAAGGTTAGCTCCAGCAAATATCGAACTATAAAGATAAAATCACCCTAGAATATTGTTTCCCCTGTCAATATCGAATTATGTGACCTGGTCTAACTCCACAATTGAATAATTTTCAATTTATTTTTAAGTTGTGGTTTTAAAATTTTAGCATCCCCATATCAAAGTTTGTTGATAAAGAATAAATACATTAAGTAAAAAACTCAAATGAATTTATTACTGAGATGTAGCTGACAGGGCTTTTTCTTTACGTGAAGGAAGAAGTGTATGTTTCCATATAAATAATTTTCTCCCTCAGACAGTGTTGTGATGCGATTTATACTTTTAGTTTAGACTTGTAATACTATGGAACTTCAATTGGCAACAGAAGTTGTATAGTATGCAGTTACAGTTGAGACACAATCTTATTATCCAGGAGAAAATTCCGATATACATTTATAACTCCATTAGAGACACATTCGGTGGAAACATTGTAACGCTAGGTTCCTAACTGGATCGATTGCAGAGCACATGTCGAGAAAAATGCAGGCAGTGGGAAACATATCAACCAGTCGAAACCGGGGGACACCGCCGGAAGACTGATACACTTGTTGGATCCTGGTCGATATAGATATCGCTTTCCCGCATTGCTGCCTAAATGTCGTACAATTTACCCATGTCAGAGAACCACGTGTTTCACGTAAGCGCAGTGAGTGGATTGAATTACACTAGGTATGATATAATAATGCCGATGATGCCATGAACATCGGCAATATTTCTACAGACACAGTAGTAGTAAGCTAACCTTTACATGACCTTTCTTAACACTTAAACACTTATCGAAAACTCTGTTTCTGTAATTATATTAAGATATATGTGATCCACTACTTCTTCCTAGTTTAAAACAAATAATAATTACAATCTTACTAAAATCGAATCTCCAGAGTCCTATGTCTAGATCTAACAGACACTTACTAAAAGTTATGGTTTTAATGATCTTTGGAATTTCGTTTATTTATTTGTGGTATCCTTCCCGAAAAAGCACTGCGAATTCGTGGAGAATTATGATTAGTAATTTTTATGTTTTGAATGATGTGCGTCACATTCAGAAATTTTAAAGTCGTGATTTCATTGGTGAACCAAGAGGTCAACCGAACATGACCTCTAATTGGTGTCAGTTATATCTACATGGTAGATGGTGATTTTAATGAGAGTGATAGTAAATAAATAGTATATGGGGTTGATGTGGGAGCAAATCCTACCATTACAATCAGAATCGGTGGACATAAAATAGACAAAACCTGTTTTCCGCCTACAAAATTGATGTTCTGTCAAGATTTTATTATAATGCATAAGTACTTTACAAAATAATCGCAATTAGCTAGCTGGATTTAACAAAGCCACTGATAAAGTATTCCACGTTTACTATAATGATCTTTTGACATACATTACTCCAGTTTTTTTAATATAACTGAATTAAGAATAAGTGTCTATTTCATCGTTAGTAAAGACAAACTAGAAAATTGTAACAACTTCCGACCTGTTTATTATATGTGTTTGACTATGCTTTTTCCATGTTAAAACTATGAATCAATTCCATCATCTATTCAGTTGGAATTATTAGGATTTAGACGTTGTTTCCTCCAGCTGCACGTTTCAAGAAATATCTAACTAAACAAAATTTGTGAAAGGCCAAGGCAAGAGTCCTTCATTAATAACATATGCCCTTGTATTAAATGTCTTATGATAACTGGGTGTATCATCATCAAAATCATCATCATCATCATCATCATCATCATCATCATCATGACTCTTGACCTAGTGTGGTCGCTGAGGCACTGTGCTGCTGAACATCTGACCAGTTCCCTCCACTTGTCTCGATCATATGCCAATGCCTGCGTGTATATACAGTTACAAATATCTGTAATGACAATTGTGTGTATATACAGGTAAATATATTTGTAATGACAATTTTGTGTATATACAGGTAAATATATTTCTAATGACCATTGCGTTTATATACAATTACATATATTTATAATGACTATTGTTGGGGCCCTGAGTGGCAGAGTGGTCTACAACGCTCACCGTTACGGAACGTTACCATCTCACCTCTGTTTGCGTGGGTCCGAGTCTCAGGTTCAGCCATTGTGGGGAAGTGAGAAAGGTTGCCAGTAGCTTCTCATGGGTCGTCGGTCGTTCTTTTCCAGGGGTTTTCATGGGTTCTTCCTCCACCATTTATACTGACCGCCATCTATAGCCTGTCTTGTGCTGAAAAATGGCGTTAAACCCTACAACAAGGACAATAACTACAAAACCAAGTTTATATATATATATATATATATATATATATATATATATATATATATATATATATATATATATATATATATATATATATATATATATATGTGTGTGTGTGTGTGTGTGTGTGTGTATAGATAGATAGATAGATAGATAGATAGATAGATAGATAGATAGATAGATAGATAGATAGATAGATAGATAGATAGATAGATAGATAGATAGATAGATAGGTCTAATGGTCATTATGTGTTTATACAGCAACATGTATATGTCAAGCTACATAGCATATATTTCAAGCTAAATATGATAGAGACCTTGACCTTCTTGCCTTATTGATTAGTTGCATTACATATTGCCAGTTCATGGTAGCTAACATTTAACAGAATAGAATTCTTCGAAATAAGTCCCTTAGGATCTAGCATTATGCATCCCTAAAATGACTTGGAAAGTCTTTGCCACGGATATTCTATACTTGAAGCATTTATCAATTAAAACAATTAGTTTTTTGTCAGAAAAAGCAATTATCATCGCTTTCAGGGAAATACAAAACATTATCTGTAAAGGTCGCATAACTTGGTGGTTTGGTCCCGAAGGACTGTCACGATTTCTCGTCATAAATGAATAATTTGTAAACACATCAGCTAAACATGGAACGTTTTGTACAGAAAAGACTTAAAAGAATAAAATAGGAATACTGTATGCTAAAGAAACAACTGAGCTATTGATAAGTTTTCTGAACGTACTAAAACAATCACCGCAAAACGTTCTCCACTAAATTTGAATAATCATTTTAGACTATTTACCCATTTCCTTCACCTACATCGACCCTTTAAAGAAAAGATATTGAATGTGAAACACATTAGAATGTGTGGTTTAAGAATGTACGTGCTTAACGTAGCAAACATTAAAAAAAACTGTGTTTGGCAAACATGCTGACGTATTATTATAGCTAAAACTCTATATATAAGACGTTTTTCAAGAATTAGAAAACTAAAATTGTTTTTTTTTTACCTAGGTATGTTGAACTATTTGGAAAGTAAATTTTGTCTTTGAGATGCATGTTGAAACATCTGCAACGTAGCACAAAATGCAATTAGATCTTGTTAGCATGATTTTCAGCAATATGAGTGCCGACTTAAGATTTAATAATGGATATATAACGACTAATTTTGTGCGGGTCTGTTGGTATAGTCATTAAAGAACCATTGCTGAACATCTTTTGTTTTATAAGAAATGTATTCAAATGTTTTCATTCCATTATCTATCTTAAATACCATTTTTGCCATACCGCGATTATTAAATATGCTTTAGATGTGTCATTACCTTTTGCAGGCAATAACTAATGCGTTCTTCATTCAATTTTAGTCTAATCAAGGGTTTAAGCATGGGTTCTATTTATATGTTGATCGATCAATTAATCCATCCATCCATATATATATATATATATATATATATATATATATATATATATATATATATATATATATATATATATATTTCTCGATTCTTTCTTCCCCATCCTCCAATGATGTGGTTAATGTTGTCAACTTGTTGCCATTACACCATTGCTCCAAGTACCATACAAGCATATACTTGTTCTCTTTATACCACCATTAAGGCGTATGGCCTGTTGCATTGGAGTGGTTTACGAGACGTCACCGGGACATTGATTAATCTATTTGCATTGTACACAGTTCATTCCTATTAGACATCACAGCATTTATAGTTCATCGATTGTTAAAATATTTACATTGGCTTTTGTACATAAACGTATCAGTATATTTTCATTCTTGCCGAGTATGGACTTTACATCTGGAATTATTTCCCACCTAATCTCAGTACATGAGACATTCTTTGAACACAACATGTTGACGTTCAGTCAATAAAATGCATTATTTTAATATCCAGAGAGGCTACGCATATCAGAAAATAAATAACGTAACTCCAAGATAGGTGATATGGCAATAATGAGAAGCGCAAGCGCCTTAGACGACTCGGCCACATTTGATAAAGTCCTTAACTAAACACTTTTAATCGATCGTTATCCATGGTCTATTTCGGGTACAAAATTAAGCTTTGCCAAACCCCTTAGTCACTTCCTTACTGCTTTCCAATACCATGTATATGTAAGTAACTAATGATTGATTATATGGCTGGTTACACATTGAGGCTCATCCTTGTATAAAACCACATGTCTCCAAAACTGGCAGTGTCAGCAAAACAGACATAAAACATTACTTAACCGAAGATACTGGTTTGAAATACATGTAGCATGTCTTAAGTTTAATTGTGTTGTTGTACTCAGTATGATGCACAGAACAAAAGTGTGAAACTAACAATGTTTTAGAAATGTCTTCATGCCAAATTTACTATACAGTTGAATAAACGTAACACCATTTGATGCTTCGTCCATATTAAAAAAATCAATTTAGACATGCAGCTGACATTGATGTGTGCAATGTATGAGATTCCATAACACCTTTTGCTTAATGACATCAAAGACGCAAATATTACAAAATCTAAATACAACACAGCAATCACCAATATATGGCACAAAGGTTTTATGACGTTCCACACTGTCAACTTCGAAGTGTACCAGTTACATACAAAACATTAAACTTGTCAATATTTACTAAGATGTGAAATTTATGTTTTAACGTAACCATGCTAAAACTATCACCATGGTAACAAGAACGAGTTACACTTCGAAATGCTGCAAACCCAGACGGTATACATACCCACAGGTCTACTTAATCTGGCAAGCAACGCTTAGAAAGCACCACTTCGAGAATATAAATAAACTAAAATGTCAGAATAAAATATCTTCATTAGAAACTCCTTTTAGTAGTACAATAAGTGGCGTTTTTTCTTGCTGAGAATTCCTTACAAACGTGCTACAATTTCATTTGTAATAAATGATAATTTTGGTCTTTAAATACAAAACTCTGTCAACAAAAGAAACCATAGTGGCTTTAAGAAGAATATTGCAACTCTAGGTATTAAACTATGTACCAGAAAAAAGAGAAAGCAACAAGTTTAGTAACATTCACAAATATATTTGCGTTAAGTTACAAAGTGAACATGTAAGAGATACTTTTCGTATAGCGGATTAAATCCCACGTAATTCCAAATGTGCTATCACAAGAGAATAGTACGTTCCTAATTAGTTACAATAGTCTTGAATGTCATGATGTACCAATATTACACAACCAAATATGTACTTGAAAGGATGCTCGACAACCACAAAGTAGTGTTCTAATCCAAAAGGTCAATAATCTCTTTATAATTCCAATGAATAATTTAAATTATTAATTCCTCTCAAATTATATCTGAACACAACTGTAAATGATTCCATAAACTGCTCATAAAAGAGAATTGAACAAATGGTTACCAAGGCAACTTTGTTTACACCCCCATTTTATTTAAGTCGCAATAAAATGTTTTCTGGTAAACATATTAACAACTTAAAAATCATAAAAAAAAGTCATGTATACAAAATCTATATCCATAATTATATAAAGCCAAGCATACACTATACTTAAATAAACATAGCGTCGTGTTAAACAAGAGTAACACTTTAGCTATAACGTATATAGAGACTCAGAAAAATCTGAAAATGTGTCTCTTCTTTCTTCCACATTCCCAATCTCATGCCTATGTTAACACTCTTTGATAGCTTCCTCGATTACATTATCGGGGGCATTGAAATAGCACTTGTTTCTTCTAATTGCATCTGCAATATCAAATTTGAATTTTTAAAAACATTATAAGCAAACAGAAACCTGCGGATTTATCTTTAATTACTATTGACAAGAAACATTTTGATATATACAACATTAAATGCATTAATCCATCACCAGCTGTACGTTGATGCCAGTGAGTTTGTGAGGACATAATGAATCCGATGCCTTACATACATTTGGGTATTATCGCTACCAGTCGTAGATAACTTGGTACAGGTATAAAATGTGTCTAGGGTAGTTATCTTGGATTGCAAACCCAACTGATCTCCGAAAATCATAGACCCACATCTGCCATCACATGATGTACTATATCAATTCAGTGTTGTTCATGCAATTGATACTTTCCAAGAAACAGTGTAGAAACTAATATGCCATTGCATTGTGCAGTGTTCAATTAAGGTCTACCTTGTTTACATTGTATTGCATACAGTTTTGTCCAACACATATTTTATGTCTATTGATTGCCAATTATTTTCTGACATCGATCATGGAGCCAAAAATTGTCTTTCAAGCTAAAACTACCCCCGCACTCGTCTGTCAGCTTTGATTGTATTTTCAAAGTCCTCTAGCTGCTGTTCTATTTACTTAGATCTTGCTGGCTTGTGTCATCAACTGCCAGAGCTGTTTCCGCTTTTTTTCATGTCGTAAATAATAGTTCTCTGTTGAGTAGTATTTTTTATATTCCTTGACTGAAAAGAGTATTATATGTATTAGACAACTGTACAAGGAAAGCATTTCAAAGTAGCATTTAGCACTTTTGAAAACAGAACAAAATTGTTTGTCCAAACACATAGAGGAACACAACTGTTTGATAATGTGGCCTTATTTAAACTATTCTAGCCATGTGTGATATGCATGCAATTAAGGGTCGTGTCCATTAATTGGTTCTAAATATATTTAGGATTAAAAAAGAGATGGATAACTGAGACAACGACATTCAAGGATATGCTAAAAAGTCAACTGTAATTTGAAAAAAACCCACATCTGTTTAACCAACATCTTTATCAAGAACCTGCAAATGAAATGGTACATAATTTTAAAATAATGTGTGATACATATACATAACCTCGACAACTACATATTATGAATCTCTTGGGATATAGATCAAGTTCGGATGATACTTTTGCAGCTTAGCTTAATAATACATATGTGTATGTGACTTGGAATAATAATAATAATAATAATAATAATAATAATAATAATAATAATAATAATAATAATAATAAAAATAATAATAATAATAATAGTAATAATAAAAATAATAATAATAATAATAATAATTATTATTATTATTATTATTATTATTATTATTATTATTATTATTATTATTATTATTATTATATACTACTAGCGCTACTACCGTTTGTAAAATTTGGATTGATACAAAAGAAAACCGGAACAATAGCAATGAAAATGTAATTAAACTGAAAAATATGTAAAAGACGCAGCTGCTAAGTATATTGTAGTCTTACATGCTAATCGACACCTTTTCTATATTAGGCATATAGTAGGGTCAGAATAATAATTTATTAATGTGGCTTATATATATAAATATATATATATGTATATATATATATATATATATATATATATATATATATATATATATATATATATATGGAATATTATTTTCATGTCATTATTTTCATATTGTTATAAAAAGTGATACCTATGGTCACCAGAAGTGATAAACTATAATGTTAACGTACAGAAAACAAATGTTTTCTAATGTGCTCATTTTGTTTTTATTTTCATTATTATATTCATATACACTGCTGACTGCAATTCAAGAAAGCATAATATGAAGTGCACGCATCCGTAACTTATGAAATACTTATATAAATAGATGAAAACGCAAGCAATTAATTTTTCATATCTTTTATCCCGAGCGGGCATATTGTGTATATTTTACGCCAGTTACTGTGACAGCTCGACCACTGTTGGTATTTGAGAAAAATTGTCAGTAGATTCTCGTGGGCAGTTGGTATTTGAGAAAACTTGTCAGTAGATTCTCGTGGGCAGTTGGTATTTGAGAAAACGTATCAGTAGCTTCCGGTGGGTATGTGGTTATTTCCATGACCTTGTCTTGTTCCTTCTCTACCAAACAGAATGGTCGCCATGCATATTCTGTCATATGATAATGTTTTCTAACAAAAGCAAAGCAAAAACCAACTTGCCGTAATACTTTGACTATTCCTGCTAACGTAGCTGATGAACTTTCGATTCGAGGGGAGAAATCGTACACATTTTAAGAGTTTTTAAGCGTGCAAATACGTTACACTGAGATGACAGACGAATTATAATACTTTGATGAACCAGTGTATGTTTTGGAACGAAAATGTAGTATTGCACGTATACATGCATATTGGTTTTGGTATGCCATGTCACATGAAATATAGTGCCATGTCACATGAAATATAGTGCCATGCCACATGAAATATAGTGCCATGCCACATGAAATATAGTGCCATGCCACATGAAATATAGTGCCATGCCACATGAAATATAGTGCTTTCGTATTCAGCAACGAAATGTCAAGACTTGTGGGGCAATTGTTAGCCATTGTTAACAATATAAATGAGGAATGAAAAATGATCTGAATGTACTGGACCTTAACGTCTCATTAATATTTCACTGAATCGTATTGTACGGTTTTAATCCTCCAATATCTGTATTGCACCGAATACAGTCTAAAATCTAAAAGTTTCTTTAAGCCACGAACATTCATGTCACAATTTCTTTCTGACTTACTTAAAGTGAACGTTACGTTTCCTAGTTAATAGCAATATTTGGTTTCCTTTATGAGGTGCCATATTGATTGATTCACGGTCTGTAACTGTTTACTTAACTTAAAGTTAGTTATGTGTAACCAACAATGTATAATGGAATACTTGAGGTCGCCTTAATCTTATTGTCTTGATTTCGTGATGATCTTTTATTTTTGTTTGCAGACCATACAAGTTTGGACATGGGTTTGAGACTGAGACTAGGCACAGCCTTTCCAATTTAACGACATTTGCTATAGAACGGAATTAAATCTTATGATCAAAACGAATAGATTTCCTGGCCTGAATATTTGTCCGTTTTCCAGGAGTGTGTCTCGACGCTCTCAGCATAAATTTAGTTCTCCTTAAATTTGCTGTGCATGGTGTGCCGGTAACGTTGGTTATGATAAAATGAAAAGGATATGTTGTTTATAATACATATGAACCAAATTCACCCAATCATATCAGTTCTGATTCTAACCGATTATTTTTTTACAAAGGTTTAATCATACCCCTTCTATCGCTACTTTCTTCCTTTACTATAGCGGTGACAGTTTATGACGTCATATAAAGTTCCAAAAGTTCCAATTTTAATTACAGACGAAACCAAAACACAACTAGCTTACAAAATCAATAATCTCGATACAAGCACTATGTTATTCAATGTACGAGTTTTAATCATCATGAAAATATACTTGAAATGATAATTGCTTAAGGACGTGACATTTATTGTGTATCTGATTACAGCGATATCGGTCCAATTCTTGGATTCCTGATTGGCTTGGCAGCGGTCCGTTAATTCAGATATACATGTGAAGGTTAAAATAATTGTGTCCATAGCGATATTAACTTTTATTTATTTGTTTTTGGCGATATTAACTTTTTTTAATTTGTTTTTGGCGATATTAACTTTAGGACTACGCATTGTTAAAGAGCACTGATGCAGGTTCGGCACTGTGCATGTTACTTGTTTTATCAGTAAGCATGTTTTATGCTTTGTCTACGGCAAAACATAGGCCGTCAGTTAAGAATTATAGAACATAGAGTGGCACTATGTTAGCATACTGCGTCGTTGTACCACATTATATACGTCTGTGGCTAATATGATGTAACCATATATTGTTTAAATTACAGCTAATTATTTTCCAATAACAATGTTAGCCTTACATTGGAAAGAAGCTCGTTTAGCTGCTGCGGAAAATCGATATTTCGTCCTGCAGGCAAATGTGTAGGAAATGAAGCGGTTTATTTCAAGGCTACCACTTGGCGGTGAGGGCTTCTGGTGGGCCGTATTTCACTGAAATTGCAGCACATATTTGGAGTAGGGTCCAACTGTTTCAAACTGATCCACGGCCGCGTATCACCATGCCTGAATGGTGTTGGGATCTCGAGTCAAAGATATGTTAGAAATACGAAACGTTAAATCCAAAAGATGTAGTCAACACTCAGCGGTGATATTCTTCTATTATTCAGATGTAATCAAAAGTATAGAGCTTTATATAATGTTTATTGGACCGTATAGTTGAGGACATTAGCGCATATTCGGCATGTGTACACTTAATTTGATTCCATCGATGAGCGTTTATGGGCATTAATGATGTCCACTTAATATATTGATCAGACATTTAAAGTTTGCGTGACGTACTACACCTCAAATATCGCTTCATTTAAATAACATTTTCACACTTTGAACATTTGTAAAATATCGAATTCTTAAATCAATATATGCTCTGATTGAATCAATTGTTCCTTCTAGTTAGTGTGCTCAGAAATATGTCTAACATCGGGTCTACGCGGCTGATTACTGGAAAAACTCGTTAAACTGCGTTTACGGTAATTATTCTACAGCACTTTATTACTTTTACACAGCGATTGTCTATATAAATCAATTACCGGCGGCTCACATTATCTTGTGCTCTTTACTCGTGTTTCAGAAATTGTTCATGTTGAATTGAGGTGGCACTTGTGCGTACCCTTTAATAAGACAACTGATCCTAAACATAATTCGTAGCTTCCAAATGAATGGCATAGACAAATACACTGGTATTTAATGGCAAAACATTGTACTCTTCTATACACTATAGCCTCCCGCTGTACAAGCCATCGGTAGAAGTGTTGTAAATTAAATATTCCTGGACATTAAAGTAGTTTTCAAAAGATATTGCTTTTATTATCAATCTCGATTTCACCGTTACAACCATTAAGTTTGACTTGAATTATCTCTTTCTGCAACTTTAGAATCTTTTTAATGCATCTCGTCTTCCAGTATTATGAGAAATAAAAAATAACAGTTTTATAACTTTTGTCATATAAATTTATTTAATTCATTTTAATTGTAACAAAGCTATTACACTGATTTAAAGATACAGCTGTATTCCGTGATATAAATAATATTTTCACCTAATTATCACTTGCAAATAAAATTGTCTCCCTTCGGTATCCAAGCGATTGAAATCATCTAGACTCCACTGCCTGATGTGGACTATCTGTATACAGAAATGGAGAACCACAAAGACTGGTTCTGTATTAACTTTTACAGCTCTATTCTTTAACATTTCCATTCATTATTGGGCTATTGAACATGCCCCATCTGTAAAGTAATAGTCTGAAGAGATTTGGAAAAAAATGCATCATAATCTATCTGATAGACTATAAGCTTACAAATTCTTTACCAAGTTTTCCAATTTGCGCCAAGGCTGTTTGTAGTGTTGCTCCAGTTGCGTGATAAGTACATAATTACGTTTTTGGTTTTGCTCTATGCCACGTGATGCTGACGTTATACTTTCAGATTTAGCATGCTTTTTGTGTGATATAATGCAGATATCACCATCCGCAACATTTCTTTCATGTCAGTCTCTTTTCTGCAAATCTGTAGCAGCATTATTTCAATTCTGATTTCATCTTGTTTATGAACCAAGGCGGGTTTCTACTGTCGCCATTTTATCACAAGCATATAATCAAACTAACGGTTATATATGTTATAAAGCCTCATTCCTTGACAACTAATGCATTTTAAGCGTGTTACACAAGCAGTAAGGTCAGGCTTTTCTCCAGGAGTGAGTATAATATCAAAACTAATCTGAAAATCAATATATTCCCAACATTGATTCGGAATCAGTAATGAATAGTTACCGCCGGGGACTTTCTTTAATAAAAATGGAGAGAGTAGGCGCACTGCAAACATAATAGATGTCTTATTACAATTTAACATGGATCCGTTCTATTTCAAAAAATCATCAAATGCTGATAACAACAAAGTTTTACACAGGCACACACACACACACACGCACGCACATGCACATGATGCCAAAGACTCTTCAGCATATATATATATATCTATATATATATATATATATATATATATATATATATATATATATATATATATATATATATATATATATATATATATATATATATATATATATATATATATATATGTATGTATGTGTGTGTGTGTGTGTGCGTGTGTGTGTGTATGTGTGTGTGTGTGTGTGTGACAAATACAAATGATGCAAATGGTTTGGTGCAACTGTTCTGTTCGATTTGTGATTCCATATCGCCCATCCAAAATACCCATATTGCATATTCACCCAGGAACCCCTTTTACAACTTAAAGTAACAGTCCACATATAAAATATCGGGAATGATGTATTGGAATAAATTCTAAATTATTTACAATAAATCAACACACGTTAGCAAATTTAAAAATGCAGTCATATCAGTCGAAAATTGCTGATGTTGCCTTTTTGGATAATGGGGAAGTTCCGCAAGTAGTGACGGACAGGTTATGAATATTTCACAGTTTCACCCTCTGAGATATTATAGTAAATTTAGTTTGGTAACACTATTTTGGACATAATTATTGTCAGTGACTTCCCAGCTTCAGCTTGCATGCAAATTGATACCTTACATTTCAGAGAGAGAGAGAGAGAGAGAGAGAGAGAGAGAGAGAGAGAGAGAGAGAGAGAGAGAGAGAGAGAGAGAGAGAGAGAGAGAGAGAGAGAGAGATGGTTTAAACCAGGTACCAGATTTTTAATAGTTAAAACACAGCTATTTAATAGACAATGGGTATAGCTACATTATTTTAATTTAAAATGTCTTTCCTAATTGAAATAACGTGCTGAATTATACGCGCAACGATTCAACACTTGCCATTGAGCCCGAAGATAAACGTTGCTGAAGCGTGCACTCGTTGATCTGGTTCCCAGCTGCAGCGATAATAACAGAGAGAAGAGACATTCCACAATGATCTAAAATATCAAATGTAGCCCCGAAGTGTGTTTGGAAGTAGAATGTGCATTTAGTAAGAAGTGTATAAGAATAATAGTCAATAACTAGCTTAAACCTTATAAAAATATGAATGTGCATGTGACTACGATTTAAATACTGTACTACGATATTGTAATTAAAATAATACAGCATAAGAGGGTTTTTGCCGAGAAAAGTGAAACAAAAACAAAAAACTCGTTTGATACGAAGTTATAAGACCATTCGATCCAAAGCGTTTTCCTCAATAAATATTTTGCTACCAACTGTTTTCTGTTTTACTTGTGTTTTCTATTTATTTTTATGCTTGTCCTTGGGGTTTTGATTATTTTGAAAAGGTGGTCGTCTGCGTACATTATATTGCGCAAAGCAGTTTTGCCCTCCTCTTTTTGTTGATGCATGTATGGCTTTTACTGTATTTTCAACTTTACTATATTGCCAGTTATTTCTTTATTTTGAATTTATCTGACTGCTTCTGGATGTATCCCTTCTTATTATAACTCTTATTCTTGTGGAAATCATAATTTTTTAAGCTTCAGGAAATTCCCCCCGCCCTCCCGTTATGGTCGTCTTCTGCCTGAAAGATATTTATCAGTTTAACTAAGTTTAGATTTTTTTCATCTAATGAGTTTATTAAATTTCCATTCTTCAGTTATACTCATCATATCTCCCTGTTTGTTTTCGTTTGCTTACATTTGTAGTTATAAACTTTAAATAATACGTAAATGTTTCAATAACTTTGTTCCTTTTGATAAGGCAAAATTTTCAATGGAATGGAATATTGTTAAATTTCATCCTGTGATGACGAATTATGGAAACCATTATACATTCTTAAAAAAGGAATCCATTATTAACTTACGGATCTAAAGCGCTCGATGGATCTTGCAGTATAACCGAAGAGAAAAACAATATTTTGATGGAACAGAACAGAACATATTATAATTGTATCGTTTGACGTATGTTACAAATAGTATATTTAATACGATGCCTCATTTATACACAATACGCTGTTGCATAAATGCATGGATATAAGGATAAATATCGGCGATACAGATATGTGTACACATACATCCTCGGAGAGAGAGAGAGAGAGAGAGAGAGAGAGAGAGAGAGAGAGAATCTATATTGGAATTCATAATATAAATATAAATATATATATATATATATATATATATATATATATATATATATATATATATATATATACATATATATACATATATATATACATATATATATATATATATATATATATATATATATATACATATATATATATATACATATATATATATATATATATATATATATATATATATATACATATATATATATATATATATATATATATATATATATATATATATATATACATATATATATATACATATATATATATATATATATATATATATATATATATATATATATATATATATATATACATATATATATATATATATATATATATATATATATATATATATATATATATATATATATATATATATATATATACATATATATATATATATTTGCCAAGTCTTCTTTTTTGAGAAATTGAACCAGTACTTACTGATGCGCACACATCGATAAAGTGGATCTCCACAAATAACATACTGTTGGTAGAACGTTTAACGTCCAATAACCACTTGCAATATATTCTCTATATCTGTTTCATACTGTATGCATTCAAAAGTCCCTAATTTTTAAAAGTTTTAGCTGACTGTTTTTGCTACCAGGTATTCTGTGTTGTACATGAACGGCATTCATTTCTTGCACGGAATTATTCTGTAGCATTCAGATGGTATTTAACCCTGGAATACAATATGGTAAAATCAATGCAACTTGGCTTTCGCTCTTTCCTGTTGTTAGTTGGCTTTACTGTTCTATGGGATTCTGAACTTGACCTCCAATATGAAAGCTTTAATCTTAAATAATATACATTAAGTAAGAAAAATGCCGATAGTAGACAAGGGCCATCTGGAGAAGAAATGTCATATTGATATCCATTCTCTTTAGATGCGATCGTTCATTTACATATCCACGACTGCTGTGTGATTGTCTGTATCTCTGAGAAGTCTCTAGAATTAACTACTATCAAAATTAAGTCCAAGAATTTTGTTTAGATTAGTGTACAGTTGAAAAGATAACTGCATTTTAGATTGAAACAATGTGTCATTAAAATATGCAACAATTTAAAATCTATTTTCAATTATTTGAAAAAGAAACTGTATTCCACATATTCGTCTTCGCGAGTAACGCGATATCACTGGATAGCATATACAGCAATTAATTACCCACGTGTTTACTGCACTATAGACCCCAGATGCTCTATTTAAGAACTTTTTATACATTAAAAAGAAGCGTCAGGACAGATTAATTCTTCAGAATAGTAAAAATTATATGATGATTCTTAACAAATATCCAGTGGAGATAACTAATAATGGTAAATGTTTTCTCATAGTTTTCCATTATAAATGACCGAGCCAACTACTGGACGCGCGACAAATTTTCAAAGCAACATCTAGACGTTTTAGGAGTTAAACAGTGCTTAATTTAAATTTTTCTATCATAGAAATTTCAAACATGTGACAAAATTCGAAAAAGTAAAAAAATTTTCTACAAATGTCCATGTACACTAATTAGGAATACAAATAAGTACCATTATAAATGAACGGAATATTAGTCACAAACGAGCGGCAACGTTATATAAATCACTTGCTGTGTATAAAAGTATTATTTAAATTTGGTTCGGAGCAAGCAGGTTTTTTTTAGCACCGATACAAAACAGTATTGGAAGAGCAATATCTTTCTGAATTTTCAGTCGCCTTATATCACAGTTCCACTCAAATTGCCTCTTATACACATCGGCTCTGGTAATCATGATCACAGGAAAGAAAGTTACGTCGTTAGTCCATCATTTATTATGTATACTCCAGACATGGCCTTCCCTTCACTGCACATCTGTCTAAAGATTCATTGTGTTTATTTCTGGCTAGTTGATCCATTCACATTGGTCATTTAGCATGGATATATTTATACACGGTCTAAATTCAGCTATGAGTTGCCTTAACATATGTAAGGAAAAGACTTCTTAATTAAGTGATCTTCAGTGGAAACCTAATCGTTACTTTAAGTTGCATGAAGACGAATCCAATCAAAGATTACTAAGATTACTCTGGCTAAGAAGATTATATAGTGTAGGATAGTACTCGTTAAGATCATTAAACACATTAGAGTTATTTGCAAAGTTTCCTCCTTTTAAAGCCTTTTAAGCTACAAATATATCATGTCGAAATCCTAGTCAATTTATATAGTAGCAGATTAAACGTTTTCACAGCAATAACTAGGATAATTCGATTTTGTGTCATGAATAAGTCCAACAGAAATGCTGAGCAGACACTTGAAGAGTGTAATGGCTTTATCGCATGTATGTGTGATGTGTAATTACTTCTCTGCTGAGTCACGTTCAATTTTCTTTCGGTGGTGATTAATATCATGAAGAATTAACATGAAGGCGAAAATAAGATACAAATGGGATAGTGCAAGATTAATTGAATTACGTGTGAGGTAATGATGATTTCTTTGGTTGCTGCGCAAAACTATATTCCTACTGAAATCTCATAATTAGTATTACATGATCATTTTCCTTAGCGTTGACATTGGAACGAATCGTCAATACCGTAAGCAATTTAAGATAATCAGCTCTTGTAAAGTCAATATGTCCTCGGTATGATGGGTGGGGTGGCTGGGGTTCTAACGCCTATCAGAGCAGAAGTAAACAAATGTGTGGAAAAATAATTTAAATATAAAATCAGGAACCAGAACTAAAGTAGGTATTATAACCACTCAAGAGATTTACTTATTAAATTTGTATGGTTTGACTCATTGGTTATTCGAGATCTTGTTTACCATGTAGTCTCTTACAGCCAGACTGATTAGTGGACGGCTCGAAAGTAATGTCTCACTCCATTTCCTTAGTGGTATGAGAGATCTAAATATGGATGCAATATATCCCATGATTCAACCGTAAAATTACCTGATGGTGTTGATACCACCGTACTATTTGTGTGAGTTAATGCAAAATCAGTAGGAATAAATACTCCCTCTACGACTGAAGTATCTGTAAAATGTTCCAAGCATCATAACATGCGACCAGTGGTTTTGTTTAAAAAAATTTAAAGTAAAACAACTGCTTTGTAAATAACAATATGATATTTTCTCTTTGAAAATGTATTTTTATGTGATCAAGACTTATGAGGTTGGGATAATCACTTGAGGTTGAAATGTCCACTTCATTTAGATTATGATCCCATTATGGATGCTCCCTCTAAATTTCGTCTTCTTATGTTTGTACAAAGTAACATTTACCATTCTATGAAACTAGCCGTCTTATTTAAAGAGTAATTGTATTCCATTTAAGCCTATTTTTCATACAGCACACTTTATATATATATATGTATATGGTATAAAATATTCTAGTACTCACATATGAATCACTAGATTTGATTTTGTTTGTATATATATATATATATATATATATATATATATATATATATATATATATATATATATATATATACAAACAAAATCAAATCTAGTGATTCATATGTGAGTACTAGAAGATTTTATTCCATGTTATTATAACGTTACAAATATGACGCTCGTATGTGTGATGCAAAACTGATTGTGAACATAAATGGCGGGAATGCATAATAGTATTGGTGCATAAATGTCTGTAAAATGTTGACAAACATGAAATATGGGTTTGATGTCTAACACAAAATAGCACAGATTTGTTATTAGTAGTTCATTGACCAAATAATAGTAATGTTTTGTTACTGACTTTCAGTTTGTATTTCTCTTTTTGTTCTTGTTCTTCAGAAAAGAATTAACTTCTCTTATAAAAGCTTTTTGTTCTTGTTTAATAGAACAGAATTAACCGTTTTCCTATAATATGCTTCTCTTGTTTGTAGTGTCGCTCTTTCTGTATCTCTACTACTTATTTTTTATCCAAAATATGTAATTGTCAATACATTCAATGGAAAGCTCTCTTTCTGCACCCAGAAGAGTTCGTGATCCTCTCTTGAGATAAACATTGTCGTGTATATGTCCTTAATTGTAGCAGTTTAATGATTAATGTAAAATAATCCCCAATATTTGACCTGTAATTTTGTTTAAAAAAATATGTTTCTTATGCTAATCGTTTTAATCAACCTTTGACTGTATGCTACTTGTGTATCTCGTCCGTTTGATAACTGTTTGAATGGGGCTACTTCTTTAGCTCGTGTAACTCCGTTTGATAAATGTTTGAATGGGATTACTTGTTTAGCTCGTGTAACTCCATTTCATAAATGTTTGAATGGGGTTACTTATTTAGCTGGCGTAACTCTGTTTGATAAATCTTTGAATGGGACTACTTCTTTAGCTCGTGTAACTCCGTTTGATAAATGTTTGAATGGGGCTACTTGTTTAGCTCGTGTAACTCCATTTGATAAATGTTTGAATGGGGCTACTTGTTTAGCTGGCGTAACTCCGTTTGATAAATCTTTGAATGGGACTACTTCTTTAGCTCGTGTAACTCCGTTTGATAACTGTTTGAATGTGACTACTTTTGTAGTATATGCTACTCATTTGTATCACCCTCTGAATGTTGGATTCGTAAATATATAATGTTGTTGCTGGAGATTTCTTTATGGCAAATGTGAATCGGACAAAAATATAGAATTACACATAATTTAATGAACTTAATAATATATTAACCAACTTTTAATAGTAGATTTTATCTGTATGAATACATCCTTCTTTTTCCGAGTCAAAATCTATCTAATTGGTTTGAACTGCAATGCATTTTGAATATAACTTGACAATTGTGTTTAATATTCCATTCTTCTCACATTATCATGCCAGCAATATATTTTGTAATTTTTTATATAAAAAAAACAATTTACATGGACTTCTGCTGACAGAAAGATAACATTAATCGACTACCCAAGAGATACAAGACCACATGACATATCTGGATTTGTTAAGCGATGATAGACAACAATAACCAATCATTTATGAGAAGCACTTCGCAACACATTTACAACTATCCCATAAACAAAATTATGCTCGAAGATACAAACCTACCCAAGCGTCTGAGAACCTGACTTAATTAGCAGGGTACCATGATCACTTAAATTCTTTCTTTGATTGGGTTTATTACATGCAGAATCGTGCTTGCAATAACAGTACAACGCCACCTCTTAATACCCACCTTAACAGAGAGCTGCCAATATAAACTAGTGTGTCAATATGCAACCCAAACGGTTGGCAGAAATGTTAAACACATACAGAAAATGAGTGTTTTTGTGTCATTCCTCGCAAAACAGTTAGCAACGATATTGACTAGCTTACAGGCAATTTGATTGTTGTTGCGATTATGATAGCGGTAGCATTATTGGCTATTAACTGCCTTCATATTAGAAATCTCACACATCAGCGTGAAAACTAGGATAGAACTGGCTAATGTGCTCGTCGTTCACGATCGGAGTAGTCAGATAAACTCATGTTTTGCAATCCTATAAACATAAGCTAAGCAATATAGCCATCAAGTCTTGTAAACTTATGAATTTAATCTTTAAGAGGAATTTATTATAAAGATAATTAAACATAATTTAAAAAGCTCTTTAAAAGTCCTAAATAATCAAATGTTCCGAATGAATTCCAGATCCTCGAATATACTAGTCTACCAACAGTCCTTATGTTAAACGTTGTCAATGTGCAGAAGTGCTTTAAATATTTCACATCAGCAGAAGTGCTTTAAATATTTCACATCAGTCCGCGAATAAATTTTAGTCCAATGAGCACCGTGTAATTCCAGCGAATAATCTAAGAAATTATCTCATCCCAAATTATCTCTGAACACAACATTAAACACACCTGCAAATTTATTTTAACAGACGTAACTATGAAATAAGAATCCTACATAGGTATTGCTAAGTTATCTCTTTATATAAATCTCCAATTGTCTATTACGACTATATGACGCAACATCCTACGTGACAGACCTTACTTCTCAACCTCAAAATATCCCACTCATCCAATTGGAAATAACTTAATTCTTGTATGAACTATACATAACCACACTTAGCCAATGAGGAATTGCTATTGCTATAAACTTCTCCAAAGGTTCAATATATAGGTTGAATTTAACTTCTAAACGCGTATTTATAGTTCGGTATCTTTACAATAGAATATGCATCCCTGAACCGAAATAATTAGCCATTTTTGTTATCTTGTTTATGGATGATCAGTAGCATTTTCAGTCAGGAACATGAACCAAATATTATACAGAAATATTGATATACACAACACATATCCCACCATATAAGTATACACGACTCGTATTGCTTTCATGTTTGAGCATCGTGATCTTAAACTTTATTGATGTCGCATATTTACATGGTGCTTGTTTGATCAAATGATGACACGTCTTTCCCGGGCAGGACAAGGACGACATTTTTCCTACATCATTATCACTGTACTCTTACTGCTAGCCTCGCCGGTGCTGTTCGACATTTTTTTTTGGTGTGATTAACATTAACGTTTTTTGCCTGGTAATGTTTGTCGTATTCCATAGGATCTTTCTTATATCGCTCAAAAGTACCTTCTTTAAGGTCGATATCACATGTGATTATGTAAAGATCGTTCTCAATAGCGTAATATGGTTTACTTCTGGCGTGTTAGAGCAATTTAAAGTACTTATATACTAAATCGAAGGGAGGGGATATATTTGATATTTGCAAGAAATTAATTTACATTTTAGGTCTTTTTTATTTAGTTATTATCAAACATAACACATGCTGATAGTTCTGAAATGACTGCAAACTACAATGCGGCCACGAGACGAGTCAGCATCACACTTATCGATCCAAACTATCGTCTCTGTCTCGGTGGAGTTATCTCCTTTCAGCATGTATCAACGTCCCGTGATTTTATGTTCGAACAAAGAAATTCAACTTGGAATATTGGTGATGAACAAAAAATGTACCATGCGACAAGTTATTCGCTTTGGTGGTGAGTTCTATGGGGAATCACATGCTCTCTCTCTCTCTCTCTCTCTCTCTCTCTCTCTCTCTCTCTCTCTCTCTCTTAATGCCACGTTGATATAGATTGCATTGCGGAAGCATCTGTGATCTCTCAATGCGTATTTTAGAGGAAACGCATTCACTGGTTGTAATACTGGAGTGCACTGTCACCGTTGAAATGAAATAATCAGCAAAAGCAGTATTCGCATACTATATGTCTAGCTGGTCATCTCTTCTTTATTGAAGGCACTGAAACCCATTTTGGACCTTCGCTCTTGTTTAATGTCCCACTAGATACATAAAGCATACCCTTCGGTTTTAATCAACGAAGAGGTAACGAAAGACAATGAGCCTGCGTTAGAGCCAAAATTCGCGGTCGTGGTATACATTTCTGCATTTTTCGGGCTCATAATAAAACTGATACGCTTTGAGGAGAAATTAACAGTAAATACTATACCTTAAAACCTTTCATCGGTAAAAGACTGAATAAACTCTCTGGACAAAAGCAGTACGAATGTACAAAGGATAACTGAGAGAAAAGTACTAAATCACGAATGATCCACTTCTTGAACTCTTGTAATCATCATTACAGAGCATGTGGTTTGATGATAAAGGTATAGATGACTACAGCACGGTCACCATATTCCCAGATCAATTGAATTCATGTAAACATGGCACAAAATTCTAACAATGTAACTACGACGTTTGATAAGCAAAGATTGACAAATGAATTTGTAGCGTACTAACAAGGTTGGGCGAGAGAAGAGTTGGCATTTGCCCTGGGCGCAAGAGGTCTTGGGGCGCCAAAACTCCTTTGGGTCTTCATTGACGCCCTGGGTGCCATTTAACCTTAGTACGCCGCCGAAATGAAGCAGAGTTTATACAAAATGCTATCCAATTTTAAACTGTTCGTCACTTAATTAACATGATATGCAAACAAAATAATGCTGAGGCTATTTCCTTTAGAATTTTAAATATATTACAATCTAAACGTATCTTTAATTGTGGGCGCATGAAGAAACGTGATAAACATCTATCAGAGTATCTACGACCATTATATTATATCGATTTTTTTGCACCGGTGTAAATGATGTCGTAAACTAGTCTATCATTTTTAAATATTTTGATGTTAAAGACCGGGCTCAAACGACGTCGCTACAGGTGGATCCTATTAAAATATGAAAAAACGATAAAAATGTTACGATCGCAAAAGTATTCCTCATATAGAAAATGTTAACGTCAATGAAAATTATAACAAACCTTTTGAATTCCATAACGATTTACTACCGTCTGTACATTTGCGGCGCAGGCATTTTGTTTCAGAGAACCAATGTGATAGCAAGAATTGTACGACACTAGAAACAATTGCTCTTTCCTTAATGTATATGGCAAAAGAGCCTATGATAGTAAGCCTGTGCAAATTTATGATACCTTTTAAAGATTTCACTCCTTGGATGATCCTTGATAGATTATTTTCTGCCATACTTGTATATGTAATGAAACTTTCTTGGGAACAGATATTCAGCTAAGAGTAAAGCACAAAGGCGCACAAGATTCCATCTATGTTTAAGTAATATTGGGTTGCCTAGACCCATAGCTGCGTAAAATAAAATATTTTGTACAAAAGTTAAATTCTTCAAGACTTCAGAAGTGATAATCTTTGAGTGGCTATTTTGGACATGTTTAGCTGCATATATTGCTTTTGGAAGGAAAACAAATGCGTATTCTTTGAATCTATGAACAACGGGCGACTCAGTTCTATCGGTGTGCGAATATTGAAAAGCTTGAACTTCTGGAACTTCTGGAAAATGGCAACATTTAAAATAATTTCCAGAATTGGTTTGCAAAAGATCTTGTAGAGTGATTTTGGATGAAAACTTCGACGATGAGTCAGTTTATTGATTGGCTGACTGCAGGAATTCAGTGTTTATGTTAGCTACTCATACCAGCACGCAGTCATGGTTTTATTGAACGGCAATTTCATTATTATAGCACGAATGCGTAGGAGCACTATGAATATTGGTGCTGAGTGGTAAAAGAAAATATAGACAAAGGTCCGGATCGACCAGTGTACCTGCTAATGTTTTAGTGCCATCAATAAAGAATTAGACGTTAGAGTAGATTAGTCAAGCCGTTGAACATCTTTTAAGATAAAGGAAATATTTTATGTTAGGAAACTCATTCTGTACACTGTTACCGATGCTGAAGTCGAATATCCAAATGAAGACTTTTTTTTAGACCTATTGGCTGATTACAAAATACTTCGGTATTAATTGTGTGTCTTATGTCCGTATACAGTACATATTGCCAATAAACTAATGCAAATTTCCTGAATGAGTGATACATACATATATATATATATATATATATATATATATATATATATATATATATATATATATATATATATATATATATATATATATATATATATATATATATATACATATATATATATATATATATATATATATATATATATTGCATTAGTCACACACACACTAATTAGCGCTAATGCTAACGTTTGATTTTCTCAAATTATTCTGTCTGATAAGATATTCTATTGAATTCTAACAATATCTATAATACCATTCGTATGCGGCTAACCATATTCCAATGATACGGAATCTTAAGTCCATTTTAGTACATAAAATTTCGGATCAGACATGTACTAAATTAAAACATCAATTTCTTTTCTACATTCCTCTGTTTGAGTGAGAATCGAAGTTTTGAACACGATTGATTTATCGACCAACTTTAAGTATGCTTGCGAAGCAATTTTCCATTGTCTGTTTTAAATATATATATACGTGTTAGTCAGGCAACTTGGTGGATTAATATAGTTAGCCAATAGACATGCGCATGACAAAATAAATGAAAAGGAACGTATGCCTAATTCTACAAGAGCACGAATGGTACAGCTAATTCAGATGAAATAACTGTAATTGTGCCAAATGCTAGACGACTTTAAATTAAGTTTTTATAAAATCCTTCCTGATACTATGATTACTATAAATTGTATATAAAGAGCTAGTATTGTACAATGCGTATTAGTTAATTAAAATACAATGTCTGCTTTCTTTATTTCTTTGGGTGGAAAGAAAAAACTGTATATGTGTCTTGTTGGAACTTGACTGGAAAATTGTTTTCATGATAATCTGGTTTCCATGACCTTCCCATGTGAGCGTTCGAATGGGCCATATCATTAAGATTAAATTATCCCAGAAATATAAGTGCAATTCAACCTATGTGAATAACACGTTGTGTTGTCAGTTGACAATGAATGTAAAAATCAAGGATATTTTGTTCTTAGCAGAATGTATCCATTCATTTAAAGAAGCATTGTAACAGTGAACTTTTAATTCGTCTTTATATCCGTATGAAAATGTGCTAATTATGCTGCACAACATTTCTGAATGGTTAGTTTGTTTTATAACGTAGGACTTATGTGTCTTAAGTTTCAATCGCTGATCTGTCATATTTTAAACACCCTAAATTCTGAGAACCCAAAATTTAATTCGGTAAGAATTTAAATCAATTCATAGAAGTTGGGACAACAGAAACGTAAGGATGGGTAGAGAAAATACTTGTTCGCAATGATTGGTTAGTTCCTCCTACCATCCATTCATCAATGTATTAAATCATGTCTGAAAAGAAAGGTACAATTGCTTACATGTGTAATGTACTTGTGTTCAGACACCAGGCCTAAAAATCATAAGTTTAGGCCTACGTTTTGAGTCTCGTACCTTTTTATTTAAAAAAAAATGATATCAGTGAATCAAACATTTGCTATGTATTTATAGCATGACATAACTATTTTGACAAAATCTATAGAGTAAACGTGCTAAGAAATTGAACCATTAGACATTGCGTATAATAAAAAAAATTGTGTGAGGCTGCAAACTCCATAAACAAAAATACAGCAAAAAAAGCTTGCTGGTTTTCTGGCAGCCACAAAAAGGCCGGTAGAAACAAATAATTCCAGGTCGAGTGAATGATATCCCAGCAAAGCACGGTCGATGCCCAGGGGTATAGACAGCGCACACGGCGAAATGGCGAGCTTAGCAAATGATTGAAGTGTTACAAATGTGAGACCCTTTTGCCTAACCTTATGTATATCTTAAATTCATCGGATCTCCAGCGGCCCAATTCCCTTAATTGGTTGTCATTGAAAATTTGTCTTGCCGCCTTAGTGGCGGTCCCAATTCTGAAACTATGGAACTTGAAATGGGTAGAGTCAAAGCCACAAAAGCAATGCGCTCTTCTACATTAGGTACTAAATTCTACTCTAGAAACTGGTTGCTCATTTTGATTCAATAAAAGCAGTCCACGAGTACTACCCCTGATCGTTAAGTATGCTTGTAAATGAGTTATCGGACATGCCGAATAATTTTTGTTAGGGCAACAAAAGGTGATTGTAGGACGCTTGTGGGAAAATGTGACTTCAGATAATTGTATCAAATTATTATTCGCATGTGCATTCGTTTGCATTGTAATCTCTCCTATTCTGAGAAAGGCTTGGAAAGCCAATATGAATATGACCGAATACATGGTACGCCTGAAATGGTCTGAGATTGTACGCTTATCCAGTGCAACTTTGCAATTGGCTAACGAACATTATGAGATTTGCTTTTGTGAACGGTGTGAATGAGTTTTTAAATAAGGAAAGATTAGGAAGTGTCTGCGAAGCCGTTAAGTTTGTACACATATCAAACTGCATAAAGAAACTTGGTTGTCGAAGATGTTACATAGTTCTTGTTGATTAATTAAGTGCGCTATGAAAAGGGCCAAATTGGTTATTGAAACTGGGAGAGAGAACTCGGTCAAAGTGTCTGATGTGAGCTGTTGATAGAGCGTACAAGACCACTTATATGTAGTTTGTGTAGCTGGGTGTATGATGTTTATAAGCAATGGTCAAGCGTATTCACTAGCTGGACAAGGTTGGAAGAAGCGGAATGCGACGAGGGCGTGAGTCAGCATATGGAGCCATGGATTGGGAACTCGAAACCTGTTGGCGAGAAAGGGCATGCGCGAATCTGTTACGTATACCCGTTATATATTTTGCTTTAAACAATATATTTAATTTATGGCAAGAGAGTGCAAATGTGCGAATGGATTGCATGATTTGTTTGTCCATAGAGGATTGTTTGTGTATGGTTTCAACACAATGTGATTGTCAGAGCGGAAATAGGTACATTTATTGGATAAGTGTTCTCCCCAGACCTCAACTACCAGAACGACGGTGTAGAATTCCACAAGCGTTATATTTTGATATGCCCATGTCAGATCCCAAATGTCATAGAAATTGGATAGCATAGGATAGCACCGTATCCGATTCATGAAGAAGCATATTTGTTCAAGTCTAACGTTTCGAAAGTAAGCCAAATGTCTGGTAAGAATAAATATATACCGTTAAAACCGGTTAAAAAGTGTTGCCAGGCCTTAAATCTTCTTTTACCTTTTCGTTAGTCTAATGTGGTGATGAGGTTTTGAGATGCCAATTGTCAAGGTGATAAAATCGCATAAGAAATAAGAGTCTGGGCAAAAAGGCTACGCTAACAAAGTAAAGAGTACCTATGGTGGATTGCAACTCCTTGAGAGTAATTTTATTTAAAACTAGATATAAATGTAGGAGTTGATGACATTTTCTAGTTTTTCCGTGGGAAGGCGAACCTCCATTTCTCACGGATACAAATTCGCATCCGAGCTACGTCATGGTTATTGATGGGGAAAATGTTTTGATCCGTAGCGATAGGAAAACCGATGTCGGCACATACAGTCAAGAAGCAATCGAGCTTATGCTGGCATTCGGACACGAGTTGCATCAGTTGTTTCATTTCACCATTTCCAGACAAATATAAGTTCGGATAAATGTTGAATCGATAATAAATACAACGACATTTCTCTCACGACCTGTGTTCTTGTAAAATACAAGACTCAAGTGCGTCGTTGAAGGGTTCTCCTAATTGATTTTATCGTCTGCTGCTCGATCTTCTCGCCTCGCTCTTTTTCTATTGACAGAGAATTTTCATTCCACTCACACTACCAGAACAAAATTAAAGAGCGGAGGAGGATAAATTGGTCAATTATTTCAGCTTGCAAACTACATTATAAGATTCCTATTGCGCATCAGCAAATCCTTGTTGATAAAAAATGTTTATTTCCTTCTTGAATTTATTACCCCGACATCATCCGAGAAGGCAATGGAACATTGATATCAACATTTACGACATATTATTCCAAATATGCGTAACAACAGTACAACTCTACCGTGCTTTGCTAGTATGTTAACAGAAACAAATTAGACACATTTGAATTGATATAGTGTAAATAAATTATAATGAAATATATTTAAGGCGAACAAAGGATATAAGGTTATCGCAATATTTGTCGGCATTCATTTATTTCTTTTAGTTTAAACAGCAAATACGAAACACCCCAGACAGCTCGGCAATAAAACACACACACACACACACACACACACACACACACACACACACACACACACACACACACACACACACACACACACACACACACACATACATACATACATACATACATACATACATACATACATACATACATACATATATATATATATATATATATATATATATATATATATATATATATATATATATATATATATATATATATATATAAAGGCGAATTGTCGTCTTTGGATTATCTTACCTAGCAGACATTTATTTTTACTTTTTTTCTAACTTGTAGTTCCAATCGTGTATAATAAGGTTCACAAGGGAAATGTTCCTTGAAAGAGTCATTTTATTTTAGTTTACATAAATAAGAACTAGCAGTAAAATGATTAATATTACGAAAATTGACGCGCAGCAGATCTTGTAGGTATGCGTATAGTAATTTTATATCGTAGAGATTCAGTTGAAACATGAAAGAGCAATCGATGCTCCTAAAATGTATTCCACTTCGTTAAATTTATCCTATTCCTTTGCAACAAACATCAATTGCATGACGGAGCATTTTGGTGGGAACATATAAATATTTTATCAGCATCCTCATCATGTGACCGAAATCCATGGAAATCGATGGAAAGCACTACACCGCTCAACTCTTTCTCGACCTTCTACATGCCACGGTTCCATATGTATTACCACATCCTCCACTCTGTCACGTCATGGCAAAACTCATTCCTAAACATGGTATGAAATAGGCCCATTTTCCCTAATTACCAGAACTAGACGGACATTTCATGAACATCATAAATTCTCAAACAAACCGAGTAAGTTTTGTGATTCGTCAGAGTGAAATCAATATTGCTAGATCTATCAAAACCCATCCTATTATTCTCTACAAAAGCATGTTCCCATGGGGCCTCCAACTATTCAACAGGTCTATTTGAACGCTATTTACACGCCGCAGATATAATCCCCAAATCAGTTTCGTTGAACGTTAAAACACCAATCCCCAATATATTGTAATGGAGCCATCCGGCTGACTTGCTGTGCTGGCGCCTAGGTACAGGATCCAAGTGCAGAAGCGAATATATAGTGTTTTTAACACATCAACAAAAGCCATCCTTTCCAAAAATCGATACAAGTTGCGCACTCAGACAGCAAGCCTGTTCGAATAATTGTAGACATTCAATTGTGTGATTGCCGCTTCAACAATAACTTGATCATCTGCAATGTTACCAGTTGTTCCACTCTCAGCATGTATCTAAATCAAATAGCTTTCCAATTATCATGATTTAAATATTTGTACACTGATTTTGCTTCCAACGTTCCAAATCATCTGAAAACACACTGTACACCTCTTGAAAGCATATCTATTTTAATAGGTGCCTTGTACATAATGCTTTCATTCTCGATAAGAGTATTATATACTTGATTTCTGGCAACTAACTTACAGTTTCGTAGTACGTGAGTCGTTGTCAGTGCGATAAAGAAACCTGTTTACTAATTACGCATCCTAAACAACTTGACAAAATGCAATCATTTTAATGTGAGAGGCCTAGCGTAACACAGAAATGGTGGGATGTAATATAGCAGATCTCATTTAAAGCTGCATTTAAGACAGTATTGTAACAAAATTACTGACGGACTATGTGGTCACGAACGAGACTAAATGTTCTCTTTTCAAAGTAAAATGTTTTAAAATGGATTTTAACGGTATTTATAATCTTACGTGGTCGTTTCTAATTATTATATGCGACTTATTGTGTCCGTTTTAAACGTCTGCAAATTTCGAACGAACAATAAAATAATTTTAATTTCAAATTTAAAAAAACGAAAACATAATACGCGCGAAAACATTCAGAAGGATATGATTAAATCTCTTCCACAATGAGCATGTTCACTCATTTTCATAAAAGCATTGCGAACCAATAATGGACATTTTTAGTACCAGTATGCAGGTCGGTTGTGAACGGGATGCGGATACAAAATAATGTAATGCACATTGAAAGCTTGAGAAAATTTAAAGAGTAGTTAAAGAAAGTAAAACCATACTTCTCTAGCCAATATTCAACGTTGACATCTGTAGAGCCAATTTGCATGGTAACTAAGACGTAAAATGCTGCGATTCATCAAAATTGTTTACCGCACAATTTGGTGTAATTTTATTCATCCGTTGGTCTCTTACCCCAAACTACGTATTCTCTAAGCCGTTTCGTATATATTTACGAAACACGGTAGTTATCTTGGGCAACTGTTGAAGTTGAACATTAGTTCTTGTCTCGATGAATGGGGTCCTTTGAATCGAGTAGGAGACCACGCTTTTATTTCCAGCGTCAGCTTGGTAGATATGAACGGAACTTTGTCGTAGACTTGTTGTCTTATAAGATCAGGTGGTGGGCAGGTGGGGGATGTAGAATAGACAAAGAAACGTGCGTGGATTTGAGATTGAGATTCATGGATGCCGCTTATTTAACATTGGAATTGTTACAACAACACCACTGGACATCATTGGGAATACTCGATACTTGTGGACACGTGATAGTATTTACAGAACTATTTGGGATTTAATTCACAATAATGTAAATAAAAAATACATTTTCACGTGAAAATAATAATTTGTTGGTTTATTGGTTTTTGCTCTTTTGATTACTTAATTTAAGACAATAGAGTCGAAACTCTACCGTTACAAAAATTAACCTATAGTAAAGCTGGCGTGGTGATCTTTCTACAAAACTGGCGACGTCACTTACTTATCTCAGGAATGGCAACAAAACCTATAATTGCCTAAAAATCTATTCATGTATTACTCTTTGGAACAATCTCACAGAAAAATAAAATACGTCTTCCAGACCTGCACCCATACCTGATATCTTGACTTCAAAACACTCGTAGCTGTAACAACTGATCAACCACCTAAACAGTATAATTATAGTGTAAAACAATTATAAATCTTTACAAGAATTAGGAACAAATCTAGTGTGCTATATGGTAGATGAATCGATCGTTCTCTTTTTCGCCCAATATTTGTCAAATGGACAAATGCATCTGTGTTGAAGAACAGTTGAGATATTTTTCTCCTCAGTTGAGTCAATGCTCTTTCAACATAACAACGGGAAATGTAACCACGGGTTCTGCAGTGAATTCCATCCCTGAGTAGTTTTATGTCTGCTGGTGCAACTGGGTGTTTAACGGGCTAATGCAATGATTTTAAGCTAGCTTCGAGTTGGTATTGATGCATCATGGTGGTTCCAACAGTTTATTTCTATTTAGCCATTGACAAGATTGTATACGAGGATCTGGCAACACCATTTTTGTCATTATAAATATCAGCATCCAGCGTCAACCGAATAATGTCATCGTCTGTTACTTCCGCAACTTCATCCCAGAGTCCATCACTTATATATAATGATAGATCTAACTGTAAACACAAACACCAAAGATTGTTAAGTAGCCGTCTAGAATGATGTTGAGTCTTACAATCTGAAATTAATTTCTGGCGACTAATGACATTGATAATGTATATATATAAAACTTGTTTAACATTGACACCTCAAGAGAAACGTATCACAGCTGAACTACTATGATGATGATTATTTTGCAATATTGTCATTGCACCCCATTCTCCTTCAAATTCATAAGAGACATCCCCATCAACATTGAAAACATCTCTCCCATTTACCGTATTATTTTCCGCCTCGCCTTTTCTGCTTAATATGCTTAAAATATGATATAGAAGTTACTACAATCATTGAAAAGACACGTCTGCGTTCTGTTCATCCACATATCGTTGCATTGTATATGCACAGACTTTGATAGATGCAACATGTATACCAGACTATGAAGTGTATGGGGTGTCCTGGGAGAGGTTTCGCCTCTGGCTGACTAAGCAGTGGTACCCCTCTGGGAGTAACCCGCCCACAATTTGGTCCCCACTTGGCACTAAGCTCAGGCTTGTAAGTCCAAGAAGCTGCGGCGTCGACTGGCTATACCAGACTGAGGGTAGCAGACGTGTCTTAAAACCTCGGTTTGTTGGGCTTTATCTACTTAGCAAGTGAAGACTGGATTCGGCACCCTGCGCTGACGAACCACCAACTGATCAACTCGCATAAAGTCGATTTGCAGCAAAGCACTGTGGAGCGCTAAGATATGACGAGACGCGTAGGGCGTCCTGATCATCTACTGCAACCAACTCCATATCCGGCCGTCGCGACCTTGTCGTGCTGCTAGTTCAGATGGTTTAGACAAGAAATTGAGGTCGACAAACTGCGTAACTCTTCCTCACATCAAACAAAGTCACCACGCAAGTCATTCTTGCCATCCACCGATCCCATTAATCACCCGCTAAAGTCCTGTTGAGACAGGCAAGCGACAAAGCGGCAGGTGTGGGTACACTGGCAACAGTAGCCGGACACCTGCACACAGGCGGCTTAGTCCATTAGGGCCGTTCACCACTGACATGGATCAGCAGTGAAGTCCGACCGCGACTGAGCAGCCATTTTAAGGAATGCACTACTCAACTCCGTGGCAGCAGGAAGTGGCTAGAATAGGTACCCTAAAAAATGCATGCTCTGAACGTCACTAGCCAGCTTACCACGGTCAAAATACAAAAACGAAAATGAGGATTGTTCCTCTCACACTAGACGCAGAGAATGTAAGCACCTTACTGAACAGAGAAGATGCGCAAAAACCACAGAGGGAAACCGCCATAATAGAAAAGGAACTCGCCAGATATAATGTGGACATTGCTGCCTTGAGCGAGACCTGGCTTGCAGGAAGGGAGAACTCTTTGAAAGCGGCTCTGGATACACATTCTTTTGGAGTGGACGAGGAAGTGAAGAACCCCATGAGTCTAGTGTCGGCTTTGCAGTGAAGACGGCAAGTTCTGGCAAATCGGATAGATCTCCAAAGAGAGTAAACGGCAGAATCATGATATGAAACTCACCCTCTTATCTGGAAGAAAGTACCTTGCCATCATCAGTTGGTATGTTCTAACCATCATCAACCCAGATAAAGTGAATGTCAAGTTCTATGAGGATCTTCACGCCGTCATTGATGACGTTCTAATGGCAGATAAGCTCGTCATTCTTGGCGATTTTAATGCAAGAGTAGGCTGGGATGGAATGCTAGGAAGTATGGAGTAGATAATCGTATCATCAACGGTCTTCATTTGCTCCAAACTTGCGTCGAACATGAACGAATCACCAATACAGTCTTCTGCCTCCCTACCGGTAACCGGGCGTCATGGATGCACTCTCTTTCTAAGCACTGGTACCTCATTAAATATATCATTGTCGGGAAGAGAGACCGGCAGGATGTGCACATGTGACCATGTCCATTTGTTGCGATGACTGCTGCACAGACCACCGTCTCATCATCACCAAGCTCAACATCCGCATTCAGCCCCAAAATGCCCACAGGAAAAAAGACTCCTAAACGACTGAACATGAACAAGCTGAAATGCACAAGTATCAAACGGTCTCTCGTGGATGGCTTGAAAGAGCGTCTGAAGTCCACCCTTCTCGACAATCAGAATGTTGAGACCGACTGAGGGTAATTTAGAGAGCTGGTCTGCAGCACAGCTTCGGAAATCCTAGGATCCTCAACCAGAAATGATCAAGATTGGTTTGATGGGAAATGTGATGAGATCAAGCAGTTGCTCGATGAGAAATATCGCCTCATTCAATCTACCTCTATGAACCCATGTCCAACACAGAAAGATGCGTACAACAACATACACGGAACTGTACAGCAGACAGGGCCGATGCTTCCGCTAGGCGAACTAGGCAATCGCCTAGGGCTCTGGGCTAAGGGTTTATTTCATGATGGACGGGTGAGGGATGGCGTGAGTGGAAGGGGGCACCAGATATATGATCTCGCCTAGGGCACCAAAATGCCTTGCACAGGCACTGACAGCAGAAGCTTCGTCAGATGCGAAACACAAGGGTGAGAAAGAAGGCTAACGATATCCAGTGCTAAGCAGACCAGCATAACATGAAAAACTTCTACAATGCCCTGAAATAAGTGTATGGACCTTCATTCTCTGGATCATCCCCTTCGGCAGTGCAGACGGGAACACACTGATTACTGACAAAGAGAAGATTCTTCAACGATGGACTGAACACATTGACAGCGTCCTGAATTACCTTTCATCCATCAATAAAGCAACCATCAGTCGTCTCCAATAATTACCTATCAACAAAACACACGAATCACTGGATAACCCTCCAACATTGCTGGAGACTCAGAAAGCGATACGTCTGCTCTCCAGTGGCAAAACACCTGGTTCAGACTCTATTACAGCTGACGTCTATAAGGAAGGGGGCGTAACACTGATAGAAAGGCTCCACCAGCTGTTTTTACTGATGTGACAGCAAGAGACGACCTCCTAGGAATTTAAAGACGCGTCCATGATACACATGTATCAGCGCAAATGCAACCTCCAGGCCTGTGACGACCACCGGGTATATCCTCACCCTCAACTGCAGTAAAGATACTCGCCAGAATCCTACTGATCCTCCTCATCATGCATCTTGACCAGAGAGTACTGCTAGATAGCCAGTGTGCATTCCGAAAGTAACGTGGGACCATAGACATGGTTCTTGCTGCGATGCAGATACAAGAGAAATACAAATAGCAAAACACCGACCTATTCTCCATCTACTTCCAATTGACAAATGCCTTTGATACTGTCCGCAGAGTAGGCTTATGGAACGTAATGGGCAAGTAAGGATGCCCAATAAAAGTTTTATTCGTGGTGCAGCATTTCAACGATGGCATGCAGTCACGGGTTCAGGCCAATGAAGGGACATTTGAGTCATTACTAGGAACCGATAGCGTCAAGCAGGGTTGTGTTCTGGCACTAACACTGTTCAGTCTAATGTTCTCTGTCATGCTGACTAAACCTTCAGAGACGGACAGGTTGGAGTCGGCATCACATACCGTACAGATATACAACTATTTAATCCCAGGAGGCTTCAAGCGAAAACAAAAGTTATGACCGACATCATTAGGGATTTTTTATTTGCTGATTACTGCGGCCTCAATTCTGCCTCAAAAGCCAACCTGCAATGAAGCGTTTACAAGTTCGCCAGCTCTTGCACAAGTTTTGGTCTCGCCATCAGTACCAATAAGACTGAAGTCCTGCATCAGCCAGCACCTGGAAAGCCCTATGTTGAGCCCAACACCATCGTCAACGGCCAACGTTTGAATGAAGTGAACCACTTCACCTACCTTGACATCATAAATCCACAGAGCGTCACTATTGACCATGAGTTGAACGGGAACTTTCGCATTGCCAGAGCCAGCGCAACTTTTGGCAGATTATATGTCAAAGTCTCGAATAGAGGAGGCTTCAGCTTCCAGACCAAACTAAAGGGCTGCTGTGCTTCCCACACTACTTTACTCTTGTACTCATGCCAAACCACCAGCAGCATAAGAGACTCTTCTATGACAAATTACAGCAAGGACAGCGATCCCGAGGAGGTCAGAAGAAACGCTCCAAAGACAATCTGAAAACTGCATTGAAAGCGTTCAACAGACACCCTGATCCATGGGAGCAAACAGCAACCGATCGAGTCACTTGGTGTTCCTCTGTGCACAAAGACTCCATGTTGTGCGAATCTAGCAGGACAACAGCTACAGAGCTAAAAGGGAAAGCCAGAAAAGCTCGTGCTATCAACCTTCTTGGAGATGTCCGTGCAAGAGTTGGCCTCATCGGCCACCAGCGCGCGCACAAAACAGAACCAGCCCCTTCAACCCTCAGATAATTAGATAGGTCCTCGTTGTATCGAGTCTTTGATTCCTCTGATTTCACTGGTCACGGCCATTTTCTTTGCAAAAGTAACATCAACAATCGCTTGCGGTGTTGGTTGCAATGTTTTTGAAGTTTTGCTTTTCGCAAGTTCACGCATTGCTTCAACGATAAAATGCACACAGATCGGCACGTCAAGCCGAGCTTGAAATTGTAGATTTGAATAAAGTAGTAGTAAACGAATTAGTCCTCCTCGGGTTGAATAATAAACAAATTCAGTTTAAACTATTTGGGTGTCACAACGTATGCTCCCAATGAGTCACATGCCCTTCTATCAAACCCAATCAACGAATGCGCTTCAGTACCACAAATTAATATTCATGTATTACAGCTGTCTCGTATTACAGCTCTCAAAACAAAATCAGGAATGGTAAAACTTTATCTGTGGAAACAAATAAACAGTGGAGAGTTGTATTCTTGCCTACCAACCAAAAATGACTATTCTGACTTTATCCAGTTATACTACAGCCTTCACGGTTATTGAAAAGCGAAGGGTCGGCCGGAATGTTAGCTATCGGAGTACATGTCACTTCTGGAATTTGTTCAGGCAATGCTGGCCAAAAAGAGCAGTGGCAACTGTTACCTACATGCGCCAAGAAATATTTTCCATGGATTATTCGATGTAAAAGCACACAACGAAGTTCGTCAGGCTGTTATTATGTTTGTTCCACGTCACCGGCTCTGGGGACGTATTTACAAGTATTTGTTAACTATCTTAGATTTTCCATTGAATACAAGGAAGCTGCGTCGTTGACGTCTAAAGATTCGGAAAGCATCTCGGATGCACTTAAACGAATTTACGCAATGGGTCCACAGACATATAATTCCTTGTTTAAAAAAACGGGTACGGATGAATGTTAGACGTTTTGTCATACATGAACATGCTAATGTGGATCAACTAATAGATACTCCTGCAGCACGAACATGTTGTTGATTAGGTTTCGGGGTGCTCAATCTTAGATTGCAAAGCTATAACACGAGTGAGTGGCACAACATTCATCAGTCATATCAGAGCTAAAGGATGGAAGCAAACTGGCTGAAAACCAGCTGTTGCATTTAACCGTTACACATTAACTGATTTCACAACCACCTCCTTTAGAACCATTCGGAAACAATTTCGTTAGATATGTGTATGGACATGGGGAGTTCGAAGGCGGACAATGTGGTGTCACTGACCCTTTATGGTCTATCGATGTACTTACTATCTCGAACCGGATTGATAATCCGAGGCAGCAAACACTTTATTATTTAACAGGCTGCGGTCCAGCCATGGAACACAAAACTCATAGGAGAGTATTTATTCGAGAAGAGATGCAAGTCACTCTTGGAAATAATGAAAAACCATAACTCTATTTTATGGCATAATGCATCCATGTGCTAGTCTATAGGTTGATTGATTATGATGCCCGAACACGTAAGTAGTGTTTCCGTCGAGTAATATCCGTCGCTTGAAGTCAAGCTGACACACCCTCAACTTGGTGCAACGATACACATCCCACGTAATGTTCCGCGACCGGATCTGATTTGGTGTGAGCTTGGATTAGTGTCACTCAAGCAAATATTTCACACGCACGCTGTGCAAGATATGCTTTTAAACAATTTCGCATGCACCCATTTCACTCTTTTTTTTCTGTCTCAAGATTTTACCAAATACGACTGAATACAGTTTGGGTCGCAGGCCAATGTATTTGTTTATAGGCTTGCCAGAGTACGCATCCTTGAATATCTTAATATGCATTTTATGTTCGTTACTAAAGAGTGGAAAGCGAGACGTGAAGTCTTCAGAATAGTACTGATCGATGTTAACGTCAAGCACCTACTCGACTGGTTCGCTCTGGGCTCGGAAGCCGCTGTCAAGTATAATATATGTCCATTTATTTCTGGATAATCATTCCACAATTTGGACTAATATGGATGCAGTCAACGACGGTTGAAACCTCTTTGCTGTAGCATGAGAGCTCATTCAGGGGAGCTCATTCGTTGGACAACTTTTGAAAGCACAATATAACCTGATGATCCAACCGTTTCAGCCATTCGGCTGGTCTTACACAGTTTGGTTTGCCTACGCGGACGGAGAAATCATCAAGGAAACTGCATTGTGTAACAGGTAAAAGCAATCGTCCTCTGATTCTTCGCCAGAAATAGTTTTATTGGAACATTTGGTTGGTTACAATTTCTCAAATAATTTCAGAGAAGGTTTCAATAATTGATAATCGGAAAGCGGAAAATGACTTTTCGCGAATTTCTGCAAATAATTTTGCCCTGTAGACCGTCCGTTTTTCCATGGACTCGATATGTTTTCACACGAGGCGATACATTCTTGTTCCAAGACACTTACAGCGTTTCCACAATGTCACTTACATTTTAGGTCTTTATTTCTAAAACTGGTAAATATTATCAAATAACAGAAGATGTGTTTCTAACGTCACAAATTTAAATAATGAACAGAAAGCACAAATACAGTCAAGATTACATACTGCGTTCTTGAATACAACATTGCATCTGATAGCTGCATGTTTGACTTTAGTATCCGCCTCAAAATTCCTGCTGCCTATCCTTTACTATAACGTTTAATGGGTTCAACCGTTTGATTGGTGTTATAACGTTTTTATCACCGGACCTGCAAACGCCAGAAAAACAACAGCGGTCGTTGAATAACAAAGGCGTAACAACAAAGACTCAGGGTAACAACAACATGCTAATCACGGATAATGAAATGGGTCTTCAGACACAGTTGCAAATAAAAGACTGTGGAGCCACTGGTAGCAGAGTGGTTTAAGAGATCGCATTCACATCCCACTGATATCTGATCTTTGTCTGAGAGGTTCGATTCTCAGGCTCAGCACACGTGGGTATATGGGTATGTTTGAGTATGAGTATGTTTGTCAGTAGCCTCTGTCGGCTGGTAGTTCTTTCTGTGATATTCTCAGGTGTTTCCTCCACGAAATATACTAGCCGATATGTATAGCCTATCAAGTGCTGAAAAATGGTCATAAATCCATAGCAACAAATACAACGAATATACGTTCAAATATCTACTTGTTCGAATCCAAAGATCACTCGTGCAAGAAATTGAGAGTAAAATAAATGTATTGTCCACAATCTATGTATCGTGCATGGTGTCGTGATTCCACAGAATGTGTTGAAATTGTTTTGTTGGAATTAAATTTAGAAAGCAATGATATGTCATTACCAGCGATAGCGATCACACCTGTTATCCCAGATGAAATATGAACTCGTACCATTAGGATCTCGTTTGTGAAATAATGATCGCTAGTAAGCAACAAAGTTATTGGATAAGTATGATTTCAAATAATCAAATAAATTTTATTAGTACGTCTTAACGGCTATTACATGTTAAAGAATGTTGACACTGTCTCATTTGATGGGGATAAAACTGGTGTATCACTTTTTTCATATAAGCAAATCTAAAAAATGTATAATCTTTGTTGCTTAAAAATGTGTATTACCATTATACACGAGTTCTTCCTGAAATCCTGCTAGTATTAAATTGCTTACCACACTTATGTCCATCGAACATGGGCATTTACATTTTTAAATATCAGCGATGAATTTTGATATAGTATCTCGCTAATAACGACGTACCAATCACAATCCCTTGTGAAACTTATTATAATTTTCTGTATAATGCTGTATTCAAGTTTTAGTCTAAGTTCCTTAAATTAGATGAGAATTGTTTCTTCTTAAGCAGTAAGACCATCCTTAAACATATCTTAACGTCTTTGTTTTAAAACTGCCTTAAAAACCAAAATACTTGTCCTTTTTTGTAATAGTAGTATTCGAATTAATTCCCATGCACGAGAAGGCACTTTTCTTTCGGAATGAATGCGTCTTTCTCATTTTAGGTTGGAATGTTGTCTACCTCATTCTATGTACATTTTGACCCAAAGTATAGTTATCTCCCTATTTGTCAGTGCTTGAGCACGATTTAAAAAAGCACATCTCAAGAGGGAATATTATTCTGCGTTAAAATCTACTTTCTCCAAAAAGGGCTATGTATTAGAGTCAGGCTTTTTCTGCCTACAAGTTGTGTTTGAAGCGAAATGTCTAACCGCCAGAACTTACTGCGTCGTTCAGCCTAAGAGACTATGCTAGAACAGTCGTGACTATAGTAATGTAACGTGGCGGATATCAAAGACGAATAAAAGACACTGCAGACGACAGTGTTCGACAAAGGCGGAAGTGATGATTACTCGGGAAACGCGGTAAACTACAAAACACCATTAGTTTTTATTACTTCTCTGAGAGTGTTCGAAAACACAGAGTTCGGTCTCTGTAAATTATTCAAGCAAAGTCTGGTGCCGGTTAGAGGTAAGGCACACATAAGTAAAGATGCATCATACTGAAAAAAAATCTTTGCATAACACTGCAATAGTCAAAATGGGATTATCTATAGCTATTCCAGCTCTCCATCTTGTAGGCTTCACAGCGCGACCAAAACCTTAATGTATTTATAAAAATTGCATCCAATTTAATTTGTGTTCTGCGGGGGTTGGGCTAAATCCACATTAATCTTGACACAAGACATAATTCAACCAGTCAGTACGATACGAGTCACCTCTTTAGCAAATAATGTGCGGCATGGCAAATGCACAAACTACAACTCTGTCACACTTGTTACAATTACAGTGAGTGTATCATGAACCAAATATATTCATCCAGAAAAACTGGAATCAATATATGTATGATGCAATACGAACGATTTGTTTGCTTTCTCACGAAGTCTTTTCGTTGCACAAATATATATATATATATATATATATATATATATATATATATATATATATATATATATATATATATATATATATATATATATATATATATACACAACCATTACAAAACTCTGTGAAGTGTACATTCAAAATCAGCTGAAAACTATATATTGATTTACTGATATTACTGATATTTCTTTAAATGTGGTATGGCAATTTGGCAAGAACTACTCTTATCCGTTTAACCTGACAAGTTGAAAGAAGTGAAGGAAATAAAATATAACGGTCTGAGATGTTGATGAAAATGTACTGCTATCAAAATCCTTATCATAACATCTGATTTACATTTATAATCAAATGATGATGTGCTTTAACATTAATAACGGTATGTATGTATTGATGTAAAATTGCTCTTCAGAGTAAGTGTTGCTTTTATGATGCCAAGGGAAGTAATGTTCCGAAGGTAAAAACTAAACAAACCGAAAACGCCGTTACAAGTATTTAACATGAAGAGAAAAACGGGTTTCTGAAGAGCTTCTAAATTTAATAATGAGCTGGTATGTATGTATGTATGTATGTATGTATGTATGTATGTATGTATGTATGTATGTATGTATGTATGTATGTATGTATGTATGTATGTATGTATGTATGTATGTATGTATGTATGTATGGGTGGGTGTGTGTGTGTGTGTGTGTGTGTGTGTATGTATGTTTGGATGGATGTATGTATGTATGTATGTATGTATGTATGTATGTATGTATGTATGTATGTATGTATGTATGTATGTATGTATGTATGTATGTATGTATGTATGTATGTATGTATGTATGTATGTATGTAAAGCTCCAAATACGTAAATACTAAGACGTGCACGAAATCCATGGGAAGCTAAACACATTCAAACAAATTTAAACAAAGAAGAAAACTTGTTTCTGCTCTTGAGTGAGGAGGTCTTGATAAGCTCTGATGACATTTTCTCACTGTTAATGACTTGTTAAAGTGGATGTGCTTGATGTGGCAACTAGATAAGAGCAAGTATTTTTGACTGTTGGTTTAGACTACACTTCAGTGCGTTTATTTTCAAAAATGTTTCTGTGGAGTCCCAAAGAACAGAATTTGGATTAGGCATTTCTGCCTTGACTTTAAATGATCGAATATTTTTGCTTTATTAACACAATCTTCCAGCTTTTATCTTCCGTGATGGCATTTCAAATGAATGTCGTCAATGAAAGGATGCCTCTGGAGTGCATATACGACGCCGACGCCAAGAGTATGCTTTACATTTTGACCATACAGATGTTTGTGTTATGTGATCATTGCGCTGCTAATAATTATTGGTAGTATTTTCCATTAAATTCAATGTTATTTTAGTTTGAATTCAAGTTTCAAAATTTTTGCAAGGTGCAACCAAAAAAAAAAACAACGTTAAAAACAAACTTTACACAGACGTATATTCCAAACAAGCAAACAATCTTTCGTAATATACTGTATTCATGAGATGCCTTTTTTTCCTACGGAAGTATTATAGTGGAAACAAACATGACCGCAAATGGTGCAGTCAAAAGAATGGCCCAGCTCTTTGAAAATTTACGGATCCCTTTATCAAGCAAATAACGACCACAAAAAGTAAATAAAACATCTTTAGGTACTGTTTTGCTACCGAAACCACAATCAATAAATATAATGCTATATATATCTTCAAAATATCTCAAACAGTATAATCTTGTTACACGCACAGGGGTATTCACTTGACCGAGCGGTGTCAAAACCCTGGCGCGAGTCACGCTGGAAGTCATAAGTTTTCCCCAAATTTCCAAAGACTTCCATACAACTTGAGTTGTAAAATGGAAAGAATGACGTGTCTGCTATAACTAATAATCTTTGCTGTAATCAATGGGCGACCCAGAGGAGACAACTTGCCCAAGAGTCCATTAACCGCACCTTAGCATGGTTTTTCTTCATCATCATCCCATTTCCGTACCGTAAGCTTGTCATGCCATAGAAATTACACCAGTATTCCCTTACTAACTGGGAAATATTTAACTGCGCGACCCTAGGCCAGTCAATCCACAGAATTTCCGGCGTATCACGCTCATATACATCCGCCCATTTTCCACTATGGCCACATAAACGGTACCTACCAAGTTCCAACTTATTGATTCCATTCTATAATTTACTGATTTCCAACCATAAATGCTGCCTTTTCAATCACAATACTTGTATACACCGCTGACTTTTAATATGGACTATGTTACTAAAGGGGACAGTCATTCGGCTTGTGCCTAAAATCACTACTAACGACCCCAGCATGGCTCAAATTCACTAACACATACTCCAAATTTATTACAATCTGCATTACTTTCCTTTGGCTAAATACGTTGACACTAGAAACCCGAACATGTTGCCTTGATTTTAGCATTGTTCTTGAAGAGATAATGTATAATGTGCTTTAAGAATGTTTGTACAGACATTTAAATCCTTGTTACTTCAGTCTTTGGGAAGCGCCATAAATAATCTTTAATGTGTCTGCTGATGTATTAACATAAAATGAGTTTGTAATTTGATAAATTATACATGTTGATATTGAGTGAATATAGTTAACTGATTTTACTGAGTAAAAAAAAAGACGTAAAAATAACATTGACTTTTATTACTCCATATCATATTATTGAGTGAAACAATATGAAATTACTATTGACCTTTATTGGTCAATACAATCTCACCGAGTACAAAAATATCAAAATACCATCGACCTTTCATGTGTCTATACCATCTCACTAAGTATACCATCACACAGAGTGAAATAATGTCACAATACCACTGAATTGTATTGACTTCAATGATATCTATACCATCGCATTGAGTGAAATCATGTCGAAATAACATTGTGTTTGATTGACCGACACCATCTCACTAGACGAAACAATGTCAAATTACCATTGACATTTATGGATCTATACCATCTCACTGAGTGAAACAATGTCCAACGACCATTGACCTTTCATTGATGTATCCCATCTCACTGAGTGAAACAATGTCCAACGACCATTGACCTTTCATTGATGTATTGTAACGTGCCAAGGGGTCAAGGTCAAATAAAATGGAATAGATGGACAACTCACGTCTTTTTCAGTTACTAGATCTTTCCAGTGAATTGCAATGTCAATAAATGTTGTGTTCACCACAATGGTCCTATTTAGTTAATAAACACACAAAAGAAAACAAATATAAATAGTCAACACAGTTTATTATATGACTTCCAGGATAGTATGTGTTTGCCCACAAACTTGAGGGCTCAAAATGCTGAAATATAATATTTACTAATTTTCAGAACATTTGTTTTGATAAAGCTTATTAAAGCACTAGTTTCAGTGGTATATTGCATGTAAAAGTCAGCATCAATGTTCCCTTTGTCCCAAATTAATCTCATACACACACAACAACAACAATAACAAAAATAAGTTAGTATGTATCAAAATGTGTTTGTATGACGTACCGAGGTGATAAGGATATTTGTGCATCCAATCAATGTTCGGAACCAGACCCGGGTTTGTGTTTATAGTACAATGGTAAATGTGTTAGAGGCACAGTCTGGAACCGGATGTTAAGTGTGTCGCATTCTCGACTGAGACACAGTTTGTCGTTTTGAGCGACACAGTCTTGCGCAACCGGATGTCAATAGTGTGCGCTTGAATTGAATGCGACAATGTGTGTCGTTTTGTGACAACAAAGTGTGTCGTTGTGTCGGGTATATTATTTCGCCATCGAAACGACACAATCACTACAAATTGGATGGGAATTTTATATCTCAGAATGATACATGTAATTGAGTAGGAACTTCGATAGTGCCAATCCGAATAATAAATTTCCAATGGATAGCAGACGGCTGTGTTGATGACGACACAGTGACAGTGTGTTGTCAGCCTAATCACTTTATGGGGACTTTCATTTAATATAACAAGTTAATAAACGTGAAACAATATCAGAGAAACATTATAGTAGTCATTATGAGTACTAAATTTAATATGTCGGTAGTAAGTAGTCTACCTTGCTATTAATGCTTGAAATTATCAGATGGGATGACTAGAAACTTTTGTTCTGTTTGTTTGATCTTGAGACCTTTACTGGAGTCCAGCAGAACCACAACTGCCAAAACGGCGGATCTCGCCCCTATTTATAGGTTTTGGGAACACACTCGGGAAATTCACGACAATGTTTTCACGAAAATGACTATATATGGAAGAATTCGGAAATATTAACTTGAGCGCCTCCTAGTGGAAAGCCGAGCGCCCCATATACACAGTAGTAAACATGGCGCCCGATTTCAAACGACAAAAATAACAATTATTTCACAATAAATAATACAAAGATTCACATTGATGATGAACAGTTTCATCATGTTGGTGACACTTATGAACTTACATGAGTATTACCTTAATTCTGGAGAGAACAAAAATGGATACAATTACCTATTTTTCTCTCAAAATAGACGGTAAGTAATAACAATTTACAATCTTATCATGTACACTCTGGGCTTCAAAAATCTTTACCCAGATGATTAATATTTAAACAAATAATTTTTATATGATTTACATATTGTATCAGATTACCTTTGTTTTGTACAATGGTCATATAACAAAAACTGTTACCACAGTTACTATTATTTGCATTGGAAACAGGCAAAACTTTACAACATGAAGGGAATGTAAACAATAAAAGAAGATTATAAATTCCCTCAAACATTAATTAAATTTACAATTGCACTTTATAAAATTATAAGTTGACAGGTAGTCAGGATTGTTTCAGTATCCCATCTCACTGAGTGAAACAATGTCCAACGACCATTGACCTTTCATTGATGTATCCCATTTCACAGAGTGAAACGATATCAAAATACCATTGACTTGTAATAATCTATCCCATCTCACAGAATCAAACACTATCAAAACACCATTGGCTTTTTAATGATTCATATCATCACAATGAGTGAAAAAATATCAAAATACCATCGAATTGTATGGATCTATATAAAGACAGGGATCTATTGCAATATTTTAGATTTATGTAAACACACACACACACACACATACATAACATACATACATACATACATACATACATACATACATACATACATACATACATACATACATACATACATACATACATACATACATACATACATACATACATACATACATACATACATACATACATACATACATATATACGAGTTCTTGTACACCCTACACACAGACAGACTGTACACACAGACAGGCACGCAGGCAGGCATACACACACACACACACACACACACACACACACACACACACACACACACACACACACACACACACACACACACACACACACACACACACATACATACATACATACATACATACATACATACATACATACATACATACATACATACATACATACATACATACATACATACATACAAGATCACGTTTAGATAATTCTCAAATTAATTTGTATCTTCCAGGGTCCAGCATTAACTTATTCTCACTTGTGACCAATACATAGTGCCGACAGCAAGATGGAGCAGGAATTGCCAGGTGAGGAGTTTAGTCCCTTCAGGCTCTTTACTAGGGACTCTCTTTTTAATATCGAAAAGAGAATCGCGGAAGAGAAGGCGGCGGCAAAAGCAGAGGAAGAGGGACAGGCGGCTGAGTTGGAGGAGGATGGGGAGGACGTAGAGCCTGCACATTCAGAGGAACATCATCCGCGGAAGCCAAATACCAAATTAGAAGTTGGCAAAAAGCTCCCACCTTCCCTGGAGGAATACTTTCCAGTGGATCTAATTGGAAAACCTATAGAAGACATTGACGAATATTATCAATATAAAAAGGTGTGCAATTACTTTCCTCTTCTCTCATCATAATTTGAAAACAATTGTCAGACATATCTTCCTGAGATTATATTTCATCAAAACAATCCCATGTCAAGCTCAGTTCCAAACTATTCTCTGCTCTCTGTAAGCAAATAACACAAATGATATTATCGGATGCATGCAATAGTGGAATTACCGCCATATCGTCAATAAGCTTCGACCTATAAAGGCGATTAGATTCTGGCCACTTGGCTTGGTTTACTCTCCAAAACATCATCCCCATCTGGCCTAATTTGAATTTGGCTTTCTTTGTAAGGTTTTTAAAAATAAACATATACAAGCAAGCATGGAGACAGCTATCTATTGATACCACTTATTGGCTACTCTTAGAATCAAGCGAAAATCTTATTTTGAGCTTTCATTTCTAGTTCAGCATTCCATGTGGGTTCATGATTTTGTCTTTGAGGAGAACTTGATTATGGAATTCTCTTTTGCCGTTTTTTCCTAAGACCGTTGTTCAAATTTAGATCTGTTGTCGACTTGAGTGAAAGAAGTACGACCCTTTTATAGATATTTTGCTTTCATATGCACGCCTTCTTATAAAGAATAATGTAATATCAGACTCGGGATCTGGACTACAGCAAATGTATATGGAGGACATTTTCTTTTTCTACATTGATGTATGATATATTTCGTTGTGTACTATAAAAAACGTGGTACATTAACGAATAACTATGCCAAGAGTTAAATTATATAGTGTTTTGCTCCACAAAAATGAAATACATCCGATATTAACGTGGAAATGGGAAAAGTTTATTTTTATTATATATCAAAGTTGCTCCAGAATCGAAGTTAGTTAGATTAAACTCAGTCTTATATAAAACACCTTTTCCCCACACCCTCTTCGTAAATTCACCTCTTTCAATGCATGATGATATAGATATATGTGATTTAAGAAAGTGTTAGGATTTGTTTGAGCTAATCTGTCGCACTAAATTACATTTGTTTTGGCATTTTGTTAACTATTTGATCCTATTTGAAAACATTCCAAGTTCAATTGAAGGAATTAAAGGGAAATAACTTCAGAAACACACGAACGGCGTCTGGTCACATTTCTTTATCAAAGATTAATTTTCATGTCTGAAATGCAGTATGGACCTGCACACTGCATGGAAGGGCACATAGCATCGACTTACACATAGCAGTACTTTTATGTTTAATAAATCTCACACACCACATTAAAATAGCCATTATAAAGAATGATTTTTATTGAATGACAAATAGTTTTTGCTTGGAAACATGAGTGTTGTTTTAAATTTTATCAAGGAAGTATTTGCAAGCTTCAGTACGATTTGTTTTTTTTACATCGAGAGTAACGATGAATTAGGTATCTGACAATTTCAGAACGAACTTCAGCTTATTAGTGCAGCAAAGAGTGTTCTTCATATATGAAGGAAGAAACTGCATTCAAAGTTGTAAAATGGGATCAGCATATTTTGATGCAGTCTATGTTTGCGAGTTACAATATTTCATAAATACTTCATGAACTGCTTAAATTTTAACACCAAGATATGATTCCAAATTTTCTACATGAGCTAGAGACAGTTACTTCTAATATGGAGAAGTATGAACCCTTTATGTCCACAGCTTCTATATCACGTATTGTTGATTCTGCCAATCTCTACTAACATTTTAAGGGACCAGTGAACTTATCTGGGTCTTTTTTATTAGGTACTTTGATTTTGTCTTAGAAGTCATATTTTTGTTAGAATTTTCTTATTCAAGAAGTATAGTGGTGCTTTGTTAATGCTACTCTTCATTAGAAAAATCAGGCATCAAAATTGGTCTCAGGACCCATGATTGTCGGAGTAATGTTTCTTTACCCATAGAGGGTATTACTTTAGTACTAAGCAATACTCTTACTGGAGATATGGTTTTAGTCAATAATTTGTAACTGATACGCCGTGTGTGGATATAATGATTGATCCTCATGAGAATTTAGTCCCTGAGTTATATATTTATATCCAGCTTGTGCAGTTACTAGAGCTATGACAAAAAGAGCTGTATGGAGTGATGTTGATCCTGAAATTATTCCTTTATCTAGTACATGTATTGGTCAGTCTTTTGATGAGGTCAATATTCTTCTTTATATTTATTAATCAATATATTCTGATCACAGTAATAATATTTTTACTTCTCATTCGTTTTATTCAAATCAGGGTTACTAGAGACAATCATTCGTTGTCATACAGGAATACAATCCACAGATTTCATGCCTGCTTCAGAGGGCTAATAGGGCTATTATTGTTTAGTGTAGTCCATGAACCTCCTTTGTCTGGTCATTTAGAAGTCAATGAGATTTGCCACAAGATTTTAAATCTACTATTAATTGTCGAAACTGAACAGTGATGTTTCTTAATACTGTAGATCTTGTCACACTTGTCAAATGGTAAGAAAACCCAATCTTAAAACAATCAAAGCCCATCTACAACATATTCCTACATTTGAAGAGCCAATTACCTGAAAAATGGTAGTCGTTATAAGTCAATTACCTAACGCTAAATTAGTGAATTAATAATTGCTCGCCGTCATGCAATTTCCAGAAGCAATTCCGTGAAGAAATAATAGAACTACAACCACAGTAAATGTGTTGATACGTTTGTTATACAGTTTGACCCTCTCAAAAGTGCCCAGTTTGATCACGGGTCAAATTTTATGACTGGAATTTTCCAAGAATATATTAATGTTTAAGGCATTTAACAGTTAAAATGTGCCGCCTATCACCTTGATTGTAAAGGGGCTTTGATCAAATTAGAAGAACAACGTTCGGTCACATTTTTTCTGATACATTAAATGATTGGGAAGCGGGTATTTATTTCCCGTTGTTTGGTGTTAGAAATAAGCTTAAGAATAATTGGATTTTATTCTTTTACAACTGGTTTGTAACAGGTTGTTAAATAAAATTTTGTTTCTTTCCAAACTAGGATTCCAAAATTAATCTTGTCTTATTTTTTTTTGCGTATCTTTAAAGTTCTGTATTTGTAATCATTTTCAGTTGTTGAGAAGAATCATGTGTGAAAGTAGTCATTGGTATTACAAAATTCTCATTGATAATTTGGACTGATACCCTATGTTGGGATTATAGTGAATTCCTTCAAATACATTCTAGATTATATCATTGTCATACACCAAGACTGCTGGTACATCAACCTAGTCAGTACTTTTGTAATTTCAGCACATTCAAGACTGTTTGAATTCATTCAAAACGCAATACATGTACATGTATATTTTTGGACTTGTAATAGAACATTTAGTAATATTTGTGATTTAATTTCCAATAATATAAGTTCCTTTTAGATGTTCGCTTTTTGTAACTTTAAAATTTTTTTTTATTAATTTGACAAATCCTGTTGGTTTAGCTTCGTTCTGTTACTTAGAATTGTATGACTGTAGGTCATACCATGAACAGTGAGAGGAAAGATAGAAATCGTCGACATTTTCTATACACTTGATGGGAACGTACTTGCCAATATTTTGCCAAGTATGTGTGTTCACATCAATCATTTGTACATCGTGAAATAATAATATAGTTCATATCAACTATTTGCAAATATTGGTTGTACTTATTCACGTTCAGTAAATGTTTTGTAACATACTCTTTTGTTCACTGCAGATACTTGAAGGCTATTTTAATATTCAAGAATAAAAGATCCGTTTTAGAACCTACTGCTCGAATTTTGATTTGGTTTATTCGCATCTTACCAAATTGATACTAGCTTTTATCAACAGTCGTCTGTTGTGTGCACGCTTAACTATTAGAATAACAAAGTACACTAAAAATTGTATCATATAGCTTTTTGTTTAATGGTATGCATCTTTTTGAAACCATTATCCTTATAACCGTACTGTAACATTATTTGACGAATTAGCAAAATCTCATTTTTGGATTCGCACCTATCATTGCTAAATCGTTAAGTGTTGATTACCGTCCACACTAATTAGGTTTATTTATCCATTTTTCAGACATGTGTAATTATTAAAGTATGATTTATTTCTTCTTTCAGACATGCTGTGTAATTGCGAAAGACAAGACTATTTTCAGATTCAGTGCCACGAACGCCTTTTTTATACTAAGCATCTTCAATCCACTCAGACGTCTAGCAATATATATTCTTGTCCATCCATATCCTTTCACAAATCTATTATTATCTTGCATTGATACTCCGCTGATGCATATTATGAAAATCAAGAAACTCATGTATTGAATGCAATTATAATCTACTATGGTCTCAGTCAAACAAATTAATTATTTAAAACGATTTTTTGCTAATTATTATAATTTAATGTTGTGTTATAGAAAAAGAATTACTATATATAATGTGATTCATAGGCTACTATCTCATTAAGGTACATCATTACATAATGGTTGCTGAAATAAGGCCGAGTATAGTCATTGGTCACATTTCATTTGATGGTAGTAAAATTGTGTGAACAACGTACCTCACAATTTCCAGGGCGTCCAGTTCAATACAGGTATGATTTACCAAGAATTGAGGAGTTCAATACAAATTTATAATGTACCGATCACCATATAATTTTATTTTAGAATACACATAACTTAAATTCTAATAATATTTGTACAAAAGTATTTCAAAAAATCCTTGATCAGTAACTGTTTGTCACAGTAGCATGTTTTGCAAAGTATTTTTCTTCCTTCGAGATCAAAGATGGCAATGGGATCACTAACTAGTTTGATTTATGTGAGTACACGAGTTGCTGATCAGCCCAATATATTCTAAGAATTTAAAACTTGACAGGAGATGCAGAAAAGGTTTGCTTGATCGACTGAGGACATTGCTCTATTTCTGATATTTCATATGTGATTACATCAGCATAATGTAAACATTTGGGATGCCTGGACGCGTGAGAAACGCAATTTATGAGATCATGTGTTGCTATCATATCTCATCAATTTTTTTCATGCATCCCATGACATCTTTTTTTCTTGGCAAAGCGTCTGTACACCAGATTTTGCAATGTAGCGGAAGGCATCAGTAAGCATGATAAATCGTGTAGGGAATAACTCGTACTCTTGCTAGACTCCACTAATTACTGTGAATGGTTCAGATGATACGCAGTAATCCACCACACGATCAGCAATGCCATGAAATTGTAGAACCGTTATGATGAATTTCTTTAGGCAATCATAATTTGACTTGATCATTCAAATGTCCCCATGATTGAGAGTGTCAGCTATTTTATCAGGTCGACACATATCATGTACAGGATGGAGTTCTGTTCTGGCTATTCTTTTGGAATTAACGAGCTGCAAACATCAGCATGTGGTCCCTCGTCTTTACCTGAAGCAACACTAACTCTTAAAAAGGCAGGTGTCCGTGATCAATGTGATTCACAATTCATTTCAACCTTGGTGAGGACTTTGCGGACCATTGACAGCAAGAGATTCTCCTATGGTTCACGAGGGATTGTATGTTGAATTCGCGCTTGTACAAGTAGACAAATGATGCGTCCTCGTACTCTTATTATATAGTTATTTGTGTCCAGATTGACTGGAAAAGTTCAGTCAGTTTCTGTGTCATGACGTGCCTCTCCCTTTAAAGTCCTCTGTTGGTATATCATCCTCTCCATGTTCCTTGCCACTTGAAAGCAGATCAATTCCATTCTCAGACTCAATATACTCTATTTAGTCAATGAATGTTGCCCATAAACTGTCTTCAAGGTGCAATCTATGAGTTCTTATATTTTTTCCTGTCTGCGTATTACTGAATATTATCTATCTTGCTGCTCAGCTATGAGTCGTTCATCTCTGCGATTTCATTGAACAGTCTTTTGATTTTGCTAAATGCTGCTTTCTTGGATGAGTACGTGCTGTCTTATCAACAGTCATTATCTAGCTTATGTTTCTCATTCAGTACTCTCTGTATGGCAGTAGTGTTCTAATCAAATCAATCTTGATGTGTATGTGTGGTGAAGAAGACAGTTTAGGATGCGCCGAGAACACAAATTCTGTGAAGGATGCCAATGTTTCCAAGATATTCTCCAATTTCAAATCAATTATTTCTAGTTGGTTGTAAAATTCTTTGACAACTTCCTGCTTCTCATTCTCCTGGTCCAATATGGAGACACTGAGCGTTATAGGCACTGTGTTGCTGTGTGCTGCGATGAATCTTGATATTGAGATCCTACTTCCGTGAGTTGTCCTTTTTCAGTCTGGCTAGGTGAAGTAGGCAATGTTTAAGGTACTCTTTCTTGCCCATTCCTCGTGCCTTGGAAGTACGCAGCTTGATCTTTAAAACGACTGCTTTTAGTCACCTACTGGGCTCTAGAGTTCCGCTGATGCTTCAGTCGAGTGAAAAGTGCCCCTATGTTCTCACCCGCCTGTGTGCATGTCTGCAGCTACAAATCCCAGTATGTCAATATATGCTTCTTTGCCGCTCGCACATTGCCACAGGACTTGAAGATATCTGGTGGGAGAAATGGGACTGGTGAGATGGAATTAAGTGAGGAGATCCTCGCCCCAACTCTCTCGTCCAGAGGTGTCAACACCTTTATGAGTCCAGTGGCACGACATTGTGGAAACATCTTATATGGATTTCAGATCATATTGTACTTGAGCAGATGCACTGCGCTGTCCACGCAGTTCTTGCCGTCTACTTTCAAAACTGCGTGAATGTGAAACCCTGTGGGTGTACATATGTCATGCCAAGAAGCCAAATGATTTTGAGAGGGGCTGATGGAGGAAACTTACTTAGATTGTAGAACAGGGTCCCATACCCTGCGGTTCTCATACAGGCATGTATACCAAGCAATCACACTTTACTAATAAAATAACAAATGAGACGTGCAGGCCTCGTCACCTGAATATCATAAGACCTAATACCAAAGAAGTTCTTCTATAGCGAGCAGAAGAAGAGAAAGCGATGTAAAGGTGGTCATTAGAAATGTTTTTAAGATTCCCTCAAGTCATCCTTGAAAACCATCAACATTGATCTATATCTCGCAGAAGATCCTCCACCTGGCGCATTCTAATCTATACTGGTGCTACGGACTTTGAACTGATGACAATTGCTAAAGAATTGAAAGGATAACGTGAATCTCAAAACTGCAGCATATACTCCGTTCCGTTGGGAAAATAACCCAAGTGGCATCTCCTGTCAAATGTGTCACAATTCAGAGCACAAATCGCGTATGCACAGCAACCAGACCAGATAAGGGTATCATAGTCATCTTTGAAATCGAATGAAGAACAACATCAATAGTCACTATCCTACATTTTTATACAAGTTTTATACAATTAAAATTAATGTGGAATTGCCACATGATTGGAAGTTATGAACTTATCCTAAAAAAAATCGGTATTTTTTAAAATATGGATAAACCGATAAGTGATATTAGAAATATTACCCATTATTATATCAATAATGAAGAGAGTGAGCCATTCAGTAAGTACTCACTACAGCTACAGCTGCGCCATCTATCTCACGTCAACTTCCTTAAAGCTGATGATCTATATCTACGACGGAAATGCAAGGAGACATAGTGTGTTTGACTGACTATTGTGTTTTCGCTCATGACATTACTAATATTCTCATTAAATCTAGATTTGTCATGCGTCCTAAAGCATAATCAGCATTGTAACTAACCATGCAAAATGCAGATCGTGACATATTTCGCTTATTTCTTTTTATTAGTTAAAGGGGCTTTTACCCAATAAGTGAATTCACTTTTCTTTTACAGGCAAGGGCTAAAACCCACGTAAAATATTGGTTACTGTGACCTAATGTCTATGCTTTTTTTTAGCCAATATCGTTTATAATCTCTTTTTCCAACTCTAATTGTAGATGTATGTGCATCTGCTATAACCCCTTTTTAAATTTAGATTGCGTATGACTTGTTTGTATTCTTTTTTAACCGATGTCTTCATCACTGTCACTCAACAGCAGGTAAAGGTTCTAGACTTTTGAAGTTAATTAGTTTTATCTAGAAACTACAATGTACCTGCAAGCGAGTTACTGGTGTACGTACGTATCCTAAAGAGACGTTTATACAAATAGAAACAACTTTTACCCCAATTGTTCGACACCACGTATTCACCACTAATCAACATTATACATATTAACTCATGTAACCAGTAACGTAACTGGGATTTGAAAAAGGTACAGGTTGTGAGGGTATTATTGTTTTGAGAAACACCTTGCTTTTGATAACAATTCTTGGGTTATATTATTTCATTATCGACTGTCTCTTTTTAAGATAAACATGATGTTATGCGTAACGTATTTCCTTAACTATGTGAACTTTGTTCAGTGCATTGGTGATTCTGACCATTATAGTCAACTGTATATTCATGACGTACCCATCCAACAAAACCCCAGGCGGAAATGTCACAGAGTAATCTCTCTCTCTCTCTCTCTCTCTCTCTCTCTCTCTCTCTCTCTCTCTCTCTCTCTCTCTCTCTCTCTCTCTCTCGTTTAACTGCTAAACTAAACATTACTCAATCCATTTTAATACATGTCCATTTTAATACATGTCCATTATGTTCAGTTTGATGTAGGATGATTAACATACATTTTGTTCGAGGCATTTTTTTTTAAAAAATTACAAAACAACTTTTACTTTGCAGGATGTTTGTTTGTTTGATTAGGATTTTTAACGTAGCTTTAACAATTTTTCAGTCATATCGCTACGATGTCTGCAGTGAGGCAGTTTATAGTGATGTCTAGCACTGAGACATCATACCGCAGACATGTAGCATGATGTCTCACCCAGTCACATTATCCTGACACCAGGCCGACCAGTCCTAACACTAACCTCTTTATGCTGAGCGTCAAGCGAGGCAGCTGTTAGTACCATTTTTGTAAGTCTTTGGTATGACTCGGCCGGGGATCGAACCGACGACCTCCCGCTTCCGGGGCGGACGCTCTACCACTAGGCCACCGGAGCGGTTCCTTTGCAGGATGAAAGGGCATTCTAATTGTATCAATTCCATTTTAAAATACCTTGATCGCCAAATGTGTCTGGGTTTGTCCAAAGGGAATATGTTTGCTTTCGGTTGTTATCCAATAAATTCTGAGTTATTCTGGCTCCTCGGTATCATCAATTGATTCTATATCGATTTGAAGCACAAAATGTATTAACTAACAAAAAACATTTATTTTATTTAAACAGGACAGTGTTTACGGTCATTTACACAGTGGAATTTTTGGTGAAGATTACTGCTCGTGGATTTGTTTTAACAGACTTTACATACCTCCGTGATCCGTGGAACTGGTTAGACTGCGGTGTTATAACTATAGCGTAAGTACTATGTGGAACAGGTTAGACTGCGGTGTTATAACTATAGCGTAAGTACTATGTGGAACAGGTTAGACTGCGGTGTTATAACTATAGCGTAAGTACTATGTGGAACAGGTTAGACTGCGGTGTTATAACTATAGCGTAAGTACTATGTGGAACAGGTTAGACTGCGGTGTTATAACTATAGCGTAAGTACTATGTGGAACAGGTTAGACTGCGGTGTTATAACTATAGCGTAAGTACTATGTGGAACTGGTTAGACTGCGGTGTTATAACTATAGCGTAAGTACTATGTGGAACAGGTTACCACTTTTATGGAATTAAATAGAATTAGATTTTCAATATTCTGTTGGTCTTTTCTTTTCTAAACGACTCTGTAGTTATCTTTATCTTGGATGCATCGTGTGATCAATTGCCGTCGAAACTCGTGTATAGCCACCTGTGCTACAAGCACGTACTATCAAATTAGCCGTCGTATCATACACCCAGCCGATTAAAATCCATGTTGTTCGTTCTGCTAATATTTCCAAGCGAACACATACATCCTAGTGTGAAGGCGTATTTTACTACGGCAGATGAGTTCATGTTATTTGCAGTTGTAAGCCCTCTATAAATGAGTTTCCACGGTAAGTATCTTGATATAAGTACAGTTTAAACACGAGTCGTAACGGAGTGTCTGAATATAAATGCAGTACACAACGGTAAAAACCTGGAAATTAGTGAACTGTATCCACGATTCACAACGGTTAATATCATGATGTCAGTACAGTTTATACACCATTCACTGCATTGAGATTCTGGACATTAGCGTATTAAAGGAGGAAGAATGCCAGCCTGCTGTGTGTGTGTATATATATATATATATATATATATATATATATATATATATATATATATATATATATATAAGAGTTTGTGCTCAAGCCGGAAAAGGTTTCCTGAAGATATCCTAACCAGTTCTATTTATCTTTTTTTTTTCAGTTATCTTACTATGGTCGTAAAAACCTTGGGAAATCTCTCAGCGTTACGAACATTTCGAGTACTGAGAGCACTAAAAACTGTTGCGGTGGTGCCAGGTGAGTCCTAAACAAGGCCAGTGGTCTAAAAATACTTTAAATTCACAAAAGCAAATAGTGACAGAAATTCATTTGGCAAAATATGTGACCACCAATAGTGGTATTATTTTAAAATCGAGTTTTAACTTCTTATCTTAAAGACAGCGTGCTACATTCGATTTCATTAACAGTCTGCTAGATGGCATTAATATCGACATCATATTTCCAATGTAATTTACATTATTTAAAGACAGTAGTGAGTCTCGTTATTTTGAATACCACAGCAACGTACATTATTTCGAGCACAACAGTAACTTACATTATTTGAACACCTTTAAATTTCTACATTTACATTATAACTATTTTATGTTACTAAATTATCGATTCTAACTCAACAAAAGTAGTTTTATCTGCACTTTGTTCGAGTTTCATGCACATGAAGGGGAAACAAATTATTGCAACATCTTTAAAGAAAATCATTTATTTGATCATGCGTTAATGATTTAAAAACATAAAGTACATTTTTATATTAAAAAAGTACATTAAAGATGAAGACAAACGGGGTGGGTTGTTCTTCGTTAATAGTATGTTGTAAGTTCTCCAAGGATTCTACATTCCACTTAGAGTGTTTTTTTTTAATACAGTTGTTTCACACAGGTGATTGCTTAACACAGATGATAATTTTTGCCAATTCAATTATTTCAGGCATTCCCCCCTAAAACAAATATTCATCTTGCAGATGTGAACAAGTACACCACTTTGGAATAATGGTGACAGTCTGGAGGTGTTAATTTTAGGCTGCTATATTCTTCATCAGCACTATAATCAATTAATCAAACCTTCATGATACAAAATCAGAGAGTATTCCGTTTGTGTTACGTCATGATTTACAGCGAAGCGTTTATCTGGTGGACAAATTTGTTGGAAAACACTATACCAGACTTATCGGAAATTGATTTTGGATCTTATGAGTGATAAACTTGTTACGATTGCTATTGGCTAGGTGTGGTTGCATAGATGCACTATAAGAACATGTATCCAAGCAAAACTAGTATTCGCCGGACGCCAGATGTATCAATTGACAATCCCTTACCAATGGCAGGTTACATTAATTCTCATTAACACAGAGTGCCTTGAGATAATTTTCAAACTCTGTTAATCGTGGCGTTCTGCTAAGCTGAAATTATCTCCATATATTTTTCAGGCCTAAAAACTATCGTGGGTGCCTTACTAGTAGCTGTTGTTCGATTACGTGATGTCATGATATTGACGTCGTTCGTGTTGTCGATCTTTGCTCTTATCGGCATGCAGCTCTACATGGGAAATTTACGAAATCACTGCATCACGCCATGGCCAGAAAACTCCACAGATGCAAATTATAGCGAGCATGTGAAAAATCTAGGTATGAACGAATTTCTTCTTTTCTCTTTCTGTTGTTATTACATTCATTTTTTGTTATTTTGTTTCATATATGCTTGTATTCTATTAGGAGAGCTTTAATACAATCGGGACACATAGGGGTTTTCAATAATAACCCAAATCTACCGTGGTATTCGTTTGTGTGTCTATTCGCATGACAAAAGAAGTGTTCCAATTGAGCATGTATATTAAACGCTTATGGTGCTGCTTCAATCTGATATGTATAAGTGTGCATATATTTAAGTCATGTATGTATGCGTACGTATAAGAGTGTATTCATATTGTTATGTTTATCAATATTATATATCTTAGTTTTAGTGCATCACTGTAGATTGCACAATAGCTATAAATATGTGTTTACAAATTTTAAAATCAAGCTTAATAATCACCTGTGTACAACTTTGAGGTGATTTGACATTGTATGGTTCCATCAGATGAATTCCATTGCGAAGTGAGATACTGTGGAGGAACAAATGCCACCTAGGACGTAACATGGGACAAGTAGGAAAATATTGAGATGATTAGCCGTATTGTTTTATATAAGTACGTAGTAGTGGACATTTACTTTATTCCTCTTTGTTTTTGTTATTGTTTGTATATCAGTCTTCAGATGTGTATAATATGTCTAAATATAATTTTAAAAGAATTATTTGTTTAGATTATTCATGGGATTTGAAAATTGCTCAAATTACTCTTCAGACTAAAATATTATTCTGGCACTATTGTCAATTTATTGAATGGGGTTCTGGACTATACCATCGTGATACATCAAGACTGGCACATCAGCACATTTGAGAACATGGTATTCAATCGGAACATCAGTTTATTTTGGACTTGTGTAGAACTGTTAGGATTCATATATTTTCTTAAATCTTCATTTTATAACTTAAAGAATTATATATATATATATATATATATATATATATATATATATAGATAGATAGATAGATAGATAGATAGATAGATAGATAGATAGATAGATAGATAAGATTTATAAAGGTAAAAAAAAATATTTATTTCCCTAGATTTCGAAGTAAAACATTTAAAAACTTGCATTATTATGAATTAAATTCCATATAATTCTAAAAGCTCAATCACAAGTCCAAATGTATGAAGTTCCAATTGAATTCCATCAGTGTACCAAATAATGGCCAGTATTGAATGTTATGATGTACGTGTAGTCTATAATGTGCTAATGTGCCAATGGCCTGGACTATGGCGATATGTTGACAATTTTTGTACGTATGACAATAATATAATCATAAATATCCTTGACTGAATTCGTGATAATTCTAAATTAATTGTTCATTACAAGAATATTATTGATCCCCTTATAATTCCAGTGCATTAGTTTGAATAAATAAATCCACCTGAATTTTTAAATAAAATGAAAACAACAATTGAGATAGTTTTCGATGTTAAAGCAACAATGAATAATACTAATGTAAATAACTGTGTATACCCTTTCACTTGACCTAGGTCGCAGTCTCCATTTTCTTGAAACCAGATGGGAATTTGTTTTTGATCTTTCTAACTCCAAAATATATGCTCTATCGTTAACTCAAACTAATGTTAACAAGTTTCAATTCATAATGAACTAAATAAATAATCTACACTCAGATATACATATATATGTATATGTATGTATATATATATATATATATATATATATATATATATATATATATATATATATATATATATATATATATATATATATATATATATATGTATATGTATGTGTGTATATATATATATATATATATATATATATATATATATATATATATATATATATATGTATATATGTATATATATATGTATATATATATGTATAAATATATGTACATATATGTATATATATATATATATATATATATATATATATATATATATATATATATATATATATATATATATATATATATATATATATGTAGAATTCCATTCACATTTGAATCCAGTTATAATCGTGTCGTGAAAGAAGAGGTTCATCTCTTATTTGGATTTATTTTATAAAATGAACTCAATAAGAAAACTGTTTCATGTAATATTTCACTGGCTTCATCCAGTAGTACTTTTTTTATTCTTTGTGATATATTATCCAGAAATGTCGAACACGTCCTTAGTTACATACGTTTTCTTCTGCAGAAAACTGGTTCAAGAAAGATCAAAATTTTATCTGTGGAAACGCTAGCGGGGCTGGGTAAGTTAATATTCCCAGTCTATTTGTTAATATTGGTTTTCTTCAAAAGTGTTACTAGATTATTTTTCTACCGATACATAGACGATTTCTGAATAAGTTTTCAGTCAACCTGGAGTTGGTTATTATTTTGCAAGGTGTCACTTTTCCTGTAGGTCATGAGGGATAATGTTTGACTATCATATCAATCCTACATGTTGTCGAATGTGTCTGTGATTTGGATTTTTAACGTAGCTTTAACAATGTTACGGTCATATCACTACGATGTCTTCACTGTGACAGTTTAAGGTGATGTCTAGCATTGGGGCATCAAGCCGCAGACATGTAGCAATCACTCGTTCACATTATCCGGACACCAGGCCGACCAGCCCTAACAGAAAACTCTTAATGCTGAGCGCCAAGAGATGCAGCTGTTCATACGATTTTTGTAAGTACAGTATCTGGTATGACTCTGTCACAGACCGAACCCACGACCTCCCACATCCGATGCGGACCCTCTAACCACTAGGCACCCGGAGCGGAGTTCTCGAATGTATTACTCACCATGTTGTGAACTATATAATACACTGTTCGGATTTCAAGCGAACACAGCTGACGTAGACCCAACTATGTAGAGAACTCAGTTCACTCTCTTATCAGTTGTGCAGGTTATGAATTAAACGGAATAACCTTATGAATAAAAATAGATTATGTAATCAAAGATTTAAATCATACGAAAAACGTTTGTAACATGGCGGCTAAGTATCAGTACTTAGAGTTAACTGTTGTTTATTAAACACATAAATTGTCACATTTTCCAATAACTTGTCCATGCGGAAACTTCTACGCAAATCTAATATACTAAGCAGAGTTTACAGGTTTGAAATATTATTATTATTCTACATTATTTATGTGTCAAATACTAATAGGTTAGACTCTGATTCAGTTAAATTGCCATTTGGTCAAACTGTGTGATTTTGTTAAATACTCACTGTCAAACTGTGTGATTATACTAATTAGAGGTGGGTTTCCGCCCAAAAAATGTTAACGCGGTATACCGCGATTTTTCTCATCGTATTGCGATACGTACCACGGCATATCGCTATTATCTTAAGAACCAACATTTCAATGTCCTGGTGCAGGTGCCTGACCCTTTTTTTTTTTATCTAATTACGTCTGTCAATATTTTTAAAAATATCTTGCTTTGATTTAAAGCAAAATAACAACATATTGTACGTACATACATACATACATACATACATACATACATACATACATACATACATACATACATACGCGCGCGCACGCACGCACGCACGCACGCACGCACACACACACACACACACACACACACACACACACACACACACACACATACATACATACATACATACATACATACATACATACATACATACATACATACATACATACATACTACATACATACATACAGGTACATGCATGCATACATACATGCATACATACATACATACATACATACATACATACATACATACATACATACATACATACATACATACATACGCACGCACGCGCGCGCACGCACGCACGCACACACACACACACACACACACACACACACACACATACATACATACATACATACATACATACATACATACATACATACATACATACATACATGTACATACATACATACATACATACATACATACATACATACATACATACATACATACATACATACATACATACATACATACATACATACATACATACATACATACATACATTGAATTGCCTGTTCTTTACAGTAAAATGAACTTGTTATGTGTATGTTAATTGTTGTTTAAGTTGTAATCGTAAACCTTTAACTACAGTGTTATGATTAAGATTATACTAAAACTGATATTATGAAAGATATTGAAGCCTAGTTTTCTACCTATACTATTGATAAAATAAAACATTGAGTGGGATGTCAACGTCCGGGTAACATTTATCAGAGAACCAGTAAACACTGAACACCCGTGCTAAACAAATGAGAACACATTTAGTTGACTTCATCATATAAGTATAGTTCAGACAGAAAACACGTGCGCTTCGGAAAACTGAAGGATGATTCGCAGTCTTACAAAGGAATACATCTACGTAACACATTCAAATACGAAGATAATCTTTGTTATGTGTTGTTTGAAGTTGATATTTATTCCGAAATTTGTATGAAAGTTGGATTTTACCCGAATATGTTTCGCAACTTATTTGGCGTGACAGGTGTCAAGATATGATTAGTGGATCATAAATATAAATATATTTGTCAGCATCAATTTGTGACCGATACAACTATTTCCGTACATAAAAAGAAACATATTTAGAAGTATTTTGTCACGAATGACGTAAACACGCTGCTAAAACCATTAAAGTCGTAACACGATTTCTTGGGAAATTATGTACATTCCTTACTGTTCGGATCTACCGACGTACTTGTCCAGTGAAAAATACTGTGGTACGGATCACTAGGGAAAATAAATACCGCGATAAACCGATGTACAGGTAATACCGTGCGTCACTGCTGCTAATATATATATATATATTTATATATATATATATATATATATATATATATATATATATATATATATATATATATATATATATATATATATATATATATATATATATATATATATATATATATATACATACATACATAGTTCTGACACTGTGTTGCTGTTATACACTCACCTCAGACTAATTCTGCATGACATTGATTGAAAGTTTAGAGCATTACTTCAAAACAAGAGATAAAACAATTTGTTTCGATGACACGGTGCTTTATTCTGCACATGTAAATTTAAATACTCCACGTTATTTTATTTTATTTTTATTTCTATCACAAATTAAATTACCACTTCAGTTGCTTAAGTTGTTAGAACGTCCGACTTGGATGCGGGAACTCCCGGGTTTGAACGTTGGCCGAGTCAAGCCAAAGATTTATGAACATGGTATTTTGCAACTGCCTCGCTGAGCGCTCATTATTAACAGATTAGTGTTAAGACTGGACCCTGACTGCAATGTTACAATAACGAATAAATGCACTTGAAATGAGATGCTACAGAACCACTCTTGGTATCTTTTACATGGACAACATCACAAATGAAGAAGTGCGTAACACCATCAAGCACAAAGTAGGCCAAAATGAAGATTTCTTTACCACCGTCAAAAAGAGAAAGTTGAAATTGTATTGCCATATCACTAAAGGCAACAGTCTATCCACAACATTACTGCAGGGCAGAGTCCAGGGTGGCAGAAGGAGAGGTAGACAGAGAAAAAAGTGTAGTTCCAACATCACCGAATGGACCAGGAAACGTTTTGCGGAGACACAGTCATTGGCACATGATCGAGACAAGTGGAGGAAACTAATCAGATGTTCACCAGCACAGTGCCTCGACGACCACACTAGGTCAAGAGACTGATGATGATGATGATGATGATGATGATGAGACTGGTCGACCTGTTGCCAGTATACTGTTAGTGAGTGGGACCTGATGCAACCTGTCTTCGACACGATGATACAGTGCTATACATCACGTTAAACCTCCAACCTGCAGATATCCTAACGATATAATTAAAATTGTTAAACCTACTGTAACAATCCAAACATACACAACAATCAAATTTATACAGATCAAAGAAGTTACCAATTATATGATTATAATAAGTTTTAAAAAATACAAAGCGCATTTATCCAAAGGGCATAGCAAGTTTTATTGTTCTTTTTTGCTATCAGAGGATGTGTACGATTGTTACAATCTAGGGATCTTTAGAGGACCAAGTGGTATCAAATCCTGGCGTGACCCCAAATTTCCAAAGACTTCCATACAACTTCAGTTTTAAATTAGAATGCCCGACGTGTCCCTTCTATACATAAATTTTACTCTAATCAATGCAAGACCACAGATCTCCAGTCTGCCAAAAATATATAAACCGCACATCTGCATGGTTTCTCTTCGTTTTGTTTCCGTTCCGACAGCAGTTTACGCCTTAGAAACTACTTAACTATCCCCTAAGAAAGGAAACTAACTACGCCACCATAGGTCAGTCAATTTATGGTTTCCAGGCACGTTTGTATAGTACAACTGCACCACATTTGCCAACATGGAGTCATAAATAGTATCCGCATTGTTCCTTCTTATTTCTTCCTTTGTGTAATTTAATGGCTTTTGTTCAGTAATACTGCCACTGTAGTCTTATAGTCTTACCACCAATGTATACCAATATATTTTAATACGGACTGTAATAATCCAGAGTCACACATTCGGCTTGATCTCAGTTCGCTACTAGTGAACAATGGCATCATAGAGACTCACTCACACTTCACTCCCTGACGTTAGCTCCTAGTAATTGGCTAATTATTTCGGGCTAAGGAATATATTCATTGCACCGAATTCCAATAATCAGAGAAGTAATCCCACAAATCTAAGAATTCCTTAAAACGAAGCGCTATAACCAAATGCGCATAATCCAAACATTATTACAATACCCCCGTCTTTAAAAATATCACTCGACCTCAAATGTCACAAACGTCACCTTCTGTGATCTAATCAAAATTGATGACTTTCCTCAAAATCGACCACCAACCGGATTAATGATTCCCAAACACGATTAAGACAAAACTCTGAATCAATGGACTTGTTCCTTTTAGTCCATCACTCAAGATTCGCAACTAAAATAATTCTGAATCACTAATTGCTTATAAGTAAACTAAATGTCAACAATAAACACAAATTAACCACGCTGAATCCAACATGAAAATGTACCAACAGGTTATTGGGTCAAAACTCAATGTCAATATAACACAGGAACCTTCTTTTGTCTAACGAGGTTAGATAATGCGTTCTTCAGAGAATAACACGTCTCGTACGAACCTCAAAAACAAGTCACATTGTCATACACAGACCAACGCTAGACCTGAGGATACCGCCAATTAGCGGTTCACCACAAATACTAACAATACAGGGACAAAATAAAAAAAAACAGTCCACTAACCTCCAAACAAGCATAGATATAACCAATACTTTCATTTCTCAATTTAGGTCTCCTTCACTTACAGCACAAACTAAAATAAATAGATTTAATTTACCAACTCTGGATTCAAGCAGCAAACAACTTCTACAATCTGTTCTGATCTAAAACTCTATACGATTAATTAAAAATAACTTATCTATAAGAGCATAATATTAGACATATGTCATCATATGATCACCTCACTAGAATTACACTATACAACCGATGGTCGCAGATCCATCTAATTCTATCTACGTGGCATCTGTACTTCAACCTACATTACACTTTGTCCTATACCCAACCCATGAATAATTACATGGAAACGATTATTACCCACCCATTCAATTTGCTTTTATCGCCAGTCAGTGCTACATTTACATGAAATAACTGAATTTAATTTCGTCTGATGTTTTGCCAGCTAGAATATCCGTACGGAGAATCACGTCTCAACCCGGCATCAGCTTGTTCTGAGTGAATCCAGAGGATGTGTGCTCAGATGCACGATAGGCCAAGTTTGTAAGATATATATTAGTCTCTGGTTTATCATCCACGTATGATGCTAGGAGCTGGCATAAAGTTATGTTTACTGTTCCACTATCCCATTGCATTGTGGATGATAGGGAGGCGTTCGCATTTTCTTAATCCCTAATATTACACAGAGCTCTTTGAATACGGCACTTTCAAATTGTTGGCCTTGGTTCAGATACCAGTACACGCAACACCCCAAACTAGAAATGTATATACATAATTGCAGAAATAAGTAAATCCGCATAGTGTCGTTTCAGCAAAACAAAATATACCACACACCATCTTTATGTAACCTTTAACGACACATCAAACGTTCAGAATTTATTTTCATAAAACTTAGAGATTTGCAACGAGAATTAAATCTTAAAAAATACATGTCATAATCGATCCCACTGAAAAATTACATCTGGCCCTATTTTTTGGCTTTTGTTTTGTTGCTGTTGTTGCTTTCTGCTGTATGGATGTTTAGTTGTTAGCAATCCCAATATGAGAGAGAACTAAATCTCCTCTATGCAAATAGAGATGAGAAATGCATACCTTTTAATGTTGACAAAATAAGGTACATAACCAGTCTATTAAATTCTGTAAATTTAACTGATAGAAAATTTAAGTAGTTACATGTGAAGAAAATCAGCGGTCTCCTCTGATTTTTGAATGTTCCCCCAAAGAAGCTTTCAATCAGGAGCTATTGACCTTTTTATTCATATAATTACAAGTGAGTTGTTTTTTAAAGACACACGTGTAATTTTTCCATGAAATCGGATTCCGAGAGTTTATTCGAATGAATGTCACTTACCATGATTTGCAAATTGATGACGAAATGCTTCGTAGTCTTATATATATGTAAGTGCCCTGAATCTGTTGGACAGCGTAAGCTTTTTGGAATAAAAAAAAATTCCACCAATTCTTACATCTTGAGACCTGAACAACCAATTCAGAATAACACAGAAAAGTAACCGAATTCTTAATGAACAGAAAGATATATCAGTAGTAAAATTACCATAGATTATGGCTTAGTGTTTTCGTAGACGGATGTAGCAGCTTGAGAGCGAGGGTAAGGTGCGTAACGCAGTGTTCCAAGTTATATATATATATATATATATATATATATATATATATATATATATATATATATATATATATATATATATGAAGCTGATAAAGCTCAAGGGTAAACACGTAATCGTGACTTCATGGACATTTATAAACACAGTTGTTGTTTTCTTTGCAGGCAGACTAAAACTGCCGAACATTTATAATTACCTTTATCATTCATAAAATACATTCTTTACATTACAGACAGTGTGGGGCTGGGTACTTGTGTATCGCTGATATGCCATATAATCCAAACCATGGTTACACAAATTTTGACAATTTTGGATGGGCCCTGCTTTGTGCCTTCCGTTTGATGACACAAGACTACTGGGAAAATCTGTATATGTTGGTATGTATTGGTTTTAATTTATCCGCACAAGGCATGCAGTTTTCCTGACAAAGAATCGAGTTATGGGAGATTAAGCTTCTCTTTCTAGACAGTCATTTTCAAATATGTTTATATTTAAGTGTGTCATATTTAATTTGGAATCACACCCTATAACGTTTTTACATCCTTGGTTGTTACTTAAAGTGCATGAGCTATGTTTTTCAAACTATCGTTCCTACTTAAAATTAGCACTTAGGACCGTAGAGCTGTGGTAATTGTTGCTAACGATTTGAAAACAAAAGATACAAAAAAAACGTATATTCTTTCCTCAGTCCGTTAGTCTGTAACGCTAATTCCTTCCTCAGCTTTAGACAAAGATTCACGAAGCCTGTCGGAGTATATACATCATGTCTGTTCTTCTTTGATGCGATACTTTTTTTTTCTGGCTCTGACACAATCAACCGACTTCATTCCCCTGAAAAGGGTTTAAAGGTATTACAAACAGTGGAATTACTAACATGAAATAAGCTATGCAACGGATATTGTCCAAATGGTCAGTCGTTACACTAAACAATGTACCCCATGATCACAACTTGGAGACTATCGAGACTACAACCATGCTGTACACGAAAAGACGAATGCAAATGTGCAACTGAGGTTCCAGCTTTACCTCCAATATTCTTAGCCTTTGGATCATAACCTGGACACTACCAATATACCCACCCTTTAAGCTCATTTGCACTTGACATTCTGTTCATAAAATAATGAATTCAATGTGCAATTAACATCGGCTTATGAGAGTATTCTTTCATTATATGGACTGAACCCCTGGCTCATAATTTGAAAACGTTAGGTCTTTGCGCTGTCCCCGTATAAAATCTTACGTATATGGCCATGCTAGATGATATAAACAGTAATTAAACCTCTTGTGATGTCCCCGTATAAAATCTTACGAATGGCCATGCTATATAATATCATCAGTAATTAAACCTCGTGTGCATCTGAAATAGCCAGCTTATTACATTAGAGAATATTTCATTAAAACTTAAAGTGACGTCAGTGTCGCACAATCCACTGTTGCAGAGAATTTTTTTCCGTCCATTTTTAAATCTGGATATTTTTTTCAACAAAACATTACTGTATTTCTAAGTAGGTAGGGTGCATGCTATACCTACCCCTTTCTGAGACTTATGATGTCAAGAAAACAGCTGATACTTTGATGGTGCGTGGCATCATACAACAGCTGATACTATGAGTTTTTGTCATTGTATGTAACAGCTGATACTATAATAGTACAATGGTGCGTCACATTATGGAACAGCTGGTACTCTGATTGTGTAATAAATTATGTTACAGCTGGTACTCTGATTGTGTAATAAATTATGTTACAGCTGATACCCTTGATTGCGTGTCACATTGTGGACCAGCTAATACTCCTCACATGGTGCGTCACATCTTGAGACGGGTGTTATACTACTTTTAACAATTACTTGTGCATTGTTCACCATATAATAAGCTATTTTCATTTTTAGAGTTTGAAGACAGGTTTTTGCACAGAAGACTTTTAAAACAATATTTCGCATCAAATACATATTTTGATACTTTCAACATTGTAGTAAAATGTAATGATATATAAAGTTTATAGCACTAACTTGAATAGTATTAACTTAATGTGCAGATGCTACGAATGTTTAACAAGTGAACAACGTGATTATCAAGGAGGAAACACAGGCAGTTTTAATGAAAAAAAAATAAATGCATTCACTAGTGTAATAACTTTATTTCATGACTGGTACACAAGATTCAAATTTGCACATAGAAAAACAAAATGAAGTACCAAGTTTTTGAGGTTCAAATGACACAAGAAAGAAGACGTGCTCTAGTTCAATCATTCTTTGATTAAACAAAACCTATCTTCTCTGGAAATGTATATATAACGACCTATCTCTTCAACATTGGCATGATTTGCATAGTGAAATTTGCATATGTCAATCTGACAATGAAACTACTAACTAACCCAATAATTGCATTTTTATTACTTTTTTTTTTAGAAACACAAAATTTAAAGTACTATGCATCTTCGGAAAGGAAATTAACCGTATCCACTTTTTGAAACAAAAGTGCTGAGTTCTGAACCACCCAGGATTCTTAAAAACATAAACAACTACACGATACTTAGATCAGATCGGACTATTTTTGTAATAGTTTGTTCCTTTATATACAAGTAGAGGTTTAATGTCTTCCTTTTTCAAAGATAAATGGTATTATCGGTATACACTTGTAAAGAGAATATATCATAGTAAGCTTTCGACATTTTGCAAAGTTGATTGTAGAACATCCAGTAGAGGTTTAAAAATAGTCGAGAATCTTCTGTATACGACGAAAGAAACAAATACATTTTAGTTATGGTAAACGCACCATTGGGATCTGCGTTTATATTTTGAACACAATCATTAATAACGAATATAATTTTACCAATATATAATTAGAAAGATTTTGACATTAGTTCCTTATCTTTATTATAATGAGTATATTTTATATATATCTTAATACCGGATATATTACGTTACCAAAAACATGATATATGTAACATCCGAACAGGCATTTGATACATACTATTTATGTCAAGGAAATACTAGAGATGACATTATTGGTACTGACGTCACAAAAACACAAATATTTTTCAAATGCACGTGCAAATCAACCGCTATCAGCTTTAAATCTAAATATTTCGTACGTTTATTTCTTCCTTTCCAAAATTTTTCAGACAACGGTTTACCAACTCCACTAACGTAAACATTGATGTTTATAACTTAATAATATATTTGACTAAAGTATATTAGCACTTACAACAAAACAATTATTGCTATTTTCATCTGAATGGTGTCTGAAACTAATACAATTGTAAAATCTGAACGAGATAAACAACCTCCTTCATCGAAGTATTCAGAGTTCATAATATCTTAGAATAGTATGTTTTGTCGAGTTGTTCTTAGAATCGTGTTTTGGTGATCTTTTGTTTAAATCGTGTGCTTTGTCGATGTTTTGTTAGAATCGTTTGTTTCATCGATTTTTTCTTAGAATGGTATGTTTTGTCGAAATGTTCTGAGGCTGCATCTTGCATAAATTATATGAAATTAATCACATAATTACTCATACTTGTAGAAATATCTAACTGTATTCATTCAAACAGTGATGATGTTGTGTAAATGAAATCCTAGAATGTTTAATTAGTTAGGATAATGCTTTTAACCTCAATAAAAATTAATTAAACAGTAAAACAGCAAAATGTTTTATACAAATTCAACATCACGCAGATTTTGAGCAGTAATCAATAAGTCTCCGCTCTAAATATAAATTCACCAAACTCAAATGGTCCTTCACAAGCATGCCTATATCTGTAAATACAAACCCTTACCGCCCGAATAGAGCGCGTGGTCTTTGATAACACTATGATGTACGTTCATATCTTCTGTTATTTTTTTAATTTCAAACCATCATTATATTCCATTGTGTCGGATTTTAAATTTGTATCGCTCATACGAGAATTACATCCCTATTTTTAAAAATAATCCCTAAGATATATATTTAGCTTTATATTTTTCTAAACCTTCAAAAAGATCAAATGTTTCATTTGCATTGACGTGTAGGCAAGTGAACTGTAATAGACACAACCAAATATTACGTATTAGTTACATTCTAGCATAGAGTGATTCAATTAATCCTCGCAACATCTTCATTCAACTTATCCACAATGTGTATAGAACTTTTTTAATTTTTATAATTTACAGAAATCAATCTACTCTACTCATTTTATTTTAAAACTAATTACATTCCTGACCTCGAATATTTGAATCGCAAGTTTTATTAAGATTTGTCCATTGTTAACATAATATCAAAACAATAATGACGAAAATTGCCGAAACACATTAAATTGCACATTATACTTTCGAAAACATGAAAATTGCAGGATGTGAGAGATATTTGCTTCTTGAGAAATTCCTTAATTCTTACTAGGTAGGAAGGTTGTTTTCACATCCGCTTCCCCCGACAAATCTTCAATTTTCTTCCTTTTTGTCATCAGTCTTTATGATTATTAACAGATGAGTAGAAGATTTTGGAAAAGAGTCCATCATAAAATCAATCACGACAAAAATGTGATAAGAAATGCTGCTTATCATATCTTTCCATTCAGTTTGGAGTTAGATTAATCAGGCTATTGTTGCATTTCAAAGCACAAGTTTCTCATAGTCAGATTGGTTATTAATTCACATTAAAGGGAAACTGTAGTCTATGTGGAAAACAAAATCGTTCCAAATGCTTCCAAATAGTGTACAATGTTGACCTGACTTACGATAACGTAGATAAAGATCTTCCATTGCAGACAGAAGAAACCATAAGCCCTCGGTAATACGTAAACCATAATGGTATTGTTATATATAAAGAACGTAATAAATTAAAATGTTCTAAGTTGCAGTCCCATGTGGAAAGTGCCAAAAGTCTTCGGCTAAATGTTTCTACCTTTTGCTTGCAGATCTTGCGAGCCGAAGGTCCGTGGCACAGTATATACTTCATCCTTGTCATCTTATTGGGCTCCTTCTATCTAGTGAACCTGATCCTCGCCATTGTGGCCATGTCATATGCCGAACAGCAGAAACAGGACAAGGCGGACGCAGACGAAGAGAAAGCTGAAAGACAGGTAAAAGATGACAAGCATGTATATATAAGTATTGTTTAGTTGGGTTTTTTTTTTAAAAATCATTAATAAACCTTTACATCGAAGCATCTCCAAATGTCTTCGGATACCTCAGTAGTTTATGTGAATGCCTTTCTACAATTTCCTTCGTAGATAAATGCGTTTCGATTGAGAATAAAAGGAAAGAATGATTATGTATTGTCTTTTTTAAGTTTGAATCTGTTTAAATCGCACATGCGCAACTATGCATAATTAGATCATTATTGCTTATATTGATATTCTTTAAAACAAAGTACGAAATCATTAAGTTTAAATTATGTAATGTAATAGTTATTCATGTGTCATCTAAATTAGCTATTTATCAAGCATTTACTCAGTGTTTGAGGATTTTCGCGTTATATTAGATGTATACATGTAGATAGTTTCTGAAGGAAAATAATTACCTTGTATTGCATTAACCGAGATACAGAATATGGAAATACATTTTATTATAAAAGCTAAAGTTTTTTCTTGGTGACCATTTCAAGACAGCTTTAACGGCATCAACAAAATGAGATTAAAAAAAAATATTTTGCGACGCTAAAAGTTATTCACGCATACTAGTTATATAAAGCAATAAGTAAAATGAGTGTTCAACTCTGTGTAAGACGTTCTAAAATGAAGCAAGTCACTACGATATGCCGAAAAATGTTCTTACGTTAGAGTGACTCTGGGGAACAAATTATTTTAACATAACTATGTGTTGAAGTACAACCAGACTGGAACAGTTAATAAATTTTTTTTCACAAAGTAATTAGTTTCAAAATTAAATAACTCCTTAATATACAATTATTCTACCAAAGTGTAGAATACTCAACTCTCATGTCGGCTCAGGTACGATATGCCGAAAAATGTTCTTACGTTAGAGTGACTCTGGGGAACAAATTATTTTAACATAACTATGTGTTGAAGTACAACCAGACTGGAACAGTTAATAAATTTTTTTTCACAAAGTAATTAGTTTCAAAATTAAATAACTCCTTAATATACAATTATTCTACCAAAGTGTAGAATACTCAACTCTCATGTCGGCTCAGGTACGTTCAGGATATTTACACACGTTTTGTTGCTAAACATTTAATCTTGGATTGTAATTGATTCATTATCATTTTTTTAAGCTAATATCAATCTCAGCAAGAAATGTTTAAAATCTAAACATGTATGACTATTACATATACATCTCATCAGGAACAGACTGGCATTGCTTTTTGCAAACCAATCATAACCAATGTGACAAAACTAATTTGTAGACTCCCATTATATTTTTTACTCACATCTGACTGGATTTCAGCTTATTTAAATATGTATAATTTCTGGATGCGAGAAACTTGAGTAGCCATCTATTTTGAGTTATGATAACCTAATGCCGTTTCTGAAATTATTCGTGAATGATCCGCACCACATTAAAAAAACTACTGAATCTGTTCATCCGTCAAACAAGGAGCAGATATGCAAAGGTACACGCTTTCACCTGTAATCATCTGAAATATAGATCATATAAGTATCATCATGGGTCTAAGATTGAGTCTCCGCTATCAACCAATAAGTAACGAACTTGCAAAGTTAACGTCATGTGGGACTGATCGAGAATTTAGGATTTCTAGGCCAGGATCTAAAAACTGTTTTTCCTTACTAGACACAAGCAAACGTGTTGTTTTTATTTTTATGTTTGAAATAATACCAATAGTATGGGTTATAGCAATTCAAGCTAACTACCGTGCAGGTATATAAAAAAAACTGTATAAGTATATAAAATCCGCTCTATCAAATCCAATTGTAGCTTCACAGTGCTCTACTGAAATCGTAATTAGTATGTACATATTCGCTATAAAGGGAATCTGTACTGGGAAGTTCAATTATTTGCACGAGATATTCGGGGTGTTAATGGAACACGAAGAAACTATCTAGTTTTAACTTAATTGCTCTGCTATTGTGTGAAACAATACATTTCTATTATTTTATGTAAGAATTGTTCTTTCGTAAAATTGCACTCTCCCAGCCTAACGGTTTGGTTATCCGGACAAGTTGTGGATAATAACTTTTCGTCTCTTACATTTTATTAATTGTCATTTATTTACTATCTGAAATAATTTGTTTATTTCAAATAACTATTTAATTTCAATATGAATTTATATTTTGACGCTTGAATTGAATATATATGTTGCGTAATTATGGAAATTGGCATTCGATTGTGTTAGTTAACTCTTTTACACTAAAAATAAACCGGTGGCAGTTTTACACTTATAATAAAATCACATCATGAATAAAAGTTCTGATCTAAACAGATAGAAAAAAAAACAATAGTCGAAGAAATTGTGGTTTTGATAACCACAGCACTGTCCTGGTTTAAAAATGTATTGTGCGTTGAAAGTATAATAAATAATTAAGCCAAGAGAATGATTTCTTCAAATCCACATGGGATGCTTTATTAAACTGACCATTATTACATTGCATTAACGTACATACTTGTTTATGAAAAGACTTTGTTTTAAACATTTCCAGCTTTATCATTTGTGTCTAAGTTTCAATGACAATTCCAGACTATAGCTGTTATAATCTATATACCTAGGACAGAGTAGACATTCTGAGCATATGAAGAATAAAATATATTAAGGTACCAATTAACCAATGAAAGTAACTGTTTTTACTATGCAAATTGTAATCGAAATGTATGTTAGAAGTATTAACAATTGAAAGTAAATAATTTGATTGAGTGCAAATTGGAATCAAAATGTATGTTAGAGTATTAACAACTGAAAGTAAATAATTTGATTGAGTGAAAATTGTAATAAAAATGTATAATATAACTATTAACAACTGAAAGTAAATAATTTGATTGAGTGAAAATTGTAATAAAAAATATTTGATCATGCTTCTCCATTAGAATTTGATGAACTTTTTAATAGAAAGGTTTTTTTAATGCCATCATAATAAATTTAATAACAATTCAGGGTGTAATGTATCGATTCGGACGATATGTTTCATGAGCATTGAAGCAAAGTGACTGTTTGAGTCTGTCACATAAATATAATTATTTACTGCTCCTTAACTTCATATAGACGAATGTGCCGAATACTTTAATTTTAATGAACGTGTACATTCAAAACGACACTGAAACACCTTTTTATGAAAACGAATTACTATAAGAATCATGCCTATAAACCAGACAGAATTACACCGCTGAAACTATAACTTGGGCTGTGCAATAATGACAATTAATGATTTATTAAAATGCGATATGTCTCTAGTATTGTAGCAACATTTTCAAAACATATTGAGAACTAATGACTTATAGGATCCGAATTGATCATGTAATTGATGTTTGTTTACTATACCATTTAAACAGAAGGTGGCTTTAAGACAGGACTTTGCTAAGGTAACGGTATTGTAATAAGAACACATCTATCAGCCGTTCATTTGCTATTTAAAATAATTGATCACATGTTTCAGCTAAATATATTGTCCTAAAGGACATTCTACTAACACATTTCTGACGTTTCATGTGTTTGAAAATAAGATGAATGTTTAATTCTTTAAAACTCTGTAAATATTTCATTTTGGTGCTAACTGTACAGTGTAGATTTTTTTTAAAGAAAAAGTTAATAATGGTAAACGTCAGAATGTTTCCATCATATCTAATTGATAATTAATAGTTATCGTGGAATATAAATTGTATGTATTTTCTATAAAAGAATTAGGAATATGTCTGGCTGAAACATTATTGCTCTCTAGGTAAGTTGAGACTAATATTGTTTTGACTTGATATTTCAATCTACCGAATACAATATGTCTAATGCACTTGATGCAAAAATTCATCTACATGTGATCTATCAATTAGGTGTCCTATCTTGCACTACAGACGTTCTGTGTTTTATGCACTTAAGTTTTTAACAAATACTTCTCAACTTCTATTAGAACTTCTACAATATGACATCGCAACCTGAAATGTATCTGTAAACCATCAGCATAGGAACTACTTTCGCTTGATATGGTAACAAATTAGGGTCAGTCACTCTCCTCACAGTTGATAATCTTTGAGAATAAGTTGCTGTTATAAGGCTTTTCCGACCATGGAGCTATATAAACGTTAGACTATTGTCGCCGTGCATTAGTAAATGAGTGCAGTGACTGGATTCTACCATCGCTCTTTTCCAAACCGATTGAAATCTAATTTTAAGAACAAAAATAAATAACAAAACCACGTGTAAATATGTAATGCAATTCTTTTCCACTTCATTGTGAAGCTATCGATATATTAATACGTCAGCTGCGTGCGTCCTTTTAACGTTGTCAGCTATGTGTTCAATTGCTACTTAATAATTCCTTTTTCACTCCGCGCATAAGTCAAGAAATCGTCTAATTCTGTGCTAAAGCAATTGCTTAGAAAATATCGCAGAACATGTATTCTTAAGTGAATTTGACGCGAATAACAAAGGTACAGTTTTTTTCTACGTGATATGTTACCAACTAATGTACATAGTTCCGGTTGTATTCTTCCAGAGGTATGTAACCCACTTTGAGAAATTTGTAAAGCCGTTCTTGCGAAATGAGTCAATAGATATTCGATGAAGCACTGGTGTGCGGACCTAAATGTTGAGATTCTTTAAACTGTACGACAAAGTTGTCAGAGAAGTTACTTGTATCTTAACATGGTGTGATAACTCTTGAAGAAGTAAAGCATTTTGTCTTTCGACGTTCCAGAATGAAAGAATGATATTTCCTTAAGCTTAAATCAGACGAATAGATAAAGACTGAATATGCTCACAACTTGATCTTTTCAAAATATATTAATCATTGAGTGTTAAGGAAACGTGAGTAATACCTGACATGACAGAGTAATTCAATTACTCCATCCCCCTAATATCGGTGGATACGATATATTATTCATATTTCAATTTGCACACATAAATATATGCCAGTTTTGTAAATAAGATTTCAATTACTGGAAATTTTCACCATGTAATAAGAAAAAATATATTTTTTAACATTTCCAAGTCAAAATAAATAAGTATTCACGCATAGTAATCCAGTCAAAATATACCTTGACCTCACATGAATTCTAAAGAATGTTATATTTGCATTAACATAGGAAATTTATTCGCTGCACGTATACAAATCAATCTAAATGATGGAAGATACATTTTTCAGTGAAAGTTTCTGTCCTAGAACGATTGTGCCGTGTTCCATATACTTATATATACTTATAACCAGAATATGGTCTTTGAACGTATACTGACCTTTTCGGTAACACAAAAACACGAACTTTTTCGTTGACACAAAAACACGAATCTCACGAGACTGTTGTTAACAAGACAAAGGTAATTTCTGAGTGTGCAATAATGTCGTAACTATGCCCAAATGTTTTGAGTGGAACACAATATGCTTTAGAGTTAATCTTAGTTCGATTTCCAAAATAATTGTGAAATACAAATGTACATACGACAGATAATGCAAAGAAGATTTGTACATAATTAGTTTCTTTTACATCGATCTACGTTTTGGTCAGAAAGGTTTCATATTTTCGGCCACCAGATCAAGAAATTACACCCAAAGCCACCCCACGGATAAAACAATGCCAAAACAAATTATTTAAAAGCTCAAAAAAGATAGCCAAGTCTAATATTACATAAATCGCCTGAGATTATTTTTTAATCAGTGACTTTATACTTATGCAACTTTCCAAAAAAATACTTTAATTTTGACTGACTATGGAAATATTATTTAGAAATATGCATTTCTAAAACGTATTTGTTGTTGTTTATTTCGCCTCGCTCTGTTAAGTATAATTTCTAGATTTTCCACTAGGCTATGGCAGACGATACTTTATTCTTCCTAACGAGTCAAACAAATCCTAAACTCTTTTTTGCACCTAAATGTTCTAAACCGCTAATTTACAAAGCTTGCGTGAATGTGCTTTGCTTCGTATAATCCTAGACACGCGGGATATGGGCTTTCCGATGAAAGAATGCATTGCCGGATTTTTCTCTTATTTGACTACGAGTCATGAACTTCGCTTCGTCTGTTCAGAATACAGTATTTATGGTTTTACCTTGTTTCCTACTACGTAACATACACGGGCTACATCAGTGCTTGGTTTTATAAAGATTATCATAAATTATCACAAAATAAAATCGACTAATATTGTTGAAGCTCACCTTAAATTTAAATATTCATTTTATGTAAACGCTAATGTGCCTCTGTGGCATATTTGTTATGTCTGGGAACTCCTGAATTAAACATTTTCATTCCAGTCGTAAGAGAAAAGTGGTCGTCGTATACATACTCAGCAAGGCCAATGGAGACATTTTTATCACATTAAGATCATTTCGGTACACCTGGAGGCAAGTCGTCTTACTCTTGTCATTCAAAGTGACCAGCGAAAGCCGAAAAAAGCTATTAGATATCGCCTTCCAAGAGTCCACCGTTAACTTTCAGTGAACATATTTTGCTTTATGAGCCGATGGCAACAATCTTGAGAAAATGTAATTATTTTTTAAGTCATTCCCATTTCAAAAATTGATTTCCAAATACAAGAGAGCTAATGAGTAAAGATTGAGATAATAATTGGTATATGAAGAAATAGTACATTTTTATATAAAGCTTCAGTATTTGCTGGTACAATATTTCATCAGTCTGGCAATATAAACTTTAAAACTAGGAAACAAGTTCCAAAAACATTTTAACCTCGAGACGACGAGCACTCCTGAGTCACGTGGTAGACATGAATAGTTCAACCAGTCAGCAGCCGTCCTCGGGGCTTCACAGTTCTAAGAAGATGAGTAGACTATACATTAGATCTTATGCAGGAAATGAAAATAATCTGCAATCTGAAATAGAAGAAAGGACAACATTGAGGCAACAGTGATTTTAGTACCACTGATGCAGCTTGAAATTTCTGATTGATGTATATATGCAAAACATTGAACATGTCCCTGAAAGCCTATACTTTTTGTGGATAACTTTCGCAGAACATGATTCTGAATAAATGACTGCGTCATTGGTTGGACCAAGTACGAAAGTTTGAAACAAATGCAGATGCACACCATTGCACATATATATCCTGATGACGTAATGACCACTTCACACAGTATACAGCGGATAGTTATCACAATCTCAGAACCTTGGATAACCATAATACATGTGTTGGGATTTGAATACTTACCGGTCTCAAACTAGGTACCACCCCAATTTGGTCTATTCCAATACCTTCTACAGCGGTAGATGCTCTAAATGCAATGAGACATATTTGCACACTGAAAACAACGTATTGATTTATTGTCTTCTCTGATATTTTAACACTGCAAGATATTCATACGATTCCATCTAGACAACTTAAATACTACAGTCGCCTATTAGACCACCTAGATCAGAATGATAATGGATAATGCAGATAGTACTAAATGGTGAATATCAGCCATTGCGCTTTCTTATATGATCGATGTGAACCCAAGCGACATGTTTTCAAAGATAAAATTCGAATGGGCATCAATGGGCAAAGCTGGTTCTAAAGTAAGATTAGCATATGTACTGGAAGAGTTGAAAGCCCCATCCATCTCATAAAAATGAACCTTTCAAAATATATCAACTGTGTTTAGGTTGGAATGAGTCTTTCTGGATTAATTTTGCATCTTGAGGGTGGTAGGGGTATTTATGATCTTCTCGAGCAGATTTTATGTCTCAGATACTATTGACTACGAAAGGCAATTACAAGTGCGATCAGATGTATTCTCTGTAAAGTTTAGTTTACTTCCCTTTTTAGGGTGGGGTACTTCCAATTTATTAAAATTAATACAGAATACGCACCCTGTCTCGTTTATATCAGAAACTGAAGTAGTGATAGAAAGATGCAAAGCTCTGAGCCCCCAGTCAGCGGTGCCGACAGTTAAATTAATATATATACAAATTTAAATTTAAACAACAACAATTCAATATAATTCAAACAGTAATCTCTCAAATACAATTCATATCATAGCATTTCACCAAGTGACGGCATAGTTCATCCTTTGAATTAGTGTGTGAAATTTTCCCTTCTGTCCTGCGTCCAATTCATCTGTATGTTTCTTCTTTTTTCCTTGGTCTCACTCCGTTCTCCGTTCTACTTCTTCCTCTGTCCTTCCGTCTCTCTTTTGTTTCCCAGAGACTCGGATCAATGGCTGGGGTAATTCCATCTGGTCCCTAAAACTTCCTTCCAACTTCTATTTTGTCTCCCGGAGACTCTGACCACATCTCTGAGTACTTCCTTCTGGTCCCTAAAACTTCTTCCCTTTTGTCTCTCAGAGACTCCGACCACTGCACTGGGTACTTCCCTCTGGTCCCTAAAAGATTCTAAAGAATACATACACGGACATTAGCAAGGCATATACCTTTTGCTACGTAACTCACACTAACATTAATATCATCAGATAGGCCATTACCGTTTTTTGGTGACGCATTTGTGCCCATCGAAAAACACATTCTCCCTCTAAGTATACACGGTATATGTGTAAATTCTCAACCTTATTATATACAAAACAAAATCATATAATCAGACCCATTTCTGTACATTGAACTTCTACAAGTGTACACATATAGGAACATCCATGCTCTGATATATCCATACACATGATACTCCTACAAGTATACACAAATAGGCAAATTCCTATACTAATGTTGCACACCGCAACATGATACAAAGTTTATAATTCCATTTAACATTTGCAAATCTATATCAAATGAATACATGCAAGAGGTTACTACGAATTAACCTAATAACGAATTACAATATTGATTATACACATCACATTGCTCATATCTCAAAATACGCATATATATCAAACACTACGAATGAATCGAACTACAATGGTAATTTTATATATACTCAAATATATAGATATACTGCAATAATTAAAGTACACTTACTTTGCAGTAATATTTCACAACATTTAAGCAAATAATAACTGACCTGTTTCGAAGCTTCTTTATTATTCCCAGAATAATTCCGCCATTACGAATGGTCTCGGAGAAGTTTTATTTGCCTTGTCCGTCCAAATAATTGTAACACTACTAAAGTTTTGATTCTCAAAATGATATATTTAAACTTAAGATTCTAATTTCTGGCACGCCTAATTCAATTCCGATTGGAGGTTGGTCCCTAATGATCAGACATCGCCCCTCCCACCCGTCTGTCAGGGTTGTTTATGATACAATTTGACGATGCCTTATTCCAACAAGAAATCGCCACTTACCTGTGAACAAGGTTACGTTACTGACTTTGGCATAAAATAAACCGCGCGCCTTGAGTTTATGGCTATGTCAAATAACTGGCTGGACATCTGATACATTTTGCGGGGAGAAATTATAGCCTCAGGGTTTAACATACCCATGCTAACATCTGGTTTCTTCTATACCGTGACATTCTCGATGAGACAATGTTTTAAACGCTCTAATATAATTTCAAAAGTTGTAAACACTTCATGTTCTACTATGACTAACAAGACTTATACAACTCAGTAGTCTCTTCCACGTGCAACAATAGTCAGACTGGACGTTCAGTCATTTAAAGTCAATATCATGATGAAGATTTAGCCATGACACCTGAAATTAATTAGTAACGCATGGTTAGTAAAAGTAAAATTGGTACGTCTGATCATGTGGTATCTTCAGTACAAAGAGAACAATTGCAGCAGAGAAGCTATCCATGGCACACTTTCAAAAACTACATCCCTTTGGAAACAGTAGTTAGAATGACTAATAAGGTCCATAGGTTCATACAAGCTATCCATGGCACACTTTCAAAAACTACATCCCTTTGAAAACAGTAGTTAGAATGACTAATAAGGTCCATAGGTTCATACAAGAAGAGTTTGGATGCATATGCCACTTTCATCTGCAGTCCATTCAAGAAATGTCATCGTATTTCAATGTTGCAGGACACATTCGTATGCTAAATCAGCCTACTTATACATTCCAAAGACTCTCTAGCGTGATTTCTACTATGTGTAATTGTTTTCACAGAATACCAACATCTGCTACGAAAGAGAAACAGTAGCTGGGTGGGATTGTAGCCAGATATGACTACTGAATAAAGATAAGTCAGAAAGTTTCACGTTGTCTTACTAGATAACGAATTCCCAATACGCCTACTGTTTGATTAATGTACTAGCATGTACATACATCAGCACTGTAATGAAGGAGTCAACCAGTATTAAATAACAAGCAAGTGAACAATATATGCAACATATGAAAGTAGAGAAAACACGACAAGAAAGAATCCTACAGACAAATCAGCATTTCTTATTCATATCGCAATTATTATTAGGAAGATACATCGTTATGTAATATTATGCCAGATAATATGATAGGTATCGCAAGGGAAGCAAAACCACCACTTGGTAATTAAATATGGACTTTTGGGGACTGCGATATATTCTTGACGGAGACTGCGATATATTCTTGACGGAGGGTCACGTTTGCAGCGTATGATATATTTAAATTCTTCGATTCTTCAAATTTGCTTGTCATTCAAATCCACAATTCGCTTTTGATGGACGTCTGTCAGCACGGAGTGCTAAGAACGAGGTGCATCTGTAGCCCACTTAAGGTGTGGGTATCGAAAAGGCGATCATCGTTACCGATAATATGTTATTCATGTTCCAGAATTAACACACAAAACACATTTTCAACAACATAGTCAAAATGTAAATTTACATAGATATGCCAGATCAAAAGCGGGGAAAAATGAAGTAAAACAGTCTACACTACAGTCAATATCACAGATTATATTACAGCCTACACTTCAGTCGATACCACTGTCTATACCACAGTCATTGTCACAAATATTATTACACCCTACACTTCAGTCGATACCACTGTCTATACAGTCGATACCAAAGTCTCTGTTTCAGTCGATACCACAGTCGATACCTAAGTCTAAATTTTAGTCAATACCACAATCGAAACCTAAGTCTAAATTTCAGTCGATACCAGGATCATTATCACCGTTTATACCATAGTCTATATTTCAATCGATATCACAGTCAATACTACAGTCGATATCGCATTCGATACTTATATTGTTAATTGTTGGAACAATTTCGGTTGGTGACGATATTATATATATATATATATATATATATATATATATATATATATATATATATATATATAGAGAGAGAGAGAGAGAGAGATAGATAGATAGATAGATAGATAGATAGATAGATAGATAGATAGATAGATAGATAGATGTGTGTGTGTGTGTGTGTGTGTGTGTGTGTGTGTGTGTGTTCTCAAAGCAACTTAAGCTTTCATATGTATTGATTTCGTTCCAATAAGAAACGGATTATAACTCTTTATAATAGTGACGCTTGAAAATAACACGATCATCTACGATTCAGAAAATCTGCAGCGAAAGAAATATATGGCACAGCATTTGTAACTATCATATATGACTACAGATGCATGATAGCATAGCTATTGAGTGTATTTGCAAGTACAGTGGTAGATGTATGGAACAGCGAAGATCAAGTTCAGCCGCTTTGGGCACATTGAGTAACAACGATAGAAACATTTCAAATAATTATGCGGTTCCTTGGTAAAACAATAAATTGTGTTACAAAGCTCTGTACCTGGTTTGATAATTAATTAATTCATTATTTAGTCTACATATTTATTGATAATAAATGAAGTACCCAACAGTATACTTTGCTTTTGGTCTCCATCTTTTGGCGCAATAACGTAAACTGGCCGTTCGGTTCGCTTATTAGGTTAAACCGGTCCTGCTAGAAGGCATTGATTTGACTTTTCTATGGAATCCAAAGATTAATTAAGTGTCGGTATATCCACTTCGAATGAAGTCGATTTAAATTAGGTTTGACGAAAGCAACTAATATAATTAAGATGATTTTCACATTAAGTTAAACATGATGAAAATAATGTTTTACTTTGAATCGAAATAACTTGATTTACATAAATGTTTCACATAAAACACACCCGATATGAAATACTGTACGTGTAATCTTAAAATACACCCAACGGATGATATTGTACGCGTCATTATAAAAAATACCCGATGGATGATATTATACGTGTAATTATAAAATATACCCTATGGATAATACTGTACGTGTATTTATAAAATATACCCGATGGATGATATTATATGTGTAATTATAAAATATACCCTATGGATAATACTGTACGTGTAATTATAACATATACCCTATGGATAATACTGTACGTGTATTTATAAAATATACCCTATGGATAATACTGTACGTGTAATTGTAAACGTCAAGTAGGCTTATACTACATTCACAGAAGAATACAATATATAATAGCTACGTGGTGCACATAGCTATTTGGTTATGCTTACCCCCTTAGCAAACGTAGAAATGGGTTTTTGAATTCGCAGAATGTAAGCAAATGAAGAACTGAAAAAGACGCAATGTCATGAGAATTGCACAACGAATTGCTTGTCAGGAAGCAGTTTGCAACTAACTGTTTTTTCACAATAGTCTGCTCCTTCGTTTCCCGACAAACCATTTGCCTCAATATGGAATAGATACACTTGTAATACCGGCGTCCAACAAATCAGTTTGCAATCGCGACTATGGTTTTATTCAAATATTTCAGTATCGAGGTTTGCAATCAGTATGGTTTCAAATATTTAGTATCGAGAACGCATTTTCTCGAATAGATTTATTCGTGGATATTCGCTAAAACCTACATAATTACAAAGATACTCCTTTATCTAAGTTGAATAAGTTCTTTCAGCTTATCGTTTCAACATGTTGGCGTGAAGCGTTTTCAGTCAGCCTTTGATATAAACAATTTATCCCATTTCGTGTTTGACCCATTCGCTTGTATTTTGATACAGCCTTTTTCATTGGAACAAAACTTTTTATTGTCCCTTATCCTGGGAATAAATTTATCTGCTGACAATGTTCGTTTTGGCGAACGTATTTGTTTCACTATTTGGTAACCGATTTCTAACGATTCTCTTCAAATATTCATATTCCATCGTACAGTATTGGGACTATTTTAATGTAACCCTTGATGGTCAGTTAAAAGTTGCATTAGCGTTGATAATACCTTTTAATATTTGTATAATACCTTTTATAATTGTATAATACCTTTTTACATTTTTATAATACCTTTTTATATTTCTATAATAGCTTTTTATATTTCTATAATACATTTTTATATTTCTATAATACCTTTTTATATTTCTATAATACCTTTTTATATTTGTATTATAGCTTTTTTATATTTCTATAATATCTTGCTTTTGCGGGAGCTTCTTATGATATATATGTTCTTGAAGCTAATCCATGTGTTTGACCTATAAAACTTATATCACGTATTGAATTTTCGGTTGCCCACACTCTTTTTTCACTAATTAATATCTTTTGTATTTTTATCATTATGTGAAAATTTATTTTCTTCATTATCCTTTGTTATATATATATATATATATATATATATATATATATATATATATATATATATATATATATATATATATATATATATATATATATATATATTCTTTATTTATTTCTCTTACATGCTTAAAAGCAGAAACATTTACTTTTAAAACCGCTTTCTGGGGATAATGTTGATTCATTGACAGTATCTTGTTAATTGATGTCAAAGTAAATTGATGCATGAAACCTCGTAGCTACAATAATGAATGCTGAAAATAATGTAGTATCACTTTAAAGCTCACGAACGCATGCAGCATGAGAAGTTTATGTTTATTTTGGGTATTAATTGGCTAAGTTTGATTAAATATAGAAGAGATCGTAACTTGTGTTTTAATCCGCATGTCAAATGATATCCCATTTTTGACAATACCTCATTTTATTCTCTTTCTGTATTGATTCCGTTAACGTTTTGAAGTAATGCTTTCGTTTTACAGTTCAGTGCACAAATGTGTTGCAAAATTTGATTGATGCCAAAATTTGATTTAAATTTACAAGTGTTCGTCTTGTAAAGTTTACACGATACTGATTTTACATGATTCATTTCAGTTTGAAGTGGATAGAAAGAAAGAGGAAGATCTGGAAATTAAAGAGATTCTGTCTCAGCTGACGAAAAGTCCTTCAGAGTTTTCTTGCAAAACCGTCCAAGAGCAAGAACGTATGAGCATTCAATCGGAGAAACAAATAGAGGATTCCTTAGCTCTGATGGAAAAGAAGGTGATATTCTGTATTGATCAAACATTGTTCTTTATCTTTCTAAACACGCTACGTGTTTTTAACATAAAGATACAGCCATTCTTCATAATTTCAATGCATAGATTCATATCCTAATCTATGTATCATAGCATTTGCGAACCTTGTACAATAAATAGGAAAGACAGCAATAAATACTGTATGCTTTATGTTCCTTTCAATTCATCCCACAGTTTAAGTATGAGAATAATTACAATTTGAACAAGCGTCTCAATTTTAATACTGATATAGACTTGAAACCATTGCATAATGCATTTGTATGACACCCTTTCACCGTCTGTAAGAGAAAACGGAACTTCAGAATACGATACATCTGAAATACAGGTAGCATTGTGTCAGAGGTGTTTCTTTTAGGTTTTACCTAGACTATAAGACTGCCGATGCTAATTCAATATCACGTCTGCTTCAGCTTCCATTGACACGTTGGTTCCGCTTCTTGTGACAGCTTTCAATGTATTTGCTGATCAATACGCTTGGTTTAGCAACAAACGTGTGGTAAAGCAAGAGAAAGGGAGATAATTCTAATAAGCTGGGTCTGTGTCATCCCGTGGTACCGACTGATTGTTTTACTTGGTTCGTCAACGATTCAGAGCAGTAATTTTATTACATTTCATTCAGCTTGAAAACATTAACAGTCTCTTCATGTTTGAAGCATGGTATTCGGAGTATACACTGGGAAACTGCAATACAATGAGACAACTAAAATCAAGCAGTATCTTTACTGTGAAAGCCAACATTAGTATTCGTGCCAAATAAAGCATTTCATTTTCTGGACGTATTTTTAAGCAACTGTTTAGAATTGAAACTGGAATAGCAGCTCTGAATCGTGTACAGCCTACCTCATATCATTTTCTCGTTTAAGCTATCCAAGAATTGTGATTTAAATCCACACCAGCAAACCATTGATCCTTCAAATTGGAGTTTCCCTCTATATTTTACGTAGCTGTATGTCTCCCTTTTCAGCCAAGCTTCAGTCTGCCTGGTTCACCGTATATACGACGTAAGCCGAGCGGTTCCCTTTTGCGGAAACCCAAACATCCAATACTTAATGCTGAAAGGCAGCCGTTAGTTGCGCCCTATTTGGAAGGGTTAAATTTGCCCTATGCCGATGATTCCAATGCTGTCACTCCATCATCAGATGATCTATGCAATATAACCAGTCAAAAATTTGCCCTTCTTGCACATCGTGGAAGTTTTGGCTCATCTCTTAGGCGAGCGTTGAGAGATGGTCGTGTATCCAGGCGGAGTAGCACGGCTTCTCAAAGAAATGGAAGCATTAGACACTCCACTCACTCGCCTGTTGATAACAGACTGGCTCAACTGGAAAATGCCCTTAAAATCAAGGCACATCACTTGCTACCAGACGTGGTTGTAGATAAAAGCAAACTGGACGACAACGTAAGTTAGGGCATAAATGTGTTTTGCCATCCTGCATGATTGTTGTTTTTACTCTTGCAAATATGTGCATCTTCTTTCTATTGTATTGCTTCACGTGGTGCGACTAAAGATTAGAGCACCACGCTATTAGTTGTGCGTGAAATATTTTATACAAAAATCAAAAATGTACTTTGACATTGTTATTTTGTATCACCTTAAACTCGTAGCATGCATTAGTACATTCTTATGTCCATAAACAAGGTCGTTTTCGTTTTATAACGTCAGCTTCCTATAGTCTTTTCGCTTGAACCTCAACAGATCGACTGCTTCTGGATACAGAATGCACCAAATTGATTTGGGGATCAAAAGATCAAATATGATAATCACTTAAACTTAAGTTGTCATTTCAGCTTTTTAACTTTGAAATAAAGTCTCCTGCATCTATTTTGATCACACGTTGAAAGTTCACGTAGCTTGGGTATAGACTGCAAGCTACTTATGTACGTTCCAAACGATCAAAGATTAAGGTTACCTCTGACAACGTTATTTTCGAATACTTTCCATTTAACATTTGCGGCAAATTTTCAGACGGATTGCACGTCTGTAGAAGAAGCATGATCTCGTGCAAGTCTATGCTAAAAGATAGATAGTATGGAAGTCAGATTTAAACGATCGGTCGAAATCAGTGTCATTTATATTCTTTTTTCTTTTTCGTATAACAGTCCAACCATCTTACACATACTTTTTCTCATAAATCATAAATATGTTGTATTTCGATACGAACAGCTCCATATTGATTTAGAACTCAATTGAAAATGTTACTAGAGTTGTTTTTTTTTCTGATTGTGTCGTCTCTACAGGATTTTTTACTCAAACTTTGAATATGGTCTGTAAATGACGAGAAAGAACTTTTTAATTGCGGGCTCTAAAGTTCAAGTTGTATGAATACAAACTGCAAATTGAGTTTACGCTTAATTACTCCGTTATACTAAATCTATATAATGTACTTGATTCACAGAAGGTTATTTCCTATCAAACATTTCAGTTACGAGACCAAATGTAAGTTGCGTTCGAGTCTTTTCTAACATTTAAAGATCAAGTCAGTGCACGTACAGGTGATGTCATTACGTGCTTGTAAATCATATAGTCTGCTTAAATTGATAAAACTTATCTTGACCATTCTATTTAATGCTCTAGTGTTTTCAGTGGGGCGCATAATCATTTGGTACCGTACGTTCGTCTGTATGTTCTATAAGCTTGCTAACATTCTGCGTACAAAACCAAAGTAGATAAATTAATTTTGTTTGGCACAATTTTGTAGGCATATGTAGATGATCTGATTAGATTTATTATATTTGGTTATGGTTACCACACTTTAATCATTTCGAACGAATATTTTATTTATTTAACTCTTTGTTTACCAAACCGTTTGGTGGACAATTGTTTTACAACGACATTAACTAGACACAACATAAGCATGTGCATGGTTTGTTTAAGTATGAAATTATGAGTTTTCAAAGCGGCCATGACATCCGTTTTTCCGTTTTTGTTTAACGCATTGTATACATGTTTTCATTTTGGACTCTTGTCAAAACAGTGTTAGCACAATTAATTAAAATTTAATTCTGGTCGAGAAATACAATTTCGTATACATAAATTTGTATTAATATATAGATATTCTGATTTTAAAATTTGTAGTCATTAACTTAATATTTCGATTTTTAATGCTAGCGTTGAATTTTTTTAATGTATTAGAAATAGTATTATTAGATTGACAAATTAAGTATGCGCGTAGGGAATGCGCACATAGAACATAGATTTCAATCTTTTTGAAATTATAAAAATAATTCCTATTGTCCTACATTTTTCGTTATCAGTTAAAGAAGACAATTATCATCTTGTTAGTTATTTTCCAATATTTATTCGTCTCTCATCAAATATTATCTCTGTTCTTTACCTTGTACACATTTGTCTTGCCTGCTGTTTCATGTTGCAAACATTTTACATTGACCCCATGTCAATCTTAATTGTGATACATACATACAAGCTCTGGAGCACAAATATTACCTTTATCGGCTTAAGTATTTCTTATATTTATATAGTAGTGATATGTAATGCAACCAACAACGTTTTGTGTTATTGTCACAGGCGAAATACGTAACGGGTTTTCATAATAAACCATATGTTGCTTATGAGACATTATTTCAAAAAACTTATAAGATGACTTCACCAATGTTGGTTCAAAAAAGTGATAAGTGACATATATGATACACATTATATCAGGATTGAAGAAATGCCAAAAAAAACTATTTTATGGAATTGTCTAATTATTTCAATAAAAAATGTACTAGTACAACGGACATGGTCGAGTCAGAATATTACAATAAAAAAGTATTACGACTGGCATGGTAGAGTCAGAATATTGCAAAAAATTGAAGTACTACAACGGATATGGTAGAGATAGAATATTACAATAACGAAGTACAGCGGAATTTCATCCAATCTCAAAACAGTCAACTAAATTACTAACACATAATCCACAATGTATGTGTTTTTATGGCACATCTGCAAAACGTTCCACAGAAAAATTCCGAAAACGTAAGAAAGATAGAATCTTTCAAATTTATGCAAACACTTATCCCTCCTAAATAAGTGTTTTATTTGATTGGTTAGTAAAATAAGATGGAACTAAAAGAGTTGGTGGCATATGAAAATGTATTTATTTATAACAAATTGATGTCGATTTAAAACAGATTGTCAGACAGCAGTACAGAATAATGTTTCCAGATAATATATACAAGTTGCGTTTTTCTTTGAGCTTGGAATATTAGCTGGCTTTCAAATTCAAAGCTTTCTAAGGCTTGCATTTTAAAACGGAATACGATAAGAGGATCAAATGTTTTTCTAAAGAGGTTATGATGTAGTTCAAAGATATGAATAAGGCTTAGGAAAGAAATGGGCGAAATACTCGACTCGAATTGGTGCCATGAGTATTGGAGTAGCACTGGCTCCAGCTTGCAAACTCTGAATGTAGGGACTATGGTCATGATTGGACATTCTTATTTAATTTACTCGACCCTGAAAAAGGAGATGATGATTGGTTGAAGACATTTTTAATAGCAAATATCAACTGACATGTTGGTGGTTTGAAAGCCAATATGATAGTTTAGAAGAAGATAATTTCGAGACAAATGTAATTCCGATTTTTATCCACTCTAGATATTGACGACTTTTTATAGCGAGATGTGTTCGGTTTCCAATCATGCCATATCTGGTTTATGAGCCTAATGACGAAATATAATACATACAGCATATCAAAACTGATATTTATCCTGCACTACCACTTGTATTAACTATTTACTTATATGCATATCTATAATTTCGGTAAATTGACTGTATAATATAGTTATTATCTTTAGTTGAATAAGTTTTCATTTAAGATTATTAAGAACGTAAATTTGCATAGAATCTCTAATTAGATGCTTACGTACGTTTTTTCAATTAAATATTATAAACGTATTTGGTAAATAAACGTATTAGGGTTGTTTCGCATTGGTCAGGCTGGTCAAGAGGGTTCTAATAAGAATTAAGTTATTTCCCACTGGATAGGTTTAAATAGAGTTGTTTTACGATATCGGAGATTTGTCATGTGTCATTTAACAAATGGGAGCAAAATGCATGTTTGTTGTCTTTTATGTTTGTATATAAGCTCTTGTCGTTTTAAAATTTGCATATTCTTCTTACTTGTGTTGTTGTGCAGGCGTATTGTATGTTGTATATATATATATATATATATATATATATATATATATATATATATATATATATATATATATATATATATATATATATATATATATATATATATATATATATATATATATATATATATATATATATATATATATATATTGGTTTGGATTATTAAATTAAAATAGAAACATGTTCAGTCTACTACAATATTATTCTTGAACTATTGTTAATAATTCAAAATGAGTTTTGAAAAACGCCATTTTAACACATCAGGAACCTTGACGGACCAGTGCAGTTCGTTTTATAACACTGATAATCAAATTATTTCATAAGTTATGCGAAACATTTTGGTGTTGCTTCTTTCCGTTACTTAGTTGATGACCAAAGAGTCTTAACACTAGTAACCAAAGCGAAGTACCTAGATGCGACATGTAACGTCTAAAAACATCGAGCTAGTTTCAAGAGTACACATGTATGCCCTAATTAACTCACAGTGACATCTCCAATTATTGCTGTATCACTATTTGTGCGGCATTTAAGCGTAACAACTAAATAAAATGCATATAAGCATAACGTCGGGAAATTCAAATGAAGATGAATATTACAATTTTCCTGTGTATTCCTTCATATGACGATTAAGGAAAGTGTGTCTTTCTAACTCATTCATTTGATGATTGAAGACTTTCACTAAAGGTCTTGAAATTTGGACATACATATAACAACCAATGTACCTGCAAAATCAAATAATTTCATGAGATTATCGGACGACGCATTCGACCCTTAAACAATACTATTTTGGAACTTGCTGAATTCGTATTTGCAAAACGGAATGTATTATGTATTGTTATATTATTTTATTTGGATCACAAGTGATTGCTTGTTGGCAAGGTCTTACGTCAAGACTCACCTGTTTCGACTGCAGGGACAAACTTAGTGACCTAATCATGTTTTGTATCTTATATGTTTTCAGCATGTTTTTATGTTTCTAAATTTCATTGTTTTTGTCATTTGTTGTTCTGTAGTGTAGTCATATCATTATTGATGGTGTAAAGCGCTTAGAGCTTCGAAAGATTAGGCGCTATACAAAGTCCTCATCATCATTATTATTATTATTATTATTATTATTATTATTATTATTATTATTATGTTACTTTCTTACGAACTACAGTCACGTGGTATATTGAGTAGGATGAGACTGTAATAAGGCTACAATTTGTTTTCTACTCTAGTGATGGGGACAAATTAGATAAAAAATAAACCTAAAAATATTTGTAAAAGGGAAAAGCAATGTTTGATTATCTTTTCTTTAAAATAGTACTTTAATAATACAATACAGTATTGTTGACTTCAATTGCAACCGAAACTATTTAATTAAAGATCGAAGCATCGTGAGATAAATACTTCTAATTTCATATCGTGACAAGGTGGTTGAATTGCATGCAAGTGATATTCATTTCCTTGTATATTCGTTGGTTTTTCATAATGTTTTCCATCATATTTGTTGACCGTAATAGCTTCTGTTCCATATGAATTAATCAATAATTTTCATTTTGGCTTCCTTTATTGGCATAATTTTCCATGGTTATGCCATTAAGGTGTTAATTTCTTGCTTTCCGTGCTTTTTATGTCCAGCTGCGATGTTCTAGAGGCTTTGCCTTTCGTTCCAGAAGAAAATACAAATTTGATTATTTATCTTTACCGATTTGCATGTGGTTCATTTTACATAAGCATCTTGACTTCATGCGTTTGTACTATAATTAAATTAAATCTGCCTTTACTGAGCAAGTACTGATCAAACATATTTTGCTACATGTTAGTGTATGGTTTCAGTAACTTTTTTTCTAAAGGAAACCTCCAAATTTTCCAATAACTCGTGAGTTAAATTGACTATATGTCCTGTGTAATATGGGTGCAGACTTGTCACAAACCTGGCATGTGTTTGTAAACGAGAAAGATAGAAACGATACGTTTGCTTTTTGACAAATGTAGATGTCGTGATCAAACAAACTAGACACAATACTTACATTAAAAACGATTTACGTATTATGCACACGGTAAAGTGCAAGTTTCTTCAAATTACAATGTCAGATGAAGTCAAGATTACAGTTTTGTTTATATTAGTAAATGAAAGAAATTATTATGTTTGTTATTCTGAAAAGAAACAATCGGTGCGAAATTCGCACATTTCTTTTGTTTCTTTTTTAATTACTTTTGGCATCATTAACAGCACCTTCTTAGCAACAATTGTTCTGCCCGTCTTTCCCTATTGTTAAACGTGATTTTCTTTTAAGATATCACTGCACTAATTAATTCATTCATCATATATTGCATCCAATTCCAGTTCTTGAGAATTAATTTTAAAAAATATTTATTTCTAAGATCATTAAAACTTTTCACTGATTTTTTTTCAGGGGACCTTTTAACCAGTAAAGAATGTTTTTATTTTCAATAGAAAACACCAATAATCCCTAAACAAAAGAGACAAATGTTGATCAATTGATTGATTTCAGACAATTGATTATAGCATTTGGATGATAAGGCAACCAGGTGTGATCAGACTTGATTGCGAAAATGTCGTTAGGACAAAGAATTCTCATTGTTTCATTCGAATATAACTTGTTACTGAAGCATAATTTATGACAACATATGCTGACGTTTTATGTGTCTTGGCCGTGTAATTGCCGTATATAGAGTTGGTGCATTTGGCTGAATTTCATCAACAGAACTTGAGCATATCCGTCCATGTAAGCTTAGAATCGTGCGATCTGATTGACTGAAATGTAAGTCTGTCTTGAATTCGACCCTTTAGATGGATTAGGCTATATTTAACTTACAAATATTCTTGATCAAACTATTGTTCACAACTGCATAATAGAAAGGAAACATGCTACATGTAGTGATACCTTTAATATTTCCAGGGAGACAATTCATGGTGTACAAATTTTGTTCTTATAATTAAGCAGTCTCTTGGATTTCGTACAGAACTTCAGAGCGACCATGGGTTATATGATCTGATTGCCAAAGACGCCTGAATGATACATTTTTAGTAATCTATCAGGACAAATAAACTTTACTCGATTGATTGCATAACCATTCAAAGAAACTGATGGTTGGAACAGGTCACGTTTCCTAAAGAATAAGATTTTTATAAATTTATAAAAGTTTCTATGAGATTGCTATCAGCAACTGTCAATAATATGTATCCGACTGGTGAACAAATTTATTTTATTTGCATCTTATCCCTTCATAATGACATCACATTCCCAAATTCCGTCCACAAATTAAAGTTAATATTGGGGGGAAAATTTCAGCCTACATGGAAGGTTACAGAGACTTTATATCAGAATGAATGGCATAAACAGACATTGAATCGCTTATTCAGATCAGTCAGATACGGTGTTTTTATTGGTCCAATTGGCGACATCAATGCAAAATTATGGATGTCAGGAACATGTGACATCATATTTGACGCAGTGCTAAAATTATTCAAAAGTCAGTGGACATGACAAAATTCAAGCACTGAAATCTAGAACCCCTTGAGATTTTTTACGTATGCTTATCTACGAATTTATATACTGAAGGATTAGGCTCGACACTATTAAATTATTTCATTTCTTACAAGTCTTTGATAACTCGAAATGAGGGTATGCTGGTTAAATGTATACTTTTTGCACTCCAAGGTCTCAAAACTGAATAGCTTTTATTGTCAGGAAGCAATTCTCGCTATTAATCCATTGTCTACAGTAATCGTGAAAATATTACCTATAAGAGATGGAAGCCATTGAAAATAATTACGCCTGTTTACTTTTCTAACCTTAAATCCCACCCATACCAAAACGGTCCTACTTCCAAAATCAAATACCTTCCTTGTCATCTGCTCTTCTTTTCCAAAACCTCCTACCTAATACTGGTACCCTCTCGCAATCATCGTAAAATGGTTTATCAATAGAATCGACAGCCGAATAAGCACTGACGTCACATCATTTACGTAACACTATCTAGTCTGAAAGATAACACATCTGCTCCTCTCGTTTATCGTGCTCGATAAGCTTTGTCTCAGTGAATCATTTGATCCCATACTGCATTTTCGAGTTTTTATAATGTGTCAGTTTCTAACCATTTGTATCTACAGCCGTCAAAACTACATAACTTCACTGTCCTTTTGCAAATTGATCTATGTCATTTTTTACTAATATTTATATAGTTTCACGCCAATCAGCCTATTGGTCTTCATTTCGATCTGGCTTGTTTGATAAATACTTTTAGATTTCGATTAACGAAACATAATGAGCTTCGTGTCTAGTCAATAATTGTACCGTTCATGTCAATGAAACATAATTGATCTTTTCTACCTTTGTCTTGATGAGAAACATGTTCAAATTATCACTACACATGTATAACAATTTTCTATAATTATTATTGTCCACAATATATGTTTGATAGGAGACTGACAGTTGTTTATCAAACGGCGATACATCGAAAAAGATCGGAAAGGGGGACAACTCTCCGGTTTGCCGGGCACCTAGTGTTACAAATGTAGATCATAAAGGTAAGAATGAATGCTTTCTAAATATGTTGCTTGTTATACATTCAAGCAGGCAGTGATCGTTTTTTCCAAAGAGATTTAACCTATTTGACTTAGGTGTTAAATACCTTTTTAGAATCTGATCTTAGGATATATTTATATATGTGAGAGAGACAAGAAATATACATTCCCATCTTGTCTGTATTTCACTCTTTTATGCAGTAGGAGAAATAGAAAATCTTAACAAGACTATCAAATTAAACAGTTCTTCATTTGTATTATGTTTTGATGATATTTTGAATATGAATCTGAATTTGTTCTCAAAATTGTTTATAATCTAGGGCATAGCCCATACCCACACCAGTCTTTTCCATACCAATTTATGGTAAAGTCGACATAACATTCAGTGATTTCCAATTGTTTATGTTTCTTTATGTTTGTCTAATATATGGATTTTTCTCTGTTAGTGGGTTTTCTTACAGCATATTCGTCAGATATTTACATCCAAAGGCACACACTATCGATGAATATGACCGATAACATAGATCTGCGTTTTTTATTTTTTTTATTTTTATTTTTTATTTTTATTTTCATTTCACAAATATGGAAGACAGTAATGATTAATTTACAAAGCCTTAATGGTATACAAGATTACAGGTCAAAACAGGATTAGGGATTGAGATTAATTTAGTGCAATAGAAAGATGGGTCTTACTTTCGTGCCGTCAAATGAGTTGCGTTGCGAAGGTCACGTTATTTTTGTTTATTTCATTTTTAATAATTTACGTCAAACTGCGATCATTTTGTCATTAATATGTTCTATCAAGTATACCAGAGAGGCGGTGGCCAGAATACAAATTGTACCTTAGCATACGTGTGATCATCTTCATTACTTGTATTGTATTGGATCATTTCGTTGGTTTCATCCGTTCTCTTGCATATATCAAGCCTATTGTATATATCACTCTCTCAGAATATATCACGCATATTGTTTCTATCACTCTCTTAGCATATATCACGCACATTGTTTATATCACTCTCTTTGCATATATCACGCAAGAGACGAAAGTGGCAACGTAAATATTGTTGCAATGTTTAATATTACGAAATATATAACATTTACTATATTCACCTAACATACCCAATGCAAAAGTTTCAGTTCAATGCTATTTTGACAAATTTGAACTTGCTGAGTTTTTAAAGTTTAATGTCTGATATCTTTAACAAGTTAAATGATATGTGAAAGTTAACATCCGAAACTCGGTTCTTTAAATTCACAGTTGTTTGGATTACAAACATAGCACAAAATATAAACCCCAATAAAAATGTCAGTAAAATCAAAAAGTTAAAAAGCGGTACAGTATGAACATATCCTTAAGCAAATATCTTTCATTTCTATTTTCTTTTCAGATGTCATGTTACTCAATGATATGTTGGATCACATGTCAAGGAGAAAGAGTAAGTTTTGTCTCCGTAAGCGACAACATCAGTAGCAATATCAGAATAATAATAATAATAATAATAATAATAATAATAATAATGATAATAATAATAATAATAATAATAATAATAATAATGATGATGATGATGATGATGATGATGATGATGATGATGAAGAGTCAGAAGAAAATAAGGAAGATATAAGGTTATGAATAAAAACTATGATATACAATGAACACGTCCACATTTATGCCAATATATGCCAAATCAATTGCAGTTCAAATAATGTTCCTTATCCGTTTGATAAATATCTAAGTTATAATATTCAGATTATTGCCGAACGGACATTCATGTAATATATATTGATCTGCTGATGGTGGTCGTTTGCTGATTCTGGCATTTTTCAATGCAGGTTTTGTAAGCATTGCAAGCATAGAGAAGGAACCTTTAAAAGACAAAGTTTGGAGAATAGTAAATAGCTGGGAGTGTCCGTGGTGGTGGCAAAACTATGTGCAGAAATATGCCGCACTTTTCGTTCTGGATGCCTTCGTAGACCTGTTTATTACCCTTTGCATCTTGGTTAACACTGTATTTATGGCAATGGATTATCATGGCATCAGCAAGGAAATGATGACGACGTTGGAGAGAGGAAATCAGGTAAGCTCTAACTTTCCGTATCATTACCTTTTGTCAGCAATTGTTTTCAACCAATTCGACCTTTATATTTTCATTCGCTTGTTAACTGGAATATTGAATTTGTACGGTGGTTCATTTATATTTTATGATAAACTACAAGCAATCTGCCTTGCCATTACGTTTTATGACTAAAAAGTTTACGTGGATATACAATAAATATCCCAAGTTAAATATAAGAGATTGAAACTGCAGGTAAGATGAAATACAAAATCTGAAGAACTCGAATGCTTTGGGTTGCGTACCTACCAGAGACGATAGTCGTTTTGGAGCTACTTAGATGTTTTTGGAACAGTGCTGTCTCTGACACAAGGCACAGTTGTTTACTTTACAGTTCCGACAATATCGAATTAAAATACATTTACATGTTTTCACCTATTTGGATTGATAATGCTTAAGATCACTATTAGTAAAAGTATGAACGCTCTAACGAAATGGTTGTTTTTGTGAGCTGGGGAATTGTACATGAATTAACACAAAGTTCACTACATTAGACCATCATTGAAACAGAGGAACGAACTTTCATGTCATTTTCACATTGTATGCATTACTTTTTTTAAAGTGCATTATAAATTTTAAGCATCAAAACCTAAGCGTTAAACTTAAAGATTCTCCAGTTTTAAACAATTTATCTCTGAAAATCAAAGATATTTTAAAACAAGCGCCAAAGAGCTAGGAATCTTCTCTGAGATAAACATAAAAAATAAAGCCCAGATGCATTCTCTGACACCCAAATCTTAGCCATCTTTGAAATACCAATGTAAATTCTTTAAATATAGATCTGCAAATTACTCATGGATGGGAACGAAAACATGTATGTGCCTTTATCATGTATTGAATTCATTGAACTCATTGCAAAACTTTAAAATACAGAAGAGGAACTATTATAATTTTTTTCTTCTTTGATATAATATCTGGCCACATACAATAGTATGCGTTCGATAAGATTTATCGTTTTGTACTGCTTAAAATATTTATTTCAGGTTTACCCAAACAAATGTGTACTTTCCTCTTGATATGTATCAATGATATATGTGCGATTTACTTTTCAGGTTTTTTCATACATCTTTGCCGTGGAGGCTTTCCTGAAAATAATTGCTCTGGGTTTGTTTAAGTACCTGAAGGATGGCTGGAACTGTTTTGATATATTCATTGTTCTGCTTAGCTTTTTGGAATTATTATTGGAAGGCGTACAGGGATTGTCCGTGCTCAGAACATTTCGCTTGGTAAGTACTTTGTCTTAATTTCGTCACAAACAAATGTTCGAGTTTAACAAGAAAATGAATTTGAGAAATAGAATATGATGACTTATGACTTATTACTAATGAGTGGAGATTTTCGGGTTTGAGTTCAAAGCTAATAAAAAAAAATAACACGAATGGAAAAATCTCATTATGAAATGAAAGTTGCTAGATGTAACATATGTACGTTGGATTTTCTAGACTGGTTCACGATTCGATAATCCTTTGTCATAAATTCAAACGGGGAACTATGAAGCCCATAAACATAGTCATACATCCTATCTACAGGATATATGTGTGTACGAGTCTCATTTACTAAGGTGTCGTGTATTTGTTATTAATAATTATATTTTGCCACATATACTTCGTGACTGTTCATGATAATCCAACCTGTGATATCGTATTTGACTAGAATCTTCCATCGTCAATGTTATGCGGATATGGTTCTAAATTGCCTCAATTTGTTGACTGCTGGGAAAACCTAAAGCGAATGTCATAAAAGGAGTATCAAATACTAATATAAAATGCAAGAGAAACAGTTATCCATAGAATATAAAAGTGTCTGTCTGTCCTACAGTCACATGCAATAGAAACAATCATCGATAAAAAAAAATTAAATGGATGACCTAAAATCAATACAAGAAAAGCACTTATAGATAAAGTATGAAAGTAACTGTCACAAACCAGAAAAAGAAACGTTTATGTCTGGAGCTGATCGTGACAGGGTGTGCTTACAAACAATTGTCTGTCGCCTTTAATTTTCGACAAAACGAGCTTTGAAATGCAAATGTGAAGATGACAATATATCCCGTGAGCGACACTAACATATAGTAAATCGTCCACATTCTCTTGAGCGTTCCTCTAATGTGTAGCGATCTATCTCTTCTGACTTCCCATAATTAACTGAAACAAACGTTTATCAAAATTAATCTAAGGTGTGGCAATCCGCTTAAATACGTATTATCCGTACGGAGAACAAAATTGGTTTGACCTCATTTCCGGCTTAAGACCAAAAAATGAAAAAATGCGTAACAAAAATTAGTGAAGATTAGAAGATATGATATAGGCTAAAAATGATATCCCACTTAAAGCCGTACATAGAAGAGGTAATAATAATAATAATAATAATAATAATAATAATAATAATAATAATAATAATAATATTATTATTATTATTATTATTATTATTATTATTATTATTATTATTATTAATGATGATGATGATAGTGAAACAGTTCTTATTATGTTCAGGAATTTTTAAAAATCTTTTATGTTGCTAATCTTTCTAAACTTAATAAATACTTCCAATGACATCTCTCTCTCTCTCTCTCTCTCTCTCTCTCTCTCTCTCTCTCTCTCTCTCTCTCAGAATATTTTTTCTGTAACTTTAATAAGTTGCAAAAATAGCTGGCTGCTTAAAAATTCGTAATATATATATATATATATATATATATATATATATATATATATATATATATATATATATATATATATATATATATATATATATATATATATATATATATATATATATATATATATATATATATATATATGCATTCTGATATTAAACAAAATCACGGTGTTCTGTCGATTAGTTGATGTTGTTCCTCTTGTCTTCTCCTACCGTTCAGTTTGTTAAAACTTTGAGTCATCCTCGCAACTAAATACAATCACGTCAAAAATCGATTGTGGCAGACTGTATCAATGCTGTTCATTACTTTTGTGTCAAGCTCAGAAAATGATAAGAACACTTCATTATAATAAAACTAAATAACAAATCAACCACGAGTGTATACGTCCCATTATAGTGCTAATTTCTTATGCAATATTTAGTCTTAATGCTTTTTGGCATAAAATGCTTTTATATAGTTTGTTTTTTCTTTCTTCAAGCAGGTTTGTTTCGTATGTGCATAAAACATAACGCACAGTTATCCACATGATGTTTTTTTTCTTTCTGCGATCGAAATTTAAGTATCTTGCAAAGAAAGAAGATAGCTAAAATATGTCAATTTTAAGCGGCCTTCAAAATAATGCATTTTAAATTACTTTAGTTTTTACAAGGTATATTTTTAAAAATATAACTTCATGTTTATAAAACTTTTTCTTTTTTAGTTACGAGTCTTCAAATTGGCCAAGTCTTGGCCGACCCTAAACATGTTGATAAGTATTGTGGCGCGGACTTTGGGCGCCTTAGGAAACCTAACGTTTGTGCTCGGAATCGTTGTGTTCATATTCGCCGTCATGGGGCAGCAGTTGTTTGGGGAAGACTATGGTAAATACGAGACCATTTTTCATGAAGAATTGCCGCGATGGAATTTCACGGATTTTATGCACTCATTTATGATAGTATTCCGTGTGCTGTGTGGAGAATGGATAGAGTCGATGTGGGGATGTATGAGAGTATCAAGTTGGCCTTGCGTCCCCTTCTTCCTGCTAACCATGGTCATCGGGAATCTTGTGGTAGGTGCAATTTGAGACAAATTTAAATTGTTAAACTAAACAAAGTGAGTGTGTACCAACCCTGAGAAATAGCGAATGAAGAGTCAAATATCGAACACTTCCGAAATAGAAGGTATAAATTCAATTATTTTGAAACAAAATAACTTGTTAAACTAATTATTGTAACATTTTTAGATCGGTTATGTTTCGGTTTCTTCGTTCTCTGAAATAAAGCTGTTTTCACTTGATAACTATTGTAGTTTTGCAATTTAAAATATCTGATGAGAATGGGAAACGAGTCACGTGTTAACTTTGTATGTAAAATATTTATCAGTTTACCAACATTTTTTCAAAACAGTTCCGTGAGTAATTACAGCTAACAATGTTTTAGTTCTTTTACAATATCATCTTCAATTATTTTTTTAAAATTGGTAAAATCGACGGATTCTGTACAGCTACAACAGGAAAATAGGTATATCATTATTTACCTCATTGTCTCGATAATTTTATACTTAATCTAGTACCACTTGTTCTCCTCAAAACTTAGTCAAGATTAATTTTAATCGTGTTATTTAATCTATTAATTTCGTTTCTATTTGCCGAAGTTATTGCCATTATCTAAACTGATGTGCTACTTACATACCAATTGAATTATTAAATTCCAAACTATACCGTCCACAATTTAAATGGAATTGGTTTGTGTCTTAAATCCAGCTTGACAATGCCCTTGGCAATGTTATGTTGGACGCTTGCATTTCAGGATGTACAATAGGTCGGATGGGGTTGGTTCGTTGCATGAGCAGGGATTGATGCACAGGCTGTTACACAGTAGCAAAGCCATTAACGTAGTTTTCTTTCTTTTTGTTTGGGGAAACATATAAACCTGAAAATAATAGTCATTATTCTAACTCCTTTAAGATCTAATTTCAATCTGTCTTATAATAATGACAATACAGGTCCTGAATCTCTTCCTTGCCTTGTTGCTGAGTTCGTTCGGATCGGAAAACCTATCGTCCGGAACGGACTCTGGGGATGAAGAACCCAATAAACTAGCCCAGGCGTTTGACCGGTTTAGAAGGTTAGCAGACTATGGCCTGTTTGTTGTTCACTGATATATGGTGATGTAGTCTAGTTTAAGAAGGGTTATAAATAGTCATCATGAAAAGTGTTAATATGTCGTCATTGTATGCGTCATACATACATACACACACGCATACACACGCACGCACGTACGCACGCACGTACACACACACACACACACACACACACGCATACATACATACATACATACATACATACATACATACATACATACATACATACATACATACATACATACATACATACATACATACATACATACATGTGTAAATGTCTTCATACGGAACAAGAATGAATGATGGTTCCTTAATATAAATCTTATTAATGACAACTAAAAACATATTTGTAATTTTCAATTTAGTTAGATTGCTTGAAGTGTACCGTTTTCTACCTATGTGTCTTCTGATACAAATTTTTGTTTCATTTGCTAACCAAAACAAACTTTTGAAGGACAAATAAAGAAAAGGCATTTTTCTATTGTGCATACTGCAAATATTAATACAGTAATAAGGAAGAAGACGATGTTATTGAAAGGGTATCACGTATAAAGTAGTATTCATATTACCAGGATCTTAAAGAATGAGAGTAGAAGTATAGGGCTTTAAAAATGACACTAATATGCTTTGAATCTCACTGCAAAAAGTATTTTGAAAATGTACTAAACAATTATCATAATGATTGGATTAAACCATCGTTTAAGATTTGGCTGACCCATAAGTCAATAATGATGAACCGAAAATGGAGTATTTTTAGGGAAGATAAATTACAGTTACCTAGTATGAAACATAACTGAAATCCTGAGTTGGCGATGACGGACAGCATATTGAATATTTGCATGACATTGTAACTCACTGAGTATATAATAACTTTGCAGTCACATTCTACACGGAAATCGGAAGCACTAGTAACATGTGCCATCACGAGTCACACTCTGTTATGACAGTCATAAACGTAGTACAAGATCACGCTTAGCTCAAAGGATTCGAATCATCTAGTTTCCTAATAAGCATGAATCAACCATATTGTCTACGTTTCTGATTGGTATTGGTTTAGTTTTGTTAACTGAACAAATGACATTTCCAAAATAACATGCATTGTCCGTCTTTATTATGACATAAAGATGTATGTTTATCAACGAAACTGAAGATGAGAGATACTCATGTTTGGTAGACTCTCAGCAACATATATCCGCAGAAGTCGATCAAAGCTGTAGTAATGAATAAAAGAAAGAACCAAAATGAAGAATCTTTAATATCTCGGTTTTCGCTTCCTCTTGTTTATAGTCCTTGCGTTGGAATTTGTTATCAAATGTACTACCAACCCGTGCTTAAGTGACATATTTTCATAATTATTTTATTTCCCTTTGTATGTTATTCCTCAGCCAGTATGCAGAGAAATTAGCTAACCTTTTTTTGCAGATTTGGAAACTGGATCAAAGTGAACATGATTGTGTGCGTCAAGGTTAAGCTGTCGAGGTCAAAAAAGCATCCTCTGCCATCGTCAGGAGTGAACGGCAAGGAAGCACTTGCAGACGGCTCTGTTATTGGTAATGGCAACGTGCTTGACTCCCAGGTGGCGGGTGTTTGTGGGCACATTTCACCTTCCAAAACAACAGGTTCACCCTCATCTATATCATGACTTTCACCAAACATACCTCAACAGCTTTTACAAATCTAGTTTAAAGGAACCCACCAACCTCTCTTTGTATTTCATTGCATGGCTTGAGTGTAATATGGATTGTCTAGAATAGCTACATGTTTCGATGGCTTCTTTCATGTGTGTGCAAAGTATATAACACAGGAATAAACAACGATTTTTACCTCATACATTTTTTTTATAACTTTAATGTTTCGGTGGACTACATTCCCGGTGAGTTAAATTCAAGAATTTTTGTATACGCATCTCATTTGAAAATAAATAAATCATATCATTTTTTTTCTCTCTTTACCTTTCTCTGTGTTAGGTATAGTAATATGTTTAAAGTTACACGCGAATTAGCCCTATGTACATGTATTTGCATATTTGCTACATAAAATATACTGATTATAAAGCAAAACATATGTCAGTCAAGAGAAGACTATTTTCAAGACATTCAGATAAAACAAAGAAAAGAAACACCGACACTGAATGTTTGTTCCATGTAGCACGTAGTTTCGGTAGCTTCATGCTTGGTAGTTGGCAAGACATGTTCCATACGAAAATATCTCGATGTTACTAGAATTTGTTAAAATCGCAAAGGAAACTAACTGAATCGTCTTTAAATATTGTTATGAGGTTTGCTCCAAGACGAAAATTTTGTCAAGGTTATGGTGACAGCAGAATTTTGAGGATTCTAAAGACACATTTTGGGTGCCAAAAGTTACCTTTAATATACATTATTAATGAGTGCACTGCATTTAAAACACTCAAAGTTGCATGTACACAGTTTTATTTACGTTATACAGTACTGTAATATTTATTTACATATATCATTAATACATTCATGACACAATTTCATGTATTACAGTAGTGGGTCATATATTCATATATATATATATATATATATATATATATATATATATATATATATATATATATATATATATATATATATATATATATATATATATATGTGTGTGTGTGTGTGTGTGTGTAGGTATGTGTATATGTGTGTGCGTGCGTGCGTGCGTGTGTGTGCGTGTGTGTGTGTGTGTGTGTGAGAGAGAGAGAGAGAGAGAGAGAGAGAGAGAGAAGTTTTTAGCAAATGACGCAGCTTTTCAGAAGTCTCTTTCTATTCTATTCTCTGGATGGCAAACATTTAAGGTCGGCGAATATTGTTTGAAAAACATAAACGTTGATATTTGGAGATTTGTTTGTAAATTTCATATATAATTGTGTATATTACAATGTGTATCTCATTGTGTATATTACAAATGTGTATCTCATATTAATTGTGTATATTACAAATGTCTATTTTACAAAGGGAACGATAGCTTTAAATATCTTCATACAATGCTTTATTAAGTGACAGGGAAGTTATTCTTACTAAGTTTCATTGTTTTAAATGCAATATAAGCATGCTGTTTTTATAACAAGATAGTTCACGTTTTATATCGATCTTTTCAGTGATGGATGGTGATGTACCAGATGGAATGGTAAGAATATATATGTATTTATATTTTACACATGAATGTTATGTATATTCCATAACACTTTATTTGCACTTCAACTGAGATTTTGTAGCCATCTTAAATGTCTTGCTTACCCTTCGTGTAAATGATTGTTGGATTGTGTATTAGTATTGGAGTTTTTATTGCTTGTCATGCATGTTGCTGTTTTATATTAAAATTAAAATGTGCATCATTTAATTTTGATTTTTTTTCTCTAAAATGTTTATGTTGTACTAGTTAGCTTCCCAAATTAATTTTTAAATCGTTTGATATTTATTTAACAACAGTAACAGCACAAATTATGCAAAACAATTGGCAATATTAAATAATTATATTCTTAATGCGGTATATGCAAAACATTATTTTTCATATAGCCTAAACCTTTTGCTTCTTTGTATCGCAGAGTTTAAGTGACTTTCAATTGCATAATGCATCTTTAAAGTAGCTTAATGTTTGTATTTAAAAATTCAACAATCTTCTTTCTTATTTTATGTCCTTGTATATTCTCATTAATTCTTTGTATTTTTTACTTCCTGTGTGTTTAAATACATTGTCCTCACCGGTTCTCACTGGGTCTTTGTCTTGGTATGTTTTGCTGTTTAAATGTATATTTCCCCATCAGTTCTCATTAAATCATTATTCTGGTAATTCCTGTTTATTATCGCATGTGTTCGTTAAATCTTCGTCCCTGTACGTCCTCTCTTTTCATATATGTTCTCATTAAATCGTTATTCGGCTACTTCTCGTCTGCTTACATGCATTTATCATGATCTGTTCTTATCAAATCATTGATCTGGTACATCTTGTCTGTTTCCATCTAATTTCATTAAACCTTCGTCCTGGTACGTCTTGAATGTTTCCGTCTGTTCTCATTGACTCTTTGTCATGGTACATTTGGTGTGACATGCATCTGTACCAATTTATTCTCATTAAACTTTTATCCTGGTACTTCTTATCCTTTCCCGACTGTTCTCATTAGATATTTGGTTTAGCTTTTTTTGTCCTTTTAAATGCGCAGTTGTTCATCGGTTCTCATTAAATATTTATCCTGGCACGTGCTATTTCCACCTGTTTTCACGAACTCTTTGTCTTGTCGTCATACTTCTTGTGTGTTGAAATGCATCTGTTCACACATGTTCTCATTAAAATATTTCCTGTTACTTCTTGTCTGACCCCATCTGCTAATCAAATCTTTGTCGTACTTTTGTTCCGATGCACCTAATCCCATCTGTTCTTGTTATATCTGTGTCTTGGTACTGTTTGTCGAGACAACATCTGTTCCCATCAAACCTTCATCCCGGTACTTCTTATGTATCCCCTAATGCTCTCCTTAACATTTTTTGTGGTATTTCTTGTTTGTTCAAATATATCTGTTCTCACATGTTTTCATTAAAACTTTGTCCTGGTACATCGTGTCTGTTTAAATGTACTTGTACCCATATGTTCTGATTAGATCTTTTTCTTGGTATATGTCTGTTTATATGAACATATCCCCATCTGCTTGCACTGCATTTTTATCCTGGCATTTTATGTGTGATCAAATGCACCTTGACAATCTGTTCTGATTAAAACTTTGTTTTAGTACTTCAAGTATGATTATATCCTTTCTAATTAAATCTGCGTTCGGATACTTCTTGTCTAGACCCATATGTTCTCATTTAGTCTCTTCGCCTGCTAATTATTTTCTCTCTCTCCGTATTCGCCAATAAAATTTTTGTCCTGGTACTTCATATCTTACCCATTTATTCCCATTAAAAATATTAGTCATGATACATTTGTTCTCATTAAATCTTTGTCTCTGTACTTTTCTGTTTAAATGAGTGGATTCTGTCTTCATAATATTACGTTCTTATCTTGGTACTATTTTTCCACATCTATTCTCATTAAATCTTTTTCTTAGCACCTTTTGTCTGTTAACATGCATCCCTCCCCATCTGTTCTCATTAATTGCTTGCCGCGGTATTTCTTTAATGTTCAAATCCATCTGTCCTCACATGTGTAAATGAAACCTTTGTATTGGCACTTCTTGTCGTTCCCATCTACTCTCATTAAATCTTTGTCCATCTTTGTCATGGTACTTTTTATCTGTATAAATGCATCTGTGGGCATCTAATTAAATCCTTTTCGTAGTACTTCTTGTCTTTCCCCATTTGCTCTCAGATCTTTATTCTGGTACTTTTTGTATGTTTACATCTATGCTCATAAAATCTTTGTCATGGTACATTTTTATCTGTTGAAATGCGTCTGTCGCGATCTAATAAAATCCTTGGTTTGGGACTTCTTGTCTCTCTCCATCTATTTTCATTAAATCTTTTTCGTAGAATTTTATGTGTGTCTCCATCTATCCTGACTAAATCTTTTTTCTCGGTACTTGCATTCGTCCCCATCTGTTTAATTTAATCTTCGATTTGGTAATCTTTGTTTGTCCTCATATGTTCTCGTTAAATATTTCTTCGGGTACTTGTCTATAACCATCTGGTATCATCACTTCATTTGTTGTGATCTGTTATCAAAACGTGGTTATCATCTTTTATCTGTCCCCCCACCCCTCTCAATAAATCTTCGTCCTTGTACGTCTTGTATATTTAATGAATCTGTCTCCACCTGCTACTGTTACAGTTTTGACCATACACGTGATATTTTTGTTGTTTGTTTTATATATTCTCATTATTGTTTGGTCCTGGTATTACTTGTCTGTTTAATGCATCCGTCCACATTTTTCTAAGTAAATCTTTTTCTTGGTAATTCTTGCCTGTCCCCATCTGTTTTTTTTAAATCCTTCGCCGGTGATTTTTATGTCACAATATACGCTCATGAAATATTTGTTTTAGTATGTCGTGAATGCTTAAATAAATGCATCTGTCCCCATCTGTTCTCAATAAATATTTGTCCTGATACATGAACCTTTTTAAACGCATGTGTCCTAATACGTTCTGAGACCTCTTTTATAGTAATATTGTCTTTTTGTACATATATATCCATATTCTCATTAAATCGTTGTACTGGTGTTTTTAGTGTGCCTAATTTGTTTCCATTCGGTTTTGGTACTTCTTGTATGTCCTCATTAAACCTTTTTCCTGGTACTGCGTGTCTGTCCACATCTGTCTCCGTACAATTCAACATTCGAAAACCGTTGATTTTGACATTTTTGAAAAAATCTCGTTGTCCTCAAGAAACATTTTCTACTTGTTTTTTTTTTATAAGTAATGAGCAACCATTCAGATGTTTTGTGCTTTACTTGTCTTACTTTATTCCATCCTTCAATGGCTTTCATTTACTTGTCTCGTCCATAGACTGAATGATTAAAGCGATGTTTGAGCGGTTGTTTTTCTTAGCTAACAATAGCCAAATGTATATCAAAGTAATACTTTATAGTTAACTATTCAAATGCATATATTTCTTATATTGTACATTGATTAAAAATATTTGCAAAAACGAAGAGCAACATACTACGAACTGCCGTAAGTCGAATTTTGGAAAGTATGGGTTGGATATATGGTTAGGGTGGTCGGAGAATTAATAGTTTCTATACCACACAGTGGATCAGTTCTTCTTGGTAACATATTATCACGGCTAAAATATGTTGGTAGAGTACTACCTAAATGAAAACGTTACCTTTTGTTAATTGCATCATACATTATACATTCATTTCCTGCGATCTTTTCTCTGAAATCGTTTAATGCTGAAATGCAAAGGTTCGCAACGTACATAGGAGAAAAAGTAAAGAATTTATTATTACTCCTAGCGATACGGCATAGGGCTGACGATGTTGTAATCTATCACACGGCATACATCGTAGTATATCCATAATGTCATAGTGTAACGCTTATAAGACAGATCCAGTCAACGTACTTGGGTACCAATGCACGGAGGCTGATGGTCTAAGGTTGATATGATCCATGCGACAAAGCAGCCTTACGGCAGCGAAATTTTCTGAAAGAATATTGATTCTCAAGAGCTTAGCAACTCTTCCTTCACATTGTTTAAAACTCGACGTCAATTTACATGCAATTTTGCTGACTGAACCTCTTTCCTTTTCAGCACTCAGAGGCGTCAACACGACCAGCCAGCAGGGCATCCTTGAATGAAAAGAAAAGCCTGAGGTCTGACTCTGGCTCCAACCTCAGCAGTACGTCGGACGGCATGGAGAATCAGAGTCTGAAGAAAGTGGACGCCGAGGGCGAACCCGAAATCAACGAGGTGGATGTTGAGTTTGTGACTTACCCGGATGATTGTTTCTGTGAAATCTGTAGAAGGAAATGTATTTGTTGTGCTAAAGTTGAGAGTACTAAAATTGGCATGCTGTGGTGGAAGTTACGATGCATGGCGTACAAGCTGTGTGAACACAAATACTTTGAGACCTTCATCATCAGCATGATTGTCTTGAGTAGTATAGCTCTGGTAAGTATGGTCATACATACATACATACATACATACATACATACATACATACATACATACATACATACATACATACATACATACATACATACATACATACATACATACATACATGTGTAAATGTCTTCATACGGAACAAGAATGAATGATGGTTCCTTAATATAAATCTTATTGATGACAACTAAAAACATATTTGTAATTTTCAATTTAGTTAGATTGCTTGAAGTGTACCGTTTTCTACCTATGTGTCTTCTGATACAAATTTTTGTTTCATTTGCTAACCAAAACAAACTTTTGAAGGACAAATAAAGAAAAGGCATTTTTCTATTGTGCATACTGCAAATATTAATACAGTAATAAGGAAGAAGACGATGTTATTGAAAGGGTATCACCTATAAAGTGGTATTCATGAGAGTACTAAAATTGGCATGCTGTGGTGGAAGTTACGATGCATGGCGTACAAGCTGTGTGAACACAAATACTTTGAGACCTTCATCATGGTAAGTATGGTCATACACACATACATACATACATACATACATACATACATACATACATACATACATACGTACGTACGTACGTACGTACGTACATACATACATACATACATACATACATACATACATACATACATACATACATACATACATACATACATACATACATACATACATACATACATACATACATACATACATACATACATGTGGTATTGGGAGGGAATTACTGGAGCATGGAACAGTTGTTATGGTATTATAAATAGTTGCTGGTTTTGTTGTTAATATAGTATTAGGAATGGTGTTGGTAGTAATAGTATAATAAACATTAGCATCCACAGAATTATTATTAGTAGTAGTAGTTATATTATTATTATTATTATTATTATTATTATTATTATTATTATTATTGTTGTTGTTGTTGTTGTTGTTGTTATTATTATTATTATTATTATTATTATTATTATTATTATTATTATTATTATTATTCAGGCCCTAGAGGACTACCATTTATCATCGAGGCCAGTTCTCCATGATATACTCCGATATTGTGACAAGTGTTTCACATTCATCTTCATTGGTGAAATGGTGATTAAGTGGTTTGCTTTTGGTTTTAAGAAGTATTTTACGGACGCTTGGTGCTGGCTGGACTTTGTAATTGTTGGGGTAAGTTATAGGAAAGTACGTAGGATCTATCATTTCTTTCTTTCATTTCCTTAAGTGATCGTTGAGATATCTGCTGGAACATCAATATGGATGTTTGATATACACGATATACTTTATGTTTGTTTATTCCATCGCTATAGCAACAGAATAACAAGCATTTATATATCAATCCGAATTATCTTCAAATAATAATTTAGTGGAAACAAATATTACTTTTATTGACTTCAGATGGATAATTTATGACTATTTGTCAGTAAATAGGTAAATTGTGTCCAGATGTCAGGCAGATCGGTCAAGCATTTCTAGTTGTCAACAGGCGGGTAAATTATATCCAGTTTTCAGATATATGGGTAAAGTATATCCAGCTGTCAGAAATATGTGTAAAAAAAAATGTCCAGTTGTCAGTCAGACACTAAACTATCTGGTTTAAGCAGAGACGCTACAGAGCATTCTAAATTTCAAATCGGGTGTCATCCCATACCCTGATTAAAATGTCTAATTTACCAGGACATTGCTTTGTCTAGTAGATCAAAGTAGCCCAAATCATATTGAGAATCACTTCAATGCTTGAATGTACGTGTATTCGCAGATATCAATAGTAATGCTGGCGGCAGAGAGTGTGGGCATGAGTGAGGTCGGGGCTTTCAAAGCGCTGAGAACTCTGAGAGCACTAAGACCGCTGAGGGCCGTCTCCAGATGGGAAGGAATGAGGGTATCTATTGCTGCTTCCATCTTCCCCCGTTATTCTGTCTTTCTTATTATAGTCGTACTTTTCATCATCTTTAGTTTGTTTTATTATGGTCATATTACTATGCATAGTCTTCAGAGAGAATTTGAGTGTGAGTGAAAGACCGAGAGATGATTTAAGACATTATAATAATATGCCTTCATTTGCAATGGGGTCTTAAAAAGAGCTGATGCAACTATAAAGATTTTATTTGACTGGTTGTTGTTGGATGTGTATTAAAATGTTAATAAAGCAAACAATAATATTCTACGCTCTAATAATTATAAATAATCTCGTCAGATTTTTTTCAATATCTCATTAATAATGAAAATTTTATACTGTGAAAGTGGTATGTGTATTTAGTTTGTACATGTCAGTTATTTCTCCGTGATTATAAAGTATAACTGTATTTTGAACTTGATTTTGTCCACAATCAAGTTCATGTTTCTCCTGACTGATAATGTTGTGGGGGGTTTTTTGTAAGAAAATAATACATCACTAATATTGTCTTTACGAGTGTGGGTTAAATATTCGGATCATTATCAATAGAGCTAAACATATTTATTTTAGTCTGGGACATGGATTTTAAATACTCTATAGCAAACTTCCTTGCCGACCTGATGTTTTCCACATTCTGTATTATGATTTTAATAACAGAACATTATAGAATTGACTTTTCCATTAAGTGATCGCTTTTTTTATATAGAAACTGCTAATTGTGACCTGCGTCGAGTATAGGCCTTTGTAAGCTTGATTAACTTTATTTACTTTATTCGCGCTGTAAAATCTTGAAACAAAATCAGTTGTATTGTTCTCATCATTAGTTCATTTCGGCTCGAATTATTTATTCAAATTATTATTCTCTGGAACAAAAGTACTCACTAGTGTTCTTAGACAGAGACATTAATTTGGCATTATAGTGAATTCAAACAAGAATAGATTGGATTATATTGCTGTGATTCATCTAAAGACTGTTGGCAGATCATCACAATTTAGACCATTGATATTCTAGTACACTTGAGAGGACAGGCACATTAGCACATTCAGCGTCGGATATTATTTCGACAACCAATGGAATTAAATTAGAATTTTATTCATTCGGACTGGTAATAAACCTGTTTGTAAAAACTATTTTGGGAATACTGTGTCTTTCTAAATTTTAACTTTTTAATCTAGGGAAATAAATTATTTGTTGAATATTTACCACATTTGTTGGTGTTCGCTCTTTTCTATTGCTTAGTTTAAGTCCAAAGAGTCGTAATACAACGAAACTCAACACCAGTGCAAAACATACTCAATATTAGTGAGTGGAGAATACATGCTTAATAAGCAAACGCATATTAAAACTGTAAAGAAAGCATTAATTAATCAAGGACTAATACTTGATTATCCATAAAATATGAATACTGAAGGTAAATATAAGCTATCTATATATTTTACAGGTTGTAGTGAATGCTTTAATTAAGGCGATACCAGCCATTTTCAATGTGATGCTCGTGTGTCTCGTCTTTTGGTTGATATTCGGTATTGTGGGAGTCCAACTCTTTTCTGGAAAGTTCTATAAATGTGCAGACGCAGAAGGCATTAAATTAAACCGCTCAGAAGTAGCCAACAAGACACAATGTCTGGAGATGGAGAAGGCGGGTCTAAATGTAAGCTGGATCAATGCACCAATTAACTTCGACAACGTTCTCAACGCGTATCTAGCACTCTTTCAAGTGGTAAGTAGCTGACACTGGTTGAATGCTAATTGGTAACTCCAACGTCCATTATCAAAGAGTTATCCAACTTTTACCAATTGGTAATTAGGAGCTAAAGGGTGATTTTATGTTTCAAAATTTAAACTTTTACGGTAAAGATTTTTTGGGGACTTGTGACTACTGACTAAGTAAACGGTTTTTAAAGTTTGAAAAATGCTCGAGTACATGGGTAAAAGTTGACATCAAACATTTTTACTTCAGCGAAATAGGAAGCATAACTCTTCTCGTAAATTCGTAGTCTTGATCTGTGGGAGGGAATCTAGATATAACAAGCGGCAAAAAAAAAAATCATCACAGTCCTCACACAAATCATTGGTAAAGGACAAATTTGAGAATCGTTAGTTTTGTTTTTTAGTTGCACAACAGATAGACTCATCACAGTAAAGTACAAATTTCAGAATCGTTAGATTTATGGCTGTCACTATTCACAAACTTTTTTCTATACATTTTTAAAGTATGCTTTATTGCACTGGAAAATCAAAAACATGCTTTATAATGACTTTCAAGACTTTTGAAGTTATCGATATATAATCCACAAGAACATATTACATTGCGGACCATTGTTATATTTTAATATGGAGACACCTTGAATAATCTATGAAACTGGTAAATTCGTGTGTCTTGTTGTCAATGCATTCGTGAAATATCTTTTTCATTGCTGTTGGTTCTATTTAAACTGTCTGGCGTAGAAATATATTTTTTAAAATGGTAATGCTAATTTTATCGGTAAAAATCTGCTTTAAAATTAATCAGATGTTTCAAGTTAAACGTATTCAGATTTCCATTCAAAATGCAATAGTTAAAATTAAAATTCTTGGAAGAACGGGTCTCATAACATTCTGTCGAATCTTCATTTCGGAAAAATACTAAATGTTTTCATTGATAAGAAGTAGAGATTGCTGATCTGAGTGAAAGAAATTTTTGAATTTCTCTTGATAATCACCATCTCCCAAAATGTCTGAATCCGCTTTAGTACATTTTCTTTCTAGCCATAGCGCCAGATATGAAAATCTGTCTGCAAGAAAAGCCATTAACTGATTCTTAGTTTCATTATCGAACATTCAATGAATTCAATGCTTACTGGTCTTTCTACTGATATATATACTAAAAGTACATAATCTCTTTTACTTTAAGGCAACCTACAAGGGATGGGTTGACATTATGAATGATGCCATCGACATTATGGGAGTAAGTAGGCATACAAGTATTTCTTGTATTTTACAACTTTTAAAGGGTATAATAATAATAATAATAATAATAATAATAATAATAATAATAATAATAATAATTAATAATAATAATAATAATGAGGACTTTGTATAGCGCCTAATCCTTAGAAGTTCTAAGCGCTTTACAACATCTATAATGATATGACTACAAATATAAAACAAACAAAAAACACCATTAAATTAGAAAACAAAAAATGCTGAAAAAATGTTAAGGTAGAAAACATTATTAGGTCTTTAAGTTTGTTCTTGCAGTCGGGAAGGTGAGTTTTAAGAGCACTCTTGAAAAGGATCACTGTGTCTTTGTGTCTAATTTCAATGGACAATTCATTCCACGTTGCTATGCCCTGGTATGCAAAAGAACGTTATCCATATCACTTCCTTTTCATAGTGGGAATAATGAGTATACGATTGTCCGAAGATGAGCGTAAATATCTTGCTGGTGTGTACACATGGGTGAAGCCAGATAGGTATGTTGGACTGGAGTCAGTCAGTGACACTTATCACACAGAACAAATTTTGTGTTTGATTCTGAATCGAATGAATAGCCAATGTAGAGTACAGAGCAGCAGGAAGGTGTGCACTAATCGTGGAACTATAAAGATGATACAAGCAGCTGTGTTTTGAGCTTTTTAACGTTTCTGGAGTAGATTATGAGACGAACCAGACCGAACTGAGTTACAATAGTCCAGTCTTGAAAGTACTAATCAACACACAAGTGTTTTAATGGCATCAGCTGAATGATATTTTGGAATGGAGCTGATGCGTCTCAGCCCAAGATATGCAGCCTTGCATATGTTCATGACAAGTTGGTGCAATGTGAGAATACTGACCAGAGTAACTCCTAGGATTCTTACCATAATTTCATATCGGCAATGCACCTCTCTACTCCTTGGATGGTAGCATCAACTTCATTTAGGTGGATAGACTTGTACATTTGGTTGCTATCAGCGTACAATTGGTGAGACACTGGGTGATGATCTATGACACTTGAGAGCGACCGAGTGTATAGAATGAAGAGAACAGGTCAGAGAACAGACTCCTGTGGCCACAACATAAGTCACCTGGGCTGGAGTGTATGTCATTTGCAGATATAATTTGTGTCAGTTGACTAAGTAGGACTTGAACCACTGTAAGACTGTATTTTCAATGCCATATAAATGCTGGAGACGTTGAAGTAATATATCATGGTCTATATAGTGTGTCAAATGCTGGAGAAAAATCAATGAGGGTGAGGACTGTAATCTTTCCGCAATCCAAAGCAGATAGAATGTCATTAACTACTATCAGAAAAGTAGTTTTAGTACTGTAGCAGGGGCGATATGCAGACTGTACATTGCTAAAATGACTTTGAATTCAGATGAGATGCAAATTGGGTTAGAACAACTTTTTTCTAAGATTTTTTTTATAAGAACAGGAGATTATAAACTCGGTGGTAGTTCTTTAAATCGTTATGGTCAAGTGTTGGTTTCTTCAGCAGAGACTATATAATGGCAGTTTCTTTTAAACATGATTGGAATTCCCCGGATGAGAGAGAGGTATTAATAACATTAGTTAGTGAAAGCAATATTGGGTCTAAACACTCAAGCAGCAGTGATGTTGGAAATGGATCAAGTGAACAGGACTTTGGTGCACTCTTTATCACGATTGTCCGTACTAAATCAATAGAGACAGATTCAAATGCTCCTAATGGGTTTTGCTGAAATTCTGTATCGTAACTGTATGGTGACGACGAATCAATTGAAATTGTGTTGTCAAGCTTATCTCTAATGGTTTATACTTTGTCACGGAAACAATTTGCAAATTGTTCCGGAAGGTGTAATGGAGAGAAGGTAGTTGGAAGTGGTGTACATTTGTTCCTTGACATTAGTTTGTTAGTTATCTCGAAAAGCTCTTTGCAGCTGAAATTCTCCATGATCTTAGTACTGTAGTGGGATAATTTGGCAAAATGGACTATGTTTGTGACTTTCTTCTTTGCGGCTTCATGGATTTGTTTATGAATAGTGAGTCTGGTGGAAAGCCAAAGCCTCTATGCTTTACGGTGGTCTCTTTTAGCAGTGCGAACCTGGTCCCTAACACTGGTATACCATGGAGGACACTTTTGAATTGATACTCTACATTTGGTGGTTGGGGCATGCTTTTTCAAGCAATGAACGTAGGGAGTTATCGAGTTGTTCTGCTGTAGGAGGTAAGCAAGTTGTTAGGTTTGCTTGGATGTCATGCATTAGTTTGGTTCTATTTATCATACATAGGTTTCTTGTAATAGCAAATGAAGGTGGAAGATTAGAAACTGATACGTCCAGATGGCATTTAATGCGGAGGTGATCTAATGCAAGTTCGTAGGATACAAGGGTAGATCGCAGAATATTATCATCAGATCTTTGAAGAATCCAGTCTAAAAGGTGACCATGTTTATGGGTAGGTTGGTTAACTGACTGTTTAAGTTTGAAAACATGAATGGAATTTAGGAGTTTTTATGTGAATGAGTTTCCATGACAGTCAAAGCGAAAGATGAAATCTCCAAGAATAATCAGGTTTACACCTATCGAGTTTCCGTACTACAGGAGATTCGGAAACAGCTCCAAATAGAGAGATTCAGTCTGTTTGTTTTTTCTACTAGGAGGAGGGTGGTAGAGAACAATGGACTAACCTTTGTTCAAGTGTACGTGTTGTTTGGACTAGTTCAAGCGATGCGTGGCAGAAATTGAGGTTGTGTTGTATTTAAGATATTTATCATGGAATTATTTGTGATGACAGTGATTACACGTCCAGGAGAGTGGCGGGGCAACGACCTAATGTAAGAACCTGTGGGTGTTAGATCCGCGAAATTGGGCTCATCGCCTGATGTTTTTAGCCCTACTTCTGTCAGGAAGAAGACGTCGATATTCTGTGCTTTGATAAAATTAACTATTTATGTGCGCTTTTTCGGTGGTCCTACTGCTTGGGCGTTTAATAATGCAATACACAGTGGTGTCCTCTGAGATAGATGACACAACGGTGGACGATTTAATATGAATTTACACCAGGTTATCTAAATTAGCGGCCGAATTTTTGAATTGTTTAGTTGCAAAGGGCAAAAGGGAGATAACTGGCATTTTTTCCTGTTCTACGCCGTCCAGCTTCGAAACATCGTTTCTTTTGCTGCTTCCGTTTACATTTAAGTAATGACTAATGTAGTCCCAGTTAATTTAGTCTTGAGCACAGTGTAGTATGAAGAGCCAGGAGCAATTAATGAGGGTCCATCATAGCACGAACGGGTTTACTGGCGATCACGTGATTTTCAAGAACTAAGGACGTCGTAACATTGGAGGAATACAACTGAAAAAAATTCGACTCTATACCCGTTTCCAAAACAAGGAGATGAAGAATCACACACGAACTGAACAGCCAGTGCATGATGAAACACCATAATGTAGAGGTTGATAGACAACAAGCACATATATCATGAAAAACAGGACAAAAACGGAAGAGCTACTTCATGCCAGTTCAGCGATAGCGGCCATCTTTTCAGACTATCATAATGTGTTCGGTTGTTTGGAAGGAACGATACGTTCATTTAACATACGTTGTGTTCTAATGCTAGTTATATAGACTTTACTTTGATTGTTAGCATAAACATCTGTTGTAATATACTGGTATATGTAGGTGTAATGTTATTTGTTATTGAAGAATAACTGTAGAAGGCGTTATGTAGAATTTATTCAATAGAAGACATCAATACAGCTAGGAAGGGGAGTAAAGTCTGCCCTGAGAGTATATTTGCTATGGAACTTAAAACCTACTAATGTATAACATAAACCAGCTGTTGGTTTGTATCAGTTCTAGTCCATTGTGGGATATCTGATTTTTCAAGTGATATTTCAAAGCTAATTCGATTAAGGCTTACACTACAGTAGGGTGAGGGGTATCTGCAATGTATAACTTAGGCTTATTAAATGCATTAAATATATTGCATCATCAAATACCTATCATACTATACGGCAAATGTCTTAATCTATTGAGTCTATTTTACAAGTATCATATCGTTCTTCCTTTATGCTGCATTTGTGTTTAATTCAGTATAAGATTGTATTCCTGCAAAACGTCGAGTACTTTTGATTTAACATTTTTGTTGATGCAAAACATCCCTTGTGTTGCGTTGATAAATTAAACAATGTTACCTCAATTCATCAGCTCGACAACCAACCGGAACGAGAGGTCAGCATTTACTTTTATCTGTACTTTGTGCTGTTCATCATATTCGGATCTTTCTTCACACTGAACCTCTTCATCGGTGTCATCATCGACAACTTTAACCAACAGAAAAAAAAGGTATGACTATTTGCAGACGTATGTATAGTTCTTATAGTTACCTAGTAGTTCTTGGAAAAGAGGAAATATACTTTCCATTAAAGATTTAAAACTGCTAATGGTATATAGTTAGTTTTTATTAACTTTCCAGTTACTTATAAATATATAATTAAATCCAGTAGCCTGCAAAAATGTCCATAATCGTTTAAATGTACTTACTATCTATATAGTGCAATTTGCATATGTTGTAATAATAATGACGCATCCAATAACAGGTAAAATAAGAATAATGACGCCCACTGTAAGTGATAAAGCAGATTAAAATGACTAACAATCGTGTGAATTAACAATACAAGAGGTTTATAATGCTGTGATATTAATTCTTCAAAATGATTTTGCGCTTTACAGCTTCTATTTAACCTGTCGACATCAAGACATTGATTTCTGTATCAAATAAGGAGTCGATGCAAGTAATATATCCTATTATTTTTACTGTATCATAATTATAAAACCTGTCCCTTCTCACTGAAAAGGGATTATTATAAATATAAATCTGTCCCGTTAAATAAACGTTTGCAACTGAAGGAAAATATAAACTTCACCCTTGAAACAACAAAAATAATTCATTAGCAATATTTGTAAAAAGATGCAAATAGTCTGTTCTTATATTGAAATTATATGTTTTCCCTGGCTGTCTCTTTAGGGTTCAGTAAACATTCATGTATGCAGATGCCTCTTAAAACACAACATGTATGATTTTGTATTACACCTTCGATATCGATGAGACGTAACTAAGTTTGTTTTCTTATCGCATTTTTATTTTTATGAAAAGGCAATCATTGCGGTCAACATTAACTTGCCAATAACCAAATTTAAGTTTTTAGCATGGTTATATAAACCCTATAAAATACGAGTGAAATACATATTCATTCAAAGTTGTTCCCATAACGCGTGTTTGGGTCTGTACATTTATATTAAACTTAGACGTATAGTCTAAATACGGAAGGCAGACATGTACATGTACATTCGAACGTAGAAACTGAGTCCCATATATCACTAACTTCTCGAGGATATCCACATATTCTTACTTCTAGTCCTTTCTAAATACTGCCATTGTGTCCCTTTTATACTTCAAAGGTTACATGTTTAACTAACCATCTAAACTTACATTTATCATTTGAAAGATTCTTTCCTTAATATGTATATACATATTTATTTAAATGCCAAAGAAAATAAAGTTGTATAATTCCGATTTTCAATTCAAGACGGGACACACCATATTTATGAGTACCCATCGCAGTTTTGAAGAGGTAACTAGATTTGAAATGTGAAGTATATTAAATATGATAAATCAGACATTTAACGGACAAATTTAACTAATTTGTAAATACGAAGTTTTTAAAGAATTTACATATCGTTGTACTATCAATTCGCAATGAGATCGAATAATAAGATAAGCAGTGACAGAATAAATTGATTACTTGCAGATAATTCTGTTTCATGGTTTTTAAGATTGTTTAAAGTGATGATATTTGTAACAAAAGGGATCATTCAGTGGATGGCATCGAATAGATCTAGGTATATCGCTTTTATTTGTTTCAACTTGTATCATTCACTAGGCAGGTGGTTCTCTGGAAATGTTCATGACTGAAGATCAGAAAAAATATTACAAGGCCATGAAGAGAATGGCAGCGAAGAGCCCCATCAAAGCTATACCGAGACCCAAAGTCAGTAGAGACTTGTAACTCCCTCCTTGATCCATGTTGTCCTCATCTACTCGTACTACATAGACCAGCATCCATACCTGGCTGTATATGTGCTCATCAACGTCTCTTCCTCAGTCTATACTGGTGTATAAATGTTTCATGTGTGTCTTTTTACTGCACTGATCAAATTTCAGAATAATTCACTTTGTGGAAACCTTGTACAATACTTGAGATGGGAGTGTAAACAAAATTGCACACAGAATATGTGTCATGGATGGACTTGGTGATTGCAGCGGGAAATACCGAAGCTTTCCTTACTTTCATTTCATGTTATTTTCAAATATGAAATTTATGCTATTTTATTAGCGATATACCCATGTCACTGTGCAGCAAAAATACAACAAGTGCTTTAGTCGGAGATTGTGGCATCAGTACAAACAAGAATAATTAGACAGCTTTTTCATTCAAAAGTAATGTTGGAAAGTAATCCTTGTCTGTCTCAGTATTATTTCACATCTATTTCAAAATTAGTTTTAATCCTTATGGTAATAAATATAGTAATTATCCAATATGAATGCTGCAGTCTTCGAACAAACGTCTAAAACTTGGCAGAATAGTCAGCTTTCCAGTTACTGTGGTATGCGTGACCTATCCATAATATGCTCTGTAACCGTAGTAACATTCTTTACCTTTGACCTATGTATTCTATCTGCAGGCTGGAGGGTCTCTTGAAATGTTCATGACTGACGACCAGAAAAAATATTACCAAGCAATGAAGAGGATGTCATCCAAGTCACCCCAGAAATCAATTCCTAGGCCTCGCGTTAGTTTTTCTTGTCCATGCACAATCAGCAATCAAAATAACTTTTTTTTAAAAATTTACAATCATTTTCCTGCATGGAACTAGACAGTTACTATTAATCCGCACCCACTGCACCAAAGTTTTTGATCTTCTACTGTTTGAATGTTATTTGCGGCTCTTATTCAAAAATATCATGTCCATTCATAGTATAACCTTTCGTACATTTGATAGCAAGTATTGCACAATTTCTCTTCATTCATTTCATTGACACGGTTTATTTATGACCAAGAATAAATTTTTAATTACACTTTATATAAAAACTAATGCATTGCCATACACGCGTATCGCTAACATTGTTAATTTCCTCCTCAAAACGTTACTTTTCTCCGATCGCCTGATGAATAATTATGCAGTATGATTTTCCCGTAGATTGAATACATGAGATCTTAAATCTAGTAAATTGTTAGGACACATTCAGTCAGCTAGCAAGGAAATATCTCACTATTGACAAAAATAGCTGCTTTTCCTTTTTCAAAACGAGTTTTCGCCTAGTTTTTCATTTGATATCGTTATTTAAAGCCATCATAGAGCCCTTAACATTTGCTAGCGTTTTCATATCCGATCGTTAGCCATACAGCTAAATATAATAAGTTGTCCCTAGAAAATTTACAAAATCACATAAATTCAGAACTCGGATATTTATCAAATTAGACATTGGAGAAAATTTATCAGTAAAAATATTATGGAGTTTAAAAATATTTATTTGTTATAAAATCTTAGTTGTATAAAGTCTGAACATTTTGTATCATAGAATGGTTTTATTTATAAAGAAGATTATATAAATAATCATTTTAATTATTCATTGTCATATTATACCTTTAGGATGAAGTGACAAGACTAGAAATACAATAAAACGGTATATCTAACCTGTATTTAATGACTGATATTGTAATTAGTAATTGTTGACAAGAAGAGCATAAAGCTTGCTAATTACTCTTTCATCTTGGTATGCCGCTAGTGGTTTTCAGCATTTAGTCATTTTAACAGCACCTTGTACCCAGCACTGATGTTTTGTTTTATGCTCAGGATACCCACAGTGATTTCCAGGGATGTCGCATTATACTTCCATATTTAATTTTAGAAAGAAATCGCAGCTAAATAATACGAGAGAGAGAGAGAGAGAGAGAGAGAGAGAGAGAGAGAGAGAGAGTGAGTGGTTTCATCATGTTATAATTCGAAAGCTTTTTTTTCATTAACTAGATTGATCATTTATATTGGTTCTAAAAATGTTAAGCAATTTGTTTCACCTTCTAACAAAAATACCTACTAAATTCTAAAGTCCAAAAAAAGGTTTCTTTTTTCACAAGTGGGCATATATGTTTACATACTAACAAATCTGATCGTCTGTGAACAGTTGACAACAACCTGGGAAACTGATGTAATAATGGAGCTAACGATATATAATACATTGAAAACCCTATTTTCTTAATTATTGAAACTACATAGAATACAGAATGTTAACACAAATTGTGGAAGAAAACTGACATCCTGGTAATCACATTTTTTTTTACTTAGAACACAAATATTTGCATTCGCATATGATTTCGGAATGTCCCTAGTTTTTACAATTAACAATTTGTTTCATTCAAGAAAATTTTGTTACGTATTTAAGTAAATACAATCAATTTATCTCATTATGAGTTTGATGCATATATCTTTAAAAATATACGTAATTTAAATTAAAAGCTGCAAACGTCAGTTTAAAAATATTAAATAAATAAAATAATGACAAACCCATTCAGCTTGGGACTTTCCAACGTAATGGTATTTATATATAACTGTGCGAAGCAATGCAAATGAGATAGAAAACTAACGGAAGAGATCGCGTGGTGAAGAAAAACAAGGTGATTTGTATGATTTGACAATATAAATATATTTAGCAATATTAAAGACTTATGATGATCTAATTGATCCTAGATGAGAATGATTTACTTTTACAGGAATCTTGTATGCCTTCTCGTCATAGGACGAGGTTGTAAAGAAAGAATGGAAACAAAGCATTATATCTGGTCTTATTTCAGCATTGGAACAAAACTATCCTAGACATTATTTAATTAATTACATTGAATTTAATCCACAAAGCTTGACTGGGTAATGTTGGCCAGGTGATCAAGAGTGATCAATATGTCGGACGTCTGTAAAGACGGGCAAGACAACAAGAAACGCATGTGCACCGGCAGTCATTAAACGATAATGAAAGTTTTCACTCTATGTTGTCGATGTTAGTTGTTATCAATGTTCTCTTTGTTTTTTTCTAATTTTTTCTATATGCATGTGATATAGAATATTAAAACATCTTCTTCAAGTATGTTATACATGATATTAAAGCATATTCTTCAATTATGTTATACAGGATATTAAAGCATCTTCTTTAATTATGTTATACAGGATATTAAAGCATATTCTTCAATTATGTTATACAGGATATTAAACCATCTTCTTTAAGTGTATTAAACAGGATATTAAAGCATATTCTTCAAGTATGTTATACATGATATTAAAGCATATTCTTCAATTATGTTATACAGGATATTAAAGCATATTCTTTTATTATCTTATACATGATATTAAAGCATATTCTTCAATTATGTTATACAGGATATTAAAGCATCTTCTTTAATTATGTTATACATAATATTAAAGCATATTCTTTAATTATGTTATACAGGATATTAAACCATCTTCTTTAAGTGTATTAAACAGGATATTAAAGCATCTTATTTAAGTATGTTACAGGGGATATTAAAGCATCTTTAAGTATTTTATACAGAATATTAAAGCATATTCTTTACGTATGTTACAAGGGATATTTAAAGCATCTTTAAGTATTTTATACAGGATATTAAAGCATCTTCTTTAAGTATGTTATACAAGATATTAAAGCATATTATTTAAGTATGTTATACAGGATATTAAAGCATCTTCAAGTATGTTATACAGGATATTAAAGCATCTTCTTCAATTATGTTATACATGATATTAAAGCATGTTCTTTATGTATGTTTTACAGGATATTAAAGCATCTTCTTTAATTATGTTATACAGGATATTAAACCATCTTCTTTAAGTATATTAAACAGGATATTAAAGCATATTCTTTAAGTATGCTACAGGGGATATTAAAGCATCTTTAAGTATGTTATACAGAATATTAAAGCATCTTTATGTTATACAGGATATTAAAACATCTTTTTTAATTAGCTTCTAGATGATATTAAAGTATGTTCTTTATGTATGTTTTACAGGATATTAAAGCATCTTCTTTAAGTATGTTATACAGGATATTAAACCTTCTTTAAGTATGTTATACAGGATATCAAAGCATCTTCTTTAAATATGTTATACAGGATATTAAACCTTCTTTAAATATGTTATACAGGATATTAAAGCATCTTCTTTAAGTATGTTATACAGGATATTAAACCTTCTTTAAGTATGTTATACAGGATATCAAAGCATCTTCTTTAAGTATGTTATACAGGATATCAAAGCATCTTCTTTAAGTATATTAAACATGATATTAAAGCATATTCTTTAAGTAGGTTATACAGGATATTAAAGCATCTTTTTTAAGCATCTTATACAGGATATTAAAACATCTTCTTTAAGTATGGTGTACAGGATATTAAAGCATATTCTTTAAGTATGTTATGCAGGATATTAAAGCATCTTCTTTAAGTATGTTATTCAGGAAATTAAAGAATTATCTATACGAATGTGATACAAAATAGTAACGCATCTTTTATATGTATGTTACACATGATATTAAAGCAACTTCTTCAAGTATGGTATACATGAAATTAAAGTATCTCCTATAATTATGTTACATTGGATATTAAAGCATCTTCTTTGAGTATGTTATACAGAATAGTTTAGGATCTTCTATATGTAATTTACATAGAATATTATGAAAACATCTTTATGTTTGTTATACAGAATATTTACATATCCTCTGTAAGTATGCTTCTCATAATATGATATTGAAACTGGTATATTAACGTTTTTGTCATATGGCTATAACTTTTAACAGAATTATATAGTATTTAATTTTAGATGAAAAACGTATATTTCCTAGGTTTACTTCAATAAACTGTTTTCCTTATAGGGCATTACAACTTCATGTAAGTGATATTAGCTTTGACTACCATCGCCCTTCTCGACGTATTTAAAATAAAAAAGTTATCTGATATTATTTATGATCTGTTAAATATAAATGAACTTTTTCGAATGGAACTTTAACATAACTGAGCACGGGGTTGTATTATTACTGAGTGACGAATGGTTGGTTTGTAAGCTTTATACAAAACTGGTTATATTCAGGTAATGTTTATTGAAACAATTTTGTTTACAAATTAACCACATTATGCGTATTAACGGTTTTTGCATTCTTATTTGTGTTTTAAATGCCATGATTAATTTAACAGTGGCTTAAACGTCGAACACATTTAATTCCTTTCTTCCAGTACTTTAATTCAGGGCCTCACTAATTTCTGAGGTAATGCACGCTCGAAAGCAGACTATTTGCAACAGGGTTCCGATTCGTTCCGGTTGTGATTCAAAGTCACATGTCATAATATATTCTATCAGATCAGAATATCATCATTACTCAGTTAACTCAACAAATCAAAAATGAAAATTACTTTTGCTCATCTTAAGAATGAAACAATTATGGTTGTGTCATATTTTGTCAATAACAGACACCTCTACAATATTATTAACTTTTATGATTTTCTCTTTGCTGGACATGGGTCAAAGTTGCACTCTTTTACAGCATATACTATAACCGAGTTAATATATATAAATATATATATATATATATATATATATATATATATATATATATATATATATATATCATTTGTCGCACATTTATAACTTACCATTTATCGTACATGTTAGGAACTTCGATGCTAAGGTCACATTATAAATGTGATTTTATTTTGTCTCAACAATTCAGTAGACATTTGACTTTTAAAAAACTTACAATTCAATAAATTCTTATATGGTCCGTTTTCGCTAGGTTTGTTTATCCAAAGATGTTTCTAAAGTAAGCAGCTTCTTTCAGAATTGCGCTGTACTGATTTATTCAAAGGCAATATATGTGTCCTATGAACTTATGGCGCCGATCTTAGGTTAGATTTGTTTGAGGTCAGTAAAATAACACCTAGAAATCCTTCTATGCTGTAAAATTTATTTTGTTCTGCTGTACTTCACTCTAAACTTTGTATTTCATCAAGTACGTTAATCCAGTTTTTCTTACTGTTGGTTTATCTCACCGATCCATCTAACCACTCCCCCTTATAAACAAATTTATCGTATTTGGTCGATGCCTTTTATCTTATTTGTGATGCACCAGATATAGTATTGGCATCAGCCTTCGTACAGTTTTCATGATGTGAGAAATTTATATGCCAGATAATTTTACATTTCAGTTTCTACCAGCTGCGATCATTTTTGATATCACCACCAACCAGAAATTTGATATAGCCATTATGGTTGTCATCATCATGAACATGGTAACCATGACAATGGAACACTATGGCCAGTCTGCAGAGTTTGAAAATGTGTTGCATTATGTAAACATCACATTCATATGTATTTTTACCATGGAGTGCGTTCTCAAGCTCATCGGCCTGCGGTGGTATTACTTCAAAATTCCATGGAATGTATTTGATTTTGGGGTTGTCGTACTATCTATTCTGGGTAAGTCAATTAAATTTGAATAAGAAAGAAAAGACCCAATTATCTTTAATTTCTCGTCTGTTCCACAGTTATCATAAAACACGATGTTACTATTTTAATTATGTGCATATTATATTATATTATATTATATTATATTATATTATATTATATTATATTATATTATATTATATTATATTATATTATATTATATTATATTATATTATATTATATTATATTATATTATATTATATTATATTATATTATCCATACAACAATTCAAAATCTGGTGCTAGGTAAGGCGCTTAATTATATGCCATTTTTTCATTACTTTTACGTTGTCGGAATCTTTCAGCATCGAGCCATACTGCATTGCTCCTTACTGTACGACATAAAAATAGTATCGCATTCCATGTATTACAATTTATTACAAACAACGAACATAAAAATAGTATCGCATTCCATGTATTACAATTTATTACAAACAACGAACATAAAAATAGTATCGCATTCCATGCATTACAATTTATTACAAACAACGAACATAAAAATAGTATCGCATTCCATGTATTACAATTTATTACAAACAACGAACATAAAAATAGTATCGCATTCCATGTATTACAATTTATTACAAACAACGAACATAAAAATAGTATCGCATTCCATGTATTACAATTTTTTTTACAAACAACGAACATAAAAATAGTATCGCATTCCATGTATTACAATTTATTACAAACAACGAACATAAAAATAGTATCGCATTCCATGTATTACAATTTATTACAAACAACGAACGCTCATGCTGCAGATGCCAGAGCTTTTGTTTTATTAGATTTGTCTTTTGATGAACTCAGCAAGCTGTTTGATACATTTGAAAGCAGAGACGATCAAGTTTTTGATGATGTTGATAAGTTCACTTAGTCACAAAAACTGTCATCCAAGCAAAGTACTGGAAGCGATATCAGCAAGGTCCACAACAAACGTAAGACAAGGAGTATTGAAACTATCACTGATGATTGAAACGTTATTTGGAGAAATATCAACATGTGTTCGTAATCTAATGGTTCAGACTAGGTGTGTGTGTGTGTGTGTGTGTGTGTGTGTGTGTGTGTGTGTGTGTGTGTGAGAGAGAGAGAGAGAGAGAGAGAGAGAGAGAGAGAGAGAGAGAGAGAGAGAGAGAGCGTAGTTTGAACAATGTTAGTGACATTGTTATAATGACTACAGTGTGAAAGTTTACAATGATGTCTAACACCGGGGCATCATTGCAGACTAGTAGTGCTGTGTCCCATGCAGTCACATTTTCCAGACACCAGGCCGACCAGTCCTAACACTAACTTGTTAATGCTGAGCGCCACGCAAGGCAGCTGTTAATAAAAATTTTATCAGTCTTTGAAATGATTCGGCCGGAGTTCGAACCCGCATCCGAGGTGAGCGCTCTAACCACTTAAGCCACAGAAAGGTCAATGAATAATGTGTATCTGCATTTGTTTCACTCCACTTGTGCATTTACATTTGTAATATATCACAAATAATTCAATTATTTTATTTCTCATTATGTTATTTTAATTATTCAGATTTAGGTAGGAAAGCAAAATGAATATATAATAAAAAGGTTATTACATTTGTATGGAAACATATAACTTGTTTTTGTCCTGAACTATGCTGCGTGTCAAATGTCGATCACTATTGCTCAGAAAAACGCATTCATAGCTTCCCATACAAATGTAATAACCTATAAGTCCTTGGACTAGTAGGAAATGCAGACACAGACACTAATATATATATATATATATATATATATATATATATATATATATATATATATATATATATATATATATATATATATATATATATATATTCAATTACAGTTGATGAAACATACAGACTGACATGTCATCTTAGATAGGGAGCTAATATTGCTATCAAAATTTGTATTAATTTAGGAAATCACCGGCTTTTCAGCTTGCAAGAGGGAAAAGAAACAAGAAACAGAAATAATTTCCCAATGATGCACACAAATCATATGATCGCTCTTTTTTTTAAATGAGTAAGGGTATAACAATAATACCAATAACAATAACAAGTCACGGTAACAAGATATCAAACTAAAATCAGTAACGAAAATAATAATAATAATAATAATAATAATAATAATAATAATAATAATAATAATAATAATAATAATCGTTAGTAGTGATGGCATCATGGTTGAAGTCAGCTTTTTTATTTTGTTTCTTCCAGCTCTTGCATTGGCTAGGACAATGGAAACATTCCCGGTATCACCCACGCTGCTTCGAGTTATCAGAGTCTTCCGTATAGGTCGAATCTTGAGACTAGTTAAGTCAGCTAAGGGAATTAGAACTCTTCTTTTCTCACTAGCTGTTTCGCTTCCAGCTTTATTCAATATAGGACTTTTGCTATTTCTTGTTCTTTCCATTTATGCAACTTTCGGCATGAGTTTTTTCATGCACGTGGAGCTTACAGGAGGTTTGGACGATGTCTTTAATTTCCGAACGTTTGGCTCAAGCGTAGTAACGTTGTTTCAAATGTGCACCTCAGCTGGCTGGGATGGGGTTCTCAAAGGTCTCATGAACGAGAAAGACTGTAAGAGAAATGGAACGGCGGAGAATGGCTACAAAAGTACGTGCGGATCATATCCCATGGCTGTGCTCTTTCTTGTAACGTATCTAGTAATAAGCTTTTTAGTGGTTGTTAATATGTATATTGCTGTCATCTTGGAGAACTTTAGTCAGGCCACTGAAGATGTTCAACAAGGTCTGACCCCAGATGATTTTGACATGTATTATGAGAAATGGGAAAAGTACGATCCCAAAGCTACCCAGTACATTACATTGTCAGAGCTTTCTGACTTTGTGGATTATCTGGAGGATCCACTGCGTGTTCCCAAGCCTAACCACTTCATGTTGGTCAAACTCGATATTCCAATATGTGAAGGAGACAGGGTTAACTGTAGAGACATTTTAGATGCTTTGACTAAAAGTTTCTTGGGAACGTCGGATTTAGGAGATATGCCAATAGACTTAAAAGAGCGGAAAAAAGGAGAGGTTCTGTACCAGCAGATCAGCAGCACGCTAATGCGGCAAAAGGAACACTATGCAGCACGAATTATCCAGAGGGCATTTAGAATTTACAAAGGCAGAAAGGAGGATGGAGATCAGGGGGACGCTAAGCCCCCACCTTCGTACGATGAGATAGCTATATATATTCCTGTGGAGATGGAAGATAGCATCGAAAGAACGGGTACAGAAGAGACAGATAACACAAAAACGGATGAAACTAAATCTCTGGAAGAGAATATAAACATAGAGATGATTGAAAAGGAAAAAGAAGAGGAAGTAGAAGGGACCGATGATGTAATTATCACTCCCGATCAAACAACAGTTGAGGTAGATTTACGACCAGATAGTGATGTTGTGGCGTGAGAGGCTATGCAGACCTATATCTGCTATCATGGCTTAGACGTCATATTTATAGATGTGTACCAGTCTAATTGGCTGCCAATTAGGACACCTCTGAATAAGGATATTGTTTGCCACGTAATAATGGGATCTAAGAAGAATTCAGTAATGAATGAGCTTCAGGATTTGCTTCTATTTATAAGTGTCCAATGCAATTATATCTTATAAGACTTGTTTGCAATTTATTGTAGGTTTTTGTTCTTGCATCGTGGAATGTATTGTAAGAATAAGTGCAACGTTCACTTTGGCTCTTAAACTGCTGCGAGTTCTGGCATGTAAAGGTGAAGTAAAGTGATGTGTCATTGTATAAAACTTAACTTATAAAATTTATTGAAACTGAAATGACACTAACCGGCTGGCGCAGTTGCCAATTGTCTTCTTTCACCACATACTAGCTACATGAAAATGTCACCTTCCTCCGTTGTCAAATGGTGTTCATGTCTGCAACACAAAGGATATCAACACATGGACTTCGACCGGTACGTCCTCCAAATGTGGTGTAGAGATTATAAGATATGCCTTCATTCCTAATAGCGGTGAAATCCATGGGCAAATTAAGATTAAGGGCATAAGATCTTAACAGAATGAAGACAATAACTTTTGTTATTGTAGGATTTTACACATAACATACGTTTTCGTTTACGAAGGAAAAGGGTAGAACATGTAACAGATTTTAATTATTGTATTTGAAGCAGAATCGGAAAGGAAAAATAAAAAATCTATTTGTACAGTCAAAAATATCTTGCAATATGAAGACGAAATATGTGTTACTAAGCTTGTTTGCTTTTCGTCTTTAAAGATCTACTTTGTCTGAATTATATGACAATAGCTGAAATGGCGACCATAGACGGTCTTGTGAGTGAAGTAACCCGTGGAAAACCGATCAAATGAGCAGACTAGTGCATGATCACTATTTCTACATCGAATAGGCAATCTGTTTTTACAAACACTTTTTTATATGAACAATCATCGCAGTACTAACTACCTTAATACCTTAAGTTTCTGTGACTTAGATTCTAAAAGATGGTATTCCAGCTAAATTATAATAAGGACGTTTTGTTATCATCTAGCAGTCATTGTAATCTATTTATGTTGTAACTCTAGTAAAAGCAGACAATGTTAAATTCACCGCGTGTAATGTGCTGCACCAAGTCAAAGCTTTGTCGTTGGGACTGCAGTTTCTTATGCATGGCTCTCAGCAGTGCGAATATTGCACTCCCAAATAGTATTGTCTTGTTTGAAACTGTTATATACTTCGATTGTCTTGGTTTTCAGCACAGCACGTGATTTTGCATTTGAAAATTTTAAATCAGTTGCATGAATGTCTTTTTGCGAAGGTTGAATGAACTTTAAAAAGTTGTCGCTTTCAGCCCAATCTATTTCGACAGTTAATGAAGTGATTTCCTAACCGTGTTGTCCCACTTAAATATATTCGATGATATTTTATGAATGAAAAAATAAAATAAAATGCTTCAAGCGCCTTACTTTACGGTCATCGTGATTATTAGTTGCATTGAATACTATGTGTTGCACCTGTCAAATTATGTTTTATTCACTGAATAGTATCGTTAATTTCTACAATTAGCTAGGACCTGTCAAATTATGTTTTATTCACTGAATAGTATCGTTAATTTCTACAATTAGCTAGGACCTGACAAATTATGTTTTATTCACTGAATAGTATCGTTAATTTCTACAATTAGCTAGGACCTGTCAAATTATGTTTCATTCGCTGAATAGTATCGTTAAGTTCTACAATTAGCTAGGACCTGTCAAATTATGTTTTATTCACTGAATAGTATCGTTAATTTCTACGATTAGCTAGGACCTGTCAAATTATGTTGTATTCACTGAATAGTATCGTTGATTTCTACAATTAGCTAGGACCTGTCAAATTATGTTTTATTCACTGAATATTATCGTTAATTTCTACAATTAGCTAGGACCTGTCAAATTATGTTTTATTCACTGAATAGTATCGTTAATTTCTACAATTAGCTAGAACCTGTCAAATTATGTTTTATTCACTGAATAGTATCGTTAATTTCTACAATTAGCTAGGACCTGTCAAATTATGTTTTATTCACTGAATAGTATCGTTAATTTCTACAATTAGCTAGGACCTGTCAAATTATGTTTTATTCACTGAATATTATCGTTAAGTTCTACAATTAGCTAGGACCTGTCAAATTATGTTTTATTCACTGAATAGTATCGTTAATTTCTACGATTAGCTAGGACCTGTCAAATTATGTTGTATTCACTGAATAGTATCGTTGATTTCTACAATTAGCTAGGACCTGTCAATACAATGTGACTCTATCTCATTCTGGTTCGGTTATATTTCCTTCATGTACTGCTTTCGGTAGGTGTGCTTTATTTTATTTTGTAAACGTATTTTAAGGATGTTATGCAACTGTTCTTCCCGACCTTGGATATCATGACTGCTGTTACAATACTCGGCTTATTCGAAACACGTTAATGCTCAAGATCTTCATCGACAAGAATGAAATAATACAGCAATATCATCCGCATGCCCTTTGGGGAATATTTGTGTCACCACCATTCCATTTACTGTTGAATATGTGAGTTACTTCAGTGCTTTCGTACATCTTGTGTCTTTAATTACATCGTACCACTGTTGGTGACGTTTTATACAAAAGAGAGTACAGAAACGCTTTTGCGCCTGCGCCGGTCATAGTGCTAACACTGGCCGATTCATAAAAACTAGTTCATATTGATTTTCTTAGGATACGTATTTAAGAACATACATATAGCATACATTATGTTACATGTCGATATATATATATATATATATATATATATATATATATATATATATATATATATATATATATATATATATATATATATATATTAGTGTAAGAGTAGAAACAAAATGTTTCCATACTTAATTGTTGCGTATACCTTGAATCTTGCAAATTTCTTGCAAATTGGTTATTTTTTAAGTGCTTACAACCAAAGAATTTGGTTGCGGCCACCATAGGCAAGAAGTCCCATAGGAGCACACTGAAACAAATATATAAACGTTATCTTTTCACTGCCCACAGTCTTACTTGTGGAAAGTCAGCATTGTCAACCGAGTAAGATTATTGAATATTCTTAAACTTGGCTGTATAGTTTTAAAAGCCGTTTTTATGCAACACGGCATCTTGTGATGCCAGGAAACGGTTGCAAATGAATTGCTTCCCAGACCATTGTAATAATGAAACAGTAATTCTCACTTGCCGTCGAAGCACATTTCTTCGCGTATTACACTGCAAGAGCTGGAAAAAAAATGCAATAAACGTACAGTGTGCGAAAAACAATGCATGTAGATACAATGTGACAAATGAATACAAACGCTTCCTCGTCATTTAAATACTTTTGAAAATACATTAATGAATGAAGCACATGTCTATTGATGGCTATAAGTAGTGAATCAAACAAATGCCTAGTTATGGCTACGATCAAAATCGAAATCTATGTGCGCGTCTTATAAACTTAATAACGTTTTCTTGCTAATTAAATTGTACTTCTATTGATAAAATAACTAGTCAGGTATGATTCTCAAATGCATATTGCAATTCATTATAAGGTTTTTATTGTGTGCTTTGAGAGTACTACTCTATCAGATCATATAATCATTTTCTTGTAAATATTATATGTATTAATCTCTTAACCTGCTATTAATAAAACGGCAATTCGATACTCATCGATGTCTTTCTACGGTTTTCAATATAGGATGCAATTTGTTTCAGTCGATTGTAAACGACTTTGTATTATTTAACTGTGCATGCTTGCATTTTAAAGGTTGCAATCTTTAATATATTTTACATGTGCCTCACAGTTGAATCATGTGTGCCTGTTTGGCTTAACTTTACTATGTATGCATTTTTCAAAACATATTCTATCAATTTTAATAAACTTCAATATATTATATACTTTTCGGTTTAATGCATGTTTTAGTTCCCATTTTAAACACGGGATGCCCACTAATAAAAAAAATTAAAATATCGTCAATTACTATTTCACTTTTTTATGGATATTTTTATCATGTAAGTAAAGACAAGACCTTCATATTCTTGTTTGTTCCAAATCTCCTTCTCTCATAGCCGTAGCCGGCTAGCAAAGCAAAAGGTCGCATATGCGTAAAGCGTGTGAAAACATGCAATAATCCATTTATAATGGGAATTATAGTATTGTAAACTTAAATACACAGGTCTAAGGACTTTTTTTGACTCTACATAAGCATATACAATGAAATGACAGTAAAATTAATCTGATTTCAGGACAATCCAAATCGATCGCAATGAGGTCGATAACTGATTTGTGTTCACATCGCATTATGATAAGTAATAATACCTAACCTAAAGTCTGATCGAAATGCTAATAATGCGACATTTTTTTATGCACAATGAATCGCTTGGTACCCGAGTTTTCATATTTATCAGTATAGTGCAGAGTTAAAAAATTCTTAAAAGATAACCGATGAAATTAAATTTCGTTTTCCAAGATACGTATTTCATATATAATGAGATATGTTACTGTTATTCAAGTGTTTACTCACTTATACAAACTCATCGACATATATCCTGTCTAAAACGTTGTACTGAATTGAAATGTTACATGAATATGAAGAGCTTGAAGAGAAAGACAAAACTCTAATGATTACAATTCATGATGTGGAACGATGAAGACAACTTATTGTATAATTAGGTGTTATTATTGTACAGGTACCTTTTGCACTCCATCTTTGTTCGATTGAAATGGTATCAAATTGCTTGTGTACATATTTCGTTGCTCGAATACGGGTATCTTTGTTCGATTTTGTTTTGTTTTGTTTCGTTTTCAGCTTTATGATAATAAGCGCGTGATTGGTGTCCCATTAATCCTTTTTGTCAATCATGTTTTAAAAATATATATTTTACGTTTGTATTTGCAAACCATGTAACCATCACTATCATTATTTACTTAGAAATTTCTTTTAAAATGTTATATTGATTATCTGATTGCGTAGCAAAGAAATTGTTTCCGTCATGTTGCGTGGTGCGTTATTATTGTTACTGTCTAATGCTTGTCATGCAATGTCTGCCTTAAAACTAATGTCTAAACTTCGATGTTTTAGTTATTTGGTAACTAATATTGCTTTCTTCAACTTGAAATGTTCATTTGTTGTATAAAGTAATGGGTTGGATTACACTAATAGTACTATATATACTGATTATGATACTGCGTTTTGATTGGATTACACTAATAATACTATATATACTGATTATGATACTGCGTTTTGATTGGATTACACTAATAGTACTATATATACTGATTATCATACTGCGTTTTGATTGGATTACACTAATAGTACTATATATACTGATTATGATACTGCGTTTTGATTGGATTGCACAGCATAACATAGTGTCAGAATTACTAATAAGTTGTCTATTAATTTTCCATTCATTTTTCTTTTTTATACTGTTATTGACATTCGGGTTTTTAGTGTTTAATCTCCATTTTCCATTTACACATTCTCATCAAAAACGTGTTGAGGAATCTTATGAGTGTGCGCATCATGGTAAATTTATGTATGTACTATCTGCAATAAACTTTTTGAACGGAAGAGAAAGAAAAATAAACTATATAGCTTTGTATGCGTCAATAAATGTGTATGGTCAGCTCAATTGCTTATTATACTGTAGAGAAATCATTTGAAGGTGTGTTAGCATTGTATGGAGACATCGCAAACATGTATTTCAGATATGAATAACACTTATCAGCAAAGGTTCTAGCAAATAAATGACCTGGAAAGGTGAGAAATTTTCTTCAAATTGAATTAATCAGTAAAGTAGTATACCTTTATAAATAATATTAACTTGTTTAAATCCTGATGAAAATCATTTCTTGGCTGAAAATAAGTAGTGTTAAACCGTTGGACTTATATTGCAGTGGACTTAGACAAAATCGTCATATCCACTGCAAGTATGTATTTGTAACGTTTTATTTTCTGGATTAAACTAGTTGGGTAGTTTAGAAATGTCTATACTACTTACCTCGTTCTTATAGTTCATTCGAGATATGGAAAAATATGTTATTAATTGAATCGGACAAATTAAAATTTGTCGATTATTGTGAACTACAATGTGTTGCAACATTTAAAGGTATTTCAGCTTCTAAGGATTTTGTCTTAATGTATGGGGGTTTGTTTCGGTGTTTGTGCTTTTAATTTTTAAAATAGTTCCATTTAATATTTGCTCAGTTAATCTACATATTTGTTAAGAAATGTTTATGCGTCGTTCTTGTCTATTATATGCCTCTAAAGTATGCACTTGGAATTCATTATTCTGCTTTATGCTATTGTTATAAATTCTGTACAACCGCTGACTATAGTGAATGTATGACACGATCACTCATCAAAATGTTAAAATGATACCTTTATTTTCCTTCTTTCTACTTCACTGTCATCTCTTTGGCCCAACCTTACAAGGTACGTTTTATGACACCTTATCTCTATTCATTAAACAACTAGCTTTTCCTTAGAAGATAATAATGTATGATTGTTCAGATAACCATCATACCGTGCAAATGTGTATATATGTATTTGTTTGTCAGTGTGTTAGATTTGACTACATGACCGAAGGCAATATTTCCATCGTCATAAAAATTATACCCATTTCTATTTGTGTGCGAGTGTAGCTACACTTTTCAGCTTTAAGGGACTATATATTTTGCTCTTTGTGACATTGATTATCTTTTTTTCCTTCAAAGTGTTAATAAAATGTATCGTATATCATTTTTTTAAACATCTGATTTTCACTTATGGTCAGTAACAAATTGTATATCTGCTAAAACGAATTCTACATTTAGACTATCTTCTGTTCGGTTACATTTCTGGTGTTGTATCACCTGATGTATGTCATTCATCATGAAATGTTTGAGTGGAATGTTAATCTTTTTCATTTGCATTGAATGTTTACCACAACCGATTAGAACGTTTATAAAATTTATCTGAATGTGTTCAAAACCGATTTCAACTTTTCTTTTACTTATCATTAAATACCCTTAAATTCTTTTGTCACAAGAAAACTATAATATCTGAAGATATATCTTATAATATATTTATTAAACTGGAAATCATGATGTGTATTCTACTGCGAGGAAAAATATCTTATTAAGTACAACCATTTCATTTGCAAGATCTTGAGTAAACAACCACATAACAATGTCCTTGAGATACAAAACCACATAACAATGTCCTTGGCCCACATACTGCATAACAATGTCCTTGGGTTATAAACTGCATAACGATGTCCTTTGGGGCACAAAGGACCAGTTAAATAACAAATATCAGGTCTGGAGAACATAAAAGGTCTTGAAAATGAGCATGACATTGAGTTTTATGTCTTACCAATCTTGGATGATTTTATAATTGAAATATTGTTTATTATTAATAATCTTAAATGATTAAATGTTTTGAAGCATTCCATTTCTGGGTATAAGAAAAACGACCAAATAACCTGGGAATTAATCAATATCCGATTTACGCCAGAATAAATATGGATTATTAACCCAATTGATCAATGACGATCGAATATATACATATATGAAAGTGCTGCATCTTTATACACGTATTGCAGCTGAACATATATCAGTTTAGTGTTCAGAGAATCTCAGTTCCATACATTTAGGTCAAATGAACATTTTTACGGTTTCTACAAGAGAGAGAGAGAGAGAGAGAGAGAGAGAGAGAGAGAGAGAGAGAGAGAGAGAGAGAGAGAGAGAGAGAGTATTATCGTAGAAAAGTAGAATAGGAAATCAACCCGATAGCATTACATGCCTACAATTCAAAATCAATCCGATATCATTACCTGTCCACAAATTCAGCATCAATCCGATATGATCACATGTCTACAACTCAAAATCAATCTGATTCAACGTGTGTCACGTAATAGATTTTTAAATTGTATTGATGACGCAAGACCCTATAAATATAATAATAATGCAGTGTAACATCTGCGTGTTTTAGATGAATTAATACTATCATTTCAAACTGAGTAAATATTGTTATTTACAGCAGTGCATGTTAAACCAACAGAAAAAGACGAAACATGTGTATATACAAGTATGACTTAAGTATACAATTACAGTAAAGAAATGTGGTTGGTATGTATTATAATCTTATTCTGCTCACTTGTATTATTATAAATGTTTTTTGTTATATATGTGATCAAAGTGATCATGGGAAAAGGGTTTGAATATGTTTGTATGTTCGGATTAATGCGTTGTTAAATTTCATATTAACGTATTTTATAAAAGTCATTTATTTTATTAATTACTGATATGATAGTGTAACAGCGAAGAAACAAAAAGGATGAGAGCATTGCTGCACACAAAAATAAACTGCGCCATGCCGCCAGTATTTCGATTGTAAACAAAAAATATTAAATCAATAGAGTATTACAAAAGAGTTTGACAAAAGCAAAAATAAGTCTTATCTGTTAGCATTTACCCGATGGCGTAGCATCCTACCAAGTGAATGCGATGGAGGATAAATGGGGGTGGGGGCAATTTTATAAATGTGAGGTAGACCTAGGTAGGTGATGCAATGAGTAGACTGTCTTCTCTCGCGAATGTTCTATTGAATAGAAAATATAATTAACAAAACAAATTTAAAAAAGCACAAATCTGTATGACTTTGCTCTTTAACATGTCAGGTGCAACACCTTTAAATGGAAATCTCCAATGGCGAAAACCGGTAATTATTCATCTTTTCGTCATTTTACTATGGTATGCTTTTCTTTGCTAACACTAGAGAAATGTTTATCAAATTTGAATGTAATTGTAGATGGATCAGTGCCCAGCCGAGCTTAAACACTAAAGATGACGAAATAAGATGACCTATGGCATAATTCGAGAAAGTAAATTTAACAATTATTAAATTAGTTGAAAATACATACGTACAATCATAATTTTCCTTACAGTACATGCTCTTCATCTTTCAAGATAGAAAACAGGCGTTTGGATACAAAATAAATAGGCCAAAAACTCAAGTAAAGGCATTAGTTTTGCTTTTAGCAAAAGAAATCGTATTTTGTGAATCTTTTAAAACTTTTAAATCATATTGGTTTGAGGTATTGATAAACGCTAGATGCGAAGATTTCCCAGCGTAGTGCAAATCATTTCATATATTGACTAAAAATAGGATGATTGGTTTTTCGAAAACTCCGCATAATGAACTGATGTAATGGCGTCATTTGCATGTTTGTGTAAATTTAATGCTATTCACTTCAGAAATAAATTGGTATATATGTAGTGTATCAATATAGTTGTACGAAGATTTAAATTGTTAATTGCTTTGCTTCAGTTATTGTATGTCGTGCTTCATTTACTTACAACTTTACATTACATAAAGTACTAATTGTAGAGCGTCTCCGTCAGGAACAAGTCTGTGTTATAATAATTATATGCACTCTCTGTCAGGTACAAGTCTTTGTTATGTTTATGATATGCACCCTCTAAGAAACCAATACACTTTGCTTGGTGGAATTGTTTCATTCTTAATAACGTGATATATGATTTCATTCTGGTGTGCAGATTTTTTGTAAATAAATTTTTACACGTTCACATGTTCATTTCTCTCGCGCACGCACACACACACACACACACACACACACAGAGGTACATACGCACACTCATTTACGATAAAGTGCAAAAACAATAAACACATCGTGTTTACACGTTCACATGTTCATTTCTCTCTCGCGCGCACACACACACACACACACACACAGGTACATACGCACACTCATTTACGATAAAGTGCAAAAACAATAAACACATCGTGTTACTTCATTTGGTCCCAATTCATAGAACATACAAATGAATTATCGTTATATCATCCAGGATATATATATATATATATATATATATATATATATATATATATATATATATATATATATATATATATATATATATATATATATATATATATAACGAGGTTGGTGGTTGGTTCTAAGTTATATAAGGCTTGTACGGACTTTTGCAGCCAAATTTGTGTTTACCCATTTCCGTACCGTTTCTAACCCTTATTCAACCGTCCGTTTATCACCGTATTTCCATTGTCAAGACACGCGTGTTAGTCGAAATGTGCTTTTATTTTCTAATTCAACTATAGTTTCATAGTTCCTAACTAGTATCGGAGACTACATCAACACCTTCAAAAAGCCGTTCACATCGTTTCTATGTTTCTAAGTCAGAGTTTTCTTTTGTACCATGTAAAGTCCCATTAATCGCATTATTTCGCCATGTATCATATCCTACATATCGTACCCTATGTTTACCCTATTATGATGTTAAAAACTATTGTAGTGACAACATTGGTTGTGATAGATGATGCATTTTGCAGGACTTACATATCACTTTTATGTCACGAACAGTTTGTTTTCCTTCCGTGTTAATAAGTGGCATGTCGAAGTGTCGAAATTAATGCAACATGACAAAGTACCTGTTTCAAGAACAAAGATAACCACGCAACCCATATATACCGACATATATAATAGGTTCAAATGGAACAAACATGCAAAATTGAAATTCACACCAACTTCATATATAGTTTGCTGTGTATCAGCTTTATTTGGCAAAAATGTGTATCTTTAATTCTCACTTGTTAGGAAGAAATTTAAAAAAATCGATCGATCTCTCCTCATCAGTCGTGATCATGGCAACGCGATTCTCTCCATCTGAATACTTAGCAAATGGGACGTCAGTTGTAACAATGGACACACAAGCGTTGTCGATAGTCTGTCTAGTCGAGCATAGTGAGAGTTGAAGCCACTTGAATATTTAAATTAATGCGACTATCAGAGATGACATCGATTTAGATGACATTTCCGAGTGCAACATCCCACTATCATCCAACCTTTTATGTATGAACCGGAGATAGATGATTTGGCAGAGATGAACAAGGCTTGTCGAATGCTGACTATAAATATAATCTGGGAGAATCGTCGACCCGATTTAACGAAACACAGTTGTTTGAAAAATCAAATATATAATAGTAGTAATATGCCTCACTTGGAATATATGGGATACAGGGAATTTTATCCAACATTTAAAGGGTGAACGGAAATTTAACATGAGAACGCCACCTAAGGATCAAACGGGAATTTAACATGGGGCGAAACTAAACGGGAAATCGTATGTTATGTTAAAGTTTCATATAGGCTTAATATGAGGGGGCAATTAGAAATCAAAGGGGCTTTTGGAGTCAAATCAGAAAGGAAATGATAATTGGTGTTAAGTTTTGAGTTTAAAACATAGACATAAGCAAACACATATACAAAACAATGATAAATAATGTTTTCGTCAAGAGTGAAAGAGATACTCTTCTTGGCATGGGAGAGGATGTGAAAAGGACCCTTGGGGTTTGTTAACAAGAGTGAGTCAACATGCGTTGTATCTTATCCATCTTCTTCTCTTCTTCAAACTTCGTCTGACAGTAGGTAACCTTGTCTCTCAACCAGGGGCGGATTAAGGCTCACTGGTGCCCTAAGCACTGACAAATCTTGGTGCCTCCCCCCCTCCTCCTTTCCACACTGACCCAGTCCATTTTAGTTGCTGACCTGCCTGACCAGATATACAATGCATGTTGCAGCAGTACAAAAATGTATTCATATGATAACACGATATACTGTACAAACTAAGCCTACGCCTTGTTTCCGAGTTAAATATGTCAACACGGCATCTCGATGAGTAGTACCTTTTTCATGGTTGTCAATTATAGCAGTATTTTGCCAATCACTGAATCCTTCATTTCAAGCAAAATGCGTTGACCCTTTGGGCGCAAATAGTTTACAAACAAAACAGTTAACTGATCCTTTTGAAGGATTGTACAACAGCCATTCTCTCGTGTAGTGTTCACCTTTGGCTTTTATTCCAAAAAAGATTTTCTGTGAACAGTATCTCTTTGGCTTCCCAATGATGAAAGTGCGACACGATTTGTGAAATGGTCCATTGTGGTGCTGACATTCACTGGGTCCACAAGCAACCTAAAAAGTCACATCATCACCATAAATTCATCCCCCAACTCTGGGTCCTTAGCTTTGTTCATTTCATCCTTAGTCAGTTCACTAACTTCTTGGACAGTTCAACAGCATTTACACATCTTGTCGTAGAACTAGATCCAGGTTGTGTCACTTCATCATGTGCAACGTCATCATGAAAATCTGGTCTTGCACCTACACTGCCTGTTTCTGATGAAGGAGATATATTTGATTCACTTGCTTTCTCTATAGACTGACACTGGTTTTGATCTGTTTCATCTTTCTCTGCAGTTTGTAAGAAGAAATCTGTCAGCTTTCCTGTCTTGGATATTACAGACAGATTCTGTTCCTCATTATCTTTGGCACATTTTCTCTTTTGCGCACAACTCAACTGAAAACGCTTCATTTTTTATGTTTAAATGGGGCTGAAATTAAAAAGGGACAGATAGATCATTGTAATGACTGTCATGACAACTGAATTTGGCTCCACAAAAAGTCTCAAAAAAGATCGACAGATAAGAGACAACTATTCATACTAATTAAATAACGGATCATTGAAGTTGTATGACATCTTACCAGTGCAATGGTTTTAGATTTCCAAGGATATCGAACATATCATGTATGAGGCACAGAGATCAGTCGAGAATATTCCACAAGAGGAAAAATGTGAAAATGTTAATAATCATACTGCCCGACAGAGGTCAGGGTGCACTGCGCAAGCAGTGCCCCTTGTGGTACACCTGGGAAGATAGGGTGCACCACGATCAAGAAACAGAACATTATGATTAATTTGCGCTAGTTTTATAATAAATTTTTTTTTACAAATCTTCATTCTCTTTTTTTTTTCTTTTCACCCTTTTCTCAACTTTGTGGTGCCCCCTTTGGCCCTGGTGCCTTAAGCACGTGCTTAGTCTGCTTAATGGTTAATACGCCCTTGCTCTCAACACATACTTTTCTCTTCCCAATAGCATTATCAGTGATTTACTTCATACCCGACGATGTCCTTACATGCATGAGGTCGTCCGAATTGAACAAGTTCACTAAAATTAGGGTTGAGTAGTCAATATCCGTCCACATCGTTTCTTGAAAACAGGGTTTGAGTTGGAACAAGACACCAATATATATAGTCTAGGGTCAGATCGAAACGGATTGACATGTTTTACCATACCAAAGTAGCGATACAAAATTCAGTGAGAGCGGATAGTCTATTCCAGTAAGAAGAAATCGCCACGTGAAGTGCACTAGTTTCCGTCCGTAAAGGATCGATGCGAAATGCGACATATTTTAGCATGGCTGAGTGTAAAAGTTGATGTATTGGTCTGAGCGTATAAGGAATAAGGCAATTAAAATTCATCAATTCCATGAGTTTGTCAAACAAACACGCTACGGTCCTTTTAGGGGTTATCAACCTCGTAAGAAAGAGATACTATTGAAAGATTGTCAAATCAAGTACAATTTAAATCCTTGTTCTAATGAATGAATGGTGTACGTGTGTGAGTGCGTGCATGTAGATCCTTATGATAAAAATCAGGACCAAGAGGCACTATCTGTTTCATTGCGGCATATTCTGTCTTTCTTTAATCGCAATTACCATTTCACACCTTTATGATTTAAGTCTATTCTTTTGCTCCGTTTCTCCTTGTCATTTTCTTCACTGACACTGGTTCTTTTTTCTCTATTTCTTCTAGTGACCTGAATTTCTTGATGGGAATGTGGGAATGGATTCTTTGACTTCTGAAGACTTCTCCTTTTTCTTCGTGAAATTCAGTTAAAGTTAAATTCCCGTTTGACTCCATATATTTTGAGTAACATTCACTACAAAGATAACAGATGTCCCCAAATTACGCACATGACAACTGATAATGGATTTCTCATTTCTAGGGAAAACATTTACAATTCATTAATTCAATGCACACACACACACAAACACACATACAAATATATATATATATATATATATATATATATATATATATATATATATATATATATATATATATATATATATATATATATATATATACATTTATAGTAAATGTATCACATAAGACAATGCCGTGAATTGTAACATGCACTCATCAACTACAGCTTTCTTATTTAAATGATTTTCTTTGGACAGAGCAGAAAATATATGAATTTTAGTACATCAATAATTCTATGAGGATCTCGAGAACACAATTACCTTTCGTAATGTGCAGTTCTTCAAATCACTGTTTCATCATGTCCTTATGTGTCTTCTTGTATTTCTTGAGATGGTGATGTCGATCTGTTACCAGACCAGATTTAGTAATGCCTTCTTCCCGTATGCACTGACGACCCCGCAATAAATCTTCCAGATTCATAGGAATTCTAGATCTCATTACAGTGAAATCAAGTCTTGAATTTAATTCATAACTATTGTTTGTAATCATGTTTCCATAGAAAATATACTGTCACATAACAAATGTATCTCTGAATATATAATCACAACATTTTCTCCATTGAAAGAGCGTTTAATTCATGTTACAACTGTTTTCAACTCATCGTTCGAGTCCAAGCAAGAATTCATTGAAACATGTGTAACACGATCAGTTTGGCAGTGTGACCTGGAAAGCTTCAGATACTGACCTGTGACCCGCAACTCATCATGGTATCGCTGTTATTCATTATCAATCTTATCAGCAGATACAAAAAAGCCATTAACATCGACGCGATTATTGCAAGTGGAGCCTTGTAAAGAATCTATTGGATCTGTAACGTCGAGTACGAGATCGTCTTGGGCATGCCAAAATTCATTGTGATCAAGATATTGTGGAATGATTTAATCTCGCATTCTCAGAATGGCTGTTTATCATTACGAGCTGAAATTGAAAATGAGGCCTCAAAATGCATGGGTATCTCGTAATGCGGAGCGTCAGCGCCAATGGCAGTAGGACTTAAACTAGTCATAGCAGCAGTAATGAACTAAGTCACACGCACAATCGGATTAAAACAAGCGCGTGTGATTCGGCAAAAGAAAAACTCGTTTTACTCAGAAAATTATCTCACAGCACACAATGTTACAAACACTAGGATACATGTTTGTTCGATATCTGTGTGCACCAGAATAGTTAGAAGATGGACAACGTCATGCTACTGACATATTAAGATCCGTTGATGACATTTTGACTGCCATTTGTTATTACATGATCCAGTTTGCGTATTTGCCTAATGCATATAGATGTAGGTTGATTCTACCTCTGTTCAAACAAAATGGTGACTTATCATCGTATAACACTGACATCTTTTTGGTAAAAATTGTTTGAAAACATATTGATGACCAAAATTCAAAGGTATTTAGACAAAATAGACTTTCCATATCCTTATTAATTTGGATTTCGTAAGGAGGCTGGGGCTATATATATATATATATATATATATATATATATATATATATATATATATATATATATATATATATATATATATATATATATATATATTGCCTTTACTCTTCAAGAATGTTTGATATACTATGTTAATCATAACTCCAATGTATGTGCTGTTTTTCTGGATAATGAAAAGACATTCGATAGACTGTGGCATTGTGGACGACTAAAACATTTAAATAACTAGGAATTAATGCAATAATATGCAGAATAATCGCCTATTCCTGCACACAGTCAAGTGCCTGTGTAGAGACGTTTATCGAACAAATTTCCGTTCGGGAGAGGCGTTTGTCAAGGGCGTGCAATGTCCCCTTTTTTATCTCGTGTATATATTACCTATTTAATTAACTAGTAATGACTAACTCAGGGATAACAGTGAATCGGATGAACGTAATTGGTATGATTTTAGCAGACTACACTACTCTACAAAGCTCTAAGCTAAATGGATTACAGATACTCGTGAATGCAGATTATCAGTATACACAGAAGTGGAAATTGAAATATTACCTAGCAAGAGTAATTGGGTGATATTTAGTAGAAAATACTGAAGTTTACTTATTAAATGGAATTACTCTGGGATTACAGGATATACCTTCAAGCAGAAAGGTAAAATATGCAGGAGTTACTTTTTCACAACCAATGAAAACTAATGATCATACGTATAGTCTATTCCTACGACATAGCTAAACGTTAACAAACTCACGATACTCAATTAGATAAATGCAAATGGAATGAGTCATATAGTTTCTCTGGTTTAATATGTCATATCAGGACATTGAATCATTGGACAAAATACAACGATATTTCGCCATGAGAGTACCAGGTTTTCCTCAAAGATCACCTATTGGATAAACTACAGCATGTTTGTGGATGATTTCAGTGGAAGTTCGCATAGATAAACAAAACATTGCATTCCTTCGTCGCATGTGTACAACATCGGCAAACTTAACTGTTTAAACGTTTTTCCTCTGGGCTGTTGTAAATTTGATTTTTGACACCCCAATATAGCTACAACTCTCTTATATGTGATATAAATACTGTACTTAAAAAGCATGAATAAGAAGACTATCTCAAAGACTTTATTTTCAGTGAAAAATTTCCAGACAAAATAACATGAAAAAACTTAATTGGGACTAGAATCCGGGTATTTGAGGAGAGAAAATATGAAATGAGTATCAGAAATCCATCAGAGGAATTCAGCAGATTATTACAAATTTAATCCAGGAATAAAAATGCACCATCATTGGAAAGTAGCATACACTGACACAAACAGAAAAATGGAATGTGGGACATAAATTCGTATTGGAGCAATGCAAGCAAGGTCTGGATTGTTTCCCCCATTTGGCAAAATAAGTAACGATGAATTGTGTCTTAACCTTAGACGACAGAACCACTTGATGGAAAGTCCATTGTCGTATATACCTCCATTTATTTATGTGATAAGATCGATGATGATATACTAATTATGCTACTTGGTGTGTAAATAACATCTCAGAACGTTTGGAACTTAAGGAATGTATTAATGTGATCAAACTATCTACCAAGTATTTCATTAAGATAATGGATATTTTGTATTCGATTGAACCGAGAACTTACACAGAATATAAGGAAAGAAATACTTGTCCTGGACTGGAAAGCGATTAAGATACTATTTGTTGTGTAGTTCTTATTTCAAATGTTGAATTATATTTTTGTTATTATATTTTTAAAAGCAGAAACATGTTGTAATCTATCTAGTTTAGTAATTTATTTATTAGTTTACTATTAGAAGTAATTCAGAGGACTTCATAATTAACGAATCCACTATTTTTGTGATTATATGTATTACAGTGCATTACTTTGTCTAGAAATCCTCAGAAAATTGATAAATAAAATAATATGAATCTCTCTCTCTCTCTCTCTCTCTCTCTCTCTCTCTCTCTCTCTCTCTCTCTCTCTTCATAATGTAACATTACACATACACTGTCATAAATCAGTCCTTTATCCAAATGGAATTTGGACCAATAACATTGAATAAATGTCACCGCCTAAACAGCGAATAATCCATAATGAATAATACTGTTGCAACATATAATAGTGAAAAACCACCAGAGAATACAGAGGGGCCCCTAGTGGTCTAAAGTACTGTCTGTTTGTGTCACTGCAATCTCACCTCTGCGTGGATTTGAGACTCGGATTCGCCCAATGTGGGTATGTGAGAACGTTTGCCAGTAGCTTCTCAAGGGTCGGTGGTTCTTTCCGGGTTCTTCCTCCACCATTAATACTGGCCGCCATGTAAAGCCTATATTGTACAGAAAAATGGCGTTAAACCATAAAAAAAATAATTTAAAAAAAGAGAATACAGTCCAGTCCATGTCTGTACAGGTAGTCCTCCCACTCAGTTTTCCATACTTCTTGTCTATGAACGACATTTCCTTTGCACTAAATTGACTCGTAAAGTTTTTACACTTCATCTGAGTCCAACAGTCTTGGAACTGATTTAAGCCGAGTTGTAATTAGCTCCATGCAAACACAGTTGTTTGAGTCACGTGAGATGTAAACTAATTTCGAAAATTTAATCTGATATTGGGGCCATACTGTCCTCCAAAATGTCAAAGGACATTTACCGGTCACTTTCAGGGTTACTGGCACCGGGACGCAACTGCTATTTTAACTTGTGGAAGCATATAGAAGACAAGAGTCGCCAAAATTACCGTCAAATTGGTCAAATAGTCCAGAAGAACGATAATTTCTACGTTTGCGTCGCATTCAACAATGGGTTTCAAGTGGTAAATATGCATCTTGAAAGACCTCAAACTCTTCTGTATCTCATAGGTGGTATCGCTGAATCGATTTGTATGCACTCATCGACCAGCTTTGAAAACATTAGGGAAAACCCCAAGCTTGTATGGGCAGCAGCAGTAGTAAGGTAGACAATGGGACTTAACAAAAGATTGTGCCTATATACGGATAAAGGAAAGTTGAACATAGGTTGTGTTTGTATTGAAAGAGAAATAATGACGTCACGGTACTAGACATTGGCAACAATGTTGCCAGGGTTGGACCTCAAGCGAGCAAAAACAGGAATAAAAGCTTTAACTTTTGGCGGGGCGGGACTTAGAACTTATATAGAACGCTTGGCAGGACGGGACATATGACTTGATAAACATAGACATATCCCACAAACATAACAAATATACAAACAAATACAACTATACAGATATGGCAAAATAATAACTATCTTTTCGACGCAATGGAGTGGCCCTGAAAAAGGCCTTTGATTTTTATCTTAACACTATTAATTTAAAATAGAAGGAGTCGCACGAATCTTCTTTTTTTCCTCAAACTTCGTCTGACCTCTGGTCCGTAAATTAAAACTCTCTTCAGACAGCTGTCACTCTATATGGATCTTTCTTTGCCGTATCTATTATCTGGATGACAGCCCATGATGATCTGACATACATGGGACAGTCCGGGTTGAACAGCATCGACGATACGAAGGTAGAAAATTCTACGTTTGGCCACATCTTTCGACGAGAACAGGTGAAAATAAAGAAATTAAACCAATCCAAACATGCGTTAAAAAATTCAAGAATAATGCGGAACCTGTCTTCCAAAGAAGAGAGTTACCTTTAAGGTCATATTCCCCCTCTAGGTGCGCTAGCGTCTGTGCACAGTGAATCAATGCCGCAGAGTTCGAACATGACGGAAACTAATAAGACGATGAATTAAGGTGCATCAGCCGTGGACACGAAAAGTGATGTATGGCATCACTTCTCGTTTCCACGGCCGGTGCAGCGGTTCCCAAGGCAAACACGGTCCTACTTACAGAAGTGACCGATTTCAAATGTTTTAGTGGATTTGCTCTCTTCTTCACAATAATTTGTTCCTGTACCATCACATTCTCCTTCTTTACCACCGTGATGTTAAACAGAGACATTAAAGGGAATGGGAGAAATTTTTTCAACAGCAGCAAGCAGCTGAACAAGCCTTTCTCATGCAACAACAACGGCAAGAAGAAGACGCAAGAAGAATAACTCGACAGGAAGAAGAATAAGCAGAAAACAGAAACAATGTCTAGGAGAGAATGATGACAGTGTAAGTCGAACGATAATGCTACGATTATACATTCTGGCAGAGTTAAGGAGTCTGAAGAAATGTATAATACGACCCAACAGAAAACGACCTTCCCGAGCGAAACACTTAAACCCCGTTCTAATACGCCTGAGATACCCACACTAGTGATTTTTACCAAATTATCAACAGCAGGTCTTGACCATAGCAAAGGTATAAGGCAGCTAAAGCGCATTACTTCCCGTTCCTGAGGTTGTTTATTTATATATAAAAACAAACATCCATAGGTCTTTTTCAGGGCTCTCTAGAAAAGAGACTACTCAATCTTTGCCAAAATTAATTAAAACTCAAACTCAGTTTTTACGTGGGTGTAGGTCCTTATTATAAAAATCAAAACTAAGAGACACCTACTTTTTCTTTCTGGTATATTCTGGTACAAATTTTCAATCCAATTTCACAACGTTACACTTTACAAATTTAGTTATGTTCTCTTTTCATTCTCTTTTCTTACACAATGTTTTCTTCATCTTCTTCTTCACTTTGTAATCGTCGTCTTTTCTTCTCTTTCGAACCTCTCTCTGTCTCCTTGCTTCTGTTGTTTCTTAGGGCAATCTGAAGACCAGTTCAGTTGACAATGATAGCATATAGCTTGACCTTTGTCTCTTTTGACGCATGTCTTGCTTTAACGTTGTGGACACTATGTGGCCCAATGCCCTTTTTTCTGACAGATATAGCATGTGTGTCGACTGTATCTCCAATGTAGAGGGAACAGTATATCGGCTTCTCTGACGGAAACCTTTGTATTATGCTGCAAAGCTATGATAAGAAATTCCATCTGTGTTGGCTTATCCGCCTTTCTAGTACTATTGAGAGTAAATTGAATACTTGGAGGGAAGGCACTAGTCTTACATTGATAGATAGGGGACCATGATGTTTCGAATTTAATCATTTGACCTTTTGCCATCAAGATGAAACGATCGTTGAGAAAGGAGAAAAAGATAAGAGGCAGAAATGTGACATATCGCTTCGCATAGTAGATGAAGTCTTAGCTCAAATCCATGCCAGTAATTGCAAAGATGACATGATTTAACCAGAATCCAGACCCAGAGAGTCTACACCAAAGCAAAGTTCACCCTCAGTAACGCTTGCACAGTACTACCACATTCGAGAGACTGATTAACGTTCTTCTAGAAACTCTAGAACCACGGCATCCACGTACAAGGTAAAGATTAAGAAAGCAGAAGATGTGTGGGATTCCTTGTTAACCATACTGAAGCCAAAGAAGACAATCGGTTGACACTTTCTATTTTATCACGACTGTTGGAAATTCCTTTTGTATCGAGATTATCATACCATACGAATTGACACATTCAACAGTCATAGGCAAGATTCAACACGTGCAGCAGTCCAAGTTTCACATCACCGATGTAAAAGTGTTACAGTACATGACCCACGTTTCTCTTTCCAAATTGACCGGATGCACAACGATGACATTGCTAAACGACTTTCGCAAACTCAAGCGCAGCATCGTTCAAGTTAACAAACCTCAAGACCAGATGTGTTTATCCCGTGCCGTCGTAGTGGGACAAACGTATGCCGACAAGAACGACACGGCATAATGGAAAAGAGCCTGGCAGACTATTCGAAATTCGAACCGAACCAAACAACGAAGAGAAGCAAAACTCGTTTTCAAGACATCTTGGCTCCACGCTTCACCTTGAAAGTACACTCTCAAAAGGTGCGCGGACCTGTGTTGTTTCGAGGCAAAAGTTTCAAAGACAGAAATTTCATTCACGTCTATCATCACGATAAACATTTCGATGTCATTACCAGTATCTCCAGATTCCTCGAATGCAGTTATTACTGTGAGAAATGTGACTATGGGTATAACAATCAAGAGCAACACAAGTATAATGGATCAAATAGCTCAGAATGCTTGGCCTCTAAACCCGGACTTGACGAAGGACCAAAACGGGTGCATTTTCCACCTTTTCAGCGCACTTTTGTCAGCCCTGCTGTTACCAACAATATCTGAAGACTCAACGTTCACAGAAGACAAATGCTCGCCATCTCCTGAGATTGTGCCCAAATTGTGAACAATTGATACGCAGCAATAATACCGAGGCACAGCTATGTCCAGGAAAGAAATGACGTCACATCTGTCAGCAAATTGTAGACTTAAAACAGGATTGCTACATTCAAGATTACCATTCCAGACAGAAAGAGAAATAAGATGTCCAGAAGAAAGGCAATTTCATCTTTTTTAATTTCGATTGCATGCAAGAAACTATCATTCACATTCCTAATTCAGCGTGGCTCGTTGATACACAAAGTGTACATGATTTACTACTTTCCCAAGACAGAACAGTACCACAATGGCAACGAGACTCAGACAGACATTTTCGCATGGATACCTTTTTGAAACTGAAACAAGAAGCCAGTGGCTATCTTTCCTGATCCCAAAGACCTAAAGAAATTAAAAGAGAAATATTTGGAGAATGAAGGCATTGCTTTATACCAAATCGAGATAAACGAAGGAAGGCGATCGTTTCCTAAAGTGAAGTTAAAGTGCTTGTGGGGTAAAATGGCGCAAGGACCGTATTTACCCAAGACAGATTATTTGTCTGATCCTTTCCATTAGCTCTATATGATTCACGACAAAACAAAATATATGAAACACATAGACGTCCTTTGTGAAGATTCGATACTGGTCGATTACAAAGAAGAAATTTGTAGAAGTTGACGAGTTTGGAAATGTCATAATTAACAACCCATGCTCACTCAATTGTACGAAGCGTTACACCAGTTAGGAAACAGAGTGCTGTACTTTTATACGGACAGCTGCGTCTACATCGAGCGCCTGTGTCCCCGCCACTCTAACATCGAAGGAGACAGTTTAGAAGCCTGGACAGACGGACACCCCGACGTTAAGATTCTAAGTTTTACTAGTGACGATCCCAAACATTATTGCTCTGAATACCGGAACCCACAAAGAGAAAAGCTCACTAAGTGCAATGTGAAAGAACTGACTGAATTAGTGCACCAGTCAAGAGGTGAACATTGGGGTCTTGAAAGAAACCTTGCAATCTGGAGAGCATCAAGATTTCATAGTGACTACCTACCAACCTCACAAGATTGTACGTTGCCACACACCAGATTGGCAGTAGCTCTTTGAAGAAAATGCTGTTGTTGGGTTTAACGCCACGATAGGCTATACATGGCGACCAATATTAAATTATCAAATGAAAAAATTTATCAAATCGTGTACCAGAAGCGAGTATGGCTTCCCGATCACTTCACTTTGTCGTATAGACATGCCAATATTGACCTGAATATAAAAAGGGAAAACTCCAATACCGATAGTTTATTGTCACTCCCAACACCAAGCGAGAAATATGAATTCTTTTAATCAGACACAATTCAATTTCTCTGATTCTCAAGTGGAGTGCGAAACTGTACTTTGCGACTGCGGAGATGCCGTTCGCTGTGACCTCAGCGATTCAGTACCACACCATGGGAACTTTTCTATGACTTCTAATACAATACCTAACATGGAAAAAGATACAATGCGTGTCATAATCTGAAAGATGCAAAAGCGATGCCATTCGTTACGGAACACCTTATCACTTTACAGTTTTCATTTTCATTGTCATCCTCAAAGTCATACTAATGTACAGCTACCAACCTAAGGATGTCATCCTTGACTGAGGAAACTACTAAGGGTATTACAACCACTTTTCAAAATTCCTCCGTAAAAGAAGAATATACTTTCAATGTGCACTTGTCTGGACTACTACGACTATGAGAGTCAATTCCAAACGTTCAAAGGAGAGTGGCCTCAAAATACGGGAGGACCCAAAGAATTAGCCAGATCTGGATTTATCTACTTGGGCGAAGGGGATAAAGTCAAGTGCTTCAGTTGATGTGTGTCACTTCACCAGTATGAACAGAAAGATTCCATTTACCTGGAACATGTTTGATGGTCTCCTTACTGTCACTACCGAACTTTCGTGGGACGACCTGAGTATTCTCTGGATAGATACTATACAAAGGAACATTCAAGGTTTGCCTGTGGAGTTGAGAGAACGAATTTATCGAGAATTTGTTAAAATACAAGTGACATGCAAAGGACAATTGCATCCGTTACGTCGCCGATGTTTGAACCTCTGGTATCTGAATGGTATCAGAGGACTGATTCATTTGAAAGTGTCCCAATGGTCAGATATACATGAACTGGACGAGGACCATACTACTTTGGTCGCTACTCATTCTACTTCATACAAGCTAGCCATACTACACCGAATTCCAACTGAAGATTGTAAAGGCTACCAAGATCTTTTGCAAGAACAAATCTTGGTTCAAGGGGAAGCGCCTGAAGGATGTGTGACTAAAACAAATTGGCATGGAACTGAAATCAAACCGCATCTATTCAGAAGTATATATATTACCTCACACCAAAGAGGTTATAAAAATGAATACCATGTCACAACCTTAATTAATGGTGATACGACAGATTCATTGGAAGAAAATAAATGACACAATTCAGAAGGTGGAGGATTACCAAAACATTTTACGAGAACTGTGCCCATTGAATTGTTGTCGTCGTATGGTGGGTGTCTTATTGACTTCCTTTCTGAGATTTCGTTTACCACCCGATTCCTTGTGGACGCTATACGAACAGTACCAACCATCAAAACCATGAAAATGTACACTGAAATGTACATGAGAGACTCGTTCTGTTAAAAGCCTTACGCTTTCATCTCGATATTTCTCGACCTCTACGGGAGAAAAGATTCGTCAACTTTGAGGCATTCAAAATAATTACGATGATTTGTATGTAACTTGTGACTTACACCTTCAATTCAACAATAACTGTGTGATTGTTTATATTATTTTTTTTTATATCAATCAGTAGAATGACAATTGAGATCAAACTTTGAGGCCATATACTCACTTGCTCAACAGGCCAGAATACTTTATAAAACCGGTTCCCCTTCATTAATTTTCACCCTTACTTTCTGAATCTTGGTATTGATTTGAATATGCTAAATATGGTTTGCTCGAACACTCGAAATAATAACCAAAGAGTATACACGATTAAATACACGTTCTATACAGTCATGGGAGAAAGCTGTTCAGTCTTAGATAATTAATTTCATAGTAGTGGGTGCAGTTTACAACTGCGATTCCAAATTTAACACTATCTCAAACATTATGTTCTACATACATGTATCTCTAGTTTATTTGATACATGTCAGGGGTAGTGTCACTCTCTGCTGTTAAAAATACCTTACTCCTGGACTCATTCAAGACAAGTGCCCATGGGTTCTCTGGTGTTCCAGATGTGGCGAGCTGTAGAAATGAGCTACTGGGGGATAAGAAATGGATCCTTTCTAACATATCATCCAGATTATCGTCACGATCAATAGTAATGTCCGACGAATGTCAGTGTGACCTTTGTATTCAAAATATTTCTTCGCATTCAGGTTAAAGCAAGAAAACATGTTTACCATTATTATTCATATAATATTTTGTTAATTCACATTCATATATATATATTTATCTTTATATTATGTTGTTTACATTATAAATGCTACTGGTCAGGTACTCCAATGACTAGATATAGATATACAATATGCAAAACTTATAATCGTTAAGAAAAGCCAACTAACAATATATATATATATATATATATATATATATATATATATATATATATATATATATATATATATATATATATATATATATATATATATATATATATATATATATATATATATATTGAACTTTTTGAAGTTTCTGAAGTAGATAATTAGCTTGTCAGATCATCCTTAGAGTTTAGAGTATCACGATCAGAGCACACCTCCTCGCTGCTCAGTACCATACACTGACTATCCATTCCATGCAGAATCAAACACAACATTTGTTCTCTGTGCTACATTTCACTGACGGACTCAAGTCCAACATACCGATCTGGTCTCACCCATGTGTACACACCAGCAAAATATTTATGCTCCTCTTCTGACAATCGTATACTCGTTATTCCCACTATGAAAACGAAGTCATATGGACAACGTTCTTTTGCATACCAAGGCCAAGCATCGTGGAATGAATTGCCCATTGAAAATTAGACACAAAGACACAGTGATCCCTTTCAAGAGTGCTCTTAAAACTCACCTTTTTAGACTGCAAAAACAAACTTAAAGACCTAATAATGTTTCCTACCTTAAATATTAAGAGCATTTTTTGTTTTCTAATTTAATGTTGTTTTGTTTTTTTGTAGTTATTTCATTATAGATCTTGTAAAGCGCTTAGAGCTTCTAAAGATTAGGAACTATACAAAGTCCTCATTATTATTATTATTATTATTATTATTATTATTATTATTATTATCTCACCTATCAACGATCAAGCTTTTAACGGATTCAGAATGTTAAGCTACAACATTCGAAACACTTCGGTTATCTACGCATAAAATATCGAAACTATCATGGATGCCTTCAAATTTCACTGTCAGAAGCCGAACTTCGAGTCCGAGAAAACCAACAATGATAACTTCCCGACAACAACATCGCTCGAACAGGTTTTTCTTTAAGCTAGTCTTGAAGGAAGATTCGAAGTATGGAATTTGTAACCATGTTACAGCATCCCACTAGCACTGTGTCGTGTGGTGCATGGGCCCGGTGCACATGGGCTCGTTACAAATACAATTAGTGAGTGTCCGTCCCACAGGTGCTCGACCCGAGCTTGATGTGAAATAAAATAAAAAAAACAATAATCTAAAGGAAATAAAGCATGCAGAGTGAAAAAAATACCTTAGATTACCCCCATGACCCATTTTGACAATAAGACCCTCTTTACCATACTATATAAAAAGAGAAGGTTCGTAACTTCCAAATACTTGGTTCCACCCATGACCCTCAATTTCATTCTGCTATTTCCGTATTTAAAAGCACATGACCATTATCTATGGCTTGTTTTACTCCTGAGATATTTTTCTATTCATCAAGCCATCGTTGACTTTTCTATATTGTACCAAACTGAAGTTACGGCTTCCGAAAGTTGCGATTTTCACGAATTTTTCATCTTGGTCATGTGCTTTTAAATAAGAACCTTCTCTTTTTATATAGTATGATAGAGAGGGTCCAATGTCAAAATGGGACATGGGGGTTAATCTAAGGTATTTTTTCACTCTGCATGATTTATTTCCTTTATATTTAAATTTATTGTTTTTTATTTCACATCAAGCTCGCGTCGAGCACCTGTGGTCCGTCCAAGAGTCAAAAGATAGGGAGAATGGGTCTAGCCTGTAACAATGTGTTATATTGTTACATCTTAGACACACACACCCCAATCCTTTGATTCATGGACGGATACTCCTAATTGTATTTGTAACGAGGACCGGTTTTGCCATTTAGAATTAGTATTTGCTTTCTTAATGGCATGGTATGCATATTGAAGCATTTTTTAAAATTATTCGGTATAGGTTCAATAATATCAGTTACTATTGGAAGTGATGCCTATTTATCTTTGGAATTGCTTTATGAAGAATTACAACATTAACAGCACCAGCATTAAAAACATGAGTAAAAGGTGTTTGTTTTTTGGTATTTATCAGGAATATATTGTAAGGAAATGTATTTTAAAAAATAATCTGAAAACACATAAGTGATTAAACATTAAGTTTGATAGCTTTGGTTTAGCAGGACTTGGACCACTGTTTGGCTGTCAAAGACAATTAAATATATATAACTGACTATTCATGTACCTTTTCAGAGGTGTGTTTACTGTATCACCCTAATAAAGAATAGCACAATCCAGTTATTCCTCATTTCATATCACATCCCTTGTTTTAATGAAGATTGCCACATTTGATATTATGATGCAGTCTGTCAAGTCCTGTGTGTTCATCATGATTTTGAGCAGGATAAAAAAAAGAAGTTATGACTGATTTCTATGACAGGCTTTCCTACCCCTTTGTCTTTGTGGCAAGCTCCCATTCATATAAAATGTTTTGAGTTTTGGTCAGATTTTTTTTCATTTGTTAAATGTTTCCTAAATTGTTTGATTTATTCTTTTTGAATTTTGCATTAATTAAGATAACTCATTCACTGATGTGCTCTCTCAATATGCATGCACTGAGCTTCAATTATTATTTTCAGAACATTGGTAAGGTGAATATTCATACATGTAGTATGGTCAGTGCTACTAATTAAGTTTTAAACGAGATGATTGAAAAGCTTAATCAGATAAGAGGTTAATTGATGATTATACATTCTATAATAATCATTGATACAAAGGTTGGTTAATTTATATGTTATTACAAAATTTTATTAGGATTAACATGACTCTTTGAATTCTTAATCAAAACCACAGAGGTAGTTATTGCTATGTTTTTCCATGAAAAGAATTATGCACACAAATTTCCTATTCTTAAGTTGTATTATCCGATATGAGCCAATACCAAGTCTACCAGATTAGTCACATACAAAGAAAAACATTAGTATGAGTTGGACATGCCATTTAGTTCTGACTTGATGCTTCCTTCTTAAGAACTTCCACTGATAATTACAAATGATGTGATATACATTGTAGCATCATGCAGTATTCATAAATCTTAATGTTGGTAATTCTTCCATTCACTAATCTGATTATTTCAGAAAATTTAAAAAACATTTCCATGCAGTTGACTGTTTTTATCATAAATATTTCAAACTGCCCGTCCCTTTCCTGCAGTTGATAATATGAAATAGGAACAGAAAATCTTGGTAATGTTTTTGTCGGAAAAGTATTGATAGAATTGGCTAAAACCAAGTAGGGTCTTGAATGGCCCAGTGGTTGCTGTTCTGCCTTGAATGCCATTTCTCAGTGCAAGATAGTATTTACCTGGTGACCAATATAACTGGTGGAGGAAGAATCTGGGGGAAACCCTGTAAAGAACCACAAATCATGAGAAACTACTACCAGCTTCATCACATATCTACATTGGCTGAACCAGAGAGATGGACTGAAGTGTGATGGCTGTAATTGGGAAAAGCAAGTGACCTGGCCAAGTGGTTTGTGGTGCTTACCTTTATACATGTATATATCACTTAAACATCTCACTTCTGTCAACGTTTGAGTTTTAGCTTGACCAATGTGGGTATACAACAAAGTTTGCCAGTCAATGGTTTTTCTCAAGGGCTTCAGGATTCTTCTTCCACCAAATATAATATATCCCATGCACAGCCCATTATGCTGAAAACTGACCTTAAACCTCACAAAACCAAGCTCTGTTAAGTACATGACATTAAGATTGATATTTTCAGTTTTGTATTCTGCGCTGGCCTCTAAACAACAATGAAATCTACTCATGTTTATATTGATGTGAAATTGTTTAGATGATTAAAAATAAAACATGACAGGTGATTGAATCTGTTTGGAGTCCAATTAACTAGTCCAATTAGTAATATTATAAAAAGATATTAGCAAGTGCCCTTATTTATTTTCATTTATTTCTGGTACTCGTGTCTATTTAAAAAAAAGTAAATAGACATCGCAACTACTCAAAACAAAATTATCAGATTATTATGTGTTTAGAACCAAGATCATGTATTAAATTAATCAGTTCAATCAAATCCATTGGCTCCAATTTAATAAAGAGGATATGAAACAAAATTAAATCATGTTTATGGAATCATCATTGGTATAGGTCCATCAATCATGTCTCAATTTTCATTTTGGCATGAATAGTCCTTTGTCCATTTTAGTAGCAAGGCATAATTTTCTGATTTCTGCTGTCAGATATTGAAAGTCCTTGCTTACACTAGATATAAACTTTCTTTATGTTTTGCTAAAATTGTAATGAACTGAAATTTATGTCCAGTATCAGAAAATTTCAAACAAAATTCAAAAAGTAACTTGATCAGGTTTGAGTTCAGACAAGACCACAATTGGTTCATATTATGCTTGGAACTTTCTGTGTTATTTTATTACAGTTATGGTCTATATTCTGTTTGCTAAAACTGGAAATTCTGGTCTCTCAGAACAGGTGGTCTCTCAAGACAGGCTTTACTGTATGTATATACTAGATATGTTTGGTTTTATATGACAATAGAAGATATCTTTTCTATTGCAGGCATGTGTGGAGGATTCTGTGGGAGCAATGTATACAGCATTCAAGAACAGACTAGAGCTGGACTCAAAGTATGATCATTAGCACACACAAAAATAACTATTGTTTGTTATTTCATTTTACACACTTTATAAACCCCATATTTATAAAGTATGGTAAATGATTGAATATGCCATATCAATAAAGAAACATATTCTTGCTGTTTCTGATCAATTGTGAAGCTTTCAGACTGTATGAAATCTACAAGATAAACATGCTTGCATTGAAGACCATGATTCTAAACATGGTTTTATTACTATTGCAAATGCTTTGTGGTAGGTCATTATAATAATATGTAGATATCAGATTGACCTTATCCAGTCTACGTCATAAGGTTAGGATAACACCACTCGTTCATAATACCAGATTTACCAATCACCATCTATGCCATAAGGTTAAGTTATGGTAACACATCCTTTATTATAAAGCCCTCCATTGTAGTATACACTAACCTCACTGTATACCAGATGGCATGTGCCAAAATTATCAAATATTTAGAGAAATATAGAAAATTGCTACAGTATATGGCATAAAGAGCTACAGTATATGGCATAAAGATCTACAGTATATGGCATAAAGATCTGACCAGGTTGTCAAAATGTGCATACAAACATGCCTACCAGATCATTCATTAGCTTGAGTCTCACCTTTTAGGACTACCAGTTTCTCGTCCTGGACTCTTCAGTTTTCAAAATCAGACCTAAGTTTTCTGTGTACTAAAAGACTTAGACTTTTGTGTGTGAAATTATTCAGAGAGCCTGATGCAGAGCTGACAATCCTGAAGAATTTGCCATAAATCATACAAGATACCCTTAACTTACAGTCTTATGGAAATAAAGCAAACAAAATTGAGGATATTCAGCTTGTTCATGTTTAATTTGTATTAGGGTTTCATATTAGATTTAGTAGAGTTAATCAGGGAACCAGACTAACTTTACTGCCTCAGATGCTTTAAACTGCATACATTTTTCCAGCAAAGCATCTTCATGATCAAACTGTTGATTATAGAAATTCTAAAAATGGCTTCCAACATGCAATATGTTTCAAAAACAAAAGGGAAAAACAAGCTGGTTAAAAAGTGTTATTTAATCAATACAGAAAAGTAAAAAGGATTATTCAGATTTTTGTAAGTAAAAGCAGGTAGGGACACAATTACATTTATTGGATATCGCATATTGATTTGAGTGTGGCTCATGGAGGGAGATGTGATTGCCATTATCCTGTGAAAATAAAATAAAAAAGTCCAAGAATTACATCAAGTTGAAATGTAGAAAAAAAAAACAAGCCTTTGAGCTGCATAGTGTTTGGAACTGAAGTTTGTGCAACTTGACTTATTCTATGTGTACTTTACAAACATTTTAGTTGAACATCATGTTTATAATATATATCATGGCTGCATTAGTTTTTAAATACCTAACATTATATTTAAATTTTTTCCTACTTTACAATAACAGCACATGATGTTTTTTGTTAAATATTGCTAATATGGTCAAACTTACAGAAAGAAAAAAAATCAACTGCCTCACTGAAATGGTCTTCTTAGGGTTGGCAGGTCTGCAGACACATGCCATATTTAATTTGTCAATTGAGACAGCCTGATGCATACCAAATTGAAATTGTCAGTCACTTCAGATGGCCTGGTGCAAACCAAATTTGAATTTGTCAAGTCACTTCAGATGGCCTGGTGCAAACCAAATTTGAATTTGTCAAGTCACTTCAGATGGCCTGATGCATACCAAATTGAAATTGTCAGTCACATCAGATGGCCTGGTGCAAACCAAATTTGAATTTGTCAAGTCACTTCAGATGGCCTGGTGCAAACCAAATTTGAACTTGTCAAATCACTTTAGATGGCCTGGTGCAAACCAAATTTGAATTTGTCAAGTCACTTCAGATGGCCTGGTGCAAACCAAATTTGAATTTGTCAGTCACTTCAGATGGCCTGGTGCATATCAAATTTGAATTTTTCAAGTCACTTCAGATGGCCTGGTGCATACCAAATTTGAATTTTTCAAGTCACTTAAAACAGCCTGATACATTCAAATTGAATTTGGCAATTACCTCAGATAGCCTGATGGCAATCACTTCAAAGAGCCTGTTGCATATCAAATTTGAATTTGTCAATCACTTAAAATAGCTAGAAATAATGAGTTTTTCAATTACAGTCCTACCCGTTTATATCGACATCGCTTATCTCGACAAGCCGCCTATGTCGACAAAAAAGCAAAGTCCCGGTCCCAAGGTCTACTATTACTATCAAATTGTCATGCCTATGTCGATGTCGAGATAAAAGAAAAACGTATATGTCGACAGAAGCCCTTGGTCCCAGCTTGAACAAATCCTTTGTTTTCAAAACGTTTATGTCGACAAGCTGCCAATTAAGACCAATACTTTGTTCAACAATTAGTTGATCTTGCCGCCAGGCTATAATGTCGCGGTCGGATTAAAAAAAACAAAACAAACCCATAGCAGCACGTTTTCTCACCACTCTGCAGCTAGTTAAGTCTTTGATCTTGCCTCCTAACTTGTGGGTCATGTTCTTTAAATGTACTCTTACAATGACAGCATGTACATCTGTGTGTCTTTCAGCCACTGAATTTTCTGATTGTAAATATATCAGCACAGCAAAAAGGATCAATTGATGCACACAATTTCCCAATCAACAGGTGGTCGAAGCAGGACTAGCAAGCCCTTAAATTTGCCGTCCAGGAAATTGATGCGTACAGAGGACTCCTGTATACGTGATTTTCTGAATCCCATATATAAAAATTGCGTGAAAATACGGATTACGCGTTTCCGAGACCTTTGAAAGTGATCGGTGATTTTTACTGTGAAAGTTTCGTTTTTAACTTTATTTACATTTACGATGGCTACCGACAGAAAGGTAAAACGCAAATTAAATTTACAGTCTTTGGAAACTAAATATCTGGCTGTTAATGAAGTTAAGGGATGATCATCTCGCAAAGAGGTCAGTGAAATTTTTTCCCTTAAAAATAACACACGTCCAGGAAGGATGAAAGCTGCTGAGTCTATAAAGAAAGACTAAGTATGAAGGTAACTGAGCTCCCCAAAGGAAGAAGCAAGACTGCTACATTTGAAGACGTGGAGGAAGCATCAAAATGGTTCAATGAAGCATTATCAAAAAAACTTAGTGTGGAAAACTTCGCTGCAACAGGTGGTTGGTGCAGTCGCTTTAATGTTCGTCATAACATCGGATACAAAAGTATTTGTGGAGAATACATGTACTGTTGACAGTTTTTCATTTCCTTGTGAATAGCCCCATCCCCTTGGTAGCCGGAATATCATGGGAACAGACTGACCGAAATCTAGGCTGATTTAAGTACATGTACTTGAAGCATGCACCTAACAACTAGACAAACACGTGCTAATGCTGATATTGAATCTGTCATGTTTTTCATATCAGGATTTGACCGATGCAATATTTTATTGTGGACTTTATTACACAAAGGTAACCAAAATGTTATTTGTCAATGTGTATTTCACTCTAGTTTTGTCCCCACATACTAAAAATTTACATTGTTTTTTTTCAAAGTGTAAATACTACTCACTGATGACCGGTTACCCCTTACTGAAGTATTTAACTTGCATTTTTTTTTTGCAGACACCCCCACCCCCTATCACTTATCTCGACATCCGCTTATCTCGACTATATTTCCTCGGTCCCGAGGATGTTGAGATAAACGGGTAGGACTGTACTTCAAATGGCCTGATGCGTTCTAAATTTGTCAGTCACTTTAAACAGCCTGATGCATTCATATTAAATTTGTCATTTGCTTCAAACAGCCTGATGCATTCATATTAAATTTGTCATTCGCTTCAAACAGCCTTATGCATATGAATTCTATATACATTATGCATAAAGTCATAGTTATTACTGATCGTCATGTAAATCTTATTTGTTACCTTTAACTTCACACATGAATTTTTTGTTCCAGTTTTCTGAATGAGCCAGTCTTGGAAAGGAAAATGCATGTTGCTTTCCTTAAGAAAGGACTTACTCATCTGTCACAGTCATATGAGGTAACATTCTTGTGTGTTGTTAATTTTGGGTATGAAAATGTCTGATGTGAACATAATACAAAAGCCTATGCTGTGTACTACTTTTTTGCAAAAACAAATACAGTATTTACCATATATGTTAGGACACCTTAAAGTAGTCTTTTTGCACTGCATGTTCTTGGACACATCATTTTTTTTTAGATGTAATTTGTGGAACACTGTTTAAATCATTCAAAACTTAAATGTTAGAAAATGCACTCCAACTGAAATTTTATTTTTAAAAAATATTAAACTGTGTACTTGAGATAAAACTTGTCAATCTACTACAGCAGCATCTCGTCAACACATACGATCCGTTATTTTGGTATAAGAATAGTTATTTTAGCTTTCCCATTCCAAGAAAAATTGTTGTTAGAGGCAACAGATCTCCTGAAGCAGAAACTGAGAGGACATGAGTCAGATTTGGTTAAATCTGCACCAGTCGTGCTAATTCTCACACTTTTTACCCCCCATCTTATCGTCAATCTGTCCAGGAATGAGATCTAAGATCTACTAAAATTTCATCCATGTTAATGGTCATATTGTTAGCGAAATCGTCTTCTATTCTTGCCTTCACAAATTCATCAAATGATTTTATTTTCACCAAATTTTCTGGACGATGCTGGGATGCTGATGCCTGTACATAAAATTATACTGTGTCACTTTAAAGCTTGTTCCCTTGTTTCAATTTATGTTCTCTGATACATACATACATACATGCATGCATGCATGCATGCATACATACATACATACATACATACATACATACATACATACATACATACATACATACATACATAAATACATACATACATACATACATACATACATACATACATACATACATACATACATACATACATACATACATACATAAATACATACATACATACATACATACATACATACATACATACATACATACATACATACATACATACATACATACATACATACATACATACATAGAGCACATTTTAAAGATTTCAAAGTCAGCTTGCAAGGTCAGATTGCTTTGTGATAAAATAACCTGTCTTGATATCCTTAAAAAAAAATAGGCTTTAAAATATCTTTGATGTCCTGTCATTAAGTTCAAACAGTGATTTTACTGCTCCCTGCCAGTTGTGTTTATTCACCACTTGGGCTTCTATTTGCTTGGCATCTGTATTATAATTAGTTCAAACTCAAATTGATGTTTGCGGGTAAACTGAAATAACCTGCTTTAATAATACTTTTTGGTACCCTTGCTAGCAAAAAGATTGTCACTTGCACTCAAGTGAATGTATTTTCAGATAAATTTTATCTTCAAGATACTGTCGTGTAGTTGACTTGGATATAATTCAGTCTTGGTTATTTTGCATTTAATACCATGTCATGCATGAATGGCAGTTGTCTTCAAACAGTCTGTTGATTTCCCTCTTATTTGCAATTATGTTTGATCAAGTTTTCAGTTTTGATAACATATTCAAACCTTTGAGTACAACCAAACATGCTTTTTTTACACAATGTTCATGTCATTGAACAATTTGTCATGTGTAATTTGGCACAAGTAATACATACTACCGTATGGAGGCCTACAATACAGATATGGAGTCTGTGGATATATTTTATTCTTTATTGCTCATGATAAAAACAAGGAATAAATAATATAATGCAAGGTTAGCTTCTTTCATATTTTTTTTTCAAATAAGCATTTTGTTTATCTATTGTATTGCAATGTGCAGTGGTGGGGAGCACAAATACAAAACAAATTTAGTTTGTTTCTTAAGTCTTGAGAAATTTGACCTAGGTGAAAAAAGTTTCACCTGTTATTCTGGGATAGGAATAAAGAAAAAAATTATTTTATCATGTCCTAATGTATACAGTAAATACAGTAGATAAAAGTGGACAGTGATTCTGGAGTTTATTGTTTTCATTTGCAATTGTTAAATTTAACATTAATAATGTTGAAGAAAACTGATTATAGGATACACGAGTTTCATTTAGAATTTTAAATAACTTATTATCCTGCAGAGATGCCAAACCATTCAAATGTTTGGTTGATTTATTCTTATTTTAAACTTCAGATTAAACCACTTCGATCACTTCTATCAGATTGGGTTGGGTTTTTTTTTAGTAGTACAATATTAGCAGTTTGAGATATATGTTGCTAATCTAGATATCTCTTATGAATCTTGGTTAGATCCATTTTTAACTCTCCTAGTGCTTTGTCCTCACATAACTTAAACATATGAACTGGTGACAATTCTTTCAGGCATCCCAGCAAGAAGAAATTCATATTGTGTGGAAAGCATTAACCTAGACCATTAACCAACAAAATCACTAATGTCATACTAAACATGAGTAGGCCCCTGAGTAGCTGATTGGTTTAAAGCACTTTCCATTACTTATCACCTCACCTCTGCGTGGGTTCAAGTCTCAGATTCAAACAACGTGGGGGTGTACAAAAGCTTGCCAGTAGCTTCTCGTTGGTCGGTGGTTCTTTCTGGGGTTCTTCCTCCACCATTAATACTGGCTGCCATGTATATCCTATCATGTGCTGAAAAATGGTGTTAAACCCTACAGCAGCAACAACAACATGCTAACCATATCTCTGAAATTGCCAGTTTATATGCCAAGTACACATATAAAGACAAATATAAATACAAATTCAAAATAAAGGCATGAATGTGGCATGGGTGCAATGCACATATGACATGAGTATGGAGAGGGTGCAATGCAGATATGCCATTGGTACATTCACTGACCATTTTCGTGATTTGCATCAATACTCATGTGGCAAACAAAGTTACCACCATTTTTGAAAGTGTATTACTGACACAACTCTTGAAGTTCAGTGTGCCTTCCAGTTATCATTGCAACCTTGTTCTTGGACTGGTTGATACTTACGTGCTTTACTCTCAGTGCTGGCTCTTGCTGGCTCTTGTATAAGGATGTATTAAATCATTTTCCATGTGTTATTCAGTTCTCAATTGGATAATAGTCCTAATCAAGAAATGTACTATTCTTGCAAGCTGATTATTATCTCAAAGTGAGATTGTACGTTTCTTTTCCTTATACAAGAGTCGGCCAATTTATTAATTGTCCTTGTAAAAACTACTTAAATTATTGCTTTCTAAATGTGCTAACAATATTTGAGAGACCTAAAAATATTCCATTGCTTACCATTACATGGGGCCATCTCTGGATATGTGTATAAAATGCTTTGGATTAGAGATTCAGAATGGTGTAGTTTTCATGTTCACTTAACATAGGGAGGGTATGCACATATTTTCCCACTTTCATTAAAGTGAGTTCTTTCGTTTACTTAAAGTCTTCTTGGTGGCAGTCAGTTACTGTGTCATACTAATGATATTGCAGGTTCAATTCACACTCATGGAAAATTATATTTTAATTGTAGTGAACATGCATCAACATGAATTGAGACATAATAATTATCAGTTGTTTCTTGTGGTTCAGTGGTTTTTTTGGGGGGGGTTTTCTCTGGTTCTTCCTCCACCATTTTTACTGGTTGCCATGTAAAGCAGATCTTGTACTGAAAAATGGCAACAACAATAACAACATATTAGTTATGGTGTTGTGCATCGTGGTGGTGGCTTTTAACACTCAGTTTATATTTGGGATTGTGCATTTTTTGATAATGCAAATCTTCTTTACTTAGTAATTTTTAAGGATATGATGTTTATGAGTCAGTGAGATTGCGAGTTTTGGATTTAGTCATAAAAAGACTGTGTTGCAAAAGGCTTAAAAACTAAAACTATTTGCCATGGCATCTATCACTTCTTTTTAATTGACACTCCAAACATTTTGATAATATGAAAGATCATTGTTCTGTTAACAGAAAATACACTCTTAATTGCATTGAAAATCCTGATATCTTTTTTTTAAAAATGGATAGATGGATGGATAAGTTACATTGACAATGATTGATTGACAAAATGACTGATGGAGGGTTTTTATTTATTGATGTAACTGCTTTATGAAAGTAAAAACTAAACAATAATATATTTCTATTCTCAGTGTCTGGATGCTAGTCGACCATGGCTGTGTTACTGGATTCTTCATAGCTTGGATTTATTGGATGAGCCCGTATCGGATGATGACATATCAGAGTAAGACACTGCTTTCTTTATTATATAAATTTAATATATTTTAAGGTATTGATAAAGATCTTGTCCCTTTTGTCTACAATCCAGACCTGTTTAATTCCTAGATATCGTTATCAATTTTATCAGTCATTTGTTAGTTTTTGACGATCATGCGAGAGCTATACAATTTATGAATATTGTTCATATTTAATTAGCCATTTGCTGTGATAGAGATTGATAATCTGTAAATGAAATTGTGATGAGTGTCATATACACTCACATATAAGTCAGGTACATCTGAAAACAGTATAAACTCTGATCTTCTGTCACATAATGTACTGGCAGATCATGGTCTGTGGTTTTCGTTCTATTAATTAATCCTTCTATACTACATAAACCTAGATATGCTAGTAATATAAAGTGGCAGTCTTTCCAGTTTAATAATGCTCCTGACTTTTATACCATTTATGCATTTATGATATCAATAATTTTTTTTTTAAAAAAACAGAATAGGACTGAATCTTTGATTTAAAAAAAGCACAGCAGATAGAATAAAGAGTAAGAAAACATAAATTCCATTTATTTTCTTAACTGATCTTTACTTGACCTTCCGCCCCCAAAAAATTATGTTTATTTTCTTAATGGATCTTTACTTGAACTTCACAAAAATCAACACGTGCAAATGTACCATTACATGTTAAAAATAAGCATTTAAATTGACACTGATTATTTAGTAAGAATTTGATACACTTATTAACAATTCAGAGACTATGTTATGGGGACAGTTGAAGGCAACATAATCACTCTCAACTATAAAATTTCACTTTAACAAGCCAGGAAAACAATGTTGACTTCACTTTGACATGATTTAGCACCTGTTCAACCTATTCCATTTTTCCCATTGCTGTCCAATATAGTAAATCTCATGTGGTTTGTTAGTTATGAAGCTTGGGTTTATTGGTGTAAAACAGTATCAAATAGAATTACAATTAACTTATGTGTGGATTTCGTAACCTCTGGTGCTGTTAAATATGCACCTCGTTTCCACCAACCATGCAAATGTGAAGCACTAAGAAGTGTGTGAAAGCTGGAACGTTTCCAACTCCAAATCAGACTCTGTAATTACTTACAATTAACCACACAGATAGTTCAGTAATATAATATCAGTAATTACCTATAATTAATCATGCAGACAGATCAGTAATAAAATGACTATCAGTAATTACTTAAATATAATAATATAATGAATATCAGAAAACATTTGTAATTAATCACACAGACAGTCCAGTAATATAATGAATACCAGTAGTTACAATTATTCATAAAGACAGTTCAGTAATATAATGAATATCAGTAATTACTTAAAATTATTCATACAGACAGTTCAGTAATATAATGAATATCAGTAATTACTTAAAATTATTCATATACGCAGTTCAGTAATATAATGAATATAAGTAGTTAAAATTATTCATATAGACAGTTCAGTAATATAATGAATATCAGTAATTACTTAAAATTATTCATACATACAGTTCAGTAATATAATGAATATCAGAAAATACTTGTAATTATTCATACAGACAGTTCAGTAATATAATGAAGATTTGTACTTAAAATTATTCATATAGGCAGTTCAGTAATATAATGAGTATTAGTAATTACTTAAAATTAATCATATAGGCGGTTCAGTAATATAATAAATATCAGTAATTACTTACAATTAATCATATAGGCGGTTCAGTAATATAATAAATATCAGTAATTACTTACAATTAACCACACAGACAGTTCAATAATATAATAAATATCAGTAATTACCTATAATTAAGCATACAGACAGTTTGCTAATATTTAGTCATTTTTAGTTGAAAAGAATTATGTAAAACTTTATATATTGTTGAATCATGATGTAGGATGAAAACTTGTTTTACATGGGAACTTTGTTTTATTATCCATGTTAATATTTCCCTTATTGTTTTGTCCCATCTTATCCATCCATACATCCATCATAAATTCCCTTCTTGTATTGTCCCATCCCATCTGTACTTATATCCATCATGAATTCCCTTCTTGTATTGTCCCATCCCATCTGTACTTATATCCATCATGAATTCCCTTCTTGTATTGTCCCATCCCATCTGTACTTATATCCATCATAAATTCCCTTCATGTATTGTCCCATCCCATCTGTACTTATATCCATCATGAATTCCCTTTGTGTATTGTCCCATCCCATCTTTACTTATATCCATCATAAATTCCCTTCTTGTATTATCCCAACCCAATCTCTACTTATATCCATCATAAATTCCCTTCTTGTATTGTCCCATCCCATCTGTACTTATATCCATCATGAATTCCATTCTTGTATTGTCCCATCCCATCTGTACTTATATCCATCATGAATTCCCTTCTTGTATTGTCTCATCCCATCTGTACTTATATCCATCATGAATTCCATTCTTGTATTGTCCCATCCCATCTGTACTTATATCCATCATGAATTCCCTTCTTGTATTGTCCCATCCCATCTGTACTTATATCCATCATGAATTCCCTTCTTGTATTGTCCCATCCCATCTGTACTTATATCCATCATGAATTCCATTCTTGTATTGTCCCATCCCATTTGTACTTATATTCATCATGAATTCCTTTCTTGTATTGTCCCATCCCATCTGTACTTATATCCATCATGAATTCCCATCTTGTATTGTCCCATCCCATCTGTACTTATATTCATCATGAATTCCCTTCTTGTCTTGTCCCATCCCATCTGTACTTATATCTATCATGAATTCCATTTCCACTCAATAATTTTCAAGGACCTTGGACTGAAACTAAAAACAGTTTGAAGCTCTATTTATGTTGGAAAGGCCTTGGTCAAGCTCTGACAACATTCTACTAAGTTATTGCACTGTTTAACTTGGAACTTTGCAATATATAAACTTAACTTCCTCATTTGCACCAAATTTACAGGGACATTGGTGTGATATTGACACATTTTTTTGTTGCTTTGAAAGATCATAACTGTTCACTGACGTATGTATGCTCTGCACAACTGAAAATAAAAACAAGAAATACATTTATGTAATTCTCCATGTTTAATTTCATGAAAAATAACAACAACATGCGCTTTGTAACAAAATAAATTTAATTCTTTATCAGTCAGCACAATGGTGTCTACTTTTGTATTGTGTATAGTATTTAGATGATACAGCTGATATATTCCAATCATTAGTATTATCAGCCAATCAAAATATCAGTAGGTTGTGTTTGTCCTTAATTATTACAGTACCATGGTAACATTTTTTTAATCTGTCTTTGATATATTTGTCTTATTTGACCTCTGCCAATTTAGTTATTGAAATAAAAGCAAAATGTATCATTTTAAATTTTTTATAATGAATTGCATATGATAATAGATATTCCTATTGATTTTTTTTCTTTTCTTCAGAATTTCACAGTTCCTTGCAAATTGTCAATGTCCTGATGGTGGATTTGGAGGTATGTAGTTCATCAAAACGTTTTGTATAAATTGTAGAGAGATGCATTATCTTGTTTACAGTAAGAGTTAAAAAATTCAAACACTTGAATATGCAAGATTATTATATACAGTATATATACAGTATTTTACGATACCTATCACCTTGATATTGGACATATATGCATGACATATGTGCCTAGAAAACAGGATAGTTAATTAAGAACTACTTTCACAAACCATTAGTTAATTAGGAACTACTTTCACAAACCATTAGTTTATTAGGAACTACTTTCACAAACCATTAGTTTATTAGGAACTACTTTCACAAACCATTAGTTTATTAGGAACTACTTTCACAAACCATTAGTTTATTAGGAACTACTTTCACAAACGATGTACACTCATGTAGTAGGTTTCAGTTTATTAGATTTGTTTGGGAAAGAACTAAAACAGTTGTTTTGTCTATTTAAAAGTAGAGATGATAAAGTGAACAATGTGGATGAGTTTCCTGAGTAAAAATGAAACTTTCAAACAAGCAAATTTTAGATGCACAATATTGAAAATACCATTCTGATCATTGACACAATTATATAAGAGAAATGTTCATAAACTTTCCATTAATGGAATGGTTCAGACCATGACCATTGATCTCTGGGGTATGTATAAATAGCATAGAAAAACTTACTGTCCGCTGTGGCTATCATAGACATACCATTTTATAAGTCAAAGTACCAAATTCATGGGGAAAAAAATGAAACTGAAAAGCTAGGACCTTTGAGCTAATAAGCCAAGAAATAATAATCAAAGATAAAACATTTTAGTTTTGGGGTCAAGGGTGTTTGCTTGACTAAAACTAGAGCAGATTTTAAAAAAAAAATTTGTTGCGTTCTTAGAGATCATAGCAATACAGATTGATCCGATAGTAAGAACCTTAGTGGATAAAAATTAGCAGTAGATTTAGGAATTTAAAAACTTATTTAAACTTCTTTAATCTTCTTTAATAAGCACTTATGGACATATAATGACTGCATATCTATCTTGATTTGTTCTTAATTGTACCTAAAAATGGTGCAAGAACCTAAGTAAGCTCATTTCCATCATTGAACCTTCGTCAACTCCTAGTCATTTGACATTGATGTTGTGTTTTCTATGTGTCAGTAAATGGTAGCTAAAACAGCGCATGTCCTTGAAACAAAAATACTTTGATTACAGTCAGGACTTTCTATAATGGCCACCCATGGGGAAAATGTTGAAGTGGCCTTTGTGGAAAGGTGACCTCTGAAATCATATTCAGCTGTCAAACTTAGTTCATGACAAAGGCATGTTCTATGCATTTGAATAGCATTTTCATTTTACTATTAGCAGTATTACCATTATTATTACAGTAAAACCTGTCATGAGTGACCTCTGCTATGAGCGACCACCTGTCATTTCCGACCACAATCGTATTGCATGGATTAATTTTATAATATAAACTCTTTGCTGTGAGTGACCTTACTCAGCAATACCAGTGACCGTGACGTCTTGGCAACCTGTGCGTTTTTCCACTGCTCTGAGCGACTGCATCGCAAAAGTACCAGACAAAACAAATAAACACTGATGACCTTGACTTAATCATTTGTAAACAAAAGAGCTAAGCATATGTGTAGTATGCAAACAAAGCACATGTTAAATGACACTATAGTTGAACGACCATAGTGCGAGATAAACGCCAATAATCATTTAATCCTTTGTAACAATGACCACATAAATCATAAAAATGTTCAAATTTTTAAAAAATTGGCTAGCTACCAGTTTTGTGAAATTTATAAGTCCAGCGTATGATGTCATTTGTAAACTGCAGTAAACCAGACCAAAGTACATCGCACTAACCGCCATTGTAGTCATGTGAATAGCCAGCAAGATTAAACATTTTTTACATCCAAGTGAGTAATGATAGACATACACAGACAATTTAGAGGTTTGGTTTTATTTATTTATCTTAATCAAAACCTACACAATGCCAGTAGTACTAATGATATATATTTTCAAAGCTGTCACTTTCAGTCACTCGTGTGAAAAGGCAAAATTGGTAGTTGCACACAGATGACCACTGTACACAGATTTACCTTTTCAAATTGTAGTAGTATTGTCGTTGTTATGTTTTCAAGACTGATTTATATGCTCTGTACAACAAAATCAAAATTATGTTTATATGTTGTTATCTCCCAAATTTATGTTCCACACAAGATTACTGTATCCTGTTCACTTTAATCCATCCAACAAATTTAATCTTCTCTGACTTAAATTAAACACTGATTTTACTTTGTTCACCCTTTTAAAAAACAATATTTGGATTACTGTTTGCTGAAATCACCAAGTTCAAAAGTACTTTTGGTTTATTTGATAAGTCTTTGATGAATAGGATATCAGCATAAGTCATCTATTGTTATTCTTTATGTCCCATCAGCTTTGCCTGCCTTTACAAGAAAGTAAGGATTATTGGATGACCCCTGCCCCAAATAAAGAAGATATAGCTTGTATCTGTTCTCAAAAGCACACTTCTTTTCATAGCTAGCTTTAATTCACAGGCAAAAATATGAAGATATGTTACTCTACCTGTCACATTGGCACTAAAGGGGGCATATTTCTGCTGCAATAATACAACTTCTTTTCTCATGCTACATTTCTGCGACTTGATGCCCCAGTGTAGTCATCAATATAAACTGCCAGACTGTAGACATCATATAAATATGACTTAAAAAATTGTGAAAGCTATGTTAAAATCCAAATCACATATTCCTCTTGAAGCTAAAGACAGATAGGTCACTGCTATCATCGATATTTAAGGCGAGAATAAACCATTGATGGTGACAGTCAAAGACTGTGACCATTAAATATAATAAATTTATATAGGAAAGAGGTACTAGTCAAAAGGGGGATATTGTGGTCAAGATAGGCTGGGTACTAGTCAAAAGGGGCATATTGTGGTCAAGATAGACTGGGTACTAGTCAAAAGGGGCATATTGTGGTCAAGATAGGCTGGGTACTAGTCAAAAGGGGGATATTGTGGTCAAGATAGACTGGGTACTAGTCAAAAGGGGGATATTGTGGTCAAGATAGAATGGGTACTAGTCAAAAGGGGGATATTTGAATGGTTGTGATGTGCTTGGTACTAATCAGAAGGGGCATGGTGCTGGTCAAGAGGGGTAAGGTACTAGTCAAAAGAGGCATGGATCTCTATGAAAAATTGTCTCAAAATTTGATTCCTGCTTTATACTAACTACATGGGCAAAAACTAAAACATTTTAACTACATGTACATATGCATACATCTATGATACTGCTTTTATTGATCAACAAAAAAAATAGAGAAATTTTAAGAATAGTTTAAAATGTTAATTATAAACATTATTTTAATTACAAAGTGAAAAAAGATAGAATGATTGTAATCTTTGAGAATTAACAAATGTAAAATAAAACACAAAGAATGAGGATGATTAAGATTGTATTGAAAATAAAACACTTCTGACTCTTGGATGAATGAGTAAACACTAGATGTAATGTACATTGAATATTTTTGGATATCTTTTCTGTCTTTTGTACTAATATGGATGTTCAAGAAATATTTATTTACTAATGACATGTTGCATTCAGAAGAGCAAGAGTTACAACCAAATGAATGACAGTAATGTGAAGTGAGATCTGGCAGTCACTTTTCCACTGGAATAACCAAATGACTGACAGTAATGTAACATGAGATCTAGCAGTCACTTTTCCACTGGTACAACTCAGTGACTGACAATAATGGTAAGTGAGATCAAGTGGCCACTTTTCCACTGGTACAACTAAGTGACTGACAATAATGGGAAGTGAGATCTAGCAGTTACTTTTCCACTGGTACAACTAAGTGACTGACAATAATGGTAAGTGAGATCAAGTTGCCACTTTTCCACTGGTACAACTAAGTGACTGACAATAATGGTAAGTGAGATCTAGCAGTTACTTTTCCACTGGTACAGCTAAATGACTGACAGTAATGGGAAGTGAGATCTAGCAGTCACTTTTCCACTGGTGAATGTGTCATTGTTATTAAGATAATGTTATGGTTGTGGTTTAGTTTTTCATTTGTCTATATTTCCTAAACCCTTTGATTGATTCTCATCACATTTAGCATGAAACATTATGAAGAAAGACAGTTCATTATTCAATATGTATGATCACCCAGTGATCTAGGAATCAAGGTCATAAAGTCATTGAAAATCTGCATTAAAGTTTAATTAAGTCCTTAAATATCTTAAACCCAGTAATGGATTTTGTTTATACTTGGGATGAATCATAATGAAGTTAATAAAGTCATTTTTTATTATGCTTTCACTTGCTCCTTTGACCTTGTGGTCAAAAACACAGTCCTTGAAACTTTCTGTTAAGAGTTGGTTACAAGTTGGTTTTTTTTTCCACACTTTTTCATATGTTTCATAACTTGTGATACTATTTTGTCATACTGGGGATGACTCATTATAAAGCTAAGACAATTTATTATCTAACATGCCTTTACCTTTGGAATAAAAGCAGTCAAAGAAAATATGTGTTAAGGTTTTGCATTATTTTTATTTTCTTAAATTTTCTAAACACCTTCATAGATTTTCTTCATTTTTGGGTGGTATCATTATGAAGCTAAACAGGGGCCCCAAGTGGTCTACAGCGCTGTCCATTACGGATCACTGCCATCTCACCTCTGTCTGTGTGGTTTCAAGTCTAAGATTCGGCTAATGTAGTTATGTGAGAAAGCTTGCCAGTAGCTTCTCGTGGGTCAGTGGTTCTTTCTGGGGGTTTTCCGGGTTCTTCCTCCACCATTAATACTGGCTGCCATGTATACGGTAGCTTATATTGAGCTGAAAAATGGCGTTACAGGTAAACCATACAAGCAAACAAACATGAAGCTAAACAATTTATCATGTGACACGCTCTTCCTTTTTGACCTTGCAGTCAAGGTTACAGTCATAGAAAATTGATTAAATTTATAATATATTTTTACTTACATTTCCTTAACATTTCCATGGATTTCTTAATATGTGGCTTGCATTATTATAAAGCTTAGGCTTTAAACTTTATTCTCTGACACATGACTGTCTCTTTTGACATCAAGGTAAGAGCCTCACAAAATGTGCATTAAAGTTTTGGCTAGAGTTTTTTTATTTGCTTATATTTTCCTAAACATTTATTCAGCTTCCTTAGCTCCCTGATATTTAGTTCCAAGAGGTTTTATGTTTAATTTGCATTTAACACTACCACTGGCAGCCATCATAAGCATTAAAAAAAAAATTCCTGCAGAAAAGGAAACGTTAACCTCAAAAATTGTGTTCCAATCACCAATCAATCTGGAAAATGCAGCAATTGACCAAATTACATGTGATGACAACATTAAAGCTGGTGGTAACATCTAATAATTGTATAATGAAGTATGGTTTGGAACTGATTGACATAAAAGATTAGAAAACTAAGGATTGTTTAAATTAGGAGCTAAGGCTTCTGTTGACATAAATTTATACTTTATCTCAGACTTGACATAAGCAAGACAAATTGTGGTGGTAACAATAAATCATTGGCTAGGGACTTTGCATTTTTGTCAATATAAGTGATATGAATATAAGAGCAGGGTCTTCCATGGGGATACAGATTTTTTTTTAAGTAGCCAGGTGTAAAGTAAAAGTTACTAGGTAAATCACCTGGCTCCCAGCTGATAAGGAAAACCTTTTAAGTGAGTTAGTCTGTACTTGTAATTCCTGTGCGTCATTTTAAGTTTGTGTGTGCTGTCCACAGAAAGATGATTTTTTTTATTCCTATGATGGTCCTGATGACATTAGCAATCATTAGTTTTTCAACCTTGGAATTTGTTTTGATCATTTCTTTTTCACATGAAAAAGTCGGGACAATTGTATTTAGCTAACAGAACAAACCATAAATGTCGTCAACATAACAGCCATCTACAAAATTATTTTATGCATGGTATATAGCCTGTAAACAATCTTGGCCACATGTATAAAGAGCCATATAGTATATTACTATTGGTTAAACTTTGAATGAATGGTTATCAACTGTTATATAAAAAATATCACCTGTGTGTGCTGGAAGTGTGTAGATTGTTCTAATGATTGGCCTTGTAGGGTCAATATAAAGTAAGACAATCCCAGTGATAAAATTGGTGAGTCTGCCAGCTGGGATTCACAAATTTAAAGATATTAAATGGCAAATGGACAAGGATCGAGCTTGCAGTAGGAGACACTCTCCATAATATCATGGAAATTCATTTCATCAGCTTAGTCTATGTATTTAGAAAACTACCTTCTGCACTTGTTCAAAATATCTCTGCTTCTGTAGGCATTAATTGTATGTTTTAGTTTTAAACGCATTTAGATTTGTTTCTGAATTAATAATCAGAGCTCCTAATAAGATGGTGATTACATACCTTTTCAGAGAAGCATGTACCAAAATCAGTTATCTTAAGAACCCACTGATTTACTTTTTTCTGAAATATTCTTGATAAATGATGTTATTGTAATTATAAACACAAAGTTATATTCCTTTCAGGTGGTCCTGGACAAGTGGCCCACCTAGCACCCACCTATGCTGCAGTAAATGCCCTGTGTATATTGGGAACAGAAGAAGCTTATAAAGTGATTGAAAGGTAGATTTAAGATGAAAGCATGTTTGTTTCTCCAGATTGACCCATAGAGTTGAAATTCTCATTTACTTTCTCTTTTTTAAGTACACACTACTGTTGGAGATATTTTCCTCCTAGAATTTTGGATATTGCATACCAGAAGCATATCACTGCCTGTGATTCATGAACCTGCCTTCAGATTCAATCCCAAATTATTCACAAACCAGCCATTAAATTCATTATCTGTATCATAATGGAATTCTGTGGACTGAGATCATAATTTCATAGCAGGATTTCACTGTACTCGGTTTACAGCTCAGCCTGACATAATTTAAAAAAAATTTTGGAAGTTGAATCATCCTTGGGCATGATGATGTAGGCATTAATTTCCAATTAATTATCTCCACCTACTTTTACAGTGCAGTAAATTTTGTAGTGCAATTAATTTGAAAGTTGGATTTCAGCACATTTTGATTGTAATTGTGTTATGAAACTTGTGTTGCAGTATTTTGTTATTCATTGCAAAGATACAAAAGATTTATGCAAGGGAAACAACTCATACTTCTCATGCAAATGTAACACCACCCAGCCTGTTACCAATAATTATGGGTTTACTTATTGCTTATGTTGCAGACCATAACTCAAGAGTTTTCAACGAGACAGTAAAAATGGCTCAGAGCCCCCCCCCCCCTCCCCTATTTAAATGCTGTATTTAAAATTTCTTAAGGAAACAGATATTTGACATTGTACCACCCCATTTAAATGCTGTATTTAAAATTTCTTAAGGAAACAGATATTTGACATTGTACCACCCCATTTAAATGCTGTATTTAAAATTTCTTAAGGAAACAGATATTTGACATTGTACCACCCCATTTAAATGCTGTATTTAAAATTTCTTAAGGAAACAGATATTTAACATTGTAAATTTGCTGCTTGATTATGTGATGAATATCTTGTTAAAGTTTATTGCTCAGTTATAAACTCAACTGAAAGTTTTTACCATTGCTCTAAGAAGATGTGATTAGTACAGATTGATATATGGCTGGTGGTAGAAGAATCAGATTGCTTTCCTTTTTGATAAAATGAACAATTTTACCACTTTTATTCTGAAAATTACTCTACATTGCTTGTTCTCCATGTAGTATACTCCACAAACGTGTTTGTTTTGCAAGATAAAAGTATCTAATGTTTGTATATTAAAGTTATTAAACATCTGTAAAAAATTTAATGAACAATTCTTATTTTATTACTGTAATTTGTCTGTCAAATAACAGTTTGTTAACCTTGTATAGTTTGTTTGTTTGTTTGTTTTTTATGGTTTAACGCCATTTTTAAGCACAATATAGGCCATACATGGCGGCCAGTATTAATGGTAGAGGAAGAACCTGGAAAACCCCAGGAAAGAACCACCAACCCATGAGAAGCTACTGGCAAGCTTTCTCACATACCAATTTAGCTGAGCCGGAGACTCAAACACATGCAGAGGTGAGATGGCAGTGATCTGTAACGGTGAGCGCTTTAGACCACTCGGTCCCCTAAACGTCACAGTCAGGAACTGAACCCAGTACATTGGCAGTCAGGTGCACATGCCACTATTTTTGCAAGGCCCAAACCCACTGGGCTGGTTAGTATGTAGCTTCAATACCATAACTGCTACAGTAGAATGCGTTTTACATTTTGACAATTTCTTGCACGATAACCTATAACATCATATGGCTAAAAATCAAGGAAATCTTTTAGTTTTCATGGGGTTTTCACTGTACTGAGGTTCTTAGATTTTACCTGAAATGAGATACAATCAGTTATGTCCCTTCTTTATGTTTTATTAAGATCTTTTTTCTTTGATATTTATAGCACAAGTGTTTACAATAATTTTGTTTAAACACATGCATTTTACTTATATGTAAATTTACATGATTTTGACATAAATGTTACTGTATAGTAAATAATATATCACTTGCAAATTTAATCTTTTTTTTGTCCTTGTTGGTTCTAATGTCAAAGTTAAGGATACTACACTTGTTTAAATTCAAAAGTCAGCTGACTTGAGGATCATTTGGTGCTGGGGTCTCAGACACACGATCATTGGGCCATATATCGAAGTTAAGGATACTACACTTGTTTAAATTCAAAAGTCAGCTGACTTGAGGATCATTTAGTGAAGGGTCTCAAACACATGATCCATGGGCCATACGAGTCCTTCCAAGCCGTATCCTGTGGTCCACAAAATGATTGGCATCAAAAGGCGTCATGAGAGATAACAAAGGTGGTGTGGCCCTTTGGCCATCGAAAATGCCCTCATGCTGCCCTAAGAGTGGGTTAAGTTTGAGACCCTTGACTTCGGTTGATGCTCAGCAAGTAAACATAATCTCTTTCGATTTGCACAACCAGTGGCACTATATTACATAAAAAAATGGAGCAAAAGTGGCTCATTGGTTAACATGCTGGCAGTATATATTCCATTTGTTACTTGACAGGTGAATATTACTTACCTTCACAGGTGAGAGTAGTCTCATTTTAACTGTCACAGTATCTATACTTGAATAAAAAGATAAACATTTATTTATTAATTAGTTCAAAAGTCTGTTGTTTTTTTCACCATTACCTAGAAAGTCAATCCTGTTAGACAATGGGATCAACTAACAGTAGTATACTGTTTAATACAGTGCATTGCATACATTTGTATTTATGTACATATGTACATACAAACATAACATACATACATAAACACACACACAGACACACATAATGCATACATACATACATGCAGACATACATACATACAGACACACACACACACACACACACACACACACACACACACACACACATGGCCTAGTGGTTAAAGCATCCACCTTGATGCAAGAGGTTGTATGGATGACCCCTGGCTAAGTCATACCAAAGACTTTAAAAAATTATACTAACAGCATTAAGAGGTAGTGTCAGAACTGGTTGGCCTGGTGTAAAGATAATGTGACAGGGTGGAACATCGTGCTACATGTCTGCGGCATGATGCATCAGTGCTAGACATCACTATAAACAGCCACACTGCAGACATCATAACGATATGTCTGAAATATTTTTAAAGCTAAGTTAAAAATCTAAATCACACACACACACATACATACATAAAGTTCTCATGACATCACAGATAACTTGATGTGCTCTTTTAAGCTGGAGGAAACTGAAGAGTTTATTGAAAAATACAGTCTCTTGAAAACTTCAGACTTCAGAAATGCATAACTGCTAATCTTTTGCATGCTGACTCTGGAAGTCAAACTTAGTAACACAAAAGAAAGTAATTACTCAATTTAATGAAATGAGCATATTACCATCTGGTTCTTTTCAATCTACAGGGACAAATTATATTCCTACCTTATGAAAATGAGAACTCCAGGAGGTGCTTTCAAGATGCATGATGGGGGAGAAGTTGATATCAGGTATCATAGTTCTGTGTATGATTTTGAAAATGGACACCCATGATTACATTTCTGTTAGAACTGGGTCCAGTATATAGCGAAATGTACCACATTTGCCAGCCTAAAGTCACTGCAGAGTGGAATTTGCAAATGTTTAAATATTTTAATTTTCCACCTGTCGTCCACATATAAGTCAATGATGAGCATTTGGCAGCCTAAAGTCACGGCAGAGTACAAGTCAAATTTGCAAATGTTTAAATATTTTAATTTTTATCCATATATAAGTCAGTTATGACTATCAGACAGTGCCAGACCAATAACCTGGCTTAGTCTTTTTCACTACAGTTCATTCCTATCTGTAACTGTACAATTTTAGATTAGCATCATTAAATGTAGCTAACAGTATCTAATTTATTTCACACAACATGTTTCCAACAAATTAGGTACTTGTAGCTACATTTAATGTCACTAATGTGAAAATTTACTGAGTTGCAGATAAAACTTGTGATGCTGTGTGAAATGAAACTATAGTATCTTCCAGTTTAATGAATAATAATGGTATCACTGAAGCTAACATGTTTTTTTTCTGTATGTTTCTGTTGACAGAGGGAGGGAGGCATATATATTTCATCACATTGTTCTTCTTGCACGTTGTGATCGGAATAAATATGTCTTGAAATGATTGAGGGATTTCAGCTTCTCTTTTTTCATGCTATCTTGTATCTTACTGCCCCTGTTTAGCTAAAGCTTTTGTTAAAGAGAGAAAACAATAATAAATGGAAGCTATTAAAATACATACAATTCTCTTTCAGTATCAAAGTTTAAATACTCACAATATTTACATTTATATAGACTCCATTTAGACTCCCAAGAATGACCATTTAGCATACTATATGATTTTCTTTGTAAGTACATCAACCTCCATTTTCAAATGATATTAAGCTTTATCAGGAAATGCGTGTAAACGTTCAGCAGCTAGGTGGCATTTGGTTTTAATATTTGCTCATGCTAGTCATTAATTTAAATTGTTCTGTCAGTGTGTACAAAAGGTGTCACTGGATGAGAAACTTACTTGAGTAACCATCTGACGTTTCCTGGAGTTACACGATATTGTATTAACTTACCCTTTGTGTAGCCTCATTTCCCTATTAGTAGCCTGGATAACTTGATCTGGTTTGCTTAATCTTGCAAACAAAGAGATGTTAGTTGGAATGATCTGACCACAGCTTTAGCATATTGAATTAACACATAAATAACACTGTCAAGTCATGTGGTTCTTGGGACAATGGATGTCAGAACCAAAACATGAAGGAATTGTTTATTCAGAATTTATAGCGTAATATAGCATTGCCCTTGTAAATGAGAAAGATCATAATCATCAATTACTAAACAATACAGATTAAAATCATCCTGAAACCACATCTTTCTCTCTCTCTCTCTCTCTCTCTCTCTCTCTCTCTCTCTCTCTCTCTCTCTCTCTCTCTCAGAATTCCTGTCTTTGTCATGGTAGTTCATTTTTTTCCTACTTGTCTTTTCTAATGCACATATATTTAATAAAATTTAAACATATATTTCTAGTTCATACTGCTTTACATGTTATGTATGTGAATTTCATACTGATGATCATGTAAATATGTAAAAAAAAATCTTTTCCTGCGTTTGGTCCTATATTTTTTCCTACATGATCTCTTACTGAAAATAATAATTAGTTTACAAAATTTTTTTCTTCACTTTTAGAAAAAAAATTACATCACAAACATTTATATGAATCAGTTCACAGCCAAACTAAGCAAGGTATCTCACATTCCTCCTCAGTTCTTTGGACAGACAACCCCTTTAGTCATTCCCATCTTACCTATGAATAGCATTTGTTTATCATGCAAGTGAAAGCAGGCACTCTTAATACACACATTAGTCAGTACCCATATACTTGACTTCACAAAAGTTGGCCCTGAGTGGCTGAGTGGTCTAAAGCGCTTTCTGTTACGGATCACTGCCATCTCACCTCTGTCTGCGTCGGTTCGAGTCTAAGATTTGGCTAATGTAGTTATGTGAAAAAGCTTGCCAGTAGCTTCTCGTTGGTCGGTGGTTCTTTCCTTGGGTTTTCCTGGGTTCTTCCTCCACCAATAATACTAGCCGCCATGTATAGCCTATCGTGTGCTGAAAAATAGTGTTAAACCCTAAAATAAACAAAAAACAAAGACATCACAAAAGACAGCAAAGGAAAACATTGGAATAGACTGTATGTAAGCTAAACTAAAGTAATTTGGTAGTAGTAATGAATGGCAGCCTTAAACAAGTGGTAGTAGTAATGAATGGCAGCCTTAAACAAGTGGTAGTAGTAATGAATGGCAGCCTTAAACAAGTGGTAGTAGTAATGAATGGCAGCCTTAAATTAAACAAGTGTGGTAGTAGTAATGAATGGCAGCCTTTAACAAGTGTGGTAGTAGTAATGAATGGCAGCCTTTAACAAGTGTGGTAGTAGTAATGAATGGCAGCCTTAAACAAGTGGTAGTAGTAATGAATGGCAGCCTTAAACAAGTGGTAGTAGTAATGAATGGCAGCCTTAAATTAAACAAGTGTGGTAGTAGTAATGAATGGCAGCCTTAAACAAGTGGTAGTAGTAATGAATGGCAGCCTTTAACAAGTGTGGTAGTAGTAATGAATGGCAGCCTTAAATTAAACAAGTGGTAGTAGTAACGAATGGCAGCCTTAAACAAGTGGTAGTAGTAATGAATGGCAGCCTTAAACAAGTGGTAGTAGTAATGAATGGCAGCCTTAAACAAGTGGTAGTAGTAACAAATGGCAGCCTTAAACAAGTGGTAGTAGTAACGAATGGCAGCCTTAAATTAAACAAGTGTGGTAGTAGTAATGAATGGCAGCCTTAAACAAGTGGTAGTAGTAATGAATGGCAGCCTTAAACAAATGGTAGTAGTAATGAATGACAGCTTGTGGTTCATCATCATAACAAATTGTCTGCAGGAAATGCTCACTCACTACCTCAGTGCCTTGAAACATATAGCATGCATAAACCTCAAAATAAAATTTCTGTAAGAGGGAATGTGTTATTGACATCTAGGAATTTAACTATTCAGGAATCTGTATGGCAGTTTCAAGAGTGATACATATATCTGGTTTCTTGATATTATCTTTTGCCTGTTTTACAAAATGCTTATCCAACTGGAGTTACTTATTTTAGAATGACACATTTTCTATATTCGGTTTTGTAGGACTCAGAAGTGGAAAAACAAAACATGCATTCATTGACTCACCTAGCCAGATATTAGTATTGTTGAAAATATCAGGAGGACTATCTAAATTCTTAATTAGAGAAACGCAGATCTACAGATGACCTCAGAGTTTGCTAGATCACTGTAACTTACATTCATTTCCTTTATGACACATCAGAAGTTTATACAAGTCTATTTAACAGAATATATCAAGTTTTTAATATTTCTTTGTGGGAAGGGGTGTGGGTGCGTGCATAAAACGACAGAAAATAAATTCAGACATCCATTTCAGGTGCAACATGTTTTTGCATCACACTGATGCAACACTTTTGTGATGATGCTGTACTATCAGTGGGGAAAGAGGAAGGAAGACCCTGTTGATCATGAATGGTTTATTGTCTAAACAAGGCATAGTTTTGCAACTATAAAATTTAAACAACATAGAAACATAAAAATGACATTTCCATCATTCTTGATATCATTAGTAAATAGGAATGAAAGTCATTGAGTATTCATGCTGGGTGGTTCTTTGAAAGCTGCCTCCATGAAAGTGAACAATGTAATAAAGGAAGGTTATAATCATAAATTAGGTGAAGGTCTTTAGGATCTTTTTATGTCTTTACACTGTTCAATGCTTCAGATTATTACCTAAATATGGCAGGCCAACTTGTTTCAAATGCCAGATCAGTTGTTCATACAAATGGTTCTTTTGCTTTAAAGTATTTCAGTGCTTCCAAAGCCTGTTGTATGCTGTCTATTATGTTACTACAAAATTTTAGTTTTTAATAAGTCTATTGTTATGATCCGACTAGATGAATGTCAAGGGAAGCAACTCAATTTTAGACATTCAGAGAAAATAAATTAGACTTACTGTGATTACCTTGAAAAACAGTTTAGTAGCTGGTAGATACAAATTATCTCTTAAGCAAGGGACATTTTCTATGCCCAACCAGGACAGACAGCCAAAACTCATTTGCAGGGTAAGTCAGCTGTCAATTATCTAGCTCAATAACGCATAGAATATATATATATATATATATATATATATATATATATATATATATATATATATATATATATATATATATATATATATATATATATATAATTTAGAGATGACTTTTCAGACATCCTCCATGCTGGTCTTCTAGATTATTGGAGATCTTGCACTCTGCTATAAAGATAATTGATGAATTTTTTTATATTATCAAGTGTTTATAAAGAAAGAAGAGAACAGAAAAGATTTTTTAAAACCTTAATGATTAAGATTATTTAAAGCTGTATTAGTTACTGTTTATAATGATCATTAAAGGACCATTATTGTAACTCAGGTAGTGTTCATCCTCACGAGTCCTACAAAACTGATAGTACTCTGGATACTTTGATCAATATTATTAAACACAGTATGTGCATGATGGTAATATTATTGAATCATCTGATGTGTTGAACATTTAAGGGGAGCTTACTGTGCAGCCAGTGTAGCCAGACTGACCAACATCATGACACCAGCCTTGTTTGATGGAACCCCAGAATGGATTGTTATGTGAGTTGAAAATGTATCTCCTGACATTTTTTTTTGTTTTTGTTTTTAAATCTTATCTCAGATTCTCTTTGAAAGAATTGGTACAAAAACAATATATACTTTGCAGTTTTTAAGTTTAAAATATCGGAGAAACGTTCATCCTATTGGTCATAGGAGAGCGGGGGGGAATGTTCGTTCAATGGAAACAAGGATTAACCTTGTTCAACATTCCTCTATATTTTCCCACATGTGTTATTTACTTAAACAGTTCAGATGGGGTGAGAGGTCACAGAGCATTCCTTACTTGACACATTGAATTGGTGGAAATGACACATGATTGTCACCTGGTAGCATAATTAAATCACCTTATATTGAACCATAACTGCCTGAAATTAATAATTCTGATTTTTTTTCCAGACATAATAATTAAAAGCAAGTTTATAACTTTAGAAAAACCATATGAGATGCTGAACATCAAGTGTATGCTCTGTTCTGCATTGCAGCATTACAGTCTCACAGTTACCAGACATTTGGGGCTACACATTCCTTGAAGTTGAATGCAATATTGTATACTGACATGCGTCATCAAGGAAAGTATCGGTAGAAAGATTTTGAATTATATGACTAGGCAGCATTAGAACTGGCCAATTAAAGTAAAAAATCCAAGTTAAGAATAGTCGAAGAAAAGTGAAACATTGTTCTGTGTAGACTGCTGTCCTTTATATACAGCACCAATACTTACTGTCCATTATAGATAGGCATCTGTTAATACAGGATCAGTACTTACTGTGCATTGTAGCTCATACTGTTAGAAGTGTTGTGCAAAATGCAAAAAAGCAGAGATTATATGGGATAATAGGATTATTTCTGGTAAAAACTGTACAGAACTGTTACATTCAGGAAGAATAAAATTCATCACTGAAAATGTCAGAATCTAGTTGTAGTAAAACTGAACCTTGCAACTCACAGTAAGTTAAAAATTGAACATGAAATTTTTAACCAGTTACAATTACTCATGTTTAACTTGAGCCATATAATTTAAATAATATATTCATAGCTGCCATTTTGTTTACCAGTCCTACACCATATATAGAATCATTTTGATACGATTGAGGCAAGATCAGTTTTGAAATTAGTGCTAAATAAGTTTATGATGTAACGAGACCTAGTGGAAAATGGACAATGTCCACTGTGAAGTTAAATGCCAAAGAAAGCTGGACATTATTGTTGGTGAAATAATTTTCATGTTTATTTTCTTAACTATATTTTTACATATAAAATATATATTCTTATATTTTCACATGTTAAAATATATGATTTCCCATCATACCATATGATGCTTGATTGTGTGTGCCTACAAAAGTTGTTCCTGCTACAACAACAATATGAGTACCTTGTGAGCTAGAACAAATAAACAGACACTGCCTGAATGAAATCTGACTGGATACCTGTAGGGGTTCCGAGTGGTCTGAAGCGCTCTTCGTTACGGATCAGTGTCATCTCACCTCTGTCTGTGTGGGTTCGAGTCTCGGATTCGGCCAATGTGGGTATGTGAGAAAGCTTGCCAGTAGCTTCTCGTGGATTGGTGGTTCTTTCCGGGGTTTTCCCGGGTTTTTCCTTTACCATTAATACTGGCCACCACGTATAGTCTATCATGTGCTGAAAAATTCTGTTAAACCCATCTACAACTAGATACCGGTACCATTAGTGTCTCACTGAACTTATATCCCCTTACAACAACAGCAAAAACCAATATGATACATTGCTGACTTATATTTGCATTATATTCAGATTTGGTCAAACAGTTTAAAACTTGACAATAATGTAATTTACTGCGACAGATTAGGTCATGTAATTTACTGTGACAGATTAGGTCATGTAATTTACTGTGACATTTTAGGTCAACCCAATCCTACTCCTTTGTTAAGTCGTGTATTTTTATACAATCAAGCTATGAAGGCAAGGTGAATTTATGAAAGTGGGTGTTTAATTTTGTAAACTTCAATTTTAGAGCAAGTTTGGTATAGGATAAAAAATATGTTTTGACTTGTGGCTTTGCCACTCATTACAATATCATACTTTCTGTACCACATGATGCAAGATATCCAGTATTAATGTAAGAAGATGAAAATTCCCTCTGGCAAATCTTTCATGAGGTATAATACTTTCAAGTTAATGTATGGTTAGATTGCTGAGTAGATACATCTGACTCTATTTGAAACAACCCCTGATTGAGATGCAAGTCAAATGCATTTTCATTTTTACACATTGGTAAATTCAGGACACTACATTAGGGTTTCAGTGGCTTCCAGTGAAAATTAGGTCAAGCTTTTTCTGTAGGAACTTTAAAAAAAAAAAACGAAAACAAGATTACTACACAACCCCTTTGTGGCTTCAGATGAACATTTACAATCTAAGATAAAACTTAAGTGTAGAGGTTCAAACACTGTAATTACCCAGTCCTTCCTAAGCTCACATCTGTAGTCAAACAAAGCTTATGGCAAGCTTTAGGATCAGCTCTGCCTTAATTGCATTTAAGCATTGTCAGTGTATTTTAGTCAGTTGTTTTATGCACTGACACTTTATTTCAGTCAGTTGTTTTATGCCTTGACAAGTGTACTTTTAGTCAGTTGTTTTATGCATTGACAGTGTATTTTAGTCAGTTGTTTTATGAATTGACATTGTTTTTCAATTGGCTATTTTACGCATTGACAGTATTTCAATTTGCTGTTTAATGCCTTGACAGTGTATTTCAGGCAGTTGTTTATGCATTGACAGTGTATTTCAATTGACTGTTTTAGGCCTTGACAGTGTATTTCAGGCAGTTGTTTATGCATTGACAGTGTATTTCAATTGACTGTTTTAGGCTTTGACAGTGTATTTGAATTGGCTGTTTTATGCCTTGACAATGTATTTCAATTGGCTGTTTTATGTATTGACAGTATATTTCAGTCAGTTGTTTTATGCATTTACTGTTTTTCAATTGGCTGTTTTATTCATTGACAGTGTATTTCAATCAGCTGTTTTGTGTATTAACAGTATATTTCAATTGACTGTTTTATTCCTTAACAGTGTGTTACAGTCAGTTGTTTTATGCATTGACAGTGTATTTTAATTGGCTGTTTATACATTGACAGCGTATTTCAAATGGCTGTTTTATGCATTGACAGTGTATTTCAATTTGCTGTTTTATGCATTAACAGTGTATTTCAGTCAGTTGTTCATACATTGACAGCATATTTCAATTGGCTGTTTTATGCATTGACAGTGTATTTCAAATGGCTGTTTTATGCAATTGATATTGTATTTCAGTCAATTGTTTATGCATTGACAATGTATTTCAATTTGCTGTTTTAGGCCTTGACAGTGTATTTCAGGCAGTTGTTTATGCATTGACAGTGTATTTCAATTGACCCGTTTTAGGCCTTGACAGTGTATTTCAGGCAGTTGTTTATGCATTGACAGTGTATTTCAATTGACTGTTTTAGGCTTTGACAGTGTATTTGAATTGGCTGTTTTATGCCTTGACAATGTATTTCAATTGGCTGTTTTATGTATTGACAGTATATTTCAGTCAGTTGTTTTATGCATTTACTGTTTTTCAATTGGCTGTTTTATTCATTGACAGTGTATTTCAATCAGCTGTTTTGTGTATTAACAGTATATTTCAATTGACTGTTTTATTCCTTAACAGTGTGTTACAGTCAGTTGTTTTATGCATTGACAGTGTATTTTAATTGGCTGTTTATACATTGACAGCATATTTCAAATGGCTGTTTTATGCATTGACAGTGTATTTCAATTTGCTGTTTTATGCATTAACAGTGTATTTCAGTCAGTTGTTCATACATTGACAGCATATTTCAATTGGCTGTTTTATGCATTGACAGTGTATTTCAAATGGCTGTTTTATGCAATTGATATTGTATTTCAGTCAATTGTTTATGCATTGACAATGTATTTCAATTTGCTGTTTTATGCATTGACAGTGTATTTCAGTCAATTGTTTTATGCTTTGACAGTGTATTTCACTCAAACGTTATTCAGTGTCATGCTTATTTGATGTCAGAATAGTGGATCTCACTGAAAATGGACATAATTGGATCCTTAAAGATCTCGGTACATAGAACCCAGTGAATGATAAATAGGTATGGCACACAAAAATCAGTAATCCTCATTTACACTTGTCATTTTTCATAGGCTAGGTCATCTTGGCTAGCAATGTGTCATAGATGCACTTTGTACAGTATCAGTAATTAATGAAGTAGATTGATGAACTCCAACTAGCCATAATGGGGCTAGAGATTATAGTGTCATGTGAAGATGCTAATTTAAAACTGCTTGCCACTTAAAATCAGATTTGTTGATGGAATCCACTGATTTGATGACAACAGTACGGAAAATGTGAATTATAAGGATTAAATTAGTATTTATTAAAACATAACTTTAACCGTATCACTCACAGAGTTGACATAAAGTCCTTTGGCACTTCTATTTTAAAAGAGTTTTAAGGAAATTGTTCAGTTTAAAGAAGATAAAATTAATTATGTTGCTAATAATGTGTCAGTAATTGTGATGTAAAATGATTTTTTGATGTTTGAGCTGCATTATTTTGCAGCTTTAGTAACTTCTAATCTGTGGCAACTCAAAATGACCACTGTTTACAGCTTTATAGCTTGTAATGAAAAGGACATGATGTTCCAGTTTGCTTCATTTCAGAACAACACACGACATGGTTGTCAGACCAGTTCAGTAATATGATTCTTACAAGTCAGTACCTTTCTTGATTAATGCTTTAAGGTTGAAATGTTTAATCATTATTTTATCAATGCATGTTTAGGTGTCAGAGTTATGAAGGTGGTTTTGGAGGTTGTCCGGGGATGGAAGCACATGGAGGTTACTCTTTCTGTGGACTGGCTGCTCTCATTTTGCTGGAACATGCAAAACTTTGTAATATCCAGGCTCTGCAGGTAAGAGAAGATACTTGAAGATAATTGACCTTCCTTGGAACTAGAAATAAATAACTGGATGACTGACAAATCAACATTATTTAATTAAAATCTTTTTCAGCATGGCTTATTTCCACTCTTAATGAACAATGCAGTAATTCCTTTCTAAAGATAATAAAATCACATCCAGTATTTTTGATCAAGAACTAGAAATTGTGGATTTTAACCTTTGAGGTTCTCTACCATTTTGTTTTATCCATTTATGGTTGTATATCCAGAAGTTATCTCTTTTTATCCTGCAACTAGGTCACATAACCTAGTTACTACCTTGCTGGATTTCCTGCATCCTACTAGAATAATGTTTATCATAAATACTGGACTTTACATCTTGATAATCGACAAGTCATATTCATAGAATTTTGTCAGTAAGGTAATAATGATTTTGATAACATTTTGCGTAGACATCTAGTTGCCAAAGCAACTTATTTGTTGACTTTGATCGGGTCTCAAAAATAACTTTCCATTCTTTCTTTGTTTCTAGAGATGGACAGTAAATAAACAGATGAGTTATGAGGGTGGATTCCAGGGCAGGTCCAACAAACTTGTGGATGGTTGCTATTCCTTCTGGCAGGGTGGTGCCTTCCCCCTTATCCACATGGTGTTAGCAATGGAACGTAAGTCACTTCAGAAATGTCATTTTAACAAGTTACTCTTCATATTTGTTTCCAATATTTTGTTCACCTGGCCATAGAGCTAAGTGAGCTTGTAGTATGGCTCTGTGTTTGTCATCCATTGTGAATCATCCTTCCATCCACAATTGATTGTTACTAATCTGGAGTCCCTATTTCTAATCCAGTTAAAAACTTTGAATGTTGGCTTACATTATCGAAATCACTGATAAATTCAGCAATGTAGAGATCCACACATATTCAGGTGATCTTGCATCTGATTGCACCTGAATAATCTGCATGCAAGGTTACCTTGTTACACGTTGAAGGCCATTTTTCTGATGTGGAATATTACATCAAGATCTTAGACTGGTTTGAGCAAGTTAGTGATGGGATCTTAGACTGGTTTGAGCAAGTTAGTAATGGGATCTTCTTGCATCAGAGTGGCCAAGCTCTTTACCATGCTGTATCTATGGGCAGGATAGATCAATCCAATTGTGTTAGCACAATATAACCTTTCATGTGTTGATGTACCAACTAATGTCAATCAATAAGCAATCAATCCTTAGCCATTGGTCCTGTTCCAGACTATATTTAATTTCTCAAGTATTACATTCAAACCTGTGTGTAGTAGTTAGTTTAGGGATGAACAAAACATGAATACATAGACTTGGTTCGTATTCATCACCTATGAAATCCACTCTGTTGATAACAAATTGAAGAAGAGAAAGGATAGAGCAGTATTTAGTAATATGAGGAAAGAGAGTAGACCATATTTATGTTATTATTTGTACGACAAGAAGTAAAAAAAACAAGAAAAACTAAGGTCTCACCACTATAAGGCCCTTCATTATAACATTATAAGGTCTCATCACTGTAAGGCCCTTCATTATAACATTATAAGGTCTCATCACTGTAAGGCCCTTCATTATAACATAAGGTCTCATCACTGTAAGGCCCTTCATTATAACATAAGGTCTCATCACTATAAGGCCCTTCATTATAACATTATAAGGTCTCATCACTATAAGGCCCTTCATTATAACATGGTTTCCTTGATATGTTGGGTATGTTCATGGATCCCCATTTCATTGTGTAATAATAAATTTACATTATGTACTTAATTATTATAATGATTCATTATTTAGTAGTAAAATTACATCATATATGTCTTTATAATGCAGTCTTGGTACAGTAATATGCCCATTCATCGTTCCTTTGACTGTATTTTATTGTCGTGACCAACAATAAATATTCTAAATATTTTTGTAATTTTGCATGTAGAATACATCTACCTGTCAAATGACAATGAAATTGGAAATGGCACAGGTAGAAATTGTAGACCACCATAAAATGGCTTTAACAAAATCCAACATAATAATTTACATTATGTTAAAGAGAAAATAATCCAAATAAAGTAAAAGACAGGAGAAGATGTAAATGAACAAATGCATGGTTAAATCTGATGCTAATTTCTAAGAGAAGTTTGCTGTGCTTGCTGACTGTAGCATTTTTGTGTATGTAGTGGACAAGGCTCTGAGTGCAGAAAGGTGGCTGTTTAACCAGGAGGCTCTACAGGAGTATATCCTCATCTGCTGTCAGGCTCCAGATGGAGGTCTTCTTGACAAGCCTGGCAAGTAAGTAAAAGATAATAATTTTTCATTTGAATGAATAATTTGTGAGATGTTTGTATATATACAGATAGCAAAAACAAGCCACTTGGGACACTTCTTTCATGATTGTAAGAATTCACTGAGATCAAGGTATATCAGATACATTACAGGATTATAAAAAAGTTCAGTCTCTCCAAGCAAAAACAGTTCTGTTAAAATAACAAATTGCTAAAATATCAACTTTCCAGGATGGAATACAGGAAAGAGTTGTCTCCCTTTAAATACTTGAATTGACCTCAAATCCCATCATTCACCAATTACTACTTCAAGACATACCAGGTGATAATGCTTCCTTAAAGATACCACTCAAATACTTTACAATTTATACCTTTTGCACAAGTTTGAGTGATTCTTGGGAGTTTTTAATATTCTTGAATTGCACTCCAGACCTGCCATTGAGTACTTTTCAGTTCAGTTGTCTGATACTGCAAACACTTCAGTTGTCCATTTTCATAATATAATAAGCTAAACAGCAATGTCTGAGTCAGCTATTATAGTGTGAGTAGTACTTTAGTACTGAACAATAAATCTCAGTGCTCATCATTTATTGCGTTTTATCCCATGTATATGACAAGTGGTCTAAAATACTCACCGTTATGGATCTCTGTCATCTCACCACAGTCTGCATGGGTTCAAGTCTCAGGATTGGCCAATGTGGGTATGTGAGAAAGCTTGTCAGTAGCTTCTCGTGGGTCAGTGGTTCTTTCTGGGTTTTCTTGGGTTCTTCCTCCGCCATTAATGGATATGGATAGCCTATCTTGTGCTGAAAAATGGCATTAATTTTCCATAATTATGTGAACGAGTACTGGTTACAGCAGTGTCCCTTTCTGAGTTACCTAGTATCCATCTGTGACTGTACCATGCAAAACTGGTTCATAGAGATTACCTTGCCACAACATCAACAGACTCAGTCACCTTTATTATACCTGGCTTCCTGTTATCCCCACCTAATTGTTGTTGCCATTGTTTCTTCTTTTTCACCATTCACAACTCTGATTTTGAAGATGAATCTTCACAATTTGATGTGACAAAACTCAACAGGCCTCGAGTGGCCGAGTGGTCTAAAGCGCTCTCCGTTACGGATCACTGCCATCTCACCTGTCTGTGTGGGTTCGAGTCTAAGATTTGGCTAATGTAGTTATGTGAGAAAGCTTGCCAGTGGTTTATCGTGGGTCAGTAGTCCTTTCTGGGGGTTTTCCCGGGTTCTTCCTCCACCAGTAATACTGGCCGCCATGTATAGCCTATTGTGTGCTGAAAAATGGTGTTAAACCCTACAACAACAAAACTCAAGGAAAGGAAGGCTCGGCAGTTAGCAATGCTATTGATGAAGTCATATGGTGTCTGCCACTTGAGTTCTGTTCTCATGCTTTTGCCACTTTCAGAACTCCTGCACAAAGTGACCTATTAACCAAAAAGGAATCACCTTCATTCAAAGTTACCACAGTCTGGCCAAACCACTGACATCTAGCACAGTGTTAAAACTCCGCCTCAGTATCCCAGCATCAACAGGCCTTTCTTCTCACAATGATGCCCCCAATGTAACTTCAGTGTAACTCGTATTAAAATGCTCAAGGCTGTCAACAGAGATATTGTAAGTGTGGGAATGTTGAATCCAGAATGTGTATGTAATGACTAGAAACCTTTCCTTCACAAGCTAACTGGTTCACAACATCAAGCTATTAGACCCATGCCTAGTCTGATCACTGGCCACTTTTAAGCAAGCTGATCACACAGTAAAGATCCCTGCTAACAGAAATGCATGGAAATAAATCTAATACATCATTCATGTACTCAACAGGACATCTTCATGTTCACTCTGCTCAAAGATTACCCTCAGATCTCGGCCTTTGTTGTCCTACCTATTATTTCATGACCACATAGACAAGGCTAGGAAACAAGACATTAAAGAGGCAATCCTCTTTCATGCACTGTCACCTTCATTTCCCATTAGAAGAGGTAAGGGAAGAACCCCACCAAGGCACTCACAACTGGGAAATTCACCTCCAAACATTCATTGGCAAGGGCCCACTGCCTCAGAACAAGAGACAGCACAGCACGTAGAGAGAAATACTGATTTTGTACCAGTACCTGTCCCATTGCCCATTGCCCAATTTCAGGTAGAAAATGATCCTATGTTCATGTTTCCATTTTCTAACATACCAGTGTAAGGAAGACTTAAAGAACTCAGAAAATCTTGAATGCTCTCATTCAGACAAATGGCAGTAGACTCTCCTTAGAGCACTTATAGTGGCACAGACTAAAAATTGAGACCATGATAATCTCCATCTTTGTTAGCCAAGGTTCCAATATATTAACCCTATCTACACATTGGCAAATCGATCATATATTTCAGTACTTTGTCCTAGTGACATCTATTGGATTTAAAAATACTTCTATCTGATCAAGCAGACTATAGTATCCAACATGGCCACCACAGCAGCCATATTGAAAATCTTGTTGACACTACTCCTCTTGAATGGAAAGTCATATTTGCATCAGGTATTCACCAGAATACCTCTTATAGTTGGTCATCTATCTTGGCCATCACATCAGCCATATACAAAATCTTGTTATTGCGACTCCTTCTGAATGGATAGTCATATCAGTTTAGGGTTTTCATCAGAAACCTTCTTATGGTGTCTAGTTGGTTTTAAATAGAAATTTTGCTGATCTGTTTTCCATTATGGCAGCACAGTTAGATTCTTCAAAGTCTTATTGCTACTTCTTCTTAATGGATAGTCATATAATCACTGGGTTTTCAACAGAAGACTTCTTACAACATCAAGTTGGTACTAAATGAAGTTGATTCCAATCTGACATACATTATAGCCACCATGTCAGCCATCTTGAAAATCCTGTTAATGCTATTCCTCCTGAATGAAAAGTCAAATCAGTATGGTGTTGTCACCAGACAATTAATTATAATGTCTGATTGGTCTTTAACCCATTTTATCCTGAATGAAAAGTCAAATCAGTATGGTGTTATCACCAGACAATTAATTATAATGTCTGATTGGTCTTTAACCCATTTTATCCTGAATGAAAAGTCAAATCAGTATGGTGTTGTCACCAGACAATTAATTATAATGTCTGATTGGTTTTTAACCCGTTTTATCCTGAATGAAAAGTCAAATCAGTATGGTGTTGTCACCAGACAATTAATTATAATGTCTGATTGGTCTTTAACCCATTTTATCCTGAATGCAGCTACTGTCCTTGCATCTCATTCTATCTGGAATATGACTATTGTTATAGTATCTCATTCATTTCTGATATTCATAATATCTCATTCTATCCTGATATTAATAGTATCTCATTCTATCCTGATATTCATAGTATCTCATTCTATCCAGATATAACTGTTGTCATAGTATCTCATTCTATCCTGATATGACTTTTGTCATAATATCTCATTCTATCTAGATATGACTTTTGTCACAGTATCTAATTCTATTGTTAATATTACTATTGTCATTTTATCTCATTCTATCCTAATATGACTGTTGTCATAGTATCTCATTCTATCCTGATATTCATAGTATCTCATTCTATCCTGATATGACTTATCGTAATATCTCATTCTATCCTGATATGACTTATGTCGTAGTATCTCATTCTTTCGTAATATAACTATTGTCATAGTACCACATTCTATCCTGAATATGACTACAGTCATAATGTAGTATTTGTGTTGTCTCGTTTAAATCGGGTGTTATTCATCACAAATAGTTGTGTACTTCATAACCAAATAAAGAAATGGTCAAAGAATGCCTCTGCAGTGCGATTGTACGAATAAAATGATGTTGGAAACATGTTTGCTTCATTAAAAACTGTTCAGTAAAATCTTCGATAATGATTCGGATATTAACTTAGATGCTTAGAATGAGGGTATTGATATTGAAGAGATGATTCTAATGATTATATTGATAGTAATTATTTCCATTATAGATTAGAATTTAGTGAAGTTGCTAAAATGTTGACATGTGGTTTCTTGCACTGTTCAACATTTGGAATGTTGAAATTTGGAAAAAATACTAGTTGATGAGATCAAACAGTATATTTAAATATATGACAATGCACACTAAAATTTAAGTACATATTTTAAAATGTGAGGTAAAAAAAATTGTTCTGCAAATTTTTTTGACCAGTTTTATAGAATTTAATAACCTTTGGACTAACAATGCTGAAAACTTTAAATTTGAATGCAGATACTGGGAAATAAACATTCTTGATTATATTCGCATATTATGAGATCATTTCATTCATCTTCGTGAACAAGATTCACTACAACAATGCAACTTTTTTAGTAAATATTGTTTTAAAGTCAGATTTCAAAATGCATTTGTGAACATGTACATTGGTATGTGATAGCAAAACATATATCATCTTATTGCAAATTTTATTTTCTATTGGGATATATATAACTTTGTGTACTTTAGTAAACAAATAACAATATTGCAACATAATTTCTGTTGCTGCAATATGATACTATGTTTGCCTGTATTGTACTGTATTTAGAATTACTTGTCAGGAATCGGAATCTCCAGTTAAAATTGATAAACAGGATAAAATGGGTTTAAATAAAAACAATGCAAATCTGAATTTAAATATGGATACCATAAAGAACATATCAAATTCTGTGCACCAGTTCTCTTGAATGAATGGTTATATCGACATGGGGTCTTCACCAAAAAGTCTACTAATGGTGCCTAGGTTATCCAAGATGAAAACTGATGCCAGTGTTTTATCCAATATGGCTGCCACATTGTCTAATTAGAACATTGTATTGCTGAAGAATATATGAAAAAGTTTTAACACATAAAATTCTTTTTGGACAGAAGAACATCCATCTCTTCAACGAACTGTTGTGATCAGATACATCTCAATAAGTTTTTTCACTTTGTTTTCCTTCCAGATCTCGAGATTTCTATCACACATGCTATTGCTTGAGTGGATTGTCAGTTGCACAACACTTTGCAGGAGGAAAAATAGGGGGCACATTTGTTGTAGGTCACCAAAAAAATCTACTGGTAAGTAACAATATAGAAAAGAATCTAAAACAAAACTAATTTAATATATGTTACCTATTTGCTGCATAATGTTTTTCATTTACATCTACCTTCAGTATTTATCAAATCACTATTATCATAATGCATGGGCACCAGTTCATCCGCTTTAGTTTAAAAAAAATGAAAGCCATACAAGAGCAGTTTAATATTATTTGTATTCCTTGTTTTTTCTTCCATACCGGTACTTGCATAACTGACCTAGTAGGTCAGCCCCAGTGGGATTCGAACCCACCTGATTCTCCCCGGAAGATGAATACCCCATCATTTATCCATCATTTTGCAGTAATAGTACTTCATAGCATGGAGGACAGGTAAAAAATAAATGGAACTATGGAGCTTATTAAGTTAAATTGTCCGGTAAAAATTAAATACATAAACCACTGAAATTGATACTACAAATACTTACATAGTGATGCCAGATTATCTCATTATAATTTTTATTAGATTGACAATAAATGGGACATTCAGAACCACTCATACCTATTAAATAAAAACTAAAGAGAATGCTCAAAAGATATGGATAGTTTTCAGTAACTCACAAGTAGTATGCTGTCTGTGAATACACCCACTGGCCTAGGCGTTATGTTGGTTTTTGGTCTCTGGTAAAATGCCTTACCCATTGCTGGACTAAGTCTTCCTGTGACACCTGTGGTGCTGGTGGGCTCTTGACTAATCTTACAGGTTGACATTTTGGTTGCCCTCTAATACAGCTGGGTAGACACCTTTGGGTATCCGAGCTGAGTGCTCTCATGCAAGGCACATGAGGGAGTAGAAAATTAAGTTATTGGTTCATTTAAATTACTTTTATTTTGCCTGGAGCCACTTCTTTGAAAGGTTATACTTTCAAGAGGCTGACTGACATGTGGGTCGATAAGAACTGCTATCAGAGGCGGTACTTGTGGAGTAGTCATGGAGTCAAACAATTTCCATTTCGACCCAATCTGGTTATCACTGTGGTATAACATAACTGTCACTGTCTGAATCAGAATTCAGAGCTCAACTCTGAAGGCGTAACTTTTGTACACTCTGGTTCTTCTGAACTGATTTCATAGTGGCTGGATTGCAAGGAAGACAGTCAAAGGGCAAAATCATATTTCAATGCAATGTGCTTACAGATTTCGAACCTGCTCCCATTCTCACCTTGTACACTGGCATATCTAAATGGGGAATTGATATCACCTGATATATGTCCTTGGTTCACTTGTTGGCTAATTTTTGTTTCTCCTTTGAATACGTTCCCCAATCACATTACTTTAGGGATATTAGCCTGCTACCTCGCGAATCCAGCCCTACCAAAAGACGAAAATTCGTCTTTCCTGTCTATGTAATATAGACAAAGGGCAATAACTCTTGCCCTTTACCTCCCCTTGCTACCCGTTAGGTGTCGCTGCTTCTTTAGTTTTTTAGCTTCGCTGTACGCGAAAACACGTACAATTAGACCTCCAATGAATCCAAGCCATCTTAGTGTAAATTCTGACCATCCGAAGTTAAATTTGGAATTACTGTGTTGGATAATCATTCCTCTACAGGTCGTATACATTATTTTACAATATTTTCCAATTTGAGTGACTTTGTCACCTTTTCTAGACTTCGGACCAGGTTGCAACGTGGTCAAGCACGCTTATGGCGGTACTAGCATGTAATACATGTAGCACTCAATAATTTCGCTTATTCCGTATGTAACGTTTACGATATTAGCGATTTAATAACGTGCTGCATTGATAATTTGTGCTTTATTTACCTGCTTTGTCGTTTCAGTAGACTTAAAAAAAGTCTGAACGACCAAGTTGCGACTATATAATGGCGGACTTCGTGTTGTAGTCACGAGTTCACGTGACACTTAATCATTTTGCTTCCTCCGTTAGTTACGGTTATGGAATAGCGACTTAATAGCGTGCTGAATTGTTAAATTTGTGCTTTGTTTATCTTTTTTTTTTCGTTTCAGTAGACTTAGTCTCTGTACGACCAGTTGCGACTATTTAATGGCGGAATTCGTGTTGTAGTCACGAGTTCACACGACACTAAATCATTTCGCTTCCTCCGTTAGTTACGGTTATGGTAATAGCGACTTAATAGCGTGTTGAATTGCTAATTGTGCTTTGTTTATCATCTTTTTCGTTTCAATAGACTTCGTCTTGAATGAACCATTGCAACACGCTCACGGCGATAACTAGTGTTGTCATTAAGAGTTAACATGGCACGGAATAATTTGACTACTCCGTTAGTAACGGTTATAGTATTATCGAATTAATAATATGCTGAATTTTTTAATTTGTGCTTTGTTCTCTTCTTTTGTCGTTTCAGTAGCAAAGTCGACAACGAAGGCATGAATGGCAAAATGGGTGTTGGCAATGTGGAAATGGAGGAAATTATGTTGACATGGTTTAGGCTGCCCAGTGGGTGTAAATTTCACAGCAGGTCCGTGCATGGCTTTCGGGCCTGTAAGTCCGGACGCATGGAGTCTATGCTGGATCAATTGGATCCATTTTAATATGCACTTTCGCCGGCTGTCCAGCCGTCCGTCCAGCCGACACTGTCAGTTCAGCCGGCACTTCACCAGGCACCAACCGGCATTAGCCGTCCATCCGGCACCGTCCGTTCAGCCCAAATGGCACCGGCCGGCCAGCCGACCTTCCAGCCTGCGTCAACAGGCACCGGCCGTCCACCCGGCAACGACCGTTCAGCCCAAATGGCACCGGTCGTCCAGCCGACCTTCCAGCCGGCATCAACAGGCACCGGCCGTCCATCCGGCAACGACCGTTCAGCCCAAATGGCACCGGTCGTCCAGCCGGCATCAACCGGCACCGGCCGTTCAGCCCAAATGGCACCGGTCGTCCAGCCAACCTTCCAACCGGCATCAACCTGCACCGGCCGTCCATCCGGCAACGACCGTTCAGCCCAAATGGCACCGGTCGTCCAGCCGACCTTCCAGCCGGCATGAACCGGCACCGGCCGACCATCCGGCAACGACCGTTAAGCCCAAATGGCACCGGTCTTCCAGCCGGCATCAACCTGCACCGGCTGTACATCGGATTTACGGAGATTATAGTGATGTACCCGTCAGTCAATCTACACTACTGGTTACATATCACTACCATGAGAGAAATGTTATAGATGAATCTCCATCCAATCAGACCATTCGAGAGGCAGGTGCCGGTCATAGCCGGACCTTCGCCGACATTCCGGCCGACCATATACCAGACAAATCAGTCGGTATTGCCGGTGTACACCTCCCGTCACGTCAAATACGTGACGGTGTGATTTTAAAACAAGGGAGAATTAGTGACATTATCAGAGGTGACGGAATTGAGTTATCTATGCCACTTGGTATGCGCTACCCAGATATGGCAGCTTTACCAGAACAGGACTTTAAGGCCGACCATTCGCCAGTTCAATCAGCCGGCAGTGCCGGCCGTCCATATGTTCACGGCTTCTCCACAAGGGAGATTTAGTGAAAGTGTCAATTATGACAGAATTGCGTCATCTAGGTCACCTGGTATGCTGTACAGATATGCAAGCTGTACCAGAACCAACATTCCCTCTGAGCGAATGGTAGATGAGCGCGCAGTGCTGGCCGTACTACATAAGCATTATGTAATTATTATTACCTTACAGCCGGCACCGGGCGTCCATCCGGCAATGACCGTTCAGCCCATATGGCACCGGTCATCCAGCCGACCTTCCAGCCAGCACTAACCGGCACCGGGCGTCGATCCGGCAATGACCGTTCAGCCCAAATGGCACCGGTCGTCCAGCCAAGCTTCCAGCTGACACTTGCCGGCACTGACCGTCCATCTGGCTCCGGCCGTCCAGCCCAACAGGCACCGGTCGTCCAACCGTATGGAGATTTTAGTCATATACCAGTCCGTCCGACTGTACCGCTGTACCAGCACGGGGACTTTTATCATACCGCAATCCGCACAAATCGGATTGACGAAGATTCTAGTGATGTTTCCATCTGTCAATCCGTACTACCGGTTACATATCACTACCATGACACAGATGTTGGCGATGAATCTCTCAATCCAACCCGACCATTCGAGCGGTCGGTGCCGGTCATAGACGGCCCGTCGCAGTCATTCAGGCCAAACATATGCCAATCAATTCATTCGGCATTGCTGGCCGTCCATAGGCTAACAGCTCATCCACAAGGGAGAGTGAATGCCTTTATCAGAGATGTCGGAATCGAGTCATCTATGCCACCTGGTATGCATTACCCCGATATGGATGCTTTACCAGAGCAAGATTATGCACATAGTGAGTGCGATGAATCGCAGGCAAATCAGCTGTATGCAGATCCAACTATGGAACGGACTGAGTTCAGCTTCAAAGCCGCAGTGGAGGAAATTTATAGGGTGTTGGCCCCTTCAGAATGCCCTCCACCTCCTGCTGCCATTACCGACTATAAGGTTAGAGCGTCGGTCGATCTGGATGAGGGGGAAGAGACTATCCTTCCGCCTCCTTCCCCAGTCGACAAAAATTAAGGAAATTATGACCGTCTGTCGACACGTATAGGGGATCCAGGAAATGCTAAGGCGTTCTTTTCTGAAAGCCAAGTACCAGCGTCGTTTTCAGGTCGATGGTACAAAACTCACTCCGATGCGTTCAGTACTGAGGTCCCGGCTCTGGATAAAAACATGGCAGCAGTCCATATGTCTGCTCCATTGTCTTATAAAGTGGACAAAACTGTGTTCAATGCCAAGTCCAAGCTGGTTCGAAATGTAGTCGCTACGTCTTCACTGTTAGACCTAGCCTCCCTAGCCATTTCAGGATCGCTGAAAAATCTGGCAATGAACATGCTTGGGAATCGACGGCCCGGTTAGCTAGGGTTCTTAACAGGGCAGCTCACCATTCCATGGCCAATGCGCTGACTGCTTCTGCCAACCTAGACCTGATTGATACGTCGTGACGCATGTCTGAAGGGCACGTCGCTTAAACCCCATCATAAGCTGGCTAGATATGACTGACGCACATTTCACGTCCCTATCCCACGAGTAGCGGACATTTCTCCGTTGTGCTTGTCGGGACTCGGTTTATCAGTTCCATGTCATACCTTTTGGCCTCAATTTAAGCCCTTGGGTTAGTACCAAGGTTATGGATTACGTCGTCACCCTGTTCCGCTCGACTTCATCTATTGCGTCGGCAGTATATTTGGACGACATCCTCCAGAAACATCTGTCAAGTTCTACTCTGCTCAAAGGCAGAAACGATCTTATATCACCTTACATCATATAGGCTTTCTCGTGAACTGGATAAAGTCTGATCTCTGTCCAATCCGGATTTTGGTCCATCTGGGTGTGGAGTTTCTCCCGATCTGAATCTGGTAAGGCTTCCTCGAGTTTGCGATCATCCAGATATTTGCACTCGTAGAGTCCGTTTCCGACAGGATGCGCATTTTAGCGAGAGAGTTGCAGATCCTCGGATTATTCAATGCGGCAGCAGACTTGATCCCGCTCAGCCGTCCTTTATGCGCCCTTTACAAAGGACGTTGCTAGCGTAATTGCGCCCTTTTCAAATCCCTTCGATCCCAGAAAACAGTCATGCTCACGCCAGAGATACGATCATTCTTGAGTCAATGGCACAACCCCCTGTGGGCTGTCCACAGGGATTACTCTGGAGATACCCCAAGCGGGGATAACGGTATGTTCCGCCACTAGTACCTACGGTTGGGGTGCCCACCTGTTGCCGGACTTCGATACTGTCAGCGGCACGTGGGTGCCAGGGGCGAGCCCCTTTCCACATCAACCTTTCAGAAATAACGGCTGTCATCAATGCCTTTCATTTCGGGCAGGATCAACTCTTGTTACAAACTGCCCTCATTATGTCAGACAACATTGTGGTGGTGCCTTGCCTCAAAACAAGGGGACACCAATCACCAGACCTGTGCAATCTGAGCTACCAATTTCTACATTGGTTCGACAATCTCCACCTCAATGTACAATTCAGACACATTCTTGGCAGACTCAATGTCTTGGCTGACACTCTATCTAGTCATTCACACAGAATGGTCACTCCATCAATCGGACTTTCTTCCAATTGACACACTTTGGGGACGTCCGATGATTGATCTTTTGCAACAAGGTGGCAAGTTGTACACCTTTCATCTCACAGGTTCCAGACCCAGAAGCTTGGGTCGTGGATGCTCGATCAATCAGCTGGGAAGGGTTGTGGTCATTCTCCTACCCTCCCACGGTCTTGGTACTGAAATTAATCCAGAAGTTAAGGGGTCAGAACTGTCAGATGGTTCTGATTGCCCCTCTCAGATGGAACAACTCCTGGGTCTCCGATCTACTCAATCTAGGCGATAGATCTACCCAGGAAGATTACAGTCAGCACAAGTATTCGCAAGCAACCGCGGCCAGGGGTGTTCCACCCCTGTCCGGACCGTCTTTATGTTCAAGCTTGGCTCATGTCCAGACAGCCTTGCAAGACAAACAATTTAAATCTTTGATTGCGGAGAGAATCTCGAGAGCAAGAAGGCCCTCTACTCTGAAGGTTTACGAGGGCAAGTGGCATGTTTTCAGGGACTGGTACCATATCATTCACATTGTTCCTCTGAGTGTCACAATCCCTCAACTGGCCAACTTTTCTCTGGCTTTTCGAGGAGAAACAGCTGGCTCCAGTTATTATCAAATGCTACCGCTCCATGATATCAGACACATTCCGCCATTCTGGTACATGTGCTATCAGCCATGACAAAGATTTGTCAGATCTTTTAGACACTTTAAAAATTCAATCGACTTATATCCCTCACCCTGTTTCCAAATGGAATCTGTCCTGGGTTTTAACATGACTCAATTCAGACAGTATTGAGTCTTTAACCCACGATTAGTTAAAGTTACTATCATACAAATTGGGTTTCTTGATAGTCTTAGATTCAGCATGCAGGGTGAGCGAGTTACATGTCCTTTCTAGTGACCCGAACTCTCTTCCGTTCCGATCAGAGGGTTTGATGGTCCTCTTGACGCAGCCAGGCTTCGTAGTCCAAAATAGATTACCATACATTGGCGATCAACGAGTCGTCATTAGCTCGCTTTCTTTATAGATAAGTCAGGATCAACAGCCATGTAAGATCCTGTTTGTGCACTCTAGCACCATTTCAATGCATAGAGGTGAGTCAGGTCACATACAAGCACCTCTTTCTTCTGGTGATAGCTGGGACATGAGATATCACCATTCAAGCCCTTGCTTCATGGCTGAAGTGGGTTATACGCTCGGCGTACTCTGAGGATTCGCAAATCAGTCACCTTATAGAAGCTGTTGGCTGACATGCAGAGTCAACCTTCTACAGTTTTCTCATCAAGTTTGTACTCGCAGAGGCAAACATTGATTCTAGTAGGTCCGGTGTTGGGCAGCCCAGACGCCCACCAGACCCATGTGCAACAATCAGCACAGCCTATTAGCTTCGCTGGATTCGCCAGATAAATTTTCGTAGGTAAGAAGATTTCAATAACTATCTTCTTAACCGTATAAAGGGGTCACATATCACGTGACCCTGGGCTGTGTTGCTGATTGAAAATTAGGAGACCGGGTTATCATTCACATGGGGAATCCAACCATCATTCCCTAGAGGATACCCGGGGTGGAGGTCGGATGCTCCGCATTCCCTCCTCCTATTACTTATTCTCCTAAAGTAATGTGATTGGGGAACGTATTCAAAGGAGAAAGCAAATTTTGTAGTAAATTATGTTTCTCCGAGAATACTTACCCAATCACATTACTAAGAAACCCTCCCAACCACCCCGCCATGCGAGCATCCTCGTGTTTTATATACCGCTCAGCTTAAAAACTAAAGAAGCAGCGACACCTAGCAGGTAGCAAGGGGAGGTAAGGGGCAAGAGTTATTGCCCTTTGTCTATATTACATAGACAGGAAAGACGAATTTTCGTCTTTTGGTAGGGCTGGATTCGCGAGGTAGCAGGCTAATATCCCTAAAGTAATGTGATTGGGTAAGTATTCTCGGAGAAACATAATTTACTACAAAATTTGCTTTCTCCTTTAGTCCAACAGTGTGCACTAGGACTCGGTCCCCATCTTCAGGTTTGGACTCTTGGACCTTCTTATCATACTGGACCTTGTTCATAGCATTTGCTATTGTTCAACTCCCTCACCGCAGCTGTGTATGTGAACTGGAGGCAGACTTTCAGCCTCACCACAATTTGGTGCGGTATCAGAGAAGCATTTTAAGAGTTCTTTCGAAGCATTTACAGGCACCATTCCCCTGTGGGTAAAATGGGGAGGAGAGAGACTTCTGTATGTTCACTAATTTGCATAGCTCTTTTATAACCCTACCCTAAAATTACATCCATGTTCACTTTGAAGCCTTTCTGGAAAACTATAATATATAAAATAGTGCTTAAAAAGGGCTTTAGCAGTAGTCTGAGCTGTTTGGTTGCTACAAGGAACTACCTGAGCATACCTGACAAAATCAGTTATCACCAAAATACTCTCAAACCCTCCCTAAGTAAACGACCTTCATAAGATGAGTGGTGTGAGCTGGGGTTAATTCAGCTATTGCCCTAACTGTGTATACACCATTTGCAAGACTCCTCCTTGCGATTCACATCGTTCTCCAGACCAGGCCAATAAAACCTTCACCTGGCTAACCAAAGTCTTTTCTCCTTGCCCTGCTGATGCCTTTGTCATTCCATGACCCTTTAATTGAGGATTTAATGGTTGTGCTATCTGCAAAAAGTTCTTGGTTCTTGACAAAGCAGTGATAATAACCCACAAACCCCAAAATTTGATGCAACTTCTTAATACTGTTAGGCTTTCATTAAGTCTTAATGGCAGATGTTTTCTCTGGATCAGTCTTGATACCCTCCTTAGATATAACGTGACCCAGATAAACAACCGAAGGCATGAGCAACTCACATTTAGAAAGTTTCAGATAAAGACCATGCTGGTGTAAGCATGCAAAACGTTGCCTCCAAACAGTCCATGTACACATCAAATGTCTTTGAGAAAATGCGGATATCTATGAAAATGAGGTGCTCCTTGAGGTGCATTTCACCCATGCATTTCTCAATGAGACATTGAAATATAGCTCCAGCATTGTACAAACCAAAATTCATATGGTTCATATGGTTCATCTCATAAAGGCCAAATGGACCTACCAAGAAGGCTGTGTATTGTTTATGTTCTTCGTTGATCTCGACTTGCCAATATCCTCATGTTAGGTCCAGCTTGGAAAAGAGTTTGGCCTCCCGCAATATATCGAAGGTATTGTCAAACCACAGCAGCATGTAGGTGTCCTTCTAGGTCTTTACATTGAGAGTCCTGTAGTCAATGCTACCAACACAACATTAGAGGAGTAAAGATTCCTTGATTGCTGCATAATCTAGCTTTTCCTTAATATGCTGATGCACCTCCTCATACATCCCCAGGGGGTATTCTTCTGTATGGTTGTTTAAAAGGTCATTGAGTACTATCTTATGCTTGGTAAGGTCTTTCCCAGGTCTATTGGGCCCTTCGAAAATATGCATTTCCATTTGCCCAATATTTGTCTGAGTCTATTCAGTTGCTCTGGGATCAGATTTGCCATGTTGATCTTAACTTTCAGATTTTCCAGAGTAGAATGTAAACTCTCTGACCTGCCGGGGGAAGTATACGAAGCTAAGTGGTCGCTTTTACTTCAGTTGAGACATATATCATACTTAGGTCTTATTGTCACATATTTGTCAGACATATTGCAAAAAGTTTCACCAGAACTTTGGAATGTGAGCACTGTTACTCTTGGACAAACTGTAAAATATTAAGAGTTTCCTAAGTTCTCTGTAATTTCTTTTGTTATATGAGCATCGACATCGCGGGAATGCCATTGATAGTAATAGTTTCTCATGGTGCAATACTGACAGTATGAGCATTGATAAATTTGACTGCAAATGACTTGCACTCAATGCTATCCATAGCAATCCTCCATGCATTCGAAATTCAAGCATGTAATCCCTACACAAGCAAATGACATTTGTCCCTATAACCACAGGACAGGTAATGGAATCTGTATCCAGTACCACTCAAATAGGGACACTAAATTCAAAATCACACAAAAATGGCACTAAAATCGGATAATCAATGTATCCTTGGTAAGTGAGAAGAAGACCAGCTGCAGTAGTGACTTTGATGCCTAGTGACTCGAGAGAGTGAAGCGCTGGCTTATCACTAAGTGACAAGTAAAAACTGTTAGATACAGTTGTCACCAAGGACCCACTGTCAGTAATGGCCATGACGGGGATATTGTTTAAGTTAACAATACTAGTGTTGGAAGAACCAACTAAATGCTGAAACAGCGTATTCTTGCCTTTAGGATGGTTACCTGCCCTCATATGGCCATCTACAGAGGTGATTATTATTTTTACTGATGTGTTCCTCTACTGTAGCCATGCCATTGGTTGTTACCTTGATTTCTGTTTCCCCAATTTCCCTGGTAGTTGAATCGGCTACATCTACTGCAATGGCCAGGTTATTTCTGTCATTGCTTTGGCCTTGTTGTCATTACTCCACCCTCTGTTAATTTGTTAGTTTTCTGAGTAGTAGGACTTTATTCAGCTATTTAGTTAGAGCGTTGATTTGTGATCCCAATCTCTCCTCAGTGTGTTGGATCTTTAAGTGGAAAGCTCTCTCTAGCTCCTGTATCTTGTGTCTGCCTTCTACAATGGACTGGTGGCATACTTGTTTAGTTGGGATTGGGTCAGCATCCTTTGGCAACTTTAGCTGCTTGTCGACCATCCTAATCTGTCGCAATAACTCGTCCTAGTTAGTGATGGTGTTGAACTTACTGTGAGTGTGGCTCTTCAGGAGATCACTCCTCAATGAAGACCAAAACTTCTGTCTGAGGAGGTCATCTTTATATTCTTCTCTGATGTCACCCACTTTGATCATTGTTTGTAGAAGAGTTCCAGTCTAATACAGAAGGTAGTCAATGATTCCCCTTCTCTTTGGAAAGAGTTGAAAAATTCTTGCATGATTATGCCCTGAGTTGAACTATCTCCGAATGCAGTATCTAAATTTAAGAGCAGCCCATAACTTAGATTTGACTTAGTGATTTCTGTGCCACACGTGATATGTGGTTCCAACCATGCTGCCAGTTGGGAAAAAATAAATGGTGTAACTGTACCGATTAGCTAAACTAATGAGTTAAAGCAAAATGAAAACAGTACTAAATGAGTCAAGAATAAATGAAAAAATTAACTTATGGTATCAAGAATCCTGCCTTCAAAAATATAGTCTTAATAATTACATGGTACTCAGCTCTACCATGTAGTATATGTTAAAAGTACAGGTGTGATATAGACCCCTTTGTAACATGTTTTTACAAGCACATTTGTGATAAATTAATTTTAATAAAGATATAATTTATGGTTGTTTATCTTTATTATTGGCACAGCTTTAGTGATCATGTTATGATAATGTTGCATGTATACATTTGAACTGCACATTAACAGCAGAAACATCACCACCAAATACTGAAAATGGCATGTCAACCAATGTGCAGCCTTGCCATGTGCAATTAGTAAAACAATCTCTAGATAATCAAGGAAAGCATTTCATTGTTCACAATGCAGGAAGTCACTTGTTAGTAATAGCAGTTGATTTAAAAGTCAAATGCATATGTATCAGACTGAACTTTGCTCATAATAATGTTAAGGTTTTGTCACACTTAATAATGTTAAGGTTTGGTCACACTTAATAATGTTAAGGTTTTGTCACACTTAATAATGTTAAGGTTTTGTCACACTTAATAATGTTAAGGTTTTGTCACACTTAATAATGTTAAGGTTTTGTCACACTTAATAATGTTATGGTTTTGTCACACTCAATAATGTTAAGGTTTTGTCACACTTAATAATTTTATGGTTTTGTCACACTTAATAATGTTAAGGTTTTGTCACACTTAATAATGTTAAGGTTTTGTCACACTTAATAATGTTAAGGTTTTGTCACACTCAATAATGTTAAGGTTTTGTCACACTTAATAATGTTAAGGTTTTGTCACACTTAATAATGTTAGGGTTTTGTCACACTTAATAATGTTAAGGTTTTGTCACACTTAATAATGTTAAGGTTTTGTCACACTTAATAATGTTAAGGTTTTGTCACACTTAATAATGTTAAGGTTTTGTCACACTTAATAATGTTAAGGTTTTGTCACACTTAATAATGTTAAGGTTTGGTCACACTTAATAATGTTAAGGTTTTGTCACACTTAATAATGTTTTAAGGTTTTGTCACACTTAATAATGTTAAGGTTTTTTCACACTGTTAATAATAATGTTACAGATTTTGTCACACTGTTAATAATAATGTTACAGGTTTTGTCACACTTAATAATAATGTTACAGGTTTTGTCACACTGTTAATAATAATGTTACAGATTTTGTCACACTGTTAATAATAATGTTACAGGTTTTGTTACACTCATGACAAATCAAGTCTGCATGACAGCACAATCACACATCCTGAAGAAAAAAAACAACTGAAAAGCATGTGTAAATTATTTGGACATTACCTTTAAATAATTAGTTTTTTTTAATGGACTAATTTATTTTCTTTTAAATTATGAGACAGTCTGTTATTTATATAGTTTTGTGTGTAAACATTAATAGTTGTTTTTGTCCTTTCTTCTGTGAGTATTTATGGGAATCAAAATCTACAAGTACATCTCTTTCCAAAATTATAATCATGTCGAGTCTTTTGATGTTGTTTAGTCTTTTGCATAATCATTTTACTCTTCATTAGCGTCAAAATAACATGAAATCAATAAAGTGTCACTTCACTTGCCATATCATGATAAAATAGATTTGTAGAATTTATTTTCAGCATTATATATATATATATATATATATATACACACACACACACATTGGTTTTTTTTGGGGATGGTTTGCAACTTCTGATACAGTATTGTCATGTGTAAATTTATTTCATCAACTCAAAATGTTTGCAATCTTTTGCCTGTAATTTTATGTGGTTAATTTAATATCCAAATTAAATGTGGGAATTTTAACTTTTTTTCTATCAATTTTTTCATTTTCAGAAACCCATCCATCCTGTATTCAACATTGGTGTAGATGCCTCTGTGCATGCAACACTTTACTTCAGTGCTTTGCCAGTCCCAGGGACCAGTTAATAGGATTCACACTTTACTTAAGTGCTCAGCCAGTCTCATGGACCAGCTAATAGGATTCACACTTTACTTCACTGCTCTGCCAGTCCCAGTGATCAATCAGCAGGATTCACTTTTTACTTAAGTGATTGTCAGTCAAATGGTTCACTCATCAGTGCTCTGCTAGTTCCATGGACCACTCAGTAGGATTCACACTTCATTGCTCTACCAGTCCCATGGACCACTCAATAGGATTCACACTTCATTGCTCTACCAGTCCCACGGAAAAATGAACAGGATTCACGTTACTTCAGTACACTGCCAGTCCCATGGACCCAGTCAATAAAATTCACACAGCTGATAAATAAGAATCTATTATGTGTAATTGCACCATGCACAACTGTTGTGTTGGCAGGTTGATAAATTGATAAACAGTGTGACCCTGCTTGCTTCATTATAACATTCAGGTATAACATGATCATGGCATGGCTTCCGAAATTTCACATACATGTATTTAATTTCACATACATGTATTTATCTCATACAAGAAAAAATATATTCATTTTTAAAGTATGAAAAGTCGTTGTTTTTTTGGGGTTTTTTTTGGTTTTTTGTTTTTTTATTTAGAGGAAGAGATCACATAATCTGATACAAGATGATCATGGCATGTCTCCTGAAATTTCATATGCATGTATTTTTCTAGTACATGAAAAAATATTTATTTCTTCCTAAGAGTATGAAAATAATGTGTAAAACGTTTATTCAGGGATTGGTCTAGGCTTCGCTAATATTGCAAATTGCAATTTGTTTTCCTTATTAGTGACAAAATGTACGATCAGGAGATTTCTTTTTTTCTTCAGCATTGTTTGGAGTGGAGAAATTCAAAGGCAACATGAAAGTAAGCAGCAAACTTGGGTATAAAATGCACTGGAGTCTATTGTTACATAAACAAATCCTTTGTTCATATTGACAAGCCATCTTAACAGTGCATTCTTATAATCCACTTATGCTGACATTTGGCCTAAGCATTGAATGTTGTACACTGAAATAGCCATACTACTGGATTAGATACAATAGACCAATCTTTGAAGGTACAATAGATACAATAGATTAGATACAATAGACCAATCTTTGAAGGTACAATAGATACAATAGATACAATAGATTAGATACAATAGACCAATCTTTGAAGGCAGGAACTGCTAAATTCGACCAAATGGCACATAATTCTCCCTTTTTTTCCATGTACCAGAATAAAAGTTTTACTGATACTTCCAAGAAAATACTAAGCAAATGAAAATAAAATCAGTCTCAATGTTCTACAATTATTTGGTGTTGCTGCCACAATAATGGGCATTCGTTTAGTCCTCTGAGGTTAAGCAGTGACTTAATAACATATGCACCATTCATCAAAGCAAGCCATCTACAATCTTCAATAAAAACAAAGTGCCTTTCAATAAAGGACATTAGCACCAAACATAATAAAAGCAATGGAATCTGATTGTTTTTTTTTGCAAAGGGACTGGAACATATGTATGCTTAAAATTCCTGCAAACAGTAGTACACAACAAATTAAATTTCCCATCTTTTGAAACCATAGATATCTGGCTGCCATTAATTGTTAAACTTGCTATTCTTGTTATGCCCCCATAAATAGCCTCATCCCCTAGGTCGTCTCAGCAAGATGATGGTTGTATCCAGCTGACCAAAAATTTAGGCTAATTTAAGTACATGTACATGTTGCATGTAAACAACCACAGCCATGTGTTGACGATAAAACATGGGCTAAATGAGGACTAGATGTGTTATTAGTTTTTTCTAATGAAATATGACTGATACATGAATTTCATAACATAATTTTCGAATTCATGACATAAAAATGTACAGTAATTAACATATTATGGATTGTACTACATAAAGGTAAATTGTCAATATGAAGTTTTTTTCAGACTAGTTTTGTTTTCATTTAATCAAAAGCATGTATTTTTGCACCTACTTTTCTTACACCCCATGTCAGTTTGTCAGTTAACATGGCGAGTTTGGACCTTAACCATGATGTTATAGCAGTATCACACAGTAATTTATCATAATAGTAATGGATGGATCAGATGTTACAATTATACACATATTTACCAACATTTTTAAAAAGTGAGGGAAAGAAATTTGTACATTTCTTTTTTAAACATACCGCTGCTGCCCACAACTGATGAATGTTTATCAGCACTCGTTGCAATATAAACACAAAGGTAATTGATACAAAAACAAAAATACATTTTTTCTTTGAACTGTTAATTGCAAAATGATTTTCCAAGTGCTTGTGTCTGTTTCATACTTCTTGGAGTGTTTTGCAAATAAGGCAAATCAAGAATGTTTTGTTTAAACTAAGGTAGCCATCATGTAGCCATCTTGTCCTATTCCTATATACTATATTGTGGACAAAAAAATGTGCACAACAATCAGAGGTCTCACTAGGATTTTAAATCTAAGAGTCCAGGACTTGTTTTTTGGTAAAAATAGTATTCTCTTCAGCAAATCATGCAGTCCCCATAAGCAGATTGGGCATACCTGAAGAGGCTGTATGTCCAGATGAAAAGAACCAGTGGTTGTCATCAAGTTTAATTTTCCAAATTCTTTACACCACTGACATATAGCTCTTGTTTATCTATTAGAGTAAGACTCAATTTTGTCAATTCAAAGAAAGGTCTTGTTCCAAACACTAAGCCAGGCATCACACCCTTTCTGGTGGCGCTCTACAGTTTCGTACTTTGCATAGGGTTAGAATTTTAAAGAAAAATAATTTTCTGGGATTTCTTCACTGGTTATACTGGCAATATAATAAAGACTTTGTATATCTTAGGTGTTGGGAAAAGAACTTTCAATTCCCTTTATTTTGATGTATGATTGATGGGTGTACTTTAGGTTCTAGAGTATACAGCTTGGGCTAACATAAGATGTGCTCTTGTAAACAAACTGCTAGCTCCGCATGGTCATTTTCACTCCCTGGACTTCAGAGGTAAATTGTAGAAAAATGGTACGATAACTTTTTTTACTTTTCAGATATTTTGTAATTTGTTCATTGCACTTTTAGAAGCTGCTATTGCCTACTTCAGCAAAATTCGTTTTCCCTAGTTTAATAACTGCTAAAGTTAGTGTACTTTTGATTAATTCTGGCTAATTTTTCAAGCACATAGGATCATCCATTTTGTTATACCATGCGCTTAGATCATTTACAATTTCCACAAGTGCAGTATCCAAAGAAATATCAGCCACATTACATCAAAGTAGCATTGAGATATGCCAACATTATCTCCATTGTGCATGTTACAAATACAAACAACTTCACCTCACATACGTCACTATCTGAAAAGTACATATTAACTGGTGAGCGCCCCCATAAAGAGCATTCGGGTGTATACCCATGGAGCTATATTTATTGCTGTTTGTATTAATATTGGCTCATTTAGTTTAAATTCACTGCAGTTTAGAACTTAAATGTCTTTACATTCCAAATTCTGCTTTAAATTAAGCGGCTGCAGGTGGGCTTGAGAAGAGTTATGTCCCTTGCTATTGTACACAATACGACATAGACTAGTGGCAATTAGAAACCTCTGTGTGTCATTGTTTTTAAAAATGTTTCATTAATTTCACATTTCTCAAGGAAGATGCTATCAGTTCTTCTTTGAACTGGTAATAATTTGGATATTTTTCCCTGTTTTTTCATTGTCAAATTAAACTATTAACAAAATTTATTTTCTTGGTATTAAATAATTTTGTATTGACATATTGAAAATTCTATAGTATCATATGGTCATGGTTTATTAAGCTAAGTCAGAAATATTTCAAACTAAATTAACAGTTCAAGATAGAATGACATATAAAAGAGCTTCAACTCAACATACACAAGTCTGCAGCAAGTGTCACATTTGGACAGGCTCACATGAACAACATGGTTATGGAATAATTTATGTAACTTTTCGTGGGAAAAGAAAGATTGCTTTGGCTCACCGACTAAGGTTCTATGTTGAAACTATGGTAAATTCACTACCATATCAGTGTGACGTATCACATAGATGCCATACAAAAACATGATCATTTATCACTTGAACCAAAAAAGAGAAAATTTGGCTAGAAAAATCATGTAAAGCCTATGGTATATGCCAAGGCAATATGGGCTAGGGGGAGTGGTGTATACTGTGATAGTCAGGTACATTTAATAATTGTTACATGCATTCATTTAAAGGATTTAAAGTGTATGGATGTTCATTGGGTACAAAATTATTTATTGAATTAGCAAACATTAAATTTTGTACAAGTTTTCTGTTGCTTTTTTGTTTGCGTTTGATGTAGCATATGTACTTGTACTGAAGACTTGATTTCCTCTCCCTATCTTTTACTGTTCTATGATCTCATTCTGCTATGAGCTGAAATACTGGATCAGACTGAGTAGAACAATTCCATGAGACTTGGTCAGTGGGAGTGTAAAGTTTCCTGTACCATACTCAGAGCTATGAGGGAATGAATGACATAATGCATCAAAATGTCTGCTCCATACTGATATTTTAGGTGCATAGGTAAAAATGATATTGTGCAAGCTCTCGCACTTATTTGTGTTTAGAAAGTGTGAAATTTTACTTAGCTTGACATCTAAGACAAAATTTCTTAGTAAATATTCAAGCTTTTTTAATATAAGAAAGATTTAAATGTTTCCCATATGGCAGAAATTTTGAGTAATAGGATGCTAAATGGGCAAGTCAGTCACTCCAACTTTGGCCTTGTAGCAAGAAAGTGCCAACATCGCATTTAAATTTCCTGTGCCTGGGCCTCACTTTCTATGTCCTTGGCACTTTTCTGGACAGGCAGCCTGTTCTGCTTCCTGCAGATTGCAGTTTGTACATTTAACTGTTAAAAAGGCACACAGTCCTTGAGTTTTGCTTTTATACATCGGTGGATTATATCGCTTACAATTTCCAGCTCAGTCATACATTATGCACAATGTTCCCAATATCCTAGTTAGTTTTGGTATGTTCATAATTGCATTTCCATTGATGTTGACAACACGCTGCAACATGTGACCCAACAATTAAGTTTTCTTCATTTCTTTCTTTCTCCAATTCAGGGCAAAGCTTGGGTGCACTTTATTTGGGCCACAGAAAGATAGTGATTCTTCATATACATCAATTCTTGGGCGCTTTATTTGTGGAGATGTAGAACCAGATTGCAACCTGAATAGGTTGGTCACTCTTGGATACTCGTAATCCATAGTCCTATGGTTGACTGTGTTGTATGAACTCTTGTGGACAAATAGCTATTTTCTTAGCTCTTCCTTTAGCCATTTTTCTTAGACAGTGGCTAATGTGGGTTGATGTAGTATTAGTGACATCATGGTTACCAGTTGTTCCTGGTTGTGATGTATCTTAGACAGTATGTAACATCATAATCAGGCTGGGGCTTGAAATTGTTGGGAAACACACCTACCCCCTTTTTTGGCATACAAGTCTGCATGTTTTGGTTTTATAATTAATTTTACCATATAAAGCAGTCAACATATTTGATTTTCATTGTAATCAATTATGTATGTAATCATCAATCACATTCCTGGTCCATGGAATGGTCTCACCAGGAGTTAATTCCCCTTGACTTTTCATTTCAATTCTTTGACATGCATGCATTAGTGCAGATTCAAATTAGATTACTAGTGCCGGGGAAAAAAGTAATTATTTACAAATAAAATATATATTTATGTCTACTGTTATGAATTTATAGCATCAAGGACTTTTTTTCTTAATCTAATGCTGGACAATTTTTGCAATATTACCTCAAACTTTATGGAATTTTCCTCACTTTTCTCACTTGATTTACATGTATACATGACCCAAGTATAGTTTGCAACTTTGGAAATGATCTAAATACATTATTTGATGTTTGGATTGAAAAATAAAACAATACTTCATATGCATTTATTCTTGAATGTCTTTCTTTAATGTCAAAATAATAGCATTTCCCAGTGACGTTAAAATACAGTTTTGACGTCATGAAGCTACATTTAAGTTACTTCAGAGGGGTATAGTAAATTAACTATGTGTTTGTAATTTTGGAAGTAAATACCATGTATGATATATCAATATGTTTGAAATTGACTGCAGAATATGACAAGTTTTTCAATAAGTTGAAAACACATCTTCAGTGGTTCTTTAAGGTGGCGCTCTACAGTTTCGTACTTTGCATAGGGTTAGAATTTTAAAGAAAAATAATTTTCTGGGATTTCTTCACTGGTTATACTGGCAATATAATAAAGACTTTGTATATCTTAGGTGTTGGGAAAAGAACTTTCAATTCCCTTTATTTTGATGTATGATTGATGGGTGTACTTTAGGTTCTAGAGTATACAGCTTGGGCTAACATAAGATGTGCTCATGTAAACAAACTGCTAGCTCCGCATGGTCATTTTCACTCCCTGGACTTCAGAGGTAAATTGTAGAAAAATGGTAGGATAACTTTTTTTACTTTTCAGATATTTTGTAATTTGTTCATTGCACTTTTAGAAGCTGCTATTGCCTACTTCAGCAAAATTCGTTTTCCCTAGTTTAATAACTGCTAAAGTTAGTGTACTTTTGATTAATTCTGGCTAATTTTTCAAGCACATGGGATCATCCATTTTGTTATACCATGCGCTTAGATCATTTACAATTTCCACAAGTGCAGTATCCAAAGAAATATCAGCCACATTACATCAAAGTAGCATTGAGATATGCCAACATTATCTCCATTGTGCATGTTACAAATGCAAACAACTTCACCTCACATACGTCACTATCTGAAAAGTACATATTAACTGGTGAGCGCCCCCTCTTACACTTGGATAGTCTTTCATCTGAACTATTAGGTCAAGCAACTTGAGCACTCTCATGTGTCTTCATTTCGAGGTCACAAGTATTATTTATTCTGCTACACTATGAACCAAACACAAAAATGAAATCTAAATTTGTTCATCTGATGTACTTATATATGACATCTCTTGGTCTTTATGCCTCTGAATTCAGTCATTGTAAATATCAGCACATTTTACCACCACTCAGCAGCTAGTTGAAGTCTTTTAACTTGCCACCCAGCTGTTGCATCATGTTCTTTTGATGTACTCTTATAATGACAACATGTACATCTGGGGGCCTTTCAGCCACCAAATTCTGGTATTGTAACTATCAGCACATCTTAAATGATCAACACATTTTCACTCAGCAGGTGGTTGAAGCAGGACTGGCAAAACCTTTGAATTTACCACCAAGCTATTGTGAGCATGCAGATGACTCCTGCATGATTTTCTGCATCGGAGCTAAAAAGTTTGTGTCCATATATACGTGATTAATCAATTCCGAGATCTCTGTAAATATTCTGTACATGGTCATGACAAAGTGATACCCACCTGTTGCCCACTGTTACTACCAATGGAACCAATATGGGCATATATATATTGGTTTCACTTTCTTTTTGCTTCTTTTTTCTCATATTGTGAAAAGTAACCACAACATTTACAGATATTGCATCGTGTCCATGGGCACTTTACTCCAATCACAGTGGTACTAAATAACCTACTTGTGTTGATGTGCTATAAAGCAACAGCCCAACTTAACCCTTAGGAAGGCTGAACCAAATTGGCTGCATAAGCATGTCCCAAATTAAAGCCACATAGCTGTCATTTCCTCAGTAGGATAGAGCCAGTTTAATGTGTTAAAAGTCCTGTTAAAACCAAATACAAAAATAATACTTAGGGAAATGGCGTACCTTCAAGATTGAAATTGGCTATCAAGATGTATGCTTTCAAAACCAGGCTACACTTTTGTTGTAACTTATAAAAAAAATGTGGTCAGTGTTGTGACACAAGTGCACACAATTTACCTTTTTTATTTCAAACATTCCTCCAGAATAATGTATAGTTTTATTTTTGTTGTTTTGTTTGACAAGACTTATCTCATTTATATTAGAATGAAGGGAAACTGCACCACTCTGATATCCATCATAATGTCCATAGTAACAGGTCTGAAATGTATGTCGATCCCAACCTAGCTTAATATTTTAATAATCAATCCTGACCTAGCATTTCTCTTATGTAGTCCACATCTTAGGCCAACATAATTCTGAAATGTAGGCTCCAGTTCAACTCAGGCAGTGATTATTTATTTGTATCTGCTAGCGACGGATGCGATTATTTATATTCTACTTACTTGCAACCTATTTACCATGATGATATCCAGCAGGGCTATTCACATTGTTGAATTATCTCTATTATTTAGTAATTAAGCCAGTACAACCAGTGCACCAGCAATACTAGTCTTTAATGTGCCAAAAACTTAAATGTGGCAGCAACTTAGCATATTGACATCACACACTGGCACCACAAAATCGTAACAATCCATAGAATGGGTACTTTTGCAATAGTCAAGTTTTCTTCACTTTATTTTAAGGACTATGCAATTTTATAGTTCTTTTCTTTTTGCTATTTATGCTTTATAGTATTTTACTTTCATAAATATTTACTATCAAACCATGAATACAAATAAAAATGAGATTAAGAGATCCAAGAACTCTTTTGCAGTATTTGAATTACTGGTCCAAACACATCCCCCTGTAGGCTTATGGATGTATTTAAGTACCTGTCCAAAACACATCCCCTGCAAGCTTGATGTATTTGAATTACTTGTCTGAAACATCACACAAGTTTGGTGATATATATTTGAATTAACTGTCTAAAAAACACCCTTGGCTTGGGGATGTGTGAATTGCCCATCCAAAACACCATTACCCTGCAGGCTTGGGGATATATTTGAATTACCTGTCCAAAAACACCACCACCATGCAGGCTAGGGGTTGTTTGAATTAAATTTCCAAAACAAATTCCCATGCAGTCTTGGTGATGTAGAATAGACCTGATCTTTCTTTTATTTTATTATTATATTATTTTAAGACAGCTAATGAAGGCAAATTTTTTGTCATAATATGATTTCTAGGACCATGTTCCAACCTAGATATTGGACTTCTCTAAAGGGTGCAGTTTTGTATCGGCATCTTGTGACTTTCTGTCTTGGGAGTATATGTAGCATCTTTACCAATATTTTCTTTTGCCTCATGGTGCATGTATGCTTTTGTCTTCCAGATGATTTTTGGCAAGGTTTTGTTACATAGCTTGTTTGGCACTAAATATCCCAAATTGTGCCGACATATTGTTGGACCATGTATATACATTATGTCCTAAACAGGAAACATGTTGGGAGGATGAACAGACAGGGTAACAGTATATGTCCTTCCACACTTGTAGCAGGGCATAATCAGAATTTTCACTTTGAAGTAGTGCAGTTAGCCACGTATCACACTTATCATTGTTTACCAGCCAACAATAATAAGAGTCTCAAATTGGATCCCACTATGGAAGTCACAAAGTTTTTACTCCTTTCAAGAAAACTGCTTTTCTCAAGCTAAGATGATAAGTTGAGAGACATTTTTTTGTTTGTTTGATTAGGATTTTTAACGTTGCTTTAACAATTTTTCAGTCATATCGCTAAGATGCCTGCAGTGAGGCAGTTTATAGTGATGTCTAGCACTGGGGCATTATGTCGCAGACATGTAGCATGATGTCCCACCCAGCCATATTATCCAGACACCAGGCTGACCAGTCCAAACACTAACCTCTTAATGCTGAGCGCCAATCGAGGCAACTGTTAGTATCATTTTTGTAAGCCTTTGGTATGACTCAGCCGGGGATCAAACCCATGACCTCCTGAAAGACATAGTTTAGACTGCAGGTTACATAGACCTATTGTCAGCAAATGCCAGGGCATTCCAATCATTTTGAAGATCTAGCCATACAGTGTCATACCGAACTACCAGTATCGGTAGTTGAGGTGCACGTCTAAAGCGAGTCCAAGCTGTAAACTCCATATCCCTATTTATCACACAGTAAGTATAGTTTTCCTATAGTATGTGCAATTCATATTTTATACATTACCACACATTCAAATATCACTTTGTGATTCTGATTGGTCTAAATAAGCCCAAGAAATTATTGTGCAGTATTCTCTTTACTGATTGGCTGGGATTGTGGGAAAATATTTTTAACCCCACCTTCTGGAATGTTTGGTTTTGAATGAACATTTTTGGTTGCCAATTTTTAACTTTTGAGCAAAAGTTAGTGTCCAGTTTTTGCTCACCTATTATTCAACTTGTATCATATATTCAATATTAAATTGATACCCATATACCTATCAATTGTACACTAACATGGAGGGAATTAAAAGTTCTTTTGAAACACCCCAAGATAAACAAGTTTATCTAAATAGCCAGTATAACCAATGAGGAAGCCGGGTGGAAATGCTGTTTCTTTAAAATTCTAACCCTGTGCTAGATACTCTATAGTGTAGATTGCCACCTTACAACAAATATGAAAATGTATGCAATTATTTTCTTATCATTACATATGATGTTCTGAAGAAAATGGTAGATTAACATTGATGTTATGCATGAAAAATAAGCAAATTATGCTTATTTTGCGCTTGCTTACACAATATGCCTTGAGACAGTACTGTGAGAATAATGCCCTTACTTATGGGGAAATCAGAAGTCTTAGAACATTGGAATGAAGTCAACTTAAATTTAAAACAGTTACATTAAATGGGGGTGGGGGGGCTCCAAGTGGCTGAGTGGTCTAAAGCACTCACGATTACTGATCACTGTCATCTCACCTGATTAGTGTGGGTTCAAGCATCTGGCTTGGCCAATGTCGGTATGTGAGAGTGTATGTGATTTGGATTTTTAACTAAGTTTTTTTTCTTTTTAAATTCAGTCATATCTCTACAATGTATGCAATGTGACAGTTTATGTGTATGTCTAGCACTGGGGCATCATGTCACAGACATGTAGCATGAGATCCCACCCAGTCACATTATCCTGACACCAAGCCAACCAGTCCCAACAGTAACCTCTTAATGCTGAACACCATGAGAGACAGCTATTAGTACCAGTACTTTGCATTTTGAAAAACACAACATATAACATTATTGATTTTGTAAACATTTTAATAAAAATCACATGACTTATTTCTGCCATGCTCACATCAATGAAAAGCAAGACAGTATTCACATTTGCAGTGCCAGCAATTACATCAACAGTTTGTTACTATATTTGGTTGTTTTAATCAGTGCTTTGATTTTTGCCTTCTTGTCGACACTCTCCAAAAAAAAAAAAGAAGACAACAAAATAGTAAATAAATATAAAGTAATAATACAGTAATGTATGAATAATATTCAGTCCCCACTTTCACAAACTCCCAACATGAAATCTTAAGTCAAAATATTTTGATATTCTGAAACATTATTTAGTAATTCACTGCCACATGGATTATTTTAAATTCAAAGATGTCAAAATTGTGAAAAATGGAAGTATTTCCTGTGGCCCTTCTTTTTACTTTACCTACTCCCTCTTTTTTCCAACATGGCCCTACATTCCCTACCAATTATTAAATTTTATGTTTAAAATTGATTACGCAAATAATGAAATAATTGTGAATTCAGATATGTTCTCTTTGATGTGGAGCTTTGTATTTAAGAAGATTGAGGCAGTCCACGCTTAAGAGACTGCTAATAGACAATTAAGAGCATGTTTTGTATTGTTCAAGTCCGTAAAAGCAAGTTAAATTTTTTTCTGCAATTTATGCAAATTTTATACTGATTACAAAATACCCTCGTTTCCCCCATTTCTGTTATGTACTTTCTTTATATATAAAAAAGCATTCCCACTTGCTGAAAGAAGCAACGGCAATTGCTCTCAATTTCTTTTGGTAGGAAATACATCATTATGACAACTAGTCACCTGTCCTGAACAAAAAGGTTCATCATTTACATTATCTCAAATGTTGCAGTTTGAGAAATCTACATTATTTACCACGTTTCTACAATAAAAATGTACAGCACCTGTAGATCTTCAAATTTTTTTACTTTTATAGCTTGCCTTAGAGTGGATCAAGTGGCCCATGGCCTTTCAAAAGTGGGTCAGCTATTGGTTATCAAGAGAGATAATACTGCGCACTTGTGTGAAACACATAAACCCCGAAATTCCTATTTTCTAAAGGAATCAATTGTAATTGTTAATTCTCGCTAACAAAATAAAAAAAGAATATTATATCTAGTACATTATTGTCCTGTGTTTAAGAATAGTAAGACTTTTTTCACATCAAACCACTTTTGATGTTCAGATATTAGACATGCATCCCCAAATATTTTTGTAAAGGTAAAAGAAAAAGACCACTATTTTGCAGAAACCCTTTTTCATCCTTTAGCTATGGTGACCTTACTTTTAAATCATTTACTCCAAAATCAAAATATGCAATTCTTATCTCTAATACAAGCCATCCATGGAGTTAGTCTGTCTAACCCTGTCTGGATTTCATGGCACCCGTTAGTCTGTCCAACCCTGTCTGGATTTCATGGCACCCGTTAGTCTGTCCAACCCTGTCTGGATTTCATGGCACCCAAAAAGTACAGGCAAAGTAGTTGAAAAGGAATTGTATCATGCAGAAACCATTTTCTTATCAAAGCCACTGTGACCACAAGATTAATTTGTGCCTTTCTTACTTCAATACAATTCTTTTACAATGCTTAGTCTTTGTGTCCAGCAACCTAGTCAAGTTATTGTTTTTTTTCCTTCATTCAGTCTGTGACGTTTTACTTTAAAATTGATAGGTGTTTCTCATGTTACCAATGCATCTAGTTTGGTGAAATTGACAACTACTGGCTAAACGTAGGAATTTAAGATAGATCACTTATTCCTTTTAACTGTGGAGTGTTGAAGTCATGTTTGGACTTAATGGATCTCAGCTTGACACCATTTTCATTTAGGACTAATAAGGCATCATAAGAAATCTTCCTGCAGAAATCCCATGTCGATAAAACTTCCCATTTTGGAGAAACAAGATTTTCAAGATGGATGCTATGGTGACCATATTCAATATCAGATAAACATTTTTATTTCAAACCAACTAGATATCATCATAAGTCCTTTGGTGAAAGCACAATATTGATATGAACAGCCATATAGATGGAGTAATGAAAAGATTTTCACACTGGCCATTGTGGCTGTCATATTAAAAGCTGGATTGGCACCATATTCATTTAGGACCAAGTTTTTCAGTGAAAACTCCAGACATCAATTCTGGAGAAATAGCAACGACAAGATTTGTAATATTTGATATCAGACTGGCACCATTTACATTTAGGACCAACAGGATATCAAAATATTTCTTATGGTGAAAACACCACATCCAGATGAACCATTCCGGAGCAGTAACAAGATTTTTAAGACAGCCCCTATGGTGGACAGAGTAGCATCATTTTCATTGAAGACCAACAAGACATCATTGTAAATCTTCTAGTGAAAACCCCATTTTCATATGACGTTCGGATGAGGAGTAGCAGCAATATTTTCTAGATAGATATCTGATATGGCCTCATTTTCATTTAGGACCAATCAGATGTCACAATAGGTATATTATTGAAAACACTATGTTGATATGGTCATCCATTCAGACATATTGGATGTCCAAGTGCCACCAGTTTCATTTAGAACTAATTTGACTATGGGAATGAATGTGTGCATCCTTTCATGGCAATCTTCCATGTAGTCTAGGAGTAGCAATAACCAACTTGTTCTAATGGACACCATGCAGATAAGATACCATCCCATAAGCACTTCAGGTCAATAACAATACAACAGGAATCTCTTCACAAACTACAAATATTTACACCACAATGTCCCAAAGAACAAAATATTTTGCACTATGCTTTCGTAAATACACATTAATGTTGCAAAAGAGCACTCCAAATGCAACACTACTAAAGATGCCAATCAGTAATGAGGGATTTGCACAACTACATAATGTATACTTTTACTGAATTCATTCAACAGTTAATGAGTTTCTTTTAATAGTTTATGTTGCTCTTGTTCAGTCAGGACTCTGCTTTACATACATACTTGAAATCAACATCAACACCCTATTTATTTAAACTGGTAGCAACAAGGTTTTAAAACCCTTATCAACTCTACAAACATATGTGTGCCCTGCAGTATTTCCCTGGTTAGCATGCAATAAAATCTCACACAATAATGAAACCAGTGAACAAATTAAACCAATCTCAATAAAAACAATTACCATATAAGGGATTATTTCACTAATTCAACAATTTACATACTTGCAGTAAAAACTGCAGAGTCAATATGTTACACATTTTTTTTACAGGTTAATGTAAATGTTTTCCTGCCTTTCTTTGGCAGAAACACTAGGTATACCAAATTTTAAAACTTTCACATTATATTTCCTCTTATGTTGGACAAAACAAATGTCTGTAAAGTCACTACTTTAAAATCTAAAGCAACAATTTCAAGTCTGACTGGACAAGTCATTTACAAAAATTTACTTTAACATTCAGGTTGTTAACAACAAAGTATCGATATCCAGCTAATGAGATGGCCCTTCTTTTTATCCTCCATTACAATTTTGAAAACAACCATCAACAAATTAGTACAAGAAACGTACTATTACAGTCTTATTGAGGTAAGCAAATAGTTTAGAAATTAGTTTTCTTGGATCTGTGCAACTTCATTTCATAAAAGGTTGGTTCAAATAATCATCTTAATTAGAACAATGAAATTTGCATCTGATACCTGAAGATGGAACAAAACTTCCGATTTTTTTTCAAGTACTTCCCCTAGTAGCCACGATATTTACATCATTCCATGCAAGTTATGCCATGAACTTTACTGGAGGAAAAAAGCTATTATGTGTTTGGAAGAAAAAATATCTTTTACATTTGAAGACGAGGATAAATGGAAATAAAAATGTACACTAAAAAAACAAAAACATCTGAATAACAAGTGTCAGTGAAACTGACCCTCCAGCTTGTCTCAAAAACAAATCGGAGATAATTGGGTCCTCATTAGCATGTACTACTTACGCCCATATGTTCATGTGCAATAAGAACATCACAAATAACACTTAAAATTGTCTTTGTCAGTCCACAGATAATTTTAATTTTTTCCTCCTTCCATGAACAGCTTCTTCCTCATTGGAGCTCTCATCCGATTCTGAATCCCCATCAAATGTACCAAGTTTACTTCCTTTTGAATTCATATGGGCAGCACTAGCAAACTGACCTGTAGATTTCGCCTTTTCCAAGGCTTTAACTGCAATGAGAAAATACACAAGTTTGACATAATTAGAAAGAACAGTGAGATCGCATTTGTTTTGTTTTTAGCATTTAACGCCATTTTTCAGCACAAGATAGGCTATACATGGCGGCCAGCATTAATGGTGGAGGAAGAACCCAGAAAACCCTGGAAAGAACCACCAATCCACGAGAAGCTACTGGCAAGCTTTCTCACATACCCACACTGGCCAAATCCGAGACTTGAACCTACGCAGAGGTGAAATGGCAATGATCCGTAACGGACAGCACTTTAGACCACTCGGCCACTCAGGGCCCCCAACAGTGAGACTAATCAAATTTTATTAAGAGAGTATATATAAATAGGTAATTTAACACTTGGCACAGCTTTTGGGTCTTCATTTTAATAGCCCACTCAAATGTAACAATATTAACAAAAACCATAATACATGTATTGATGCCACCCATTGTAAATACCCATGTCTGGAGTGCTTTGACTCGAGAAACACTGAACTAGCCCAATATCTTTAATGATGGCTCAAACATTCTTATTCAAAGAAGTATACAAACGTTTCTCTATTATCTTTTATTTGCCTACATTTCATTCAGAAGGCATTTTAAAAAATCGCATCTGGATATGTAATTCGGTGAATTTTTATGAGCATCTTAAAATGCAGCTAAAGCTGCTGAATTCATTCTGTGCATGACAGTTCAACACCATTTGTATCAACATACTGAGCAACACAGAATGGTCTGTGTACATGTAATCTGCCATGTTGGTCCTTGAGTTATGGAAGAGTCCATGTCTGATACAGGACTGAACAAGTCATGGAATCTGTTGTATGCTATAGTCTAGATAACCGTCATCTACTCATTAGGCAAATCATATAAAAAAAAACAGGCACAAAGAAGAATCTTAAAAAAGTTTTCATTAAAACTAAATGATATTGATAAAGTTTGCCTGTGGCACTTGCCAGCTATGATTGCTCTGACCTCTTCCAAATATGGACCTCATCTATAATGTAAGGCCAAACATGTCACATTATATCTACAGTTTCATAATACATGTATTGATGCCACCCATTGTAAATACCCATGTCTGGAGTGCTTTGACTCGAGAAACACTGAACTAGCCCAATATCTTTAATGATGGCTCAAACATTCTTATTCAAAGAAGTATACAAACGTTTCTCTATTATCTTTTATTTGCCTACATTTCATTCAGAAGGCATTTTAAAAAATCGCATCTGGATATGTAATTCGGTGAATTTTCATGAGCATTTTAAAATGCAGCTAAAGCTGCTGAATTCATTCTGTGCATGACAGTTCAACACCATTTGTATCAACATACTGAGCAACACAGAATGGTCTGTGTACATGTAATCTGCCATGTTGGTCCTTGAGTTATGGAAGAGTCCATGTCTGATACAGGATTGAACAAGTCATGGAATCTGTTGTATGCTATAGTCTAGATAACCATCATCTACTCATTAGGCAAATCATATAAAAAAAAAACAGGCACAAAGAAGAATCTTAAAAAAGTTTTCATTAAAACTAAATGATATTGATAAAGTTTGCCTGTGGCACTTGCCAGCTATGATTGCTCTGACCTCTTCCAAATATGGACCTCATCTATAATGTAAGGCCAAACATGTCACATTATATCTACAGTTTCACAATAATCTATACAACCAAAACAAAGTTCAAGATCTATGCCAGGTGATGTTTAAAAATACAAATGTCACCCTCAAGTCTCATTTCACCCTGATACAGAAAATATCATGTCACCTGCCTCGAATTCATGATATTCCCTCTTCTGTTTTATGACAATGCATAATAATGAAAGTAAAACCCAAACTATTTTGTCACTTTTCCCTTCTATGAGGAAGGTTGTTGTTGCAGGGTTTAACGCCATTTTTCAGCACACAATAAACTATACATGGTGGCCAGTATTAATGGTGGAGGAAGAATCCAGGAAAACCCCCCAGAAAGAACCACCGACCCATGAGAAGCTACTGGCAAGCTTTCTCACATACCCACACTGGCCGAATCTTAGACTCAAACCCACGCAGACAGGTGAGACAGCAGAGATCCGTAATGGAGAGCGCTTTAGGCTACTCTGGGCCACTTCAATGAGGGCGATGGAAAGCTACAACAAAGTTGTATACTTTGTGGTCATTCTTGGTGCCAATTTGAAGATCATAAATATCTTAAACTGTACTGTTTCTGAAACTTCAATACTATCTATGGATGTGTGAAAAGAGGAATCAAAATACAAATTTATTTTAACTGAATTGGAAGCAAACTAGATCTTGGTTGATCTATCCAGGTCCATTACTGATTAGCTGCATGATTTTATTCAATCTATTATCCAATAAATTATGAAAAGATCATCTAAACTATGGACACAATTGACTAATTTCCCAACTGCCATAACTGTTATGCAATGACTGATAATTTCCCGATTGCCATAACTGTTATGCAATGACTGTGATAATTTCCCAATTGCCATAACTGTTATGCAACAACTGTGATAATTTCCAGATTGCCATAACTGTTATGCAATGACTGATAATTTCTCGATTGCCATAACTGTTATGCAACGACTGTGATAATTTCCAGATTGCCATAACTATTGTGCAATGACTGTGATAATTTCCAGATTGCCATAACTGTTGTGTAACGACTGTGATAATTTCTAGATTGCCATAACTGTTGTGCAACGACTGTGATAATTTCCAGATTGCCATAACTGTTGTGCAACGACTGTGATAATTTCCAGATTGCCATAACTGTTGTGCAACGACTTGCCATAACTGTTGTGCAACGATTGTGATAATTTCCAGATTGCCATAACTGTTGTGCAACGACTGTGATAATTTCCAGATTGCCATAACTGTTGTGCAACAACTGTGATAATTTCCAGATTGCCATAACTGTTGTGCAACAACTATGATAATTTCCAGATTGCCATAACTGTTGTGCAACGACTGTAATAATTTCCAGATTGCCATAACTGTTGTGCAACGTCTGTGATAATTTCCAGATTGCCATAACTGTAATTTTGTTTTAATAGTATTTTATCAGTGTGTTCATCTTAAAGCTGTACCGATGTCACTTTTTGCCGATTATGCCGATACCGTGTATAGCCGATTATCAAAATTGCTGATACCGATTATGAGACCGATTATTTGATTATCATATTATGTACTCAGGTATAAGCCGACAAATTTAGAAAACAATAAAGGCCTGGAATGGGAGGGGGGGCTTATCCGTGGGCCAATGTCAAAACTTTACAGGTTTTAGGTGTTTTTGTTGTCTATTGTAACGGCAGTACATCTTGGGACAAAAATATCCGTGTTCTAAGACATAGGCATGTTAAAAAAGTAACTTTCGGTGACCCGAAAATTATTAAACTTTTATAAAGTACTATTTATTATTGATTTTGTTATTATTTTGCATGTGCATATTTTCTGATTTCCACAACACGAAATTACATAAAGGTAAAATACAGCCTTCATAATTCGCGGGTCGGTCGAGTTTACCAGGGAGACCATATACTATAATGTACAGTACTTACGCAGTGCAAAATGTGCATAGTGTCACTTAAGTCCTTTTTTTTTCGCAATTATTAGTTGTAGATTTTGCTTTATTCGTTGTTTCGACCAAAGTGTATTCTTTCAGATAAAATTTCAGCTAATCTGTAATAGCTGTTTCATTTACTACGAATCACCCTCTCACGAGTTACTCATTTTCAATGATATAAGTGATCCTACAAAATGAGGTAATATTTTGAGTGTACAAGGGACACAACCGGTATAATTTACATCTTCACGCAGTGTGGTAATAATAAAGGCTAAATTTCGACATTATGCAGAGCCGATATTAATAATCCAATCTATTCGGGCTCTTGAAACAATGTGTCCAAATAAATTACTACTCTGTTGTCCACAGACCGTGGAAGTGGGCGATTTTTTTTTTTTGCAAACAGGAAAGTTTCGCGGCACAATAAATATGTTCTAATCACTATGTAAATTGAGGCAATGATTTTGAGTTTATTGCCGACTTTCTATGAGCAAAGGTTGTCGGCTTGCTTTGACAACAACAAATACTCGTTATTGCTGCGGCAACATCAGATAATTGTAAAACATTGATATAGAATTGTTTTATTTGTTTAGAATATGTTGGTGCTTCAAAGGTACAGTAAAACCTGTTATGACTTATGAGTGACCGCCCCTTCTGCCAGATGGTGGCTTGGTGAAACACTAACAAAAGAAATAAAAAATAATTTTAAAAAATCCGGAAATGATTCTCACTTACTAGTATTAAAGACAATGAGTTTGTTCACCCTCCAGGTATTACGGATTAACTGAAAGACAGACGACGTACTCAAACCTACACCGAAGCCCTTTCAAACAATTTCTCACTGGGACATAAGGACTATCGGTGTTTTGTGAGTTTTCATAAAGATAAAGAAAAAACACAAACCTCAAAATTGACTGTGTATATATCCATCATTACTCCCTTTGATGTTAATCTTACTGGCTATTCACATGACTTTGGCACTACAATGGCGGTTAGCGACATGTACTTTAGTCTGGTTTACTGCAGTTTACAAATGTTACCGGACGCTGGAGTTGAAAATTTCGCACAACTGGCAGCAAGATAAATTGTTTTTAAATACTTTATTAGAGCAATCTCTTTGTTACAAAAGATTAATTGATGGTTCGATGTGTTTATCTTGATATATGGTTATTCGACTATACAGTAGTGTTAGTTAATGAGCAGCTTGTTTGCATACTGCATATATCCCGAGCTCTAGTGTTACAAAGGATTAAGTTACGGTCAGTCAAAACGCGACTGTATATACAACTTTTATCAGGAAAAATTGGTTATTTAAAAAAATTATTTGCATCAGCACCGATTATTTTTGCCGATACCTGATTATACCGATTGTGCTAATAATAGGTCCTATTATGCGTACGGGCGATTAATCGGTACAGCTCTAGTTCATCTACATGAAAGTATGTGAAAACAAAAGTTTGATGTTACTATTCTGAACATTTTACATATTTAGCAGTGTACACTTCTCACTATTTCCACCAACTTCTAGCTCAAGTGGCAATTATGGGCTTCACAAGCAAATGTTGGTGGGTGACAACACCACAATTTTATATGCCTGACTTGAGATGGGTGAATAAAATTTTAATTGTGAAAAGAAAAAGATTGCAAAGCTTGTCAACATATCAGTACATTATAGTGACTAACATAAAGTTTTGATATGTTGGTAAATTATACTGCAGAATATAAATGGCTAGATCGAGAAACGGATTTAAATGCTCAAACAATTCAAGTTTAAACAGAAGGTCAAAATAACTTAAGAATGTATTTTTGTTCAAAGTTTCAATGCTACACAGGCAAAATTATGAGAGATATGGACTAAAGAGCAATTATGTAATGAGGATCATGGCACACACAAAAAAGTAGTTCCAATAACCTGAATTTGGTAGTAGTGTGTTAATGCTCATAATTCATGCCCACACAAGTTTTCATGAAAACATGTGAAGAAAAAAAAGCCTTTCTTTTCTTGAAGTCACAATAATGACTCAATCAAGTAACAATATCTTAAAATAATTCAGAAGAAACTTTCTTGCAGTTACCTTTAGACCAAACTTATAACATTCACCTACTGCTTTTGGGACATTGGTCTTATTGGCATTCCCTTTCACCCAGTGCCATAGGTAGTTTTTTTTTTTTTAAATTGTGAATTTTAGTGAATTCTTTTCAGACGTGTAATCCCTGAAACCCTTTCATATACCACTGGGTGGTAAGAGTGCCATACTTTGGGAAAACACTTTCTTTAGTCAATTGTCAAACTTCAAATACTACTGTGAAACTATCTGGGGAGGTAACTAGAGTACAAATAAAACGTTACCTTCGAATACTATCATTTGAGTTATGTCCCTTTACATACAAGCAACAAAACATTTATCCATTTGTAGATACCACCACACACCAGTCCCAACACCACCTTACATGTCTATTATTCCAGACCATACCTGTCAATTTTCCAAAAGCCAAAAATGGGAACAAAAAATTGGAAGACTGGGATCACAAATCTGGATATTTTTATGTGGCATATTTTAACCACCGTCTCAATAAGATCTTCCAGGTACGATATGTGTGAAATTCTTGAAGATGTGCCAGGGGCCCCTGCATAAATTTGTATGGATTTATGCCTAAACATGTTTAAAGGTGAAATGGGGGGGAGGGCTAGTGCATGTATTTCAAAGCTCTCTGTAGTTATACGTGGTAAATTTAATCAATTCATAATACATTGTCCACAAGATGATACTTTATCGATCATTGACCTTGATGGTCTTTCCATCTTTACATGGTCTGTCAGTGGTAAGTGATGCATTTTTATGTGATTTATTGGTTGTATTTCCAATATGCAGAATAAAGACATCTATTTTAATGCAATTCTCATCAATAACAAGATAACAAAAATACTTTCCAACAGACGTGTTGATTGTTGGTAACATAGTTGGCCTATAAAGACTGCTCCACTGGATCAGATGCAGGACTGACATTTGCCACAGGACAGAGGTATTTTTATCAAATAAATATCTTTACTTCTTAATTTCATTGTATTTTCATTCTTATTTATTCACTTTATCTTAATCCTGGTAGTAATGTAGCACATGAGCCTGCATGGCTAAATTGTTTGAAAAGAGAAATGAAAATTGCATTCTACTTTTAAATAGCATTTTAATCTGGACTGGTATTCTGTCTTTTGTACATTTGTTGACAGGATGACTGACCAGTATGCTGCCTATGTTTGTACACTGCTCTTATTTAAATCCATTTTCAGGCTCAAAACCACCCTCAAGCACCATCATTACCACTTTTAAATAATCTGACATGGCATAAATTAAAAAATTATTGTCATAAATTTCATCACTTGTTTGCTGAATGAAAACCATCTGAAGAAGAAAAACACTATGTTAATTTGTTGTTGTTGTTGTAGGATTTAATGACATTTTTCAGCACAAGATAGGCTATACATGGTGGACAGTATTATTGGTGAAGGAAGAACCCGTGAAAAACCCAAGAAAGAACCAACCCATGAGAAGCTACTAGCAAGCTTTCTCACATAACTACATTAGCTGAATCTTAGACTAGAACCCACGCAGACAGGTGAGATGGCAGTGATCTGTAATGGAGAGCGCTTTTGACCACTCGGGGCCCCTTGTTAATTTGTACAAATTATCTTATTCATATGCCCTGTTAGTATCTTTTCTGTACATACTTAAAGGAACAAACAATGACCAATGTTTGTACCTAGTTTCTCTGTAACTTTGCCAACACTCATTGTTTATCACACAGAGCAAAAGCCACCTTAAATTCTGATTGGTGGTTATTGTTTATCCTTGACAGGAGTAAACAAACCATCACCAATGAAAATTCAATTTAACATATTTTACTCAAAGACACCAGTTGTGTAACATCTAAATTCGACCAAAATAAGCAAGATACAAAACAATAAAGAAACTTCATTTCGTAAAAATGCTTATTAATACTTGATTTACGTGTGAAAAACATTTGGAATGTATCTTTATGCTGAACAAGCCTTTGCTGGGATAAAATAATTAGGATGGAACTGGCTGGAGGGGGGGGGGGATAATATTCCAAATGCCACTTTGTGGTATATTTTGTAGAAGGTAACTTAGTGTTATCAAGTCTTTTTTATTTTTTTCTTAATTATTGGTGACCGCTGAAAATTAAAATAACTAGCATACAGTATCATTTTGTATAGATCTTCCTCTTGTATTGCTATGTGTGTCAGTTCAACAAAAGTATTGATACAGCAATGAACCATTTCATCCCTAGTCTATGACATCAAGGCCACAATTTGCTGGTCCCTGCTTCTCTTTCAAAACATAGGAAAAAGATTTATATATGCTGAATTTGATTTTTGGCTAAAATAGTCTATTAGTTACTTAATTAGGCACTGGACTTTCAATTCTAAAAGGCTAGTGTTACATGTTTAGGCTCTTACAAAAGTAACATGAAAACAGTTGAGACGGCAAGCTTTGCAAAATTTAACAAATAATTTAAATGAGAAAAAGAAATTATGGTTTTACAAATAACATCCAAAAATAAGCCACTAATTAAAAACTATAAGTCCTAATAAATAAAAGTCCTAATGAAACTGAGTTCGATTCCCAAAGAAATCTAAAATGGAAGGCAATGAGGTATGATGAGGTCAGAGTCATACTGATGTGTCAACAGTTCTTTGTTGAATCACAGAAACTAATTCTCCAGTTTTTTCAATTATGCATAAATTAAAATAAATGTCTAATTAATTTAGTGCACTTGTAAATACAGGGAAAACAAACTTGAAATCCATGCTAACTGAAGAAAACAAAATAATTAGCCCAAAACTGGTCAAAACATCAAACACTTTAACTTCTCAAGTGATAAGGCAAGAATGACAATTCTTTCTCAAAACATTAATAATAAATCTAACTGCAACACAAAACAGATTCCCGGATCGTGGTCAAGAGTTCATCATTCTGGGAAAACCAAAAGTCTATAACAATAAACATGTTATTAATCACATACTCAAAGTATAGCCTCAATTCAACTTTATGAACTGTACTCTGAAAAAGGACCAAAAGATGATTTAAGTTGTTTACTACAACTCTTACTGGTTCTGAATCAAGGTCAGGAACAAGGAGAGCATTCACGTTTCTATTATTAGTTGTTTACTTTTCTAAAAAAATGTAACAGTCAGAACTAAATTTGATTCCAGTAAATAAGAGTTACATTACAATAGCATGTAATGGAATTAAAAAAATTAAAACTTACAAACAAACAATTAAACTGAATGTAAATTAAATCAAATATACATAAAACTATAAAGTGCTTTGATCATGAAATTGCTTCTAAATCTATCACAGCACAATGAGTTATCAATGTACATACTTTGTTGTTCTAAAATGGAATTCTGTTTTCGAAGATCTTCAATATCATGCTGGTGTGCAACATTTTTTCGCCTCATAAACTGTATATAGTCTGCTGCCTTTTTGAGAATTTGTGCTCTGGATACCTAAAAATCAGAAAAAAAGGCATGATCAGGTATGGAAGATGCAGTGAGGCTGAAAACTAAAGAATGTATTCCATGATATACAATTTTTACTTATTAATCTAAAACGAACAGTTGCCATTACAAATGCAAAATATACAAAACAAATAAATATACTAAGTCAAATCTGAAAGCAAATTCAAATGCAAGAATCATTCTCAGTCATGTTGATGTGTTAATAACGAAAACTTAAGCTACAAACAACTTGGATATAAAATGCACTGGAATCTATTGTTACGTAATCAAACCCTTTGTTTATACCAACAAACATGTCATAACTGAACATTTTTACATCATAATCTGCACATGCAGACACCTGGCCTGGTTAATTAAGGCTGTGATACCTGAGATAGTCAAGCTAACATATTAGCTAGAACTGATTAACCTCTGAAGACAGGAACAGGAATGGCTACACTCGACCAAATGATCATTTATAGTTCTGCAAAAAGAAAACTGATTACCTTTGAAGCACTGTTAGTTCAATATAAGCAAATAAAAAACTTAAATGAGAGCAATGTAATCTGATTGATTATTGTATCTTCCAAACTGAATGGTGAGAAACTTTTGTGTGCTGTGAAAGTTTGTTTTGCAGGAAAAATGTTTATGCTTACAGTTATGTATATACAGGTATATATAATTCTTTAACTTTTGGTGCAGAATTTTATTTTATTTTCATAATTTTATTCATGGTTGTAAACTGTATAGAATATTTATGTAATAAATTGTGAACATAATTTTGGACAAGATCAGATCAAGAAGGTATACTGGAGAGAAGGTAGCTGGAAGTGGTGCCATAGTATTTATAAATTGATGTTTATGTACATGTTGACAATTGGTAATGTTAATTAGACTTAAAATGGTGCATATGGTGTAGTGTCTCAGTGATATGGAAGATTCAAGAAGAGATATGTGGTTTTCCATTCGTTGTGCAAGGTCACATAAATATGCTTAGTTCATCAAATCAACAGTGTATGTTGTCACATGGAGTCTATTTCAAAATCACTATACATGTACAAAGAAAACTGAGCATTCAGATTCATTCCAATATCTGGAGTCATTCACACTTTTTGTCATGATTTAAGTCTGCATACTTGTTTTATATTGTACTGGTGACAGAAAGTACTCATTATCTGGACAACATAATGGTTTTTGGAAGAACAGCACATTTCCAGTATTGAGTAGGGAGTTTTCATTTGTTTAGGACTTTTTCATAGACCTTTATAAGGAATATATTTGATTCACTTAATTATGCTGTAAGTTTCTCTCACATCTCTCACGTGAATAATTAAGTTGTATGTAAAGTTTTACAAAACTTGTTGGTTTTGCTTCTTTTCTGCTTCTTTAATTTGTTACCATAAAGTTGTAACATTATGATCGCTACCAAAGGCAGTATTAAAAGCAGTTTGTTATTAAAAATTTTAATTTGTTCACGTTTTCATTTCCCTATTGCAGCTTATTCACTTGTTAGCCTTGGCAACATAACTGTCTCCAGCTTACCAAATTCCAGGCCATGTACATGTTGCATTTAAAAAACTAAGCCAAGTGTTACTGGCAAAAACAAATATCTCATTATTTAGTGAAACGTGTTTGCTGACAATAGGATACAAGGACAAACATTTTTCTACATACAAACTATTTGTGTTTTCTAACATGATGTGAATGGTATATAAATTTTCTAACATGTGATCCATGCTCGAATTAATGGATTTTTCAGATACATGTACTGTATACTGCACACATTATGGATTCTTCTACACTTCTTCTACACAGTTGGAAATTGTTAATAACACTCAGTCTAAATCCTATTCACTGACACAAGTTACTTCTTAAAGATAGTGTAAATCCTATTCACTGACCCAGGTTACCTCTTACAGATTTCTTGTTAATTGTTTTAAGGATTTTTTTCCCCAACACTTATCTTAATATCCACTTAAGTCAACAATAATACTTGGTCACAAGGATATTGAGATAAATGAGTAGTACTGTATTAAGAAAATGTCAACATTTTTAAAAACTGCTGACAAGATATTCAGGTTTACAATTTTTTGGGTGACAACTTTATTAATGTCATTGCCTTCCCTATGTTTAAGAACACCATAGGCCAAAATAACAAGTGCATTTCCTCAGTGCATACAAAATGAAATCATTCATTCTTGACACTCTTCATCACAACTGACTGTATTAAATCCACAGAGACAGGTTAAAATGCTGCTAATGGTTGTGGCACTGAAATACTGTAGTGCAACTGTATGGTGATGACGAGTCAACTGATATTGTGTTGTCAAGCTTATCTCTAACAGTTTGTACTTTGTTACAGGAGAAATTTGCAAACAGGTCAAGAAGTTATACTGAAGAAAAGGTAGTTGGAAGTGGTTAACTGCCAGTCTCAGAGCTAAAATAAAAGCAACAAAATCTGGTTTCAAGGCCTTTCATCTATTTAATCACCTGCGTTCGAACTTGGATTTCTTAGGTTTCATACCAACTTGAATTTTTGTTGCGAACTTAAAAAACATAATTGATGTCTCAAACTTTTAGCACTATTGAAAATTATTACTTACCTTATATACTCACATATAAACCTGTGCACATGCATATAAACCAATCCCCTAAATGAATAGTTATAAACACTAAAAAGTTCATGACCTGTGTATAAGTTGACCCATAAGTCCATGACAACTTCACAAAATGCCATTGGTCACTACTAAATGCATTTATTTAGGTAAACTTATGTTAGCGAAAATTACAAGTCTACTTCTCTCGGTGTTGGCATGTATGATTGGTACTAAGAAATGGTACAAATTTGTTTGAAAAGCCATGAAATTTATTTACATTTCTGTTTTCTTATTGATTTTATCAGATTTATGTGTAACTTGATCAATGACAAAAATTGAACATTCACAGGTTTCTGTAACACTAATAAAGATGTAACGATGTCACTTTTTGAAGATTATGCCGATACAGCATATAGCCAATTATTAAAATTGCAGATACCGATTATTTCATTATCACAGTATATACTCGCGTATAAGCTGAATAATTTAGGAAAAAATAAAGGCCTGGAATAAGGGGGTGTCTGCTTATCCACAAGCCAATGCGTAAACTTTACCGTTTTTAGGTCTTTTTGTTGACTACTGTATCAGCTATAAATCTTGGGACATAAAACAATAATATTTTCCGTGTCCTAAGACATAGGCATGTTAAAAAAGTAACTTTCAGTGACCCGACAATTATTAAACGTTATAAAGTACTATGATTGATTTTGTTATTATTTTGCATGTGCATAATTTCTGATTTCTCCAACACGAAATTAAATAAAGGTTAATACAGACTTCATAATTTGCGGGCCAGTTGAGTTTACCAGGGAGAATACGGTATGTACGATAATGTACAGTACTTACACAGTGCAAAGTGTGCATAAGCATCACTTATATCCTTATTTATTCCTAAACAGATTTTGCTTTATTCATTGTTTCGACCAAATTGTATTCTTCTAGATAACATTTCAGATAGTCCTTAATAGCTGTTTCATTTACAATGAATCACCTCTCAAGAGTTACTCATTTTCAATGATATAAGCAATCCTACAAATTGAGGCAATATTTTTAAAAAGGTATGCATGTTTCATTGTACAAGGCACATAACCATCATAATTTACATGTTCACGAAGAGTGGTAATAATAAAGGCTAAAATTCTCATATTGATCAACTAAGATTAACATCAATCAATTTTAGTTTGTCTTTTGGCTGAACAAACATCACAACTTTCTATACAATGGAAAGCTTGATGTTTCGGCATCTCATTTGTTGATAATCAGTGAATTTCTCTATCATTCTGTGACAGCAGTACAGGCCAGTTAATCATTAAAATGCCTGGAACTGGCTTGTGATAAGAGGAATTTTGAACGGTAACTATGCCAGTATATTGATGCGTAACTGCCTTTTATTCCATAATGTAAACATGATTACCGTAGTTTTGTAAAACGGGGTGTAAGGCATACCTATGAACTATTCAAAAGCCAAGTACCCAGTAGGCTGAATAAAAAGTATAGAGATTGGGACCTAAAGTCGGGAGATTTTTAGTGGCATTTTTAAAGCATGGTTTTCACTAAATATTTATCCATCTTCATGGTCCAATATGCGTGAAATTCGCCTCATTGGCTGGTTGGCTGCTGTGATTGGGATGAGTGCATGAATGGTATTGATAATTTATTGTGTGCAGACAATCGGCGGTAGTTTAAAACAAGTGTGTTAAAAAGTATTTACTTTTAAGAATATATTGTCTTTCAATTAACCCCCAAATCATATGTTTATTCCTTAATTTCCACTATTTAATTCTGATTTAAAATTCAAGCTATGTCAAGATGAATGTTATGATTTAATTTATATTTTGGAAATTTGTTATTTTTGAAATTGTTTACATCGGCACTAATTATTTCTGCCATTACCAATTATACTGATTGTTCTAATAATCTTCCTGATTATCAGTACGGCAAATTAATCGGTTGTTTATTTTTGCGTTACTGAATTAGACTTATTTATATCAGTAATCATGCACCAGTAATCATGACTTTATTTTGCCTTGAAATTATAAATACCTAACACATTAAAATGTGATCCCAGTTTGTCAATAATGAACAACAACAGTGTTTGATTCAATGCTTGTAATTTGGCTAGTGAGTGTATTTATGTAATGGCGCCACAGCATGTACATTATAGTTTTGAACACACACTGAATAAGTATATTCTACTGCATGAAGTATTTCCTTTGGATTCAAATAATGGGCACCACTGCACTAAATACAATAATGAATTTTCAGAAATAATGATTCGAAAATTATGCTAATGCCATAAACACTGTTAAACTTGCTTCCATGTAAGTGACCTTACACTCCATTTTACAAAACTATGGTTATTTTAACAATTATGGAGTGAAAGGCAATTACACATCAAAGTACTGGTATGGTTGCCTTTCAAAATCCCTCTCAACACAAGCCAGATTCAGGGTAAATGAAACGGTTATTACTGACGAGCTGAATCATTATCTGAAAGAATGCAACTTGGGCAAAACAATGAATAAAGAAAAATTTCCAAAAAATAAGATTGGTAAGAAACAAAGATTAAAGTGATGACAATCATGATGTAATCTGTGTATTTATAATAATAATAATAATAATAATAATAATAATAATAATAATAATAATAATAATAATAATAATGAGGACTTTGTATAGCACCCAATTTTTAGAAGCTCTAAGCGCTTTACAACATATACAATGATATGACAACAAAAATACCAAAAAAAAACACCATGAAATTAGAAAACAAAAAAATGTTGAAAATATTTCATGTAGGAAACATTATCAGGTCTTTAATTATGTTCTTGCAGTCAAAAAGGTGAGTTTTAAGAGCACTCTCTAAGGGGATCAATGTGTCTTTGTGCCTAATATCAATAGGTAATTCATTCCATGTTGCTGGGCCCTGGTATGCAAAAGAACGTTGTACATATGATCACTTTGTTTTCATAGTGGGAATAATGAGTATATGATTGTCAGAAGAGGAGCATAAGTATCTTGCTAGTGTGTACATACGAGTGAGGCCAGATAGGTATGTTGAAATGAAGCACAGAGAAAAAATTTTGTGTTTGATTCTGGATCGAATGGATAGCCAGTGTAAGGTATAGAGCAGTGGGGAGGTGTGCTCTGATCCTGGTATTCTAAGGATGATCCTAGCAGCTGTGCTTTGAACTTTTTGAAGTTTCTGCAGTAGATATTGAGACTAGCCAGACAGAATTGAGTTACAATAATCCAGTCTTGAAAGTACTAATTAAAGTACTAATAAACACACAAGTGTTTTAGTGACATCAACTGAAACATATTTGTGAATGGAGTTGATGCATCTCAGGTCAAGATATGCATCCTTGCATATGTTCATGACATGTTGGTGCAATGTGAGAGAATTGTCCAGAGTAACGCCTAAGTTTCGTACTGACTGTATGAATTTAATGTTGGTGTTGCTGACATTTATTGAGGTAAAGGATGTGAATGAGAAAGTCTTTGAAGTGATCAGAATGGCCTAAATTTTATCATCATTCATCTGCAGCTTGTTACATGTCATCCATGATTTCGCATCAGAAATTAACCTCTCTACTCCTTGAATGTTAGCATCAATTTCAGTTGGGTGACTAGACTTGTATATTTGGGTGTCATCAGTGTACAATTGTTGAGACAGTGAATGATGATCTATGACACGAGAGCAGCTGAGTGTACAGAATGAAGAGAGCAGGTCCAAGAACAGACTCATTTGGAACAGCACAACATAGATAAACTGGGCTGGTGTATTCCATTTGCAGATCCAATTTGTGTCCTGTTCAATAAGTAGGACTTGAATCACATTAAGGCTGTATCGTGAATACCAAATAAATGCTGGAGACAGTGAAGTAATATATCATGATCTATTGTGTCAAATGCTGCAGACAAATCAAGGAAGGTGAGGACTGTAATCTTTATGCTATCCAAAGCAGAGAGAATATCATTAACTACTTTCAGAAGCGTAGTTTCAGTACTGTGGCTAGGGCGATATGCAGACTGTACATTGCTAAAAAGAAAGTTTGAATTAGATGAGACACAAGTTTGGTTAGAACAACTTTTTTCTAAGATTTTTTTATGAACAGGGGATTACAAGATGAGCAGTAGATTTTTAAATTGTTATAAGCGAGTGATGGTTTCTTAAGAAGATTTACAATGACAGTTTTTAAAAATGATTCCTAGGATGAGAAAGAGGTATTAATAACATGAAGGCAATATTGGATCTAAGCACTCAAGCAGTGATATTGGAATTGGATCAAGTTCACATGACTTTGGTGCACTCTTCATCACAACTGTCCATACTAAATCCGTAGAAACAGGTTCAAATGCTGCTAATTGTTGTCACTGAAATTCCTTAGTGCAACTTTATGGTGATGACGAGTCATCTGATATTGTGTTGTCAAGCTTATCTCTAACAGTTTGTACTTTGTTACAGGAAAAATTTGCAAACAGGTCAAGCAGGTATAATGTAGAGAAGGTAGTTGGAAGTGGTGTAGATTTGTTCCTTGATATTAGTTTCTTAGTAATCTCAAAGAGCTCATTGCAGCTGGAACTTTCATGATCTTAGTACTGTATTGGGATAATTTGGCTAAATGGACTATGTGCCATTCTTCTTAGTGGCTTCAAGATTTGCTTATGAATAGCGAATCTGGTGGAAAGTCTAAGCCTCTCCACTTTACGGCGGTCTCTTGTAGCAGTGCAAAGCTGGTCCCTAACAGTGCTGAACACTTGAATTGATGCTCTGCACTTGGTGTCTGGGGCATGTTTTTCAAGCAATGAATGCAGTCAGTTATCAAGTCATTCTGCTATAGGAGGTAAACAAAATGTTAGGTTTGACTGGATGTCATGCATTAGTTTGGTTCTGTTTATCATAAGGTTTCTCTTAGTAGTAAATAAAGGTGGAGGGCTAGGGATTGATCCGTCCAAATGGTCATCAGGTCTATGAAGAATCCAGCCTAAAATGTAACCAAGTTAATGGGTGGTTAAATTAACTGTTTAAGATTGAAAACATAAATGGAATCTAAGAGTTTTCATGTGCATGGGTTTCAAGGACAGTCAAAGTGTAGTTTAAATCTCCAAGAATAATCAGGTTGCTACCTCTCAGATTTCCATACTTCAGGAAATTTGGAAACTGCTCCAAATAGAGAGATTAAGTCAACTTGTTTTTTCTACTAGGAGGAGGGTGGTAGAGGCAGAAAAAAATGCACATGAAAAACAAAAGCAATCATAGTAGTTTATAACAGTTTAGTAAACGTTGGGACACAGAGAATGCATTTTTTACATGCATATACGTCTTAGAACACAGAAAAGAAAGAAACAAATTTGGGTCTCAAGATTTATAGTCATTATGGTAGACAAGAAAAGAAATCTTAAAATCTTTCAAGTTTCAACTTGTAAAAACCAGCACCCATTCTTCCAGGCCTTTATTTGTTTTCTCTATATTATTTGGATTTAAATATGGTGTCCATAAAATTAAAGGATCTAGATATTTAGATTAATGACAGAATACACATTTTCAAAGTTTGATTAAAACAAACTGGATTAAAAATGACAGATGCACACAAGATCATAATATAAGCTAACCTGGGTTATACTTATAGGTGTGCTAAATTTAAAAGGTTTGCTGAACTGATAAGCAAACAAAGTTCATGACCTCTTTCCATAAAGTTTAATTCTTGTTAAAACTAAAATGGAAATAATACTTTTTTAATAGTGATTTTGGATCAAGTAATTTTAAATACAATGAGACATAAAGAAAAAACCTTGCCAAAATCTAACTGGTACTTTACCTTTTCACCTTATAAGGCTTGGAGAATCCCTCAAAGAATGAGACATAAAGAACAAACCTTGGCAAATCTTCTTGTTGTTGTTAGGATTTAACACCATTTTTCAGCACATGATAGGCTATACATGGTGGTCAGTGTTATTGGTGGAGGAAGAACCCGGGAAAACCCCCGGAAAGAACCACCGACCCACGAAAAGCTACTGGCAAGCTTTCTCACATAACTGCATTAGCTGAATCTTAGACTCGAACCCACACAGACAGAGGTGAGACGACAGTGATCCGTAACGGAAAGTGCTTAAGACCACTCGGGGCCCCTCTTGCCAAATCTAACTGGTACTTTACCTTTTCACCTTGTAAGGCTGGGACAGAATCCCTCAAAGAATGAAAACTATCTTTAATATGATCTCGTCTTTTCCTCTCTAAAGCATTATGATGTGCTCTTCTCTCAGCCTGAAATTTAAAAAAAAGAAGTTATGTTATTTAGCAGCTGAGGATAGAAAATTAAATCCTTTTCCACATGGTACATATATCAAACTATACAAGGGTGAAAACAAAAGCATGGCATGTACCTTCATATGTTTGTCATTGTATTGTTTACTAATGAAAAGATTATCACTATATTAATTCCTATTTAATTCTAAACTATTGTATCAATTTTCTAAGTTGTGGTAAATCACATGATTAAGATATAGACCATACTTAATGATCACAGGGGTGTGCCATATTGACACAATACAGTGCTCCGAGAACAATTGAATTAACTCCCCTTTTATTCCAATGACACTGCACATCTTGCAATCAACTTAATATTTGGTATGTACACCGTTCATCTAGCTTCAACATCAACAACTCTGAATTGAACCAAGTTTTGCACTATATATTAGTATGATACTAATTAAAACAAATAATATATATATATATATATATATATATATATATATATATATATATATATATATATATATTCTTGCACAATAACATCAATCGATATAACAGCCAATTTTCTAAATCAACATTTTGTAAATGTTAGCCTATGATAAAAAAAGAAATCAGGATGTTTCCATTTAAAAATGAAAATATACAAATATTTCTAATGCTATATTTAATTTATCTGGTATATTATATTGGTGTGAACAGGACTATTAGCTGACATATTAAATCTCATCTGACAAACCCAATTATCAAACTGATAAAGATTAACATGTCATTTGACAAGGTAAATTTACCTTGCTGCATGTCCTTTAGAGCACTCAGGCCCATTTAGCTGAACAACCCTAAGGCACTTGCCTTTATAGATCACTTGCATCTCACATATCAGCGAGGCTTCAAGTTTCGGCTCAGCCATCATGTGTAAGTGAGAAAGCTTGCCAGTAGCTTCCTTTGGGTCAATCATTCTTCCCAGGTCTTTCTCCATCAAATATGGCAGCTGAGCAAACAAATTAGTAAAAAAAAAAAAATCTATATGACATGGATGCCACTGCCCAACATCTAAATGTCAACCTGGGATCTATAACCAATTTGAATTTTGTCAGATATTGAAGAAAATGAAACTAAATCTACATAATGCAAAGTGTGGCCCTGAGTGGCAGAGTGGTCTAAAGCACTTGCCATTACTGCTCACTGCCATCTCAACTCTGTCCATGTGGGTTCATGTCTCTGACTTGGCCAGTGTGGGCATGTGAGAAAACTGCCAAATGTTTCCTATAGGTTGGTGTTCTTACCTAGGGCTTCCCAGGGTTCCTCCTCCACCACTTATACAGGCCACCATATATAGCCTATCTTGCACTGAGAATTGGCATTAAACCCCAAACATCATTATAATGAAAAGCCCAATACCAAATCTGCATTAATTCCTGGAAGTGCTTCAAAAAGTTATGGACTGAAAAATAATATGCATGGATGGCATGTTCACATTTTACCTTAAACCATCTTATAAATCAAATCATCAGCAACTTAAAATGTTACAAAGATTTTACTTTGTTTATGAAAACAGTATCTGGTTTAGTCATTGCTCACCTTACAAACATCAAAAAACGGTTGGCTGAAGCATGAACAGAAACTCGAGAGAAAGTATTATGTGGCTCTTCATGGAGACCAAGGAACCAAAACAACACCTGAATTTACAGGTGCATTTTGAATATTGAATGACACATTACCCTAAAAAAATATTAACTTGTATCTAATCTCAAAGAATTACTTCTTCATTAGAGACAGCTTTAATTCAGAGGCTGATAGATACATTAACTATACTTGCTACACTGGCACAAAACATGACTTCCATATCTGCTGTGATAACAACTATATTTCCCATACTCCTCCCTCGACTGCCAATTCCATGCTGATTATTTTATTCCATCAGGATTCTCAGTCACTGATAAAACATATTAATGTAAAGAAGACATTCCAGATGTTCCCCATGTACAACCGATGTATTTTATTGATCATTTATGTAAAGTTTTGCTATAAATTTGTATTGAATATCAGGGCTACATTTAGGGTGTCATACAAGGATAAACACTACTTTCAATACTGATTGGTGGCCATTATTTGTTCAAGTATAGAGTAAAACAAAAACCACCAATCAAAACTAACTGGAACTTAATCAATGCAAGACTCACTAGAAGAATTGGCATCCAAATTCAATATAAATCAGAGGTCTCACTAGGATTTTAAAACTAGGAATCCAGGACTTCATTTTGGTGAAAATAGAAATTCCACCAGCAAAAGTTGCAATCTCATCCCAGATGATGTTTAACTTTGCAGATTTGAAGAGCTGTTGCTTTAATTTCCACATTCTTTATAACACTGACATGTACAACATTGTCAGCCTATTTGGCACGCCTGGTCAATCTGCACAACTATATGTTATTTCCGTAAGCATTGGATCATGTGTTGTTTTGGTTGAAAATTCAATTTTTGGCTGAAATGTTGAAAGAAAGAGTGCAAGTAATGAATTTAATTTCCATAGTCTGATGCATAAACATTACATCTTTTCAAAGCCATGCGCAGAATTGGCCGCCATATTTCGAGTCGTGGAAACATAGGGGTGGTATCCTGTTTGTCCAAACTTAGTATTATTTTGAATATAATATTCTAGTGACAACTGGGGTCTTTCAATTGGTAAGCATAGCATAATTTTATTTTCATCAATTTAATTAGGTATTGGTTTTGCACCAATATTGGTGACCTTAGATATACAGAAGAACTTGAGAAGGTGCAACTCTTGTTAGTCCTTCATGGAGACTGAATTTTGTCAATCCAAGGAATGGTCTTATTCCAAACACTAAGCCAGGCATCACACTTTCATAAACTTGGCTACTAACCCATCCAAACTGTCAGTTCTAGAAACTTCAGCACTCTTCTGCATCTCATTAAAATCTTTGTCAGTTTGCAATTTAACCCCAAAATACCTAAACAAATCTGCAAATGCCATTTTTGGCCAAGTCTTGATTTAGAGGTCGCACCCACTATTTATTTGGTTATAATCAGAAATGAACACAATAATGGAAGCTAATGTACTCTTATAATAGCCTCATGTACATCTCTGGATCTTTCTGTTTTTTAATTCAGTCATTGTAAATATCAGCACATTTTCCCACACAAGCTGCAAGTCAAAGTCTTTGAACTTGCTGCCGAGATATTGCATCATGTTCTTTTGATGTACTCTTATAAATACAGCAGGCATATATGTGGGTATTTAAAACACTGTAAAAATCAGACAGCTAAAATGATAAAGTAATCAACATATACTCCCACTGAGTAGGTTGACAAAGTAAGACTAGCAAATCTTTGAATTTCCTGCCCATCTATTTGCATGTGTATGAAGGACTCCTGCATGGATGATTTTCTGCTACCCAGATAAAATATTTGCATCCAAATATGTGTAAATAAGCATTTCCGTGACTTCTGTGTGTTACCACTGTACCAATCAGTCCTCACATTTTTTGTGTATATTAACTTCAGAGGATCCTGTTATTAATAAGTAAATGTAATCTGCCTTAGTGTCAAAGAATTACACAAAACACAATGGCCAATATTATTACCTTCTAAAGACTTTTCTTTTAATGTTTAGTATAAGCCTATAAGATAAGAAAGTGGCAACTGCAATGTTTTCCCAATCATGAATCATAAATTGAAAGTGATCATCTCAGTCAATTACATAACATGTCCAGAGGTGCAAGTACCCATAGGGTAGGACTGAATGCAGTGCACAATGTTTGTTGCTCATAGCAATGCGTGTTCATGGTAATCGATAACTATCTACAATGTTGAAGCTTCTTATTCAATACTGATTTTTCATGTATTTCCTACTCCAAAGAACATATGTTACAATTCTTCTCAATTCAAACCCTTTTCTTTTCCCAAAGTCTTTGAGTGTCAGTTAAAGTCTTTTAACATCACGTTTTCCATATCTGTGAGATGCTGGTTTGCACATACAGTATCACCCTGATAAAACACAGTAGTTGGGAGCCATAAAACCCAACCGTTATAGACCAAACTGCATTAGTAGCAACCAGGTCAGTTAGCTGAAGAAAATTATGCATGTACCCCAAAAAGATTACAGTGGGGAGAAAGGTAATAAATGCAGGCTGTAAAATATGTGCTCTGATGGCAGTTACCATCTTAAATGAGAAATACATCTGTAGTGAAAACTGAGAATGCATATATAATAGTTTCCTTTATTTAGAGCACCATGAATTGGTACATACATGTGATTACTGTTTATATATACATGTCTACAGCATGAAGAGACTATCAACATAGTGTACTCACCCACATATCTCATCATAAATACACAAGTGATTCTATCGAAAATATGCACACACAGAATTAAATTATTCAATAATTTTGCAACAGGACATATTAGTCTGAATTCAGTTGAAAAACATCACACAATCAGGTAATGAATGATGAAGCATATTTACTTTTCAGTACATTTCAAGCTGGTAAAAATTTAAATAATAGTATTAAATGAATGAAACTGATTGTTTCTCCCCATTTGCCGAGTATGTGTTCTTACTGATGGGTGCTTCTAAGGTAATCTGTTTCCTTAGAGATTTCAGCAAACTATTTTATCTGGGTACATTTTTACAAAGGAATTAGCCATTGTCTGATTTATTAAAAGTACTATTCCTCCCTGCTTATTGAATAAACCAAAATATAAACCAATAAGGAAGATGGAGGACTTGCAAGATGGAGGGAGTACATTTGTTGTTACATTGATGCGTCAAAATTTTTAAAAAGGGTCGGCGGACGACAGAGACCCAGATGTTCTGGTCTGATAACAGGGATTGTTGCAGAAAATGTGCATGTTCTGAAGGATTTCATTCAGAGTGAAAAGAGGAATTTTACTTACCATCCAAATACAAATGCCAGTCTATGTAAATATATTAATTACTAACGAGCAGCCGAAAATCCAACAAAAGATAGATTACAAGATAATGTCCTGTCCAGTTGATCTTCGTTACCAGAAATGTCAACAACAAAAAAGCGGATATCTCACATCATACAGTACTCGTGCTAGATGTCAAGATACATGTATGTGGATTATGATATAGCAATGCACTGTTTAGGTGGTTTGTTGAAAAGGACAAAGAATTTGTTTAAATGTGTAGTTTGCGGCTTCCTTTCAATGGACCTCTGAATTTCTCCACTCCAAACCAATGGCTGTATATACAAGATGTTTCCAATTTTTTAAAAAAACATGGCCAGAAGGTATATTTTGCTGCCAATAAGAAACGTTTCTGATATTGGCAAAGCCCTTTGCGATCCCAGAATAAACCTTTGTACATGTTAATTTTCATATTTTTAAGAAGAAAAAAAAACAAGATCTCTTCTCCATAATGATAATAAACATTTTTTTCCTTCTACTTTTACGAAAGATATTTTTTTTATGTACCAGAAATATACATGTCACACCACAACCATGTTATATCTGAATTCGTGTTATTATGGAGCATGCTATAGTGGGGTCACACTACTTTTTTTTTTAAAAGACATATAATGGGAATGACAGATGAACCCTTACATTTTGCTTTCAACTCATTACAAGGACAAGAAAAAAGTGGTTTATGATATAAAATCAACTCATTCATCAGTATAGTATAGAAAATTAAATTACTGTGATCTAAAAGATTTAATCTTATAGATTGATATATTTGTATATGTACAGGTTACAAAATAACATATGAGCAGAAATATAGGAAAAAATATTCCAAACAATTCATTTTTGGGCTCATCATACTGCTTGGCACTTAAACAAGTCATTTTGTATTACCAAAACATTTATTATTACCAAAATACCAAAACATTTTGTATTATCAAAACACATTTACAACTGTGTTGTTTTCTTCATAATTAAATACTGCTTATGGACAGAAGCGAAATCCATACCTTTTTTCACTTTCAGTCAACACTCAAGACTTTTCTGGACTAAGAAAAATGCACTTAATTTACAAATATTATTAACAGAAACACTTTTTCATTGTTTTATACAAAATCGGATTCTCTTTGCCACTAATTGTATTAATCATAATGAGTGATTTTTCTTTCTTTTCCAGTGCATCAAGACTGCATATGCACTGCTTTAAAGTATGTAAAACAAATTGGAATTGTGTTTACTGTAAGTTGCTCTAACACACACTCACTGCGTAATGCTGAAAATATTTACAGGGTAATCACTAGTATTACCATACGTTTTCGCCGTCTATTTTTTCACAATCTGTATAAACCACCCCCACCCGCCTACTGAAATTGTACTGAATTTGTTTGCAATAGCCTTTACGCTCCTTTACAATTGTTGATTCACCTTTGCTTTAGACAGCAACATTTTGTTTTGAGGAAAAAAAATATGCAAGAATCCACAATATTTTGTCAATGATAGAATAAAATTATAAAAGTATATTGAGGGGAAAAAAGTAGCAAGAAAATTAAATGTTGCATGTGTATTTGTTTACCAACAAGCAAGCATGAGCATGATCACGTATGTTGACTATATTAGTAGCGGTTGGCGGTACGTATGCGTCCTAGTTGCTGTAGTGAATAACATAAAAATAAAGAAAAATATATGGATCTCTTGTTCACCAACAGATAGTATGAATTAATCAATTATAAAGTTCTGTTTTACAAAAAGCACTGTAAACGTGTCTTACCGGTGACATAAACTGTGTTGAAGCGTTGGATCCATTTAGCTCATCGTCGTCTTCCTGAAATTACCGAAACAAACGTAACAATTTTAAGCGTACTATGCAAAATGCATGATCATCGAGATCACTCAGCGAAAATTACAAATACTTCAAAAACGAAATGTGCCCTTACATCACTTTCAATATCTATATCTCTGTCTTCGTCGCTCATCCTGCACTTTAACGTGTTCTATAGACGTTCTTTTTCATGTGACAGTTCAGAAATGGCGACCAAACAACGCCACGAGGAACACCCACGTGTATCTAGAAAAAGTAAACACAAATATTAGCTAGCTCCTTTTAAAAAATTGAATAGAATCTAATAACCCTCCTCCTTTAGCGCAAAAGTATTAAGTGAGATGAGTTCAATATGACATCGTTAAAAAATGTACTATAAATAATATTTGATATGGGTCTATAATTAGACGAGTTGTACTATAATAGTATATCATATTAGCTAAAGAGCTCCAGACGAACCAGAATTTTAGGCGTTTAACCCGCTCATTAATAGGCTGTGCCTGATTAATGTATTATAGCCCATTCAGCTTTGGTCAGTTTTATTTCTTTACTGCAACCGTTAGAAAGTAGCTACTTTGACTACTGCTTTATATAAATGAAAAATATTGGGTTACTATAGATGCGATTATGATCAGTTATATCGCGGTCAAGGACAGATAAAGGTCCTGTGATGACTGTAAAATGAAACTGGTCTTACAATGAATAATAATCAGCGCCGGATTAAGCACCGTGGAGGCTCATAGGCAGTCAAACTTTTGGGGCCCCAGACCCACGGTCACGGTCTCATGGGGGCCCCTTATGGGGCCCATAAAAGTCGCGGGGCCCATAGGCAGTTGCCTACTCTGCCTAATGGGTAATCCGGGACTGATAATAATAATATATATCGAATGATGGAATATATTGAGAACGTGTTGTACAACAGAGCAACACAAATTAGTTATTTATTTCATAGGCAATATGAGTAGAGTGTATTTACACAGTTGGATTGAATTACGGCAACCTGTAATGGATGTTGGTAACTGCCATGTTGAATTGAAAAAATCGAGCAAATTAATTATGTAATATGATGTATAGAAACAAGTAGATGATTTTGTTAGTGAAAAAAAGTGGATGTATCGCTATTTTTTTTCTTCCGAATAGCATTTTGAGGGGCATGCACTCTGAATTTTTTCTTGGGGATACTCTGTTCTGACCAAGATATTTTTGTTTCTTTCCTTTTTATCATATGAAACTTTTTTTTTCAACTAACACATTATATATAATTTGGTTTGTGTATTTCCATAAATCGGAGCAACGGTATTTTTTTCAACCTGTTTGAGGGCTGGCATATTAACAAATTCCTCGGAATTTCTCTCCACTGGTATGGTCGGTCACTTACTAAGTGACTTAGTAACAACGGACACGAGGTTCAGTCTGCGGTCAATTCTATGATTGATTAATTGATTAATTGAATTTTAACGGCGCACCAGCACTTTTAGGCTATTTAGCGCCATACAATACAATACATAAAGTGTTTAACAGTGAATGGTTCATTGCAAGAAACGCACTCTGGTAGATTTTCACCTTTTAGTATGTGGGAGTGGGTAATGTATGTATGACCGATTCTGATTCTTGCAATGACAACCTCCTCCCTACGTAGGAAGGAGTCCATTCTCCCAGGGTTGGTTTGATGGCATTAAGTTTATTATTGACTGCATCATCCCATGACACCTGCCACTTCTGACGTAGATACTTTTTGAGACAAGGTTTAAAATCAGTAAACGGTAATTTAAAATCCGATGGTTCTTGGAATAGAGCCATCTTAGCAGCCCGGTCTGCTTCTTCATTACCTCTAATACCAGTATGGCTAAGTAGCCAACAGTATACTATATTGTAGGAGGTACTAAGCTCCGAGTTTTTGACGAGAATATTGACTAATAATGGATTATCCAGTTTTCTATTGTGTAGCGACTGAAGCACAGATAATGAGTCACAGAAGATAATGCTATTTAAATTGCGTTTTTGTTCGATAAATTTCAGAGCAAGGTCTATTGCTCTGATTTCCGCTGAAAATATGGACGCATCGTTTGGCAAGCGCACTTTGGTTATGTGTTTGCCACTAACGAAGGCTATAGCAGCCTTTTCATCAACCTTTGATCTATCAGTATAAAATTTAGTGTAATTTGTAAAATCGTTGAGAAGTTCATGATAAGAGTTCAGGAATATGACAGGGTTTGTCTCATATTTATTCCCATCGTGTAACGTAAAAATCACTTTGGGTTGCTTAAGGAGCCAATGTGATGTTTTCGAGACAAACGTTTTCTGAACTGTAGAGAGATTACTTTTGATATTGTCAAGGCAGGATGATGTTCTAATGCCAAAAGAAGGTATGGCATTTGGTTTATTTCCATATAAAGGTTTTGTATTTTGGTTGAAAAACAGCCGAAAAAGCATGGTTCAGAGGGTTTGATCTTAACTTAAGAGCGTATTGTGCAGAAAGCATTTCTCTGCGATGCGATAAAGGTGGTTCATTCGCTTCCGCGAGAAGGCTTTCACATGGAGATGTCTTAAATGCTCTTAGAGCGAATCTTATTCCCTGATGATGAATTGGGTCAAGCATTGTCAAATAGGACTTACTAGTTGAACCCAAAAAAAATGCGTTCATAGTCTAGTATGGAGCGGATAAATGTTCTATACAAATTAAGATAGGACTTTTTTTTATCAGCACCCCAGTCAGTGTATGCAACGTTGACACCGATATATTTCACACAGGTTATAATTTTATGCATATGAAGTATCGAGCACTGTACCTGGGACGCGCGCACTTTGTGCAAAACCGGGATCACATCCTGAATTTTCTTATGTATTGTTTAATTTTATTTTTATAAAACATGTATTTCATCTCTCTCTCTCTCTCTCTCTCTCTCTCTCTCTCTCTCTCTCTCTCTCGTAAATTTCCACGCAAGCCCAATCGGATTGCTAAACATGGACTGACGACGTGATGTGATACATTTTTAAATGAAATAAAAACTAATATGACGCTTATAATTAGTGTGGTTGGCGGATTCTTTTCTTTCTTCTTCTTCTCTTTAATTATCAGAACAAGTGTTTTTGTTTAGGCTATTTGGGGACCATATATTCTTTTCTTAGCAAAATATGCCCCCACCTGCCTTCAGATAAATATGTAAATGGTTGGTCTCTGATACCGTGAAGATAATGTGTCGACATCAGGTAAGTGCGAAACGTTACTTTTATAAATCTTTCAATACGTGTTCTAGTTTTCTTTTCAAATTCTGTCAAGCAAGTTTGGAGAGTTTGTTTTTAATTTCTTTGAGTTATTGTCAAATGCATAGTTGTGCTATTTGCAAGTGTGGTTCCTTATGAGAATAGTGTTTTCTGTAAGTATTGGCAATATCATGTGTAAAACGTATTATGTACATAGAGGTCGGATGATGTCGAAAAAGACCTGGAGTTTCATTTGACGTTTCAGTGACAGCCTTGAAACATCCACAAAGTCTATAAATCAATTATATCCAGTCTCGAGCCTTGGTGTAAAGTTATTACATATAACTGTATATATAAATATCGATATATTTTTTACAGGTACAAATAAATAACAAATTTTATCCGAAATATCTAACACTGCCAAAAGACAAAGGTTTTTATTTTAAGTTACAAAATCTTAACAAGATTAAATGTGATTTGGGTAGAAAGATCACACACTACAACTGGGGCTCCTAGTGGCCGAGTGGTCTAAAGCGCTCTTCGTACGGATCACTGCCATCTCACCTCTGTCTGCGTGGGTCAGTGGTTCTTTCCGGAGGTTTCCCGGATTCTTCCTCCACCATTAATACTGTCCGCCATGTTTAGCATATCGTGTGCCAAAACATTGGCGTTAAACAATACAAACAACAACACACTACAACTATGTTAGAGGTAAATACCAAATATCAATGTTTTGAACTAGGTACAGACTAGCATGGACACAATTTCAGGTACTATGGGCGTAACAGCACCTATATTGCAGGAATAGCTAGCAGTGTAGTTGTTGTTTGAAATTTATGGGGGTTTGGTACTATAATTTTAGGATTCATAGGAAACCTGATCTACGTCCAAATATAAAACGTGATGAATTAGTTATATCTGTCATTATTAAGTGGCACTGTATTGATAACATGATAAGAACGGTGATCGGTTACATAGAAACCAGCCATAAAGATTATTATTTAATCATCAACGAACACAACATGCAATTCGATTAACAATGCAATCAAGAAACAAATGCCCAATACAGATATCCTTGTTATTGTGGAAGTGAGAAACAAATTGTTGGATGAAGGAAACAATCATAGAAGATACAATATTTTTTGGAGAAGCGCACAAATACATGGGAATTTATATACCTTACAGAAAGGAGCCTCTTTGATTTATCCTATGCAAACTCAGTATATACATCACCTTGAATAACAGTTATGATTTACATATTGTAACTAAGACGATAACAATTATGATTTACATATTGTAACTAAGACGATAACAATTATGATTTACATATTGTAACTAAGACGATAACAATTATGATTTACATATTGTAACTAAGACGATAACTATTTAAGATTCTTTGTCTCCGCTCCAAATGGCATCTGATGAAGTTAACGCTTTTTTTTTAAATTCTGAAACCGGAATATATATATATCTGGATTGGTCGATTCAGTAACATAATACAAAAGTGCTGACTTCTTAGTTATAGTCTTTCTCATGGTGTCTGTGTTTCGTACCGTTCTAAAAGTCATTGCAAGCAGTTACAAAGAGGTACCATATAAAAAATGAATATCAGCATCAGAGATGAAAATGAAAGAGTAATATATATTTCCGGTATGCTAGGGGATGATCTTGTGGATGTAATGCAGATAGCGTTAGCATGATAACATGAATTGTGATATCTTCCAGAGATCCTAGTGAATTAAATAAACAGGTGAGAAAGATGTTACGTCGTCGACCAGAAATCTACGACACTGGGTCAATCAACAAGCGTTTAAAAAACCTCAGCGCTATTCCTATTGATAATCTAAAGATCCAGTACAATATTTTGGTGCAGTTAATATAAATTATAAGCATATATCAAACGAGACTCGGATACGTAAAATTTTGTAAGAATTTAAAAAAAAAAAAAAATCAAAACACGTACCGTAAATTAGACAATAATTTGATTATTTTTTAATAGAGTTGTATTTTAAGATTTAGAAAACTTTCAAGGCAATTGAAAGAATATATATATAGATGAGAACCAAAAATGGTGATTTGTCAGGCATTGTTCCCTACAAGCTATATATACCGTACGGAAAGAGCTGTTGAAATGACGCAAAGGGTAATAAAGGTACCATACTTATCGTTAAAATGTATTGACAACCAACTGAATATATATATATATATATATATATATATATATATATATATATATATATATATATATATATATATATATATATATATATCTTATGTATATATATGTTCTTGTAACTTTTGATACATGAATGTATCTTTGTTGTGTGTAATTTTTGTTCACGACTGTAAATTATAATGATCATCTATTGGCAAGATATGATATCGCTAAAAATGTTATACGGGTATAGGTTTTATTTCAAGATATTAAATGTACCTGTAGATTGCGTAGGATCTATAAATAGGAGTTTACGATCATTAACGTTATAATCGATAATACACCTGTGTGGTGTTTTGGTGTTATTTACCACTGGATGGATCGATCAGGTGGGTTCTTAAAAGAACTGAGTTAATTTCCTATCGGATGGATCTGTCATTATGGTACTTTTACAACGTGGTGTATTGCGAAATGGCACGTATCAAGTATGGGAAAATGTGTTTTAAAGCCTTAAAGAGAATACTGAACAGCTAATTCACTCCTAGTTTGGATTTTTTTCTCACGTTATTATGTTAATATCAATCAGCAGGTGTGGTTCGTATTGTGTTTAGATATAATTTGAGAGGAGACATTTGTTTTGATTATTCATTGTAACTACACGGTGTTCATGGCATCTCGGTCTATTATGAATTTATTCAAACTTTTTCTCGACCACGTCTTTATCTTACATCAGGATTGTTGACAGAGCAGAATAGCTTGTAACCAAGAATTCATTCGGAAAAATCTATTCTTTTGTGCGTGTGTGGACATCTTTAAGATTTTTAGGATTTCATTCATAATATTGTAAGTTCCTCTTAAATTTTCATTTTATGACTTTGCTAATTAAATTATTTGTTACGTTTTACAAAAGGGGTAGGTTTTGCTTCTTTTTGTAATTTAGTTTATGATCATAGAGTCGAATCAATACCAGCGCCACATTAGAGGTACGAACGAAGAATGACTGGATAGATATAAATCCAACGATAGAGGACATAACAAATAAAATGAACGTGAATGGCAACATGATTAAACGTATGGAATTAACTGACGTTTACAACATACGAATGGCACCGTGAGTACATGTATGGGATTCGCGGACTTTTACAACAAGTGAATGGCTGCATGACTACATGTATGGGATTCATTAACTGTTACAACAAGTGAATGGCTGCATACATGTACGGGATTCATTGACTTTTACAACAAGTGAATGGCTTAGTGAATACATGTATAGGATTCATTGACCTTTACAAGTGAATGGCTTCGTGTATGGGATTCTTTGAATTTTACAAGTGAATCACTTATTGAATACATGTATGGGATTCATTAACCTTTACAACAATTGAATGGCTTAGTGATTACATGTATGGAATTCATCGATGCTGTACAATGTAGCACACGAAACACACACAAAAGGCTGAATCGCATGATAAATGAAAATGAACATTTAGAAGAAACGTTCTCGACTAAAACAGACGCAATAAAATCTGTAATACATGTAGATATTAAAAAAAGATAAATGCATTTAAGTGGTGGAACTGATACATTTTATATAGAAACAAAAACAAAACATACAGACTTTCGAAACTGAATTATACAGTAGCAAAAGTTTAGATTCGATTTGGATGATCTAAAGCCAATCGGGTAATATTTTTTCAATCACGTGATTCGCAAAATCGCATTGCGCATGAATTAGTTCTCTATTATGTGCAATTGAACAACTTGCAAATTCATTACCCATCATAGTATTGTACTATATTGTATTTGTTTGTTTTAGGATTATAAACTTAGCTATTAATTTTTTTTTTCCAGTCATATGACTACGATGTCTGCAGTAAGGCAGTTTATTGTGATATCTAGCACTAGGGCATCACGCACATGTAGCATGATGTCCCACCCAGTCACATTATCCTGACACCAGGTCGACCAGTCCTAACACTAACGTCTTAATGCCGAGCGTCAAGCGAGGCAGCTGTTAATACCATTTGTGCAAGTCTTTGGTGTGACTCGGCCGGGGATCGAACCCACGACCTCTTGCTTCCGCGGCAGACGCTCTAACCACTAGGCCACCGAAGCGGTGTACAATATTGGAAAAAGAATATTATTAAGATTGGAGTGTCGTCACAACATGATGACAAATGGATTTGTGACTGAACACGATATAGCGGAATTCTCAGTAGAGTCACTTAATTGATATGTCTGAATTCTGATATGAACCTAACTCGTCTGAAAAGCCAAATAGATTCCTGACGTAAAACTAATTATGGGACGCATCATAGAACAAAAACTGTTGCCACCTCTTGATATATACATACAGGAAGACGCATCCGGTATGTTCTATATCTGAGGCAGCAGGAAGAGCGATCTCGATCGAGAACTCATCGACAATTTGTGTTATTAGGGATGGTCTCCCATTTATTTATTTAAATTTTTAATTCCAGCAAATATCGGTGTACTAATTTTATTTTAGATTGAAAAAAGAAACTCACTGGTTGATGAAAGTATTTTTCCGTGACCTTCTTTGCATTATATATACTATTTATTTATCTTAAGTGTGACTGTTAAAATTGGGGTCCTTACATTTTTTAAATTTTAAATTGTACTTCTCCCAATTCGAATTTGGTCGTCTCCATTTATTTATTATTAAACTGCTTTCCAAATGTTTACAACTGAGTTATTTGCCCTTAAAACAGAGTTCTCTGTGCAGTACGGGAGCAACACAGAGAGATGATTTGAATAGATATAAAAGTTTGAAATCCTAAAGTATTCTAAAATCCGTATTATGTTGTTTCTTACTGGGGCATGTGTGTTGGGAAACACTAGTATATTTCCTATTCTATATTCCTAAGTTGGTAGTTTTGTCTTGTACGAACTGTGTCCCTCTAAGTGGGTATTTTCCTGACACTTTCACAGGCCTGTACATGTCCATATGCCGTCTCACTGCAACTTATCCTGTCAACCATGCATCATGCATGTATTTGAAGCCGAGGCTTTGTATTTTCAATGATCCTAATTTATCCAGTGCATCGAGTCCCTATCCCAGTTGATGTTTATGTTCTTATTCTACTTTGCTTTTCGCCCTAATTATTGTGTTGTCTGTTACCCATTTATATGTTGTTTTAGTATCAATATCCCCTAATTCCCTTCTATCTCTATATTTATTTAGAAATTCCTTAATTGACCTTAATTTCCTTGGCTCCTCTAGTAATTTTGCTATTTTATAACAGATCTTAAGATATATACATTTATTCCATTTATGTCAGAGATCTTAAAGTTATACCAGTTATATACGTGATCTAAATGTTATATTATTTATATACCAGATCTTAAAGTTATGCCATTATATAAGAGATCTTAACATGAGATCATTGATCTAGAAATCTTAATCATATAAAGTATGTAACAGATATTTCAGTTATATTTTTATATGTCAGATATCTTAAAGTTATGACATTTATATAAAATATTTTAAAGTGATACTATTCGAGCATTTGATATCTTAAAACAATACCATTCCACTCATATTAAAAATCTTAAAGTGATATAATTTATTTCAAACATCTTCAAGTTATACTATTTATGCAAGAGGTCTTAAAGTTATGTCATTTTTTATCTGAGATCTTGCAATTATACCATTTATGTTGAAATCTTTGAGATATCATTCATATAAGAGATCTTAACGCAATACTTTTTATATAAAAGATCTCAAAGTTATGCAATTTAAATAATAGATCTCAAAAGTTATACCATTCTGTAAATGTTTCTCTTTATTTAGGTTGGGTCGGGTGCTCCCAATATTATTTTAATTATTAGAAAAGACCCACCCTGGCTCGTTTTTGTCAGAAATCGAAGTAGTGATAGAGAGATGCAAAGCTCCGAGCCCCCATTCAGCGATGCCGACAGTTAAATTAATAAATACACAAAATGTGAAATTCAAACAACAACAATTTAATATAATTCAATAACAGTCATCTTTCAAATAAAATTAAAATTAAAAACCCTATTACTCGTCTTTCACTCGACCAAGTGACGGCCTGTCGCATCATCTGACTTAGTGTAATATATTTTCCTCCTGTCCTGTGTTCCTACTCATCTGTATGATCGTTCTGGACTGGTAAATTGGTAATCCAACTCCCTCCAGTTCGTCTAACTTCTGCCTCCGTTCTTCCTTTTTTTTTGTCTCCCAGAGACTCAGACCAAGTGCACTGGGGGTAATTCCCCCCTGGTCTCTAAAAGCTTCTTGTATTAACACACAAGGACATTAGCATAGCATATTCCGCAAGCTATCTAACTCACACTAAACAATAATATCATCAGATAAGCCATTACCAGTTTTGGTCACGCATTCGTGCCCATCGAAATACACATTATCCCTGATGTGAACTCGCTAAATATAGATTCTCAATCTTATTATGCAGAACAATATCACTTAATTCAAAGCATTTATGTACGTTGCACTATTACAAAGTGTACATAGATATGCACATATATATCATTACAGATGATACCGCTACAAAGTATACACAAATATTAAAATCCCTATTAACTAATGTTGCACACTGCAACCATTATGCAAAGTTATAATTCAATTCAACATTTGGAAATCTAGAATATCAAATAAATAAATGCCCGAGGTTACTACGAATTAACCAAATAGCGAATGACAATATTAATTCTTTACATAAACATTGCTTATATCTCAAAATATGTATGTAGATCAAACACTACAAATGAATCACCATACAAATGGTAATTATATATATACTAAAGTATACATACTGCAATAATTAGAATACAATTACTTTGCAGTATTATGTTCCAACAATCGAGCAAATAGTTACTGACTGTACTGAAGCTCCTTGTAATTTCCATAATACAAGTTTCACGCCGGTTTCGAATGACGTCGGAATAGTTTATCTTCCCATATAATTCTCGCAATCGGGTATTTTGCGGCTACTGCAGTTTAGTTCTCAAGATAATAAATTAACTGGCTTGATACCTCATTTTTCGACGAATTGACCTTCATACATATTTACGGCGCGAAAGTATTAGCCTCAGGGTCTAACATATACATGCTGAAATCTGGCTAATCCTTACAACGTGACAACATACAGTGGTCTTAAAAATATATCATGTATTTAAGAATCTTAAAGTGATATAATTTATGTAAGAGATCTTAAACTTATACAATGTATTTCAGAGATCTTTACGTTATATCGTTTACATAAGAAATCTTTAAGGCATAATATTTATGTAAGCGATCTTACAGCTGTACCTTTTAGGTATGAGGTCTTAAACTTATACCATTTATATCAGATTTTAAAGTTATACAATTTATACAAGACTAGTATTCTTGTTGGAGACAATTTCATGCACGAACATGATTGCTGTAATAATAATAATAATAATAATAATAATAATAATAATAATAATAATAATAATAACAATCTGATAGGTCTTTCTTATTAAAGAACTTATGTGTAACAATATCAGTTCATGTGCACATATGCGTCATGTATATCATTGTATTCGTACTTATATTTATCATGTATTCCACTCCAAATTCATTGTATATTTAGCTGATACGGACATCAAACTCTATGGAGTTGTGTAACGGGTACTGCAGTTGTTTTGATGCTGGTTCTAGGGAAGATACTGGTTAATTCCGTACGAGGGGCCAACGGTTCTGGACTAACGGGTCTGCGAAATATGGAGGTTTTTTAGTAAGGTTGGGGAACCGGACGACGAAAGGTCGGAATCTCGTACTCTTGCTATCAGGTATCTTCCAGTCCACGAGATAATAAATATATACGAGGTTTTGAATTCAAAGTCACTATATGATAGGCAGTCAATAACATACAGTATCGTGTTATTAAATGTGCAGTACATTGAACATGAATCCGGACAATGCTCATGCTTTATTAATTAACAGTACATTGAACATACAACTTGATAATCAAAACGAAAATTGTGTTTGTTGATAATTCAATATATCAGTTTCTAGATACGTATATCAGTTAATTCCATTGATAAATTCCTTGCATTGATCATGCCTGTTAAGAAAACATTTCGAGTTCTTTCCGTTGTTTTAACCAAGTTAATTAGAAGTGGAAGCAAATGAGTGAGCTAGTGTGTCAGAGATTCATGTATCATTTATTTGCTTTGATAAATAAGCATCTTATGCAGATACTTGTGTAAAGTGTTGCTAAATTCAATGCAGCTCAACCTGATATTGTACCATATTGACTAAGAGCTACGTATGTTTTTGTATGATGCGATTTTTCTTTCCTGATTAGATCTGTCTAGCTGAGATCTTCAATGATTTATTCAAATACCGACTGGTATATACTAAATACTTAACGTTTATCGCGTTTATTTTTTTTTTTACCCCCCCCCCCCCAACAGAAAAATTTGGAAACTTTTACCTCTAGAAACATAAATATCCGTTTTTGCACGTTTCTGTAAAACGTATATTGTTTTTCGAATCCACATTTAATGACACATTGTTCGTATTTATTATATTGGAAACACAAACCTACTACTGAAAGAGCGATAATCAATAACGATGCAGTTCATAGTTCTTCTCAGGGTCCGAAGTTTTTGCTTTAATAGTATAATTGTACCGGAAGTAACGAATTATCGGCGCACAAGTATATCTCCATGACCCGACTGGTCTTAATTATCGGCTATAAATATACGCAACTGTTTACAAGTTCATGCATGGGTAAGTATCACATGTGACACATACATTCGTGCTATGTATTAACATGGTGCTTATATTGGTAGAGGGTAGCGGCAGTTTAGGAACGTCTTGATGTGGTAGGTTACCACTTGGCACTTCTAAGTTCCGATCCAGATGCTGCACAACTAATACATCAATGCCTGAACGCCTCTTTGTCGAGTTGTCCAAGATAAACCTCGTCTTGCTTATTGCAAGTAATATAGATATTTAAATAATATGTCGGCAAACGTTCTTCGTCTTTCACCATTAAATTTAATCAAATAAGATATATGTCGGTGTTTCTTTTTAGGCATATAGTATTTGTCCATCACCCTAAATTTTTAATCTGACACCTACCCGGTTCGCAGGGGGCTCGTTTCGTTGCTTACAATTGACATGTCATACATGCGGTCCGACTAAACACCCCAAGACTGTTCCAAAAAAAGCTCACCTGCCCATTATACATTTATACAATTAAAGTCAAATAAAAAGTAAAAACGTAAAAATTTTAATAATGCATTTCATAATTATCGTTTAACATCAGTAGAATTTTTACCCTTGTCTATCATCGCCAAAGGAAAGACCCCAGGACACGCAAAGACTATAAAACATCACAAGACACCTAAATTAATGTTTTACATTTGAAATTTTTTATCAAGTGACAAAATGTTTAAAAAATGTAATCTTAATTACCCCCAAAATTGAAAATTACAAGTCTAAGAAATGTTTTAAGTCCAGTCCACCACGGTGGTGAAGAAATCGTTCGTGCATCTGGACATAGACCACAAATAATTTTACTATATGTTCTCTACATATATTTCTCAGTATTGACCTTTTAACTGTGTGACAATCAATACAAATCATATGTTAATCTAAAATATATCCAAAGATGACTTCACGGTGAAGTTCTTGTCAGGTCTTCACCGGATTTTTGTGAGCGGCTGCACTGTAAACAGAACAGCATGTACACAGAACACATATTTCATTTCCAGATCATCACTAAGGCCTTATTACTCCATGTGCACTGTCACCAAATTACACACTGACAACCACTCTCTCAGCTCATATTCTCAAGAATAAACAATTACCTTTAAATCCCTACCAAAAATGCATCGATATAACTCTTCTATCACCACCAAAATGAGAGAGGAAAAATTGTTCTAAAAATAGACTAGAATTACATTCGTGGGTACTGAACTGGAAGTATTAATTGTGATGTAATTCCATCTGATTCTAAGTACTGAATAAGAGTGTTCTTCGGATCTAATTATTAAGCAGACCCCTATTTGTCAGAGAAAAATATTTTTTTGAGAAAAAAAAATTGTAACTGATTTTTATTTGATCTTTTTAATTGTATAAATGTATACTGGTTAGGTGAGAGTGTTTAGGGACAGTCTTGGGGGTGTCTTGAGGTCTTTCCGTTGGCCATGAGCGACAAAGGGAAAACTCTACTGATGTTATTTGATTTTTATACAATGCATACCGGTAGTTATACTGATAACATTTTTTTTTTTTTTAATTGTATAAATGTATACGGGTTAGGTGAGAGTATTTAGGGAGAGTCTTGGGGTGATTAGTCGCTCCCGTCATACATGTACTATATAATAACTTTGTATGGTGCCGAATCTTTTGAAGCTTTAAGTGCTTGACAGCATCTGTAATGTTATGACTGGGAGAAAAAAAAAACCCACAAAACACCATGAAATTAGAAAACAAAAACATGCAGAAAATATTTAAAGTAGGAAACATTATTAGGCCTTTAAATTTGTTCTTGCAGTCGAAAAAGGTGAGTTTTAAGAGCACTCTTGAAAGTTATCACTGTGTCTTTGTGTATAATTTCAATGAGCAATTCGTTCCACATAGCTTGGCCCTGGTATGCAAAAGAATGTCCATATAACTTCGTATCGTGCTGGTGTGTACACAGTGAGGCCAAATAGGTATGTTGGACTGGAGTCCTTCAGTGAAATAAAGTACAGAGAACAAATTTTATGTTTGATTCTGGATCTAATGGATAGCCAGTGTAGGATGCATATCAGAGGGGAAGTGTGCTCTGATTGTGGTAGTCTAAGGATGATCCAAGCAGCTGTGTTTTGAACATTTTGGAGTAGATATTGAGACAAACTAGACAGAGTTGAGGTCCAATCTTGAAAGTACTAATGAACTAACAAGCGTTTTAGTGGCATCAACTGAAATATATTTGCAAATGGAGCCGATCCATCTCAGCTCAAGATATGCAGCCTTGCATATGTTCTTGACATGTTGGTGCAATGTGAGAGTACTGTCTAGAGTAACACCTAGGTTTCGTACTGACTGAGTGAATTTAATGTTGTTGTTGCTGATATTTATTGTTTGAGGTAAAGGATGTGAATGAGAAAATCTTTGTGTTGTGATCAGAATGGCCTCAGTTTTATCATCATTCATCTGCAGCTTGTTACATGCCATCTATGATTTTACATCAGAAATGCACCCATCTACTCCTTGGATAGTAGCATCAACTTCAGTTGGGTGGCTAGATTTGTATACATGTATTTAGGTGTCATCATTATTATGTAGTACATGTATGACAGGTCAATTGTAAGCAATGGTATGAGCCCCTGTGTCCAGTTGTGATGCTAAGCTGTGTTTTTTTTTCACTCAATATTACCCCATTTTTGTAGGCTGATAAAGCAGCTCCTCAATCATGATGATGTTGATTTTTGGATTAGAGGCTGATATCACCTATTCATTGAAAACTGGAATTATTTATTCTCTGCACATTGTTGTACATTTTATACACTGACCAGTATTTCTCGTGGCTGTGGAGCTACCCTCTGCTGAATGGTTCTTTTAGTGATATTTTTATTATAATTCTGGAGCAAGTTCTATGTTTGGTAACTCGTAAATTCATGTGGAATAGCACTGCCATCTGTTCTGTGGTCGTTATTGTGCGACAGAAATGGTTGTTACCAATTACTGTTATGTGACTAAAGTGTATGCAGGATTGTTCCGGAATGATTTGTATGCAGCAGAATTGCACATTTTAATGTCCAGATGACATCAGACCAATAGATTGTCTATCAGTGTCAACACAGATTTGTGGTGTTGATTTATCAGACTCTTTTGATAAACACTCAGTTTTGGGAAGCACTGCTGGTATGATGTGGATTATAGATTTCTTCAGTTAGGATACATTAATTTATTTTGTAACCAATCCACATGCATAAACTACATATTGTGTTGAAGGCATTGGTAAGTAGGCCTCATTTAAAAAAATGTTTCCTTTTTAACTTTGTTTATTTTTAAGGGAAAAGAGTTAATTTAAAGTTTTGAGACTTTTCAAATGTTACACCACTTTCAATGCGATTTTATCTTAAGTTACTAACAGACTATACTGATTAACAATAAGCATTATTTTTAGTATTTATACAAGTAAACTATTAGCATATGCCAATTGCTTAGATATAAAAGCTGTTATGAAAAAAACCACATTTAAATTGATAAGTTTGTTAAATACATTTTAAAAGGCATGCTATTTTCAGTTACATGTATTACTAGTTCTGATCAGGGGAACCAACTCTGTATGTAACTGGGTTTATACAATCCACAATTTCTCATGGATATATTTTTAAAAATAATAATGTGATAACAATTTTTGTGATGTTTTGGAATAAAGCGTTTCATTTAGTAATGTTGGAAGTGACCTTTACCTGGTATGTCTATTACTTTGATTACACTAAGAGTTCTGATCAGGGGAACGTACTCTTTATTATATAATGGGTTATGAAACTTAGCCACATTAAATCTTTTGACCAATATGTTTATTTTTTTAATGAGGTCATTTTTTTAAATGAGGTCATAACAGTTAAGAGTGATAACTAAACAGTTAAAATGAATAAATTGGATTGAATGTGATAAATATTGATGATAAATTAAGGAGGAAAAAAAATCAAATTTATTTAAACTGTTTTTACATTCAATTCAAGGTCATTCTTTATATAAGAAGCATATATAAATGCCCAAATATCTTTGATTATTTATCCAATAATTTTGGAACTTGTCTCTTCTGTTCACAAGGGCTTAACATTAGACTACCCAGTGGAAACATTAAAGCTATGCATGCATGTAACATAATTTGAACAAAATTTAAAGTTATGTCCTTCACCTTGAACATAGCTAGATTAATAAACTAAATGTTTCTTTTGCTGCAAACTTGAACATTTTACTTTTTAAAAGTTGAGTTGATTTCGTTTGTACTGTTTCTTTCTCAGTTCATAGTATTTGTTATGTATTACTTGTTTTCAGTTGTCTTGTTTTCTGTTGTGTTCGTGTATGTGTTATATCCTGGAATTATTTGTTTCTAATGGCATATCCCACAATAACATATTATTAAAGATATGCTTCATGGATACTTTTGTTTTGACATTGTTTTAAATTTCAGAAATATACTGCTTTTATGGTAATACATGTACCTCTCATTTCATACATTAGTTATTTCTGCAAAGCATTTATAGAAAATGGCAAGGATATGTTCTCTTGTACTCACCTCTGAATGCCTTCAACCAGACAATCACTTGTTGGAAAGTCTGTGTATTACATCACTTCTTTGGGGCCCTGAGTGGTTGAGTGGTCTAAAGCACTGCCATCTCACCTCTGTTTATGTGGGTTTGAGTCTCAGATTCGGTCAATGTGTGTATGTCAGAAAGCTTGCCAGTAGCTTCTTGTGAGTCGGTAGTTCTTTCCGGGAGTTTTCCTGGGTTCTTCCTTCACCATTAATACTGGCCGCCATGTATAATCTATTGTGTGCTGATAAATGGCATTAAACAACAACAACAACATCATTTCTTTATATGCACATCACAGGAGTCTGCTTTTGCCAGTGACACCATTTTACATACGGTGGACAGTTTTATAATATATAATTGTATTCTGTTGGCAATGGTTCATTGAATAAGAAGCCTTTTGCCACACTGTTATATGCATATTTACTAGGGTGCACCTGAACCATGTATCAATATGATTCATCATATGCAGCCTGCGATAAATTATATATCAGTACACATGAATGAACTTGATGGTCTTTCCATCTTTTGGAAGTAGATGGTGTGATTTATGCATATTGCCATTCTTGGTTGTATTTCCAGTATGCAGACTGCAGATAGACATATGGCTATCATATATTTATATGCAATTCTTATTGATGAGTAGATATCAATAATACTTTCAAACAATCTGTTGATTACAGTGAGTTTTATCCATCGTTTTAGACCATAATTGAAATCTAGTTGGTTTGTATGACATGCTAGTTCGAAAACATAATTATTTCTGTTTTTTTTGTCTCAGTTACACTTGGAAAACTTTGCGATATTATCTTGAAAACAGAAGAAATAATGCAGTTTCCTCATGCAAATAAAATCTCACCTAGAGCAGATTCAGGCATGGGAATAAGGTTGAATACCCACAAAATCTATCTCATTTTTTTTCCTTCAGATGCAAAATAATGCTGCAGTCACAGGTACTTGTATTTGTTAGTGAAAAAGGAAAACTACTGACTAAATCCAGTCCTATTATACAGTTTTCTTTTAAACTTGAGTAGTTTAAAATCTGCTTGATTGCTCATTCTATGCTAATTTCATTTATTTCATCAGCACTATCATTCATTGGTTAATATCTTTGCTTAGAAACAGAAATTCCAAATTTGTTTCCCACATTCAATTTGAGGAGAGATGATGACAGGATTTTATTTTAAGGGAGACCTCCCCATTTGTCAGTGTTTTCCTTTATGCACAATTTTGCATCAGCTATGCATGCCAGAGAAAATTGACGCACCCATTTAGCTGCAATGTGGGGTTTTTTTATGCAAAGGTTTTGCATACTGCGTTAAGGACTTATTTAGTATTCAATGTTTTGGATGAGGGAAGGCAGTGTGTATACTTCAAGCATAGGTCTAGTCTGGTTACCTGTTTCATATGTTCCCTGCATTGCACTCTGCTATATGGAGCATATGAAACAGGGAACCAGACTAATACATGTATAGGCAATGTTATGATTGAGTGGCTTCTCCAATCTTGCAAGCTCTCAAGCGATTTCCATTGATCTCAGCAAGATGCCATTCAGATGTTTAACCTTAATGCTTGTTGCACAAAAATGTGATCTCCAGATTAAAAATGATTTTTGGATAAATCTGTTAAAGGACTAAGTACAATGAAACCAATGATAGTACACATTTTTTGACAGGCAGTAATTTAACTGCCATTTGGTTAAAAAGATTTTTTTTGCTTTTTGTAGTGGCTTATATGTAATGTGTTGGTCTATAGTATTGCTACAGAAAGATTATAAGGAGACTGTTAAAAGTACAACGTTAAAATAAAAGAACAATGTACTTATAAAATTATTCTTTGAATAGACAATGCATTTATTTGTTAATTGTGCATGTTGCTTTACTTGTACTTTTAGAGAGAGAGAGAGAGAGAGAGAGAGAGAGAGAGAGAGGGAATGTTGTGCTATCTGCAATATCCTATTCCAAGCTGAAAAAATTAGTACATTTTTGACCCCCCAATTTTTTTATTTGGCCCCCCCCCCCCCCCCCCCCGTTCTGACACCAAGGTTTTTTTAACCCTCAAATTTACACCACTGGTAAATAAATACACTGCCCTTTAATCAAAGAAAAAAAGGGTGGGGTGGGGTGGAGAAATGATCATAGGACAGAACATAAATTGGTAGTTTTGCGTATCTAAGTGATATACTGGTAACAGTATTTTTCTTACCCCGTTTGAAACGTGATGCAAACAAAAACATAAAAATACAATAAAATCAGTAACCTACATGCATGATTATAAATGACAATTGTTATATTGCGTGAATCTTCAACGCACTTTAATACTTTGCTTGCGACTTTTGTAGTGATATGCTTCCTAAATCCCCAATATGACCACTGAATGTTGATTTTTTGTTGACAGGCGTAATAAGATCACCATTCCCACAAATGAAACTTACCCGGTACATGAGTCACATACCTGTACCATATATATAAGCATTACGGTAAATACCTTCATTACACAAAAAGAAGGAATGAAAAAAAACATAGCATATTAGCACCCCCCCCCCCCATTAGAAAAAACAGCCAAAAAACCCACAACCTGCAATCTAAACAAAATTTCCACAACCAAACTTCTAAACAGTAATAATAATAATAATAATAATAATAATAATAATAATGCTTTATTTATAGAGGGTCACTCATTAGTCAAGGACTATTCTCCCTTGAGGCCCTCATAATGAGAGTATAACAAATGCATATTGTATGAAGAAAGCAATAATTAGTGCTTATTTTAGCATATCATGTTTAGTATTAAAATACTAAATTTCATTATCTATTAAAAACACATGCATGCTCATGATATCTCTTCTTAAATACTCTAATATTTTCAGCAGATTTTACATGTAGTGCAAGCTTATTCCACAGAACAGTACCAGAGTATCGAAAACTCTTTTTGAATTGCTCTGTTCTTGGTTTTGGTACTAGAAGGTTTCCATGTGATATTGATCTCAGTTGGCATTGTGTTGAAAAAGGCCTGAATAAGTCCTGAAGATACTCTGGTGCAGTTCCATGTAGACATTTATATAAAAGAACTGCCTTGTGAAAATCTATCCTGTCATATATTGTGAATCATTTGAGTTCTATAAATAATGCTTTTGAGGGATGATCAACAGATGTATCTAAAATTACACGTGCTGCTCGTTTCTGGAGTTTATAAATCCTGTCAAGCTCAGATTTAGCACAGTTTCCCCATACATTAGAACAGTAATCCATTGTTGGAAGAATATATGACTTGTAGTATAGATTGCGAATTTCCATAGGTAAATATTTCTTGATTCTGCTGAGAAGGTCAATTTTGGATGACAGTGTTTTACAAAGCTTATCAATATGGTCATTCCATAATAAATTATTATCTATGGACAAACCTACAAGCATTTCATGATAGACATTTTCTAATGGATGATTATTTATTGCAAGAGATAGTTTTGGGTTCCCTGACTTGTGTAGCTTTTGTGTTGTCCCCAGAATCATACATTTTGTTTTACCTTCATTAATTATCATCCTGTTTTGTTTTGCCCAGTTTTGGACACTAATAAGGCCTGAGTTTAATATTGTTTGGATAACTTCACTATCAGAACTAGGTTGCATCATCTGCAAACAAATCTGTATTTGTGGATTCATTATTTAATGGTAGATCATTGATATAGATAAGGAAGAGGAGAGGGCCCAAAACTGAGCCTTGAGGGACTCCTGAATGAATAGTGCGAGTTTGAGAGCTAATATTGCCAATGCTTACTTGTTGAGACCTTTGGTTTAGGTATGATCTAAACCAGTTTAAAGAAGGATTGTCAAACCTGTTGCAGTTCAACTTTTGCAGCAGAATTTCATGATCAACAAGATCAAAAGCTTTCTTGAAGTAAAGGAAAAGAATCCCAGTCATATATCCATTATCCATTTCCTTCAGCCAAAGATCAATTAATTTGGTAATTTCTATTTGGCATGAATGATACTTTCTGAATCCTGATTGTGCTTTATGAAATAGAGAGTTTTTTTCAAACGTTTTGATAGACCTGAATGGCTACATGCTTTTCAAACAGTTTTGACAATACAATTGATATTGGCCTGTAATTCCCTGGATCCTCTTTTTCTCTTTTCTTAAAGATAGGTGTAACCTTTGCAAATTTTAGTTTTTCTGGAAAATTGCCACTCATTATACTTAAATTTATGATATACATTAGTGACTTTGTTATTACTGATGCAACAATTTTAAGAATTCGTGGACCAATACCATCCAATCCAGAGGATTTATTAATATTCAACTTAATTAGCATATCAAAAACATCAGCTTCACTAACATTAGCTATTGAAAAATAATTATCATCAGGAATTTTAGCTCTTATAAATAACAGTAGAGCATCAAGTTCAATTGGGATGTTAGTCAGATTCTGTATACATGTACTGTTACTGGAGATTATTATGATGAAATTGTTCAACATTTCCACAATGTCTTGTACAGATGTTGCTATATCATCATTTTGCTTAAGTCTAGGGAGAAGACAACTGTTCTTGGGTGGGTTGAGCTCTTTTAGATGCTTCCACAATTTTTTGGCACTCTTACTTTCATTAATAGCCTGTTTATAGTAGTTCTCTTTTGCCTTATCTATCAGATGTTTAGTTTTATTCCTCCACTTTCTATAGCTTTTCATGTCTTTTTTTCTTGTGGAAATTATCTCTTGGATGCATAGCCTCATTGATCTCAGGGGTAATCCACTTGGGTGTAATTTGGCGTTTAACTCTTTTTGTTTGAATTGGGGCATGCTTGTCTAAGGCTGCATTGAACATCTGATACCATTTGTCTAAAGCAGTGTTGACATCAGCTATATTGCAGACTGATTGAAAGGGTTTGCAAACTAAATCATTTAAGAACATTTCCTCATCAAACTGTTTAAAGTCCCTGTATTGTATTTCAATGTGTTGCCCATTTTTAGATGATTTCGGAACATGTCTAGTTATACAGACTGGGTAGTGGTCACTCAGTGCATACACTGGCACATTTGTTTCACTTATGTTTTCAGGTTTATTAGTATAGACATGATCAATGATAGTAGCACTTTTATCTGTTACTCTAGTTGGGGTGTTAATTAATTGAGTAAAGTTGTATGTTTCAAAGTTACTTATCCATGTTAATGGTGGAGTTTTCATGTAGTCAATGTTAAAATCACCTAATATGATAGTTTCTAAATCTTCCTTTAGTAATGCTTTTTGAATTTGAGCCTCAAATATATCAATCCAATCAGCTGTGGAACTAGGTGGCCTGTAAACTGAACATAAGAGTATTGGCTTTGATTGGGCAAGGGTTACTTCGATCCAGATACTCTCTACCCCTATAGTCTCCAGATCAACATGTCTATTATAACTAATGGAACTGTCTACATAGAGAAGAACACCCCCACCACCCATGGAGTCTCTATCTTTTCTATTTTGCTAAAGGAGCCCAATTGGGCGAAAAAAAACATGTATCTGGCAACTCTGCTCTGTTGCTCTGTCATTACTTCCTGTTTGTCACGCAGAGAAATCTACATTGATGTCTGGTCGGTGGTTATTGGTTAACGTGAGCGGAACAAGCAATAGCCACAAATGAGAATGCAGTGTAACATTTTTCAACGTGAAAGACACCAGTTGCGTAGCTTTCAAATCGACCAAAGAAGTCAAAATCCATTTCAAGAGTATAAACTTTGCATGAAATTGGTTATTAAATGATGAATAAAGTATTTAATTATACATATGGAACATGTTTGCAATGTAAAGAATATGTTGAGTGTACTTCAGAGTTGATATAATTAAAATGAAAGGAGGAGGGGTCAGATTACGAACCATATCACTTTGTGTTAACTTGTAGACAATGAGTGGGTATTCTCAAATAATATTTTTCGTATTTACAAATGAACATGAGTGCCTGTGTAAATGCTGTTTAAAATGGATTATAATTTTACAGAATAAGAAGTAAAAAAAACTGAAGACTAAAATAGCATGCATACGTTAATTATCATTTTGTATCTCTTGTATTGGTATGTGTTTCAGCAAAAGTATTGATACATCGATACTTCAATGAATTGTTTCACCCCTAATATTTACAGATGTAGTATACAGTGCAGACATAATATATAAAAAAAGCACATATAACACTGAATATTTCTCTAGAAACCCTTTCCACTAAAATAAACCAAAGATCAATACACAAAACTTGCTACAAAAAAAGAAATACTAATAATACCAAGCTACATTTTTAAATTAACATAATAAACAGAAAATTTTATAACAATATGCTTCACTTAGGTACAATGTGTATCAACTGGACAAAAATTAACAACCAAGTGGACAATTTGAAAATTTATACTTTAAGTTCTCTTGTATTAAACTGGTTTTCATCTGCCAAATTAGATCAAAATTAAAATGCCTTTATATTATTAACTTATTTCATGAGATTCTTTTCCAAATTAGTGAAAACTAATTAAAGAGGTATTTTAATTGGCTTTGCAAATGGCAAGATGTTAGCTGAATAGATCTTAGATTGGGGCATTACCATGAAATAGTAAGTAAGTTGATATATAATGAGGCCATATTATTTTAAACATTATGCATATGTTTTTAGCCTTTATCAGATATATTTGTTCACTTACTGTTAACATTTTAATATAATTTTTCTTTGCTTTTGGGACGTTTTCAGGATTATCATGGATGGGCCTGCAAGCTCTTATTTTGCAAGAAGAATAATTTGCAAATATTCTTGTCAAAAGTTTTTTTCACAGTTATCAATACAGTAGTCTTGGTAACTCATGTGTACTTGATAGATACAGCCTTATCTATACTTGATATAGATACTTGATAGATACAGCCTTATCTATACTTGATATAGATACTTGATAAATACAGCCTTATCTTGCTACATAATCACAAACATGAACTGATGTTATTACATGGCTTGAATATGTTCATTCTATTGCAACTTGTGTCAACTATTACCCCCAAGATTTTGTCATGGCTAACATTTGCAAACAAATTTTATTCAACTTAATGTTCATATTGTTACTTTCGAAGTTTTCTTTCTTCTATTGGGTTGTAATCAGTAATATTTTAGCCTTGTCAGTGTCTACTTTCATGCCATTTTCCTTGCACCAGGAATCTGTTCTAAATAAAGCTACACATTTCAAAGTCTGATTTAGTTGCTTGAAATCAAAGTGTTGTTAACTTGATATAGGTCAGTAAATGAAACACAGTTGCCCATTTTTAGTGGAAGATCATTTGTGGAAATGATAAAGAGGAGTGGGCCCAGGATTGATCCCTGTCATACTCCACATGTAACCAATTATTCTTGAGAAAAGTTGCCATTTATTTTGACACATTGTTTTCTTTATGTTAGGATATAAACATGTTGGATCTGGAATTGTCATGTTGGTAAATATTCATTTTATTTTCAAGAATATCAAGATCAAAATGTTTTCTAAGTTGAGGTAAAGAGATCATTAATTTCTCTTGATCTAAGACAGGAATCAATCTGTCATGGAAAACAAGGCTGCTTTACTGAAGTGGTGTTCTCAGAACCTGATAGGTTATGGAGAATTATTTTTCCGATCAGATTTTGCTCAAACTAGTCAAATACTTTATATACCGTAGTCATGATGTTGACTGTTTTGGTTATGAGCAAATTCTACTGAGATTGATTATTTTATCTTGTATTTGATTGGCTGATAGTGTTACCAGTTTGGAAATTGAATTCCAATCAGAGCTTTCCTCCAGCTTATGTTTATATTATAATTGTCATGGACAGGTTCTATAATAAGTGAGATAATAAGTGAGATAAGCACACATGAATGAACTGAATTGGCTAAGCTTCTTACCTGTCTGGATCTTAAAATATATTTCTCAAACAATTTTGATTAAAAAAAACTTCTAAATAGATTTATATCATCAAGATCTTGGATGGCTTTCATTTAAAGCAAGAGACTATATATATATATATATATATATATATATATATATATATATATATATATATATATATATATATATCTGTATGCTTTTATATTTAAAAAGAACTTTTGTCAGGATAAGTAATATAGGTAAAATAAACAAAATATAAAGTTTGGGAGATAATTTACTTAGGATCTTGGTCAACTGTTATTGTATGTAAGCCAGCTATTTGATATCATGACCACTTGGCCAGGTGGTATTTGGATTTCTGTATAATTCTAAGCCATGATGTTAGAAAGGTCATATTGTCTGGTGTACCATGCACAGATTAATACCACCAAAAATTCTATATTAGTTTCCAGAATGTCTCTCATGTTGTTGGCCGCCCTTACTGACATACCCACTACATTGTGTTATGTCACATAAAAAAACAAGAGTGAATACTCCCATCTGCTAAATCAGATATGCATTTTACACTTTTTTTACACTTAAGTGCTTTTAGAACATTTGACCCAACCAGATTATTGGCAAGTTTATGAGAAGTGACAATATTTCTTTAAAATTGAATTTTACTTCATAAATAAAATGCAAATTATCATTAATTGGATTGGTAATGTTAGGAGCAATGCAGAAGTACGTTTTTGGTCAAGTTTGTGTAAAGCCATGATGCCAGTATGTAGATCTGATTCAGGTAAGAATGAGCCAGCTGTGAGCAAGGGGTAGCATTTTATGCTTTGTTCATACAGCAAGCAATATATCAGCATCAGTCATCTGTGAAGCATGCAACACCCATTGACATACTAATCCCACCCTGCATCAGGACAGTGCATGTCACCAGTGCTCAACCGCTCAACCCCAAAAGTAACCAACACCTTGAAGCATTGTATAAAATATACTCATGCTTAACCCCAAAAGTAACCAACAAATTGAAGCATTGTATAAAATATACTCATGCTTAACCCCAAAAGTAACCAACACATTGAAGCATTGTATAAAATATACTCATGCTTAACCCCAAAAGTAACCAACACATTGAAGCATTGTATAAAATACACTCATGCTTAACCCCAAAAGTAACCAACATATTGAAGAATTGTATAAAACACACTCATACAGCAATGCAGAAAGATTGGTTTAATGCTGAGAAAACTTTTAACAAGCTCTTCATGGAATTTTTTAACAAAAGTACCAACCACATGCATTACTGTAAAACCTCTAATAAACTACAGACTGCAGTTAAGTATGCAATTCCAAGTTAACACTGTATTCCACCATCCAATGGATTTTAAAGACAGAAATTTTGTGTATGTTTTATTTGATGCCAGTATAGTGGTTGATAGAGTCTGATAAACCAATTCCTGGGCCCCTAATATATCATGCCCATCCTATATTTTCAGTTGCCCATTGGGCAAAAATGTTACCTTGGGCAAACAAAATGTAACACTTTCATTTTGATGTTCTTGAAAGATATTGATATTTGGCCCAGGATGGGGCTGTTTGTAAGCCCCTCCCTCTTTTGAGGATTTTATACTTGTATCAAAAGCTTTAAACATTGTGTACAAAGTAAAGCATGTGACCAGTTTAAATTCTGAACTCCATATTTCATTGGTTATTTATGATTAGTCATGCTTCAATAATAATGATCTGTTTTAAGCTTATAATGACTAATAGACTGTTACCTATGGGATTGTTGGACTGTTATACAAAGCTAGGATTACCTTCCAATACAATGCTTTCACCCTAAAGGAAGCAAGATAATTATATTATATTTTAGTCCATTTATAACAAGAGTTGTTAGCCACTGGTTCTGTTCATGAGTGTTTCTGTAATTGTGATACATGTACATTCTTGGCGCTGTGCTGTGATATGATGTACAGTTTTACTGATTGATTTACAAAAATGACGAAAATCCCATGGACTTCACTTTTGTTTTTAGCTTTGAAATTTTAGCAGCATTCAGAAAACTAAACTACTGGGAATTGGTTATTACTTATATTATGTCATTAGAAAACCTCTTTTAATCAAGTAAATTCAGATCAGAATTTTAGCAGATAAGGTCACACAATTTGTTTCTAAAGTAAACATTATTAGAAGTAAATACACACAGAAAATTAGTCAGTTTAAAGCTTTTAAATTTGTTTACAGTACAGCAGTTTCAACAATGTCAGAATAATAGTTTTAAAAAAAATATATAACCAAGTTGGACAAGTATATTTTGAGCCAGTGGCATGTGATGTTTTAAAACGACTTGCCCATGGTCTTTTTGTATGTAACAAATTATTTAATTACTGGTATAATAAGTGTGCATGTGTGTGTGTGTGTGTTTGGCAATGCTATATAACCAATCTAAGCCCCTGAGTATTACAGCAGAAATACCCCTCCATCTCCCCATGGCCCCCACTATATATTCAAGGCTTGATGTTTTGTATTATGGTTTTACATATTGCACTGTCTTCAAATCTGACCAATTAGTAAATAACACTCTTCAGTCTAACAATCCATCCTTCCTGTATGGCACTGTGCTATCTGTCTTCCAGTCTTAACCTAGGATGCTCTTTCCAGGTATACAAAGAATACTTTCTATCAAACTGGGTCTAGGAAAATATCCCTTTCCCCCCCCCCCCCCCTGGTATATTACCCCCCTGCCATTACCCCACCCCCTTCCTATTACTATATAACATATAACTGTTATATCCCAAAAATAAAAAATAAATTTCAAAAGAATTTATTTTAAATTTTTATTTTAGTTAATGAATCTCAGCCTTGAAAACATATACTTGTCCTGGAATATTCAATAGTAAAATCATCATATCATAATGTTATATTACCACAAAATATTTTGTAGTTATATCATTACAGCTGAATGTTATGTGCTATCCCTTGCAAGTATTCTATGTACTCTCTATTAGCAAAGTCATTAACAATGTTCATAATACGAACAATGCAGTCATGATATTTCTTTCGAGTTTGTTGCGCTGGATGTCCTCCATGTTGCTGAGAAATTATCACATTTGGGAATGATTGCTTTCTTTGAAGGATTGTCAAAAAGCGCCAAATGTTTGGATGGTCAGCAGCAACGGCAGCTTGCATTTTTCGATGCCAACCTTCAACGCTGTTGTTAGTGCGAGGTAATTCATTTTGAACACGGCTGTGTACATTCCAAACTTGAGGAACAAAGACAGGATTATCTCGGCTTCGATGTCTTCTTCTGCCAATGTAGTTATCTTCAAAATAATCTAACAATTGATGAATGTTGTCATCTTCTGTAAGTTCTTGAAGTTTTTCAAAAATCTGCACAGTGTAAGAAAGCAGCACAAATCCAAAGCAGCTACCATTCTAACTGACATTGTAAATTCTGAATCATCTTGATATCTTTCCTGAAATCCAAGAGCTTGTACTTTTTGGTATATGCTCTGAGAAAAATGATAAAAATATCGGCGTACATCTATCACTGTGTAGCATTCTGTTAAAAATATTTCTGGTGATATTATATATTTAAAGAACTTGTAGATAAACAGTTTTTCTGGAGCATGCGCATAGAAATAATTTCTGCTTGAAGTATATTCAGTGAGGTGAAGCCAACACTATGGTATAGATGGACCACAGATTAAACTGCTAAAATCAGTTTTATTGTTGTGAAGCCAATGCTCTAATCAGATTGTGTTTGTGTATACTTAATTAGAAACCATTTCTGCTTGAATATTATTCAGTGAGCTGAAGACAAAACAATAGTATAGATTGAGCACGGATTATACGATTGTGTTTGTGTACACATTAATTAAATTCGTCTTATTTGATTTAGTTCAATTTTGTAAATGTCTAAATGTGCTAATGGCATGGGTTAATATGTATGCGTGTGTGTGTGTGTGTGGGGGGGTAATTGATAGGGGGTAATAACAGGGTGGTAATATACTGGGGGGGGGTAATGGCAGGGGGTAAATGACAGGGGGGGGGGGGGTAATGTCCTGCTCCCCTATCAAACTATCATCAATTTCCATACCTGTCAATAATTTGTGCATAATATATGATACAGTGGCATTGACAAAACCAAAAGCATGACTTTAAATTGGTTAAGACTTTTAGGAGTCATGAATTTACACGCACGCACGCACACACGCACACACACACACACACACACGTAATTATGCATTGTTCCATAATTACATCAGCATGCTAATTTAGTTACATTTGCAGATATAATTTATTAATAAATGGATGGGGTCCCATCAAGAAGTGTGTAATTCCTGTTTATTTGGACATATATATTTTATGAGGATAGTAAGATTAATCCCATAAAATAGCTATATCCAGGGAAAGTCTTGTAGATATGTACTTGTTAGCTACAGGGCAGCTACAGGGCAGTGGGCTACATAGGGTATTAGAGGTCAAGCCAACAAGCTTCTGGCTAACTGTTTAATTACTGTATATACTCACTTATAAATCTAATCCAACTGCAAACCACACAGATCCGGATCTGACATAATGTAATATGCTGGTAGATCTGGGTCTGTGCAGATTGTTAGGAGTAGTCAGCAGAACAGAAAAGATCTTGGTCTGCAGGTGCATTATGCAATGGCAGATCAGGATCTTTGCTGATTGTAGTTTGACTCTACTTCTAAGCAAGTACAGATGGTACTACTACCTTTCATCAAACCAAATTGGCTCATAATTGATGAATTAATGACATAATGGCCTTTGGTCATTCAAGACTATTTAAATGAAAACATGGCATATTTGTTAATGAATTTTTCCATAATGCCCATTTTGAGGCCAGGTTATGAAAGGCATGTGCAGAGCTGCAAAGTGGCATTGAAATGCTGTTATACTATCCTTTATTTCTGCCCTATTTTTAGTTTTACTGATCATGATTGGCCTAATATACAGTATGATAGTTGCTTGAAATTTTTGAGTATGATAAATATACTAAATTTATAGGCACAGCTGTTACTCCTAATAAGTTTTGAAAAATTTGGCGATGTGTGGAGTCGCCGGGAGAAATATTTTTTGAAAAATAAGTCAGTGTGATCAATATCTCTTGTTTTATTAATAACATTGATTAGTTTTCAACAGCATTATTGTATAATGAATTTTCTTAAGGATCCTTCAATGCAAAATAAGGCCCCTATCCCTACACACATTGTACCCCGGTCTTTTAAAATTACAACTTTTCAGGCATGTACTCCTGCAAATTGTATTGACAATTTAATAATTGTTTTTACTTCAGAAAGATAGATGTACCTTATAAAATCACGCAAGAAATACCCCAGCACGCGGTAGTGGGGTGGAGAGTACCTGCCAGTCCTAAATCCTCAAAATATATTTCTAAGTTTGGAATCTCATTCCAGCTAGAAAGCTGTGATGATTTGCAAGACTTCGAATTAGCTTCGTCTGTTCTAAAGTTTTGGTAAAGGATGTTGAGTAATTTCATTTTTTGTCAATTTTTTGTGTGTATTATGGTCATTAACATTTCAGCTCTATCCTGAGGAAGCCATAGCAGCTCATTGGTTGAGTGTCAACAATCCAAAGTCTGGGTATTTAAATCCTAGCCAAGCTAAGCATGAATGAGTGAGTGTATGACCTTGTGAAAATGCAGTTTACCCAGACAGTCATTGCACTAATAGTAATTGATGTGCTGCTGTGCTGCCAAACACCAGACAACCCTCCTGTTCTATATTGAGATTCACAAGACAGTATGACTGAAAGTGCAAAATAAGGGACAGTGTTTAACCTTTGTTTCAACCCCCACTTGAGTGTGTTCAGCACTGCTGCTTGGTTTTAAGAAAGTACACCTAGTAACAGCATCAACCTGTTGATTCCTATCCCTAACAAGCACCTGCTTAATTTGAAGTAATAATTGTTATGGTTTAGATAACATAGACAGAGAAAGAATGAATGGTTAATTAAATCCAAAGTGGTAAGTCATTTCTTTACAACAACAATTATAGAGTCATTAACCAGTATATGTATATACAGAGAAAATAGCTTCTTCAAAGCTGCAGGGTGTCATTAAAATAGACTGTATTAATACTGAGGTTCCCTTATACTGGGATGCATGGTTTGGTGCTCCCTCGCTTTGTCACTGTTCATTTTTAGCCATAAAAGTTTAATGTGTTATAAGGGAGGTCACTTTATATTATTAAATGTTCATCCCTGACTGTAGCGCTGTTCAAAGAGAGCCATAACTGTAAAGTGCTATATATGAAGTCATAATAGGATATATTACATGTATAACATTATACAGGTCACCTTATAATGGAATGTATTATACACTTTATTACTCTTTCATAATATAATAAGATCCTTGACCATATCTATCTTATGAAAATATACTGTTTTTATCAGAGACATTTTATGACAATGAAGGGGCTATGCATACATACATGCAGGCCAGCACATGTACATGCTTGATTCTACCACTAGCCTTGATGTGCCAGCTGCTATTATCAATTACAGATGCTTGGTCTCACTGCATGATTGGTTTGTTCATATGGTGCCTTGTGTCATGGAGAGACAAACCATACACAAATGGTAGTAATTAGCTATAATTTACTTATAGTCTTGTAGTCATGTACCTTACAACACTAACAGCACTAAATGTAGCCATCCAGGCAAATCTTAAGACTGCTCTGTAGCAATAGCTGAAAACAGTATTTATTTTCACATTATGCTTGCATTGCAAAATTCATTATTCTGAGTCAATTTGGTAAGTACTATATTTTCAGTTGCAGGAATATTCATTTTTTTGCAGTTAATAATTACATAACTATATATTCCATTAGCAGAGAAGATTGGATGGGTTAAATCCCCTCCATTTTGCCATTCATTGGTGTATTCATCTGTGCATTCAATTATTCATGTCTATATATATTTGTTCATTGATTTGTGATGCTCGTAGTGTCTTGGACCTTATTTCATGAAAAATGGCATGTGGATGCATCTCTAGGAAAATAACTTGTACAACTAATAGGTGAGAATGACCTAATTTAATATTTTAATGATTTTTTTTCTTCTTCAGCAGTTTGTTCATCAAACTCTCATTATCTTGGATAATATTTCACCTACAGTTATGAAAACTGTTATTTTATTGCATTTCAAAAAAGAGTAACCCAGCCATACCCAAACTGTCAGAGTGGTTTTTAAACACCTGTTGTAATGTGGCGCTGCCGGTTATCAAAGTGTTATTAGTACAATATTGCACAAGGCCTGGTCAGAGGTATTGCGCAACTTGGAAAAACAACACTTGAAGACCGCCTCCCACTAATTATCGTTATCTAGAAGATGATCTCTACGGTGTAATATGCCCGGTCAATGGATATAGTAATCTGAGATGGTACTTTGAACAAGACAACACACGAGCCCCCGTAAAGATAAAATATGAATTTAATTAAAAATACAATTATGAAAAGAATGACACTGTGAATTACAATTTCTTCTTTCTGAATACACTTAGTTCAGAAATACATAAACTGAAGCTTTAAAATAATGGATACATTCATAAGAATCCAAACACTAATAAAAATAAATGAAGTTAGCCGTTAATACTGAGAGTAAATTTCATCATGGAATCGAATGTTCATTTAACATTGGACTGTTGGGTGATTCAAAATGACCTTGTTCGACGACTGGTTCTCTTTTTTTCTCTTCTGCGTTCGTCTTGACTTGCTTGCCCTTTTGTTGTAAGCGAGATTACACAACTCTGTCTTCCAACTTGTTTTCCGTCTCTGAATTTCGACTTCCTCGCTATTACTTCAAACAAACTATTTTTCCTTTGAAAAGAAAAGGGTAAAACGCCCTAAGTATCTCGTTACTTTACGAGTTGAGATAGTAATTCCGTCTTCAGGTTCGAAAAATCAGATCTTACTATCAGGGTTATCATTTATACGGCTAACAAATACTATACAAGTCTTCAGATCAATAGAGCCATACTGCTAATTATCGACATCACTGATCAGAATTCGGGAAAGTCATATATTCCCGTAAATCATTACGTAAAGTGAGGCAATACATCATAACACACAATCCATATTTACTAATATGATAAATTCAAATTAATGTAACACTTTCCAACCATAAATGTACATGGTGGGTTTTCTACACCACCCATTTACCTACCTAATAAATGCTGACCGTCTCTTGCAGAGGTCTTCCTAGACTAATTCAAAACTCATTGACTCAGAGAATATATTCCCCAATTCTAGGTTTCGACCCAACCCTCTTTCCTATACATTTGACCAATCAGCATAAATGCTATCCTTGCGGACCCTTTGAAAACCGTCTATCAAGATGCCAAAAATGCCACTTTATCATTTGTCTCAATCATTTTTGATAGCTCTGCGTGAGGAATCACATAAATTTAAGCGTGTCAAACACTCAGTCCGTTTTCACTCTAAATATTGTAACAGTCTGACCGAGGTAAACTAACATTCTTTCCGTTCCAAACTCTACTCCAAGACAGTTGATTGTCAGCTAGCCTACGAATTAATTACTGGATTTCACTGACGAAAAATTTGGCACTTGACACCTGTACATAACACCCTCAATATATTGACCAGTTGTACCTATACAGTAAAACTAATATTTAGATGCATTTCCTGAAAAGTAAAACAGCCATTCTTAAATTTGGTAACCCGTTACCTAATTTGTTACGCTGCAGTGACTTTGTAATTTGTTATCTATTAATTTGTTACACTAAAGTGACTTTGTAAATTGTGATTTTTTTTAATTTGTTACACCCTATATGTCCTTGACTCTATTTCACCTACATATGCCAATGCATCTTCAGGAGAGGAATTGAGCCAAGAGTAGGTTACTGTGACCAAAGTTTCATGCCTTATTGACGTTTTGTATTTTCTTTCAGTAATCAAGCCTGACTCAATACTGAATAACCTTTCATGTTGATACTTAGTATTTTTACAACTCCATACTCTTAAACTTAGTAACCCGACCTAACTTCTTAGTGAGTACTATTAAAGACTTAAACTAACAGAAAAGAGCAAATAAGAGCAAGTGCTTCATTGATAAGCACTCAGCATTGAAAGGTTAGTATTAGGACTGATCGCTCTGGCGTCAGGATGATGTGACTGGGTATGACATGCCCCAGTGCTAGACATCACTACAAACTCACATTAAAGACATCATAGTGATGTGACTGAAAAATGTTCAAAGTTAGGTTAAAAATTTGAATCACACACACTGTCAAAGAATATTATTTAAGAGTACTTTGTATTTCCAGTGAATAATAATTTGAACAAATAATTTCACCCAAAGCAAATATTTAACCATTCAAATGATTTCTGCATCAGATGTTATAGCAGGAAGGAATAAGTTTTCAGGTAAACAAGATTATATCTTTTTTAAAAGCTATATGGCACAAAAGAAGAGCCAGGATGTATGACTCAAGATCATTTCTAGAAAAGTCTAAATTGTAAGCAGATAAAATCTGTTACCAAAATTTTAATGAAGAATGTTGTAATCAGATACAACAGGTTATTCCATGGTGAATACCAATGTTCTAGACTCAGACCCAACTAAATGTTTACTTTTTTTGAAAATTAGGCCCCTCATATTTAACCCACACTAATAATGAAAATATTAGCTACCAGTATGTATTATTTGTTTACTGAAAATTAATGGTTAGAGACTCTGAACAAGGTAAAAATCCATAATACAAATATACATAACATAATGATGTAGGAAATAAAAAGAAATAAAAACATTACAAATTAAATATACATAATACCAGCCCTCAAAAAGAAATATTTATACGCTAAATCAAATAAGATGAAATCTTATAATTGATACATAATATACACAAATTAATATAATAATTCTGTAAAGTGTATAATACTATATGCAATTAGATTATCTTTTCCCTTGATGTCAGTATTGTATTTGTGCAGCATCTTGTTTTGTTTTTCATTCTGCCAATGAAAGTAAGGGGGTTGTGATAACTGAATACAATAATCAGAGTAGCAAAACTAATATACATTTCAAAGTTTTGCAAATATCAAAGCCAAACATTCCATTTCAACTGAAAATAATTTCCCTGATGCTAGTTAATATTTTTGAAAAAAATAGCACACTGAATGATCCACACCATTTTTATCTTCATGAATCAATACTCCATCAAAACCAACATCACTTAGATCAACATGTATTTTAAATGACTGACTGAAATTTGGATCTGCAAGCACAGGTATAATTTTAACTATGGCCTTTTAACGTAACGAAAGCCTCCTGACATATATAATATCAACAAAACTTTATTTTCTTTCTTAACATATTGGTCATAGGTTCAGGAATCATGGAAAACTTGGAGCAACATTTGAAAAGTATCTTGCCATACTACACAAATGCATCAGTTGCTTTCTACTAATAGGTACAGGGAATTCAGAGATAGCCTTCACTATTATTTCTAGAGATTTAACTTGTCTATGTCCAACATTATGTCCTAGAAATGTAACACAAGTACAGCAAAACTCCCTTTTGGATAAATTGTCAAATGTGCATCATTGAGTCTATCAAAGAATTTCTGAATCATCCACAAGTGATCATTTCATTTGTCATTGTAGATGAGATCATTGGTGTAAGCATCACAGTTATGTAGACCACATGTAATTATGTTCATTAAACATTGAAAAGTACAAGGTGAATGTCTCATCTTAAATGGCATTACCATATATTTGTATACTCCACCAGAAGTTGTGAAGGCCAAATTACCGTTGCCTTTTCTCTCTGGAATTTGCCAGAATTCTTTCAAAAAGTCAAATTTGGTGGCATATTTTGCATTTCCAGTTTTATCAATGTAACCATAATTCTTCATAATAAAATCAGACTGGAGTTTGTTTGACCCAAAAAAAATTCTGCTTTCAATTCAAGACCTTCAATGTGACCTCTTAGAAGAGTATTTGGAATAGCTGTCTTGATTCTGTGTCTTTTTTTTTTATCTGTAGAAATCAGAAATAATGTGTTCTTGCAATAGGTGCACATAGGAAAAGATAATTTTGTTTGCTTGATTAGGATTTTTAATATAGCTTTAACAATTTTTCAGTCATATCGCTACAACATCTGCAGTGAGGCAGTGTATAGTAATGTCTAACACTGGGGCATCATGCCGCAGACATGTAGCATGATGTCCCACCCAGTCACATTATCCTGACACCAGGCTGACTATTCCTTACACTAACCTCTTAATGCTGAGTGCCAATTGAGGCAGCTGTTGGTACCATTTTTGTAAGTCTTTGGTATGACTCAGCCAGGGATCGAACCCATGACCTTCCGCTTCCGTGGCAGATGCTCAAACCACTAGGCCACTGGAACAATTAGGAAAAGATAAAGATTTCAGATCAGTCTTATCAGAAATATACTTTCTGAAAGTTTTGTTAGATGGAGATTTGGAAGTTCTCATGACATTGAAGTGACTTTTTACCAGTAACCTGCTGAGTGCAAGATTTACTGACAAAAGAAACTTTCAGGATTAAGGAATAATCATCAGCTGTACATGCAGCTTCTTCCAAAGTTTCCACCTAAATAGATAAAATCTACTGAAGTTAAATTGAAGAATGTGGTAAACATTAGGTACAATATGTCATTCCATGTGGAATACCAATGTCCTAGACCCAGACCCAAGTAAATTTGTTTACTTTTATTAATAGTGATCCTAATATTTAACCCAAACTAATATAGAAAATATTAGCTATATGTATGAATTTTTTTTAACTAAAATGCAAGAGACTGGTCAGGTACAACATGAACTTGATTTTGGACAATGTCAAATCCAAAATACATTTAAAGTTAAACATAATTAATCATGGAGAAAAAACTAACAAATAATACAAATTAAATATGCATAATAATAGTAAGTTGCAGTTTTATTTCCTTTTAGATCAGTGATTACCAACCTTTTCTTTTGCTGTGTCTTTAAATAGGCCATTGACAGGACATCCGACCCTCAGGCTTACGATACGATTTCTTAGGATGACCCTTCTCAACAGTACTGAGGATGCTCATGACCCTGTTAGGACTGGTCAGCCTGGTGCCAGGATAATTTGACTGGGTGGAACATAATGTTACATCTCTGCGGCATGATGCCTCAGTGCTGGACATCGCTATAAACTGCCACACTGCAGACATCATAACGATATTGCTGAAAAATTGTTAAAGCTACATTAAAAATCCAAATCACACACACACATACACACACACACCCTCATGACACTGATTTGGGTTGCACCTGAGATTGGGAAATGCTGCTGTAGATATGACTTAGTTGTTAACTTAGACTTAGAGCTAGTGTATAAGAGGTTAAAATCATATCAAAACCAGCATGTGTTAGCTGACCTAATAAATGTTTATCTCATTCAGCTTCAGCCCCAGCACTGTTATCAGTATCACTGCTGCTCTGCCCCAGCAGTGCTTAGCTGTGTCTAGCTGCTTCTACCCCATATAGTTTTTACCTGTTTAAACAATTTGTAAATATGCACATGCATTATATTAATTTCTCTTCCTATATCCAATACAAAATATACAAAATTACCACCAATAATCCCAAATGAATTTGTCTACACAGTGATATATATATTTTTTCTATTTGTCCCAGTCTTTCACAGCTTATACACTATTTACAAAATTAACACCGTCACCAAGTTTTCTGTCTGCCATCATTTACGATTTTTCATGAACAGATCACATGTAGTGAAACTGCCCTCCATTAGTAACCCCTGATTTCTGAACAATACAAATTTGCACAAAGGAAAGTAAAATCATTTCTGATTGCTTAATATTGGCCTGATCCTTGGAAAAACTTCAGTTGTAACCAGTCAGAGATGTTGTATCAAACACACATTCAAAACGAATAAAGACAGGATCGGCCATTGAATGCAGTCAGTAAACTTCGACTATTGGCAGGATCTGAAAATGAATACAGAAACTGGATCTCATGTACATGTACACGCATATTTGGGGCCAAATGAGTTAAATACAATGTACCAGGCACTCCACCATTGCCATGACATTACACTTCATTCTAGTCTGCATGATATGTTAACCTATCTATAGCTTGGTGGATGGATCAGATATTTCAGTGCTTTAGGTCTGCAACTTTCATTGTACAAGCCACCACATTCAATAACTATCAGATTAAAAGTTTAACACTTTTCTTCCTACATGATCGATACAGAGGCAGCACAGTCTCATAAATAAGGAATTTTTCACTGCTGGTCCATGTTTTAGTTTTTAACAAATAAACACTTTCCTTCAAATGCACCTGTAATGGCTTTTCTTGTACACAGACTTTCGATGCTAAACTTACAACGTATCATTTTAAGTCATTTGTCTCCATCATTTCTGACAAATTTACATTGCACTGCTGTTGAATTCTGTTAGTTGGCATTACATACTATGGGAAGCAACTTTTAAAATCCAATAGATGCTATTACAAAGCACTGAAATATCTGATCAGTCTGCCAAGCAAGGTGTAGATAGATTGACATATTGGAACCCCAACTAGGGTAGTGAAGATGTCTACCGGTAGTGTTTCTCACTGACTACCCTGAATGGTCTCCTTTATGATCTCCTTTTGACAAAATGTTTATCAGTAAATACCTCATTTTCACAACTGCTTTTCCACTCAGTGCCATATAAACATTCAATTAAACATACAGACAGACAGACGAAAGCTTGAGATAAATATCAGATTTTATGATGTAGTTATTACAGTTTTAATGAATCGGGTGATGTAACCTGAAGTCCATTAAAAGATAGTATGTAAATACAAGTTTCATACTGCCTTGGTGAAGTTACACTGATGTCACAGTCAGCCAAAGACTGGCTCCAAAATCTTCTTCAAAAATGCACTTAAAACAAGACCATGGAATACCATGTGTAATAAATGGTACAAAGCTCTTTTGAGATCCAGATAGGAATACATGTACCATGTGTAATGGTACAAAGCTATTTTGAGATCCTGATAGGAATATCATGTGTAATGGTACAAATCTCTTGAGATCCTGGTTATTGTCACTGTTGTATTACATCAAAAGAAATTTAACTTGAAATAGCAAAACCAATATTGACAGGTACGTAAGCAAAGCAACTCAATATTATTTACTGAATGTAATGTCTCCATGGTCTTCCATGCAATGGGAAGCTGTTAGTCACTAGTCGAATCATGCTCTTTAATGTTTCAGTTATAATTTTTCATGGAAATGACTTTTTTCATTTAAAGTGTCTAGAAGCATTACCATGGTATATTATGATGTAAGGCTTAAAGACTAAACAGTTGACAAATAGTTGACAGTTTGTACTTTTATCTTTTTCAGCGGTTTGAGACAGATCTGATGTGGGCAGGCTTCAACTGACCTTTCACATAGAGTGACTCAGTCTGGAGTAGACTTAAGGCATTTAATTTGCTGAGAGTAGAGAATAGCCCTCTTTTGGCTGTCTCACCTGTGATTGACACTTACAAATCTTGAAACAGTGCAGTTAGTCTTCCATATGCAGGACAGGTAAGTTTATTAAATTTTAACTTGCAAGTTTTGCATTGATATCTATGCCCACATATCTGGATATGAGAATCAGACTGAAATATGTACATGTCAAGATTGACTATTTATTGTTGTGCTATATTACACAGATTGTTGCAGGGTAATTCTCTTTGCATCTGACCTGGGCATGAGATTACAAATAATTTGACACTTACACACTGATTCAGCTTAAATTTTTAACATCAGATTGGTCTGAGTAAGGGTAAAATAAATGTCTTGTATAGATTCTAAGTTCATTATCCATTTGTAAAAAATAATTTCAGTACTTTTATATACTAAACATTTGTTGTAAATATAATTGAAAGTTTTTGTCACAATACATATATCTGCACTGGTGATCTCAATAATCTTTCAATCAAATGGAGCATATCAGAGGTTTCTTTGGACCCTTAGACTTGAAAATCAATTCTTAAATTGAAGAGATAGCTCTGTATAATAATTACACCACTATTTCTTTAAAATTAAGATGAATGTTTGTAAGTCACCAATTAGGCAGATTTGGTTTAACCATATGCCACTGGAATGGATGTTGTGCAATGGTTGACAACAGCACCCTTGCCCAATATATCTGTTTCAGAATAGCATTATAGTGCTACATTCAATTATTTTTGGTGGTATGGTAGTTATCTTTGTTTTAGACGAGAATTTACTTTTGTATCTAAAAAACTCCATACAATTAATTTTTGTTTGGTTATAATAGATGGTATTTTTAGTGTTAACTTTGGTAGCAGCAATCCGTGTTAAATAGCCCATGTGATTTTACTTCCAGCAGTTCAGGCTGGCAATCAGTTTAAACAAAGAACCATATTATTATTGTGATATGTTTGTAGACTTGCAGTAAATTATTGATAGCAAATTTCCCTTAATAGCAAACCACATAGAGCTGTGACCATTTGTTGCAAAGTTTGTAGATCTTTAAGTGGGTGTAAAGTACTTAAAATACAGTTGAATAATTATGGTGTAATTTTAAACTAATTAGTACATAAGGAAATTGTTTACTGATACCATTACGTATTACCATATTTGGGAATTCAATTACACATTATATCTAAGGAGTGTAGTGTGTATGATAGATAATTATGAACATCTTTAGTTACACAGGTAGTTATGGGTAGTTTTACTTTCCTTGATAGGTAGTTATGAATGGTTTTATGTACACTGATAGATAATTATGAATATTTTTACTTATACTGAAAAGTAAATTTTGGATGGTCCTGGCTTATAAAACGTTTTTGCCCCAAAAGTCATCAACTTTAATATTGTGTTGCCAATTTTGAAAAAATGTCGCCAGAACAAATAGTGAATATTTTTTTTAAGTCTGTTAATGTTGTTGTTATAGGGTTTAACACCATTTTTCACCACAAGAGATAGGCTCTACATGGCGGCAAGTATTAATGGTGGCAGAAGAACCCGGAAAAATCCCCAAAAGAACCACCGACCCACGAGAAGCTAACGGCAAGCTTTCTCACATAACCACATTGGCCGAGCCCGAGTCTATTTATGTAATAAGCATTGAAAATTGAAAAAGATATGATAGTTATCACTTTATTAACAAGCAAGCAATACAGCCATACTATTACAAACAAATCATTACATGACTGTTTTGCACTTATATGGTCCTTGCATCCCGCATTACCGTTAGTGCATAGGTATAATTTGTTGTCACCTGAAATAAATGCAATACGAAATGTAAAATGTATTCTTTCCTGACCCCACCCCCTCTATTTCTCTCTCCATAGAATCAACATGATGCATTCAGCAAATCGATGTTATGTATATTATTCTCCAAATAATAGTTTTGTATTGAACTTAAGTTAATTATATTTTAATACTAAAACCTATCGATTTCATGCATTCAAAAATTACCCCCCCACCCCCCACCCCCATTGTTATGGCTAGCTTCACAAAGCACATCTCCGTCAACCAGGAGTTCAGAATGTATTTTTGCCGCGTTTTACATGCTTTGCTTCTAGTGAATTGCTTCCTAAATCTCACGATTATCACTGAATGCTGCTGTGTTTTTTTCTTCTCCCGCTTCAAGCAAACTGGTATCTCTATTCCCACCAATGAAACTTACAAGAGTCAACACCTGGCATCTACCCACCGTATATATATAAGCATTAATTACCATAATTAATTTTGTTAAAAAAAATGGAAGGAAGAAACGGGTCACAGAGCATATGTGCTCCCCCCCCTCCTCAAAACTCCACACCACACCTAATTCGAAATAAATATGCTGTTTAGTAAACAGTTTTATATGCATATATGAGTTAATAAAAAGGAAATGAGGTGGATTAAAAATGTGGGAAATACTTATCACATATAATATATAGTAACTTGAGACAACATTTGAATTTTAAATTTCCACTCATTTTAGTCGTTGTTAGTTAGAACAAAAAAATGGCAGTTTATTTTTTAATCAGTAGCTAGTGCTTCACTCACTATAGAACAGGCGGTTTCGTTGAAGTACGTCGAAGAGGCTCGGATTTAACCTTTAGCTATTGTGCAGTTTGGGCATAGCTGACCAGAATATGAAATGGAGGCAAGTTGGGGAGGGGGGAATAACGCACTCCACAGTGAGAAAAGGCGTGTTCTTTGAGAATTTCACGTGTATTTGGACCCGAAAAATTCGCGAATATTTAGTGAAAACGATGCTTAAATATGCGGCAAAAACATTCCCGATGGTAGTTCTCAATCTGCAAGTTTTCGAATTCAGTTTCCCAACTTGGTGAGTTTTTAAATGGATTTATTTTTTGCATGGCACGCTAGAACAACTATACGGTATTAACTAAATTTTAGTCAACGACTATTTGAATTCTTCGGAAATCTTTCTGTACATTTGAAACTTCATTCAACATGGAAGGGGCATTTTTCGTTGGAACTAATCGGATTTCTTGGAACTATTGGAATTCAAAGGACTTTTAGGAAATAGGAATTCTGTCACGATGCTGTTGTTAATTGAATTCTTTCACTCCTATATTTTGAGAAATAAATTATTTTCAATTTTGCAAAACTTGTTTTGCTATTTTTTTTGTCCATGGAGTCGTAACACGGCATTGAAGATCCGTGAACAAAATTAACATATATTACTTACCCTGTCTGGATTCATGTTTGATGTCACACACTTTTAAAATAATACAACCAGTTGTAAATTAATTAAAAACTTTTTCCTTACATACATATATCACGGAACATCTACTTTAACTTGGTATCATTTCTCAAACATAGACGCCCAAGTTTCCAGCTGAGAATTTTTTTTGAACTTTTTGACCCGTTCATCATGATGTAATATTACATTTGAATCATTACTAGCATCACTACATGTAGATGATGTTGGACTGTCAGGTATAACCTCAGGCTCATTGACAGGTGTTGTCTAATGAATTTGCACTAAATCCAGGCGCTTTTAATTGTGTTACCTTACTCTGAGGATGAAACGATGAGCATCATCTAACTTGCGTTTACCCATGATAAAGTTGCAATGTTGACAGTATATAATTCTGATTAAATTTTTTTCCATTTGCTTTGTATTTTACACAGCAATCAGCACTTCAAAGGTGACCAGTTTTCTATGAAGTTTAAACTTTTTTATCGGTACATTTTAAAAAAAAGTATGATTTCCCTCGTTCAATCAGATTATAACTGTTTATGTTTGCGTCTTCAGAAGTCGGTCGATTGTATGTAGTCAGATAGCATGATTTAAGTGTATGTATCACAGCCCTTTGAAATCCTCCACTCCAAATCCATGATCGTATGTACAAATTAAACAGCTAAAAAGGCAGCCTCCCCCCCCCCAATCTCCAGATAATATTATTTGTCACCAATAAGGGGAAACAAAATCGCAATTTGCGACATTGGCGAAGTCCAGGACAAACCCTTTGTAATTCTGAGCAGCTTTACTTGCACTGATATATAATTGTGAATATCTTTTCTTACTCTGATAGGTAAATGTGACCAGCTTTACTTCTAATGATAGGTAATTATGAAAAGCACAGAAAAGAATTTAATGTACAACACATTCTGTCTCAGATCTTTATAATTTCCATCATTAATCATCCAATTTTCATTGAGCAAATTTTTTTTGTACATGTTTGCATCAATCACCCGGAAGTCTATTAAAGACAAATAATACTGATTTTTTTTAGGAATTAGATATGCTGATGTATTTAGCAGAACATTCTTCGTTTTACTGAAAGAACGGGGTTTGGTGGGGTTGTGGTGAGGGCATTTATTATGTGAAGTAACTCTAGTAAATCTTGGCATATATAATATAATTGTTACCCTACACTAAATAAAACTTGGATCTAAAATTTCCCACTGAATACCAATGCTGCCCTCCTAATCTTATGAATCATCTAGTAGGGTTCACAAAACAGACCCAGATGTTATATTTCTTAAACAGTCTTCAGTGCTTCTGATAAAGAAATTTTGTGTTTCCCCATGTTAAAATAAATTTTGTGTTAACCCATGTTAAAAGAAATTTTGTGTTAACCCATGTTAAAAGAAATATTGTGTTTCCCCATGTTAAAAGAAGTCATTAATTTCTTAATGATTTGTCTAAAAGGCGATGTTAAAATGTAAACGATGTCCGATCAGACAGGCACTCACATTCAACCACTGTAAAGGAATTAAAATGTGAAATAACTGTGCTTCAGGAATAGAAAGAAGCATGGCAAAGATTATCAGAGTTTAGGTTTAAACTGTACACATGTTATTGTTACTGTTGCTAATTAATTAAAAACCAATTAATCTGCAATCTTGTGCCTATAAAATGTTCAGCTTTTAAAGTTAATGCTAATGAATGTAAATTAATTTACATAAACATACATACCTATTGTTTTCACTTCTATATAGGACAGAGATAGACTGAGAAACTATTTTGTCCAATGGTTTGGATATTTCGGTTTTTGACTGCAGAAGCAGTAATTTTCTTGAAGTGTGGACCATTATCATTGGGTTAAAGTCAAGAGCAGAAAAACTGGTAGCACACACACACACACACACACACACACACAGATATATATATATATATATATATATATATATATATATATATATATATATATATAGCCTGAGAAAACAGTTTTGTTTCTCTGATCTTCTGTGAAGTGAGGGAAGACTCGGACAATGACAAATTTAAATTGAGGAGGTTGTTTCACAGAAGCTTAACTTTGTTTGACCTTGTTAGCATGGAGTTGAATGACTGCTTATTTCAGTGCTAGAATGTGCACTTAGGAATGTGTACATTTGTAAAATCATCATTTGGTTCACAGTTCAGAATGACGATGTGGTTATTACATTGTGATTTTCCAGTTTACCATGTGTATTTATTGTAGTGATCTGAATACAGAGAGAGATTAAAAACTAAAACGTGGTTGCAATTTCTGTCATTTTTGAAAATTCAAGAGCAAAAACTTTTGTACAGTTTTATTAATTGAAATAACTGCCCTGCGAATGAGAATGATAAAACCTGCAAAAAAACACCATATATACTAACCTGTAAGATGAGTCCACCTGCAAACTGTACAGACCCAGATCTACTGTCACATTATAAACTTCATTAGTCACTTTAATTTTTTTTTGTGTTAAATGTCATATATGCATGTACAATGAAACCTCCCATGTTCTTATACATGGACAATTCAACCTTTATTAGTAAACAACACACCTACATATTAAAGATGCCTGCTTATAAAAGACAACATTAAGGAACCTAATTAAAATTTATTTGAATATACAGGACACAACATTGTGAAGGTTTCACTGTATTCAGGTCAGAATGTCACTCTTAAGGGATTAAGCATGGGAATAAAGTTCTCTGTCACCAATTGTCCATAAAATAATGGATGAAAGTCTATAGATTATGATTCCAAAAACGAAAGAAGAAAAAAAAAACATGGGGGAGGGTAATTGCTCTCTTCTAATTGAATATAAAGAGGAGGAATGCTTAATATAGAAGGGATCTAGTACAGAAATAAATGTAAACATGAAATAGTAATAGTTTTCCTACCTTTGTTTTTTGTTGTTGATGTGATTTTGAATTCCACGATTAGACCCTACATGCTTGTATCAAATACAAAAAGGAAACATAATTTGGTGGTCCTAAATGAAAATGATGCCAAAATGGAGCCCACAGCAGCCATCCTGAAAATATTGTTATTACTACTCCTAAGTTGATGTTCATACCAACGTGTGATTTTTCACTGAGAGAATTCATATGATTATAGTGTGTCCAAAGTAAAAACAGTACTGATCTAACATCTATTATGACCACCACAGCAGCCATTTTGAAGATGTTTTTGTTGTTGTATGGTTTAACGCCATTTTTCAGCACATGAAAGGCTATACATGGTGGCCAGTATTATTGGTGGAGGAAGAACCTGGGAAAGCCCCCGGAAAGAACCACTGACCCATGAAAAGCGACTGGCAAGCTTTCTCACATAACTACATTAGCCGAATCTTAGACTCGAACCCACGCAGACAGAGGTGAGATGGCAGTGATCCATAACAGAGAGCGCTTTAGACCACTCGGGGGCCCCTTTTGAAGATGTTATCATTGCTCATCCTGAATGAAAATTTCTATTGACATGGAGTTTTCACTTGATTTTCTTGTGATGTTTTGATGGATGAATTAGATTTAAATGAAAATGGTGCATATCTGATTTCAAGTATGACCACCACAGCATCCATCTTGAACAATTTTTCACTATTGAATAGGATTTTAACAGAAAGACCTGTTATGCTGTCTAGTTGGTCTTAACTGATCTGCGTAGTGGTCAGCTTGAAAATGCTGCTAACATATTTGTTATTGCTACTCTTGAATGAAAAGCAATATTACCATGGGTATTTATCCCAGAAGATTTATATATGATACCTAGTTAATGCTAAATGATAATGGTCCTGCTCAGACATGCAGAATCATGATGACCACAGTGGCCATGTTGAAAATCTTGTTATCACTGCTCGTGAAAGAGTTGTCATCAGCATGGAGTTTTCAATTAAAAAGACTTCTTGTGATGTCTACATGTAGTTGGTCATACATTAGGGCATAACCGACTTTTGATCCGGAAATCGGATTCCACCGGATAGTATGAACTTCCGATAAATCGGAGTCGGACAAGGCAGGAATGACCGATTCGGATAATAAAAATAATAAAGTTGAATTTCTATAGCACCTTGTCTAACACTGCGTGTCATTCGATAGTGCGTTAATAAAGTTAAATAAGAAGTCAGAAAAGTCCAATATGGTCAACACAACCACGCTGTGAGACAATCTATTTGAACTGGTGGGTGAAAACCGGAAATGAAGCCGGATATGATAAAGTACTAAGTAACATGCTAGACACGACAAAACCAGATACCAGAAACCCGGAAACGGAAAATGAAATTTTTTAGAAAAAAAATACGGATTTAGCATTTCCGATTAATTGAATCGTATCCGGAATCGGAAAAATTTCATGCCCAAAATCCGGAATCGGAAATCAGTAGAAAAATGCTAATCGGTTATGCCCTATCATACATGAAATGATCTGACTGACAATATGATTTCCACAATTGCTGTCTTGAAAATCTAGTTATATCTCCTTGATGGTTAGTCATATAGGTATTATGATTTCATCAAAAGACTCTTATGTAATGTCGAACTAGTCCTTCATAGAAATGGTTCCACTCTGAAATTTAACATGGCCACCATGGCAGCTATCTTAAAAATATTTGTTATTGTTACTTCTCCAAAATGGAGGTCATATCTACAATGGTTTTTTACCTTCTTTGACTCTTCTGGTGGCCTAAATGTTTAGAGCATACACCGTGGATTCAGAAGATCATGGGTTCAAACTCTAGCACTGTAATATTCCAAGGACTTATAAAATTGGTTTCTAGCAGCTGCTTTGCATGGCAGTCAGCATTAAGAGGTTATTGTTGGGACGGGTTGGCATGATGTCAGGATAATGTGACTGGGTATGACATAATACTACTTGTCTGCAGCATGATGCTCCATTGCTAGACATCACCATAAATTGTCACAGAATGGGAATGGCATTAGATATTGTGATTAAAGGACCATAAATTGTGTAGGGTTGAAACTTCACAGCGCTCACTTGCAAACTTTAAACAATAAAATATCTTCCAACTATATATATATATATATAGAGAGAGAGAGAGAGAGAGAGATTAAAGAGAAATTTTACCTGGGCTGCAAGCACGCACATGAAAGGTATGCAAGTGACAAATGTATTCAGTGTAACTGTAGATAATGAGATCAACAGATTTTATGTTATCTGTTTATCGCAGGTATGTATGACTTGATTGATAGTCAGATTAAAAAAACTAAGTACTTTTCCCTGTAAACGTTTGAGTATTGTGATGTACATTTAATGTATTATTAAATTGTCCAATGCTTTAGATATTTTTAAAAAAATATAAATTCATATCAATGGAAAGCCTGAGAATATTTTATTTTTCTAAACATTTTTGTTGCACTGGATATTTGTGAAGTATCAAATTTTGAAAAAGCAGTGAACCTTAAAGTTGAATGTGCTGAGCTTAAGGATTTTATCATAATTTTTCATATCAAAGGGGGCTCGAATTGCAGTATTTCTTGCCCAATTCTCTGTTGATATTCCTTTACTCACACTGTGTCATAATATCGAGGGAGGTCAGATCAATTTGGAATGAATAGGCTAGGAGGTGTTCAGTTTCTGGTTCTTCCATTTGGCAATTCCTTTGCCCCCATAATCTTTGACAGGGTAGTGGGGGTAACTTACTGTAATAGCAGCTTCCTTGAGATCTTTAGTGGACCCCATTCTCCAGCATTTTGACAAATGGTTGATGCACAGCATCTTCCAAGATAGTATCCTGATGGATTTGTCCTTCTGTTGGTTTACATTGACTCATTTGGGTCTTGTTCCAACCTAGAAAAGTCAGATCTGATCCATGTGGACTTGCAGTATCTGGGGGATAAATTTTCTCATCAAACTAATGGAGGGATCATGTTCCATCAAATGGGATCACTCACAATCTGTTCATCAAAGTCTTCTAGATTTTACTGGCCTTAACCTCTCTCGCATAAAATCTTTGAACATGGCTGTATAATTAGTTAAAATGACTTCACTTCTCTAGTTCCTGCTTACATCAGGGATTCGATTTTTATCACTGATGGCATAGTTTAGGCTAGATCAGAACTGGTTCCAGTCTTCTAGATCAAGTTACAGTTTCACAGTCATGAACTCTACTCTTTCCTGTAATCAGTCATATCAGTTTTGGGATGGGATGTAATGGTCCAGTGCTCACTTGGAGGCAAAGGGTTAGTTCTTTATGGACTCGGGTCTCGGAAAGAAGAGATCCTTCACTTCAACCTAGAAGTATGGGCAGCCTATGTCCAGATACGTGTGTCCTTTCTCTGGAAATCTGGATCTTCATCTGATGGGTAGTCTTCCTGGATATAACTCCCTGAGTCTGCCTTATTCGAGGCAGAGAAAATATGATAACAGACTGCCTGTCCAAATGATACAATGTGGTACTTATGGAATGGCCTCCACATCAGTCATTAATAGTCACTTTTCAACTGTGGAGGAGACCCGTACTCACAATAAGCCTTATCTGTTCCCCATTAAATGCATTTGCTGATTTTCTTCTCTTCCTTTTCAAGAGAATTTTTAGCACCTACCATTAAGGACTATAGGCCTTCCCTTCTTAATAAAGTTATATGAAGCTGGAAATCCATCCATGTTTCTACAGCTTTAGCCTCTGGGTGATGCAGGGGAAATTCTTTGTCTTTAAGATTCAAACCCTTGCAAAATATGGAACTGTAGAGTTCCACCTCAATACAAGTTTGAAAATTTGTGCAATTATTTTTCTTAATTTTATATCACTATGTATGAAGAAAATGGAAGATTAACATTAATTTTATCCAGGACAATAAACTAATTATGCTTATCTTTCGCTTGCTTACATAATATGCCTTGAGGCAGTATTGTGTGAGTAGTGTCCTTAATTATGGGAAAATTAGAAGTCAAAGAATATTGGAATGAAGTGAAGTTAAGTTTAAAACTTACATTAAGTGAAAGAAATATATAGTGAAAATGTTTCTTTTCATTTTTTTTGCAATAAAATTAAATAATAACTGATGACCAAGCAAATTAGCTTTCTTAATTTTAAACAATTAGCAAATATTTTAACCTTTGACCTTCATGAACTGCATCTATTTGTTTGTTGTTTCGGACCGGGAGGGTGGAGGCGGGTTGAAATCACCGTGTAACAATTTTTTTTATGGTTCCTGGGTAGTAGGTCTTATTTCCTAAATGCTTTTGCCTCAAAAGTATAGAAAATGGCTATTATTTCCCCACATCCTTTGCTTTGGTTACCAGGACAGTGATATTTTGAAATTTACATTTTTTCCAGAGTATTCCAGATAGACTTCAATGCTGAATAAACTTGGAATAACTTATAGAACTTACTATGGTATAAGTACATGTAGTAGTATAAATGATGGGGCCTTTAGCCCACCAGTTCAGTTGATTTCAAACTGCATACATGGATACGTATCTACATTTAGGATGGTACAGAGAGGGAAAAGAGCCATGAAGTTTGCTATCCCATGAATGTGGCAGGAACCCAATTAATACTTTTAGCAACTGCTACTTCTGCATGTCGGACCCTTCCAAATGTCGGACTAGCAAGAATGCGTCTGCTATCACATATTTGGACCTTCCTTCATCCATCATACCGGTACCACACTGTTCCGAGCTACCAGTACCCACCCACAGAGAGAGAGAGAGAGAGAGAGAGAGAGAGAGAGAGAGAGAGAGAGAGAAGCAAGTCAAAGCGAGGAAGACGTAGATCCATATGACAGTTTCAGAGGTGGAGCTGAGGAGAAAAACCTTTCCTACCCCAACCGAAAAGACCTCAACGACTTGATTAGAGATCTTGGTCTCGCCAAGTCCAATGCAGAGCTTTTGACGTCTAGGCTTAATCAGTGGAACTTGTTGTCTGGAAGTCGCAGATCTGAGAAAGTGTCATCATGCTTTTTCCAGCTTCTTAACCCGTCCAGATGGACTCTGCTTCTGCCATAATGTGACCAGTCTGTTAGAGGCAATCGGAATTACCTGTAACAAGAATGAGTGGCGCATCTTCATTGACAGCTCATTCTGGAGCCTCAAAACCATGATGATCCACAATGGGAACATGTACCTGTCTCTTCCCCTGGCTCACTTGCTGCACCTCACGGAGGATTACAAGATCATCAAGACTTTGCTGAATGCCTTGACGTATCATGAGTTCGGCTGGGAACAGCTTAGTCGCAGTTGTTTGAGGCTTCTTGTGCATTCATAAGGCCAAAACTATTGTGGGGCTGGTTGAGACTCAGGTGAAGGACTACGGTACAATGGGCAGCAGGATGCCCCACAAAGTCCATAAGGTGAAAAAGTCCATATCATTGATGCTCATCTTGATAAATTCAAGTTGAACATGGGACCGTACTTGGACGAGCAAGGCGAGTGCTTCCACCACGATATACTGGACTTTGAATGTCGCTATCAAGGACAGTATAACGAGAACATGATGGGGAGACTACATTTTGGGGCTGATTCGTGAAAGTGATTTACAGTATAAATGTAAAGACAAGATCGCCCGTTCATTCATTGGAAATAAGTAAATTTCAAAATAGCACTGTCCTGGTCACAAAAGCAAAGTTTGTGGGGAATAATAGCCATTTTCTTAACTTTTCCGGTATTAGCAATTACGAAATAACACTTGCTACCCAGGAACAAACATTGTTACATAGACTCGTTCGATATACAATATGTAGAGAATATCTTGAAACAAGCTGGTTCAATAATTTGGTTTGGATTTTTCCAAATTTAATAAATGTTGGTATGGCTTAAGAATAACTGGGTCGAGTTTACCCCCCCCCCTCTTCTATTTAACAGATTCAACGTCAAATGCCATGATAAAGATTATTTATTGCAGTTATATTATAAGCATGTCAACTCAACTCAAACATGTTAGAATTTTTATTTTAAAAAAATCAAATTTGGTATGTTTGAGTTCCTCAAGAATATCTTAAATGGTTTTATTATTCAGCAGTTACACAGAGGATATAGTTCCCGAATGACGTCATTAGCCGCCATATTTGGTGTATGCTGGCAGATTTCCCGTTGAATTTATATGGTGTGTGGAAATTGAAATAAATTCATTGAATCTCTAGATACTCGTACAAAATATAATACATAAATAGAATGTAAATCAGGCCGTCTCTTAGTATCCATATTTTTAATTTATAAGTTGATTTTGCCTCGGTTTGCCTTGTTCAAAATGGTCAAATTTGGTGGTCAGGTATAGTAGAAACCGTTAATTTGCCAGTCCTCCAGGTAAAATGGGCAAAATGTCGTCTGTTAAGTGACCTTATCGGGAGGCAGCTATAAAAAGGGGAGAGAAAAAAAATCTGGACTTTTTATGACTTCCTGCAAATTATTTTTCGGCAAGTAGAGCGTTAGTCCCGTCGAGGGACATGTGTTACTATTTTTATAATCTTTCCTTTTGGCTGAATTTATTATGCTATAACACTGTCCGTCTGTTGGTTGATTTGTCTTTTTCATCACAAAAAAAAAAAATCGGTTGTACAGCACTTTCACTACCAACCTTTGCATATAAGATTTTCTGATTAAATACCTGAGGTTAATGTCACTGACAGAAAGAATAAAAATGGTGTCTACACAAAAGTATGTTTTTGACCGATAGCCTTCACCAAATTTTGCGGACGACGCCCTTTTAGCTAAGAAAGAAGATTATTGATTTTGAGGTGAAAAAATCAGAGGTCAAGAACACAGGCCTAATTCTTCATGTTAAGTTTATTTCTGGACCACATACAGTATCTTAACCAAAGTTTGGGAGGACTTACTCATGAGGTATGGGAGAGGCATATTGTTGGAAGTGGGTCAAAGGTTAATTTCATTTAGAATAACGAATAAGTTCGTTGACAACATTTTGTGAACCGCTTGCTCAAAGAATAATTAAGAAACCTATACAAAATGGAGTCTAGAGGTCAATGGCGATGGTAAGTCGGATAAGAAAATAATGATCTCTGCACAGTAACCTAGGATTACACGGCTTGACTAAAGGTCCTGGTCATTTGGGACTTGTTGGTTAACAATTTCCACAGTCAGCCATACATATTAGTACGTACATGGAACACTCGACACCTAAGTACACAAATATTTTCAAAATTATGTCCCTTGTATCGGGGTTACTCCTAACATTGAAAAAAAAAAACGAGTTAGATTAATTTGATCTTTCTATCATTAATCCCTAGTTATAAACCTGAATTCATAATTCGAACCTACACCTTTTCAGGAATAAAATGTATTGTTTTTTTTAAAATGCTTCATTAAATTTTTCACTGTTCACATAGCACATATATTGAAATCATTCAACCAAACCTTGCATATATAATTTAGTATATATAGTATGGCCATTTGCCGTGAGCTATTGTATCTTTATTCAGGAATAAAATGTATTGTTTTTTTTAAAATGCTTCATTAAATATTTCACTGTTCACATAGCACATATATTGAAATCATTCAACCAAACCTTGCATATATAATTTAGTATATATAGTATGGCCATTTGCCGTGAGCTATTGTATCTTTATTCAGTATTGTTCTTTTGCGTTGGCTTACATCAATTTTGTCTGTATTCAATATAAATATTGATCTTTTTCATTGGCCTTAAGCTATTTTCTGTTTATTCCGTATCAGTATTGTTCATTTGTGTTTGCCATCAGCTATCTTATCTTCATTCAATTTCACTATGATTCTTCTGCGTTGGCTGACAGCTACATTTTTGTTTTTCCATATCAGTATTGCTCTGTTGCGTTGGCAGTCAGCTATTGTATCTTTATTCCGTATTCCGGGGTTGTATGAGGTGTTTTCGGAGGGTGTAACAACACTGGCTGGCTAAGCAGTCGTACTCCTTCGGGAGTAGCTCGCACACCTTTGATATCCAATTGGCACTCAGTTCTCACCTGTTGATCCACGAAGCTGAGGCATGCGCAGGGGCCACATCCTGGAAAATGGCATCGACTGGCAGGTTAAAGCAGGCTGAGGGTAGCACACGGGTCTTAAATCCTCGGTGAGTTACGCTTTCGTCTACCTAGCATGTGAAGACAGGATTCGGCAGTCTGCGCGGAGGAACCACCAGCTAGTCAACGGGCAGAAAGGTGATTTCCAGCAAAGCGCAGTGGATCACTCCAATTTGTCTCAGGCCGTCTCGACGTTGTCATGCCGCTGAACTCTGATGGGCCATGGTTTTGGGCGAGAAGATTCTTCAACGATGGGATGAACACTTTTACAGCGTCCTGAACCGCCCTTCATCCATCAATGATCCAGGCATCAATCGTCTCCCCCAATTACCCATCAAAGAAACACTTTATGACACTCCAACCTTGCTGGAGACACAGAAAGCGATACGTCTGCTCTCCAATGGCAACTCACCTGGTTCAGACTCCATCCTAGTTCAAGTTTACAAGGAAGGGGGCACAACCCTGATAGAAAGGCTCCACCAACTGTTTCTACTAATGTGGCAACAAGAGACGATCTCCCAGGAATCCAAAGACGCTTCCATAATCCATCTGTATAAGCGCAAAGGAAAAGGTCTGCGACAACTACCGGGGTATATCCTTACTCTCAGTTGCAGGAAAGATACTCGCCAGAATCCTACTGAACCGCCTCACTACACACCTTTACAAGGGACTACTGCCAGAAAACCTGTATGGATTCCGAAAAGAACGTGGCACGATCGACATGGTGTTTGCTACGAGGCAGCTACAAGATAAATGTCAAGAGCAAAACACAGAGAAGGCTTGTTGAAGGCGATGATACATGGTGCAGCATTTCCACAATGGCATACAGGCACGAGTCAAGCACAATGGAGAGACGTCTGAGCCATTCCCAATGACGTCAAGCAAGGTTGTGTTCTGGCACTGACAATGTTCTGTCTATTTTTTTTCCGCCATTCTGACTAATGTTTTCAGAGACGGAGAGGATGGATTTAGCATCAGGTACTGTACAGATGGAAAACTATTAAATCCCAGGAGTCTTCAAGCGAAAACCAAGGTTATAACACACACAATCAGGGATCTATTATTTGCTAATGACTGCGCCCTAAATAATGGCGCAGAAGCCGACCTGCGATGCAGCGTTAACAAGTTTCTCAGCTACTGCACAAGCTTTGGTCCCACCGGCAGTACCAAGAAGACTTAAGTCCTGCAACAGCCGGCCCCTGGAAAGCCCTATGTTGAGCCCAACATCACCGTCAATGGCCAAAATCTCAGCGTAGTGAGCCGCTTCACCTGTCTTGGCAGCACACGGTCACCGAGCGTCACGATTGACGACGAGGTGAACCTTAACATTGCCAGAGCCACCACAACTTTTGACAGTGGATGTCAATGTCTGGAATAGAAGAGGCATCAGCATACAGACCAAACGGAAGGTATACATGTCAGTTGTGATCCCCACACATTACGCATGCAAAACACGGACGGGTGTACCAACGCCATGTCAGGAAGCCGAACTACTTTCACAGCACAAGTCTCAGGAAAATCCCTAACGATTGACAGGATAAGGTTCCAGAGACTGTGGTACTTTCCCACACAGATCTTCACAGCATCCACACCTCATGCAGTGCCAGCTACGCTGGGCAAGGCATGTTGTACATATGCCGGACCACCGGCTGCCTAAGAGACCTTTCTATGGCGAGCTACTGCAAAGACGGCTATCTCAAGGAGGTCAGAGGAAACGCTTCAGAGACAATCGGAAAGCTGCTTTCAACATAAACCCGCATTCCTACGAGCAAATATTAAGCGATCGAGTCACTTTCACTCACTTGGCGTCCCTCTGTGCACAAAGGATCCAAGCTGTGCGAATCTAGCAGGACAGCAGCTGCAGAGTTAAAGAGGCAAGGAAAAAGACATGTGTCATCAACTTTTTGGGGGAGTTCCCATTCATCCCATGTCCCTATTCATATATTCATTTGCGTTGGCCGTCATGTTCATTATCTTTATTCCATAACAATATTGCTGTTTTGCTTTGACTGAGAGCTATTTTTTCGTTATTCCATATTAATATTGTTCTTTTGTGTTGGCCGCCAGTCATTTTATCTGTATTCTATATCGGTTATTTCTCTTTTTGTTTTGCCGAAAGTTATTTTATCTTTAATCCATAAAATATTGTTCTTTTGCGTTGGCCGTCAGCTATTTTATCTTTGTTCAATATCAGTATTGCAGTTTTTGTATAACCGGCAGCTATTTTACGTTCATTCCCTATGAATATTGTTATTTTGCGTTGGCCGTCATTTTATCTTCATATAATATAATATTGCTCGTCGGCGTTCCCTGTTAGCTATTTTACCATTATTTTATATCAGTATTGCTCTTTTGCGACGGCCGACAGATATTTTATCTTGATTGGATATCAGTTTTGTTGGGGTTTTCTTTGCGTTGGGCGTCAGTCGTTTTATTATGATCCATATCTGTATAATATTGTATTTGCTGTCGGTCGCCAGTAACTTTATCTTTATCAGTATTGCTTTTTGCGTTTCAGTATTGTGCTTTATATCATGTTCAGGCTAAACAATATGGATTGGATACATGTACTATTTTTGTCTGCAGGCATGGTCTGAGAAGCTTATTTTCCCAGAAAGCTGAAATAATTGATTTCAATCATTTCAAAATAAAAATAAAACATTCACTACTGTGCTTTTCAATGGGAACACATAATTTCACATGCTGACAACAAATTTATCGTTTAGGTTCCATGATGACTACAAAGAAGTTCAATCAATATGCAGCACGCCTGCTAATATCATTGTGCGAATCTTTGGAAAGAGGCGGAACTAAAACGTATCTTACACAAAAAATTGTGACATTAACACGAACACATTTTTTTTAATCCTTTTTTTTTTTTTACTCTGAATCTTCAGGATTTTACCACTGGTTCTTATAACGGTAAGTTTTCAGTTATATGCATATACAGACCTCGTATAGTTGTGTTACAATTTAATGTCAGTGTTATGTCCTCATGCAATTTTACCATTATTTATTATTAGTATTCGTGTTACGTGTGTAGATCTCGTGGTGGACTTAAAAGCTTAGTTTCAGTGTTATACATACCTAGTTGTGCTACAGTTCAGTTTCTGAGTTATCTATATAAACCATGTGTATTTTGCCACAGCTGTATTGTATTTATAGGTTAATGCATTCCTATTGGAAAATATGAACGAGTTTTTTTCTTAGTATTACTGTACGACCTTGGGAGTGAAGTTTTAGTCCGAAACAAAAACAGTTCATATTTTCTCGTACAAATGCAGTAACCTTTTTATTTCATTCTTATTATGTTTTTCATCATAATGCTTAATAATTTAAAGAATACACAAGAAGAAACACAGAAATTGAATGTATGATGTATTCCAAAATATCACAAAAATGGAATGTCACATTAATTTCATTTGAAGTGCAATAAAGAGAATGTGATTTCAGTCGGAGATGTAATACAAATTACATTATGTGTTCGCGGTGTGTATGGCGTTTTGGTACGAATGACATGGGTCATTTCATTTGGATTTGCAGAACAAACTAAGAAAGTACAATTTGAGGAAATTCCGGATGCATAAATTTAAGTATAGTTATTGTCAGCTAAAAAGGGCATTCAGAAGAGATAAACAATACTTTATTTGCTCTGTCTTCTGAGACATCAGACCACATATGATCGACTACAATTTTTGTTTGATTATTATTTTTAACGTAGCTTTAACAATTTTCAGTCATATCGCTACGAAGTCTAGCACGTGGGGCATCATCTCGCAGACACGTATCATCAGGCCGACCCGTCCTAACGCTAACCTCTTAATGCTGAGCGCCAAGCGAGGCAGCTGATAGTACCATTTTTGTTTTTGCTGTTGCAATGTTTAACGCTATTTTTTTAAGCACACGATATACATGGCGGCCAGTATTAATGGTAGAGGAAGAACCCTGGAAAAACCCTCGGAAAGAACCACCGATCCACGAGAAGCTACTGGCAAGCTTTTCCACATATCCACATTGTCCGAATCTAAGACTCGAACCCACGATTACAGATGTGAGATGGCAGTGATCTGTAACGGAGAGCGCTTTAGACCACTCGGGCACTCGGGCCCCATATCATTTTTGTAAGTCTTTGGTATTACTCGGCCGGAAATCGAACCCGTGACCTCCGCTTCCGCGGCGGACGCTCTAACCACCAGGCCACCGGAGCGGGTTTAATTATTGCAACTGGATTGAAGTTACACTGAACAATCCACATTATTTGTAGAATTATTGACCCCACCCGCCTCATCCTCTGGCCGCATTAGCTGCAACCGGTAACGGAAACTTTTGTTTTCAATTTATTCTTCTAAGACTTTATACATTTATGTTTATCTGCTTGCAAATGAAAATGGTGCCGATCTGGTGCCTTCTTCTCCCACAATGAAGCCCATATTAAAGTCATATTAGCATGGGGGTTTCACGGAATGATTTATAAATCTGTTCAGCACACACTTAATAATAATAAAAAAAATCCCAATCTGGGCGCAACAGCGGCCATCTTGAGCATTTATCGCTACTCCTCCTTGATGGAAAGTCATAAAGTCATTGGGTTTTCACCATAAGACATGTCTTCTTGATACTAACTTTTTATGGCGCCACTCTGAAATACAGTTTGACCAGCACGGCTGCATTCTTTAAAATGTTTTTATTTCTGCTTCTTCTAAATGGAAGATCTTATCCACATTTGGTTTTTACTGGAAGGCTTAGTTGGTTGTGAGTGAAAATTATGCCGATCTGAACTCAAAATACGGCTGCATAATGCCCATGTTGAAAATGTTGTCATCAAGTCACCAGAATGGATGATCATATCCACATTCGGTTGTCACCAACAATCGTGTAACGATGTCTATCTTCTCCTAAATGAGAATGGAACAGTGTTAATCTTATATCCACTATAATTGCCACATTGACCAATTGAAACATCGCACAAAATTATCAGGTTTTGAAAACATTGCAGCTAAAGATAAGTAGTGGTTTTATTCTTAGGAATTCTTTTCAGTCCATTCGAAGGACTGTCTTTTCTTTATACTTATTCTGACTTAACGTACTCTAAATACGTGTGAAATTTTTACTGAAACAAGGATATTAGAAATTGAAAGAACAAAACTAAGGACAATAAAAAGAAGGTGTTTCCTACGGGGATTTATGATCACAACTTGGTACAAAGGATGTATCTATTATAGAAAATGCAGCAAGTGCGGGAAAACAGGGCATACACCAAGAAATTGCAAGATAGAAATAGAACAAACAACAACAGAAAAGAGGAACCTAGAAGTACCGCAACTCATCCTGAACAAGGATACTACAAATCCTCAAGTAACAACCAACCAGACAAGAAATGAAAAAGAAACACAGGATCAGGAAAAACAAATGCCTAACAAACCACAACCAAGGCCCCGAAAATCACAACTAAGGCAAACCACAGCTCATGATAAAGACGAGAAAGAACAAGGACTACAAAAACAACAAGAAATAATACAACCGGATGAACAACTAAAGCAGCAAACAACAAAACAAGAACAACAACAACCATTAACAACAAAACAATTGAAAAAGAGACGGAAAATGGATAGGAAAAGAAACAGCACAGAAAACTCTATTAAACCACAAGAAAAAGAGAAACAGAAAATAGCGGCAAAAGAACAACCAGAAATAATCACAGAAGATGAAATAGTGGAACAAATGGAAATATTTGCAAGTGAAAGAAAAAGAGAAGAACAAGAAAAAAGGTAATTTTTTTTATAATGATGAAGTGACAGCGGAGGAACAACAAACAGAAGAAAGGGAAAATCTTTATAATGACGAAACGATAATGGATAAGTCAGCAGAAGAAATCTTTTTAGAAGGGAGGAAGCAAAGGAGAAGCGAAAAAAGAAGAAGAGAAAGAAAAGACCAGATTGAAAGACAAAAAGAATTGTATTTCGATGAATGCCTGTTATAAATTTGGAAAAACCCATAAAAAAAATTTTAAAAAAAATTTTAAAAAAAATTTATATTACAAAAATGAATAATAAAGAAAGAAATAATATAGCACACAACAAAAAAAAATAATAAAGGGGAGAGCCTTTCCTTTAAATGGTCTGTGAAGATCAGAGGAAAGAGACCTCTCCCAAAAAAATAAAAATAAATAAATACGTGTTGGCAGATCAGAATCATGCTAAATTTTCCTTGGATTTCCAGTCAACATTGCACAGTAAAGGTTTGTGTCGTATTATACAACTGCAGAACTGTTTTTGTTCATGTTTGGATGCACGTGTAATATCTTAAAGCAGAATTTACTGCATGTACGGTGCTATGAATGGAAATCATCTTACGCGTGTGTAAAGATGTTATACTTGGCTATATATGGCTGCATTTATGGTGAAGCGAATAAAATATTAACTTACACATGTGTAGATAGGTATACCTCACTATCATACAACTAAATTTGTGATGCTTTGAATGGAAGTAAACCTACACATGTGTAAATACGGTATATCTGACTCGTACAATTAACCGCTTATGGTGGTTTGAATAGAAGCCAACTTGCACGTGTTAAATATGGTATACCTAGCGATCATGCAAGTACATGTATGGTGCTTTGAATGAAGTCAACTTTCATACGGGTAAATAAGGTATACGTGACTATCATATGACTACTTATATATTGTAGTGAATGGAGGTCAACTTACACAGTGGTAAATATGATGTATATGGCTATCATATGATAACATTGTGTATGTTTCTATGAATGGAATTCACGTTATGTTGTAGTCCTTTCCATTACAGTTCTATTGAACGCGGCAATATATTTGTTTCACGTGGCATTCCACCGTTACTACGTGGTGTGTCGGTTTGTTATGCCGCCACTGTGGTAGGTGTATTATTATGGTTGGGGTGGGGTGCTCCCAGTATATTATTTAAATTACTATAGAAGTCACATACATGCTCGATTTTGTAGGAAGTGAAATTAATAATAAAGGTAAAGCTCTGAGCCCCGAATCAGCAATGCCGACAGTTGTTGTTGTAGGGTTTTACATCATTTTGCAGCACACGATAGGCTATATATGGCGGCCAGTATTAATAGTGGAGGAAGATCACACACACACACACACACACACAAACCGACCCACGAGATGCTACTGACATGTTTTCTCACATACCCACATTGGCCGAATCGGAGACTCAAACCCACGCAGACAGGTGAAATGGGCAGTGATCCGTAACGGAGAGCGCTTTAGACCACTCGGGGACCCTTTAATGCCGACAGTTAAATTATTGAGTACACAAAAGGTAAAATTCAAATGAATAACAATTTAATGCAATCCAATAGTCAAATAAAAATAATTCCCCAATCACTCTTCTTCCTCTCGATCAAGTGATATACAATTGCATCATTTGATTTATAGTGTGATATAGCTTTTCTACCTTTCCTTGTCTACTCATCTTGATCTCTGTTATCCCACCAATTCCTTATCTCCTTCCGACTTCCCTCCTAACTCATCCTCCTTGACTGCTCCTTCTCCAATTTCTCCTCCTCGACTCCTTTTCCGACTAGCCTTCGATTCACAATCGACTTTTCTGCTAGTCTTTTATTCAGTCTCACTTTTAGATACTCAAGACTGAACTATACAGGAAGTATGTCCCCAAAAGTGTCCTTTACGAAACTTTATCTTTCTTACAGTCTCCAAACGTTCTCCATCAAATTACGAGTGGTTCCCCCGTAGTATTGCTTTATAACTTTCCAGCACGATGTTTGAGCAATTACAAAGTTCCTAGCTCGAAAATACTAAATTAAATTCGGATTAAAGTGGCAACCACACTTTTAAATTCCGATTGGATGTCTATTCTACCCTTTTTTATTCAGCTTAGCAGACAATGATCGCGGACTGGCTGTCAACGTGGTAAGATTTACGGCACCTATAACTGTCCTTTGTTCTTGAATAAAGCTTTCATCGTCCACGTGCGACTTTTCACACCCAACAAAGCTGGGTTTATCGTAACTTTACGAGGGGGGCCATCTTTAGCTGCGGTGTCTAACATACATTCATGGCTTCTAACCATTTCTTTGTTCACTTTACTTACGCAGTCTGGGACAGGGCAACGTGGCATACTTATACCGTAGTGTACTCGATATTATGGAAGTACACAATTACTGTAAATAACATTTATTTGCACAGACATTTGGATTAGCAGTGCATCTCAGTTACACAATGTTTGGTGATAGCGCAGATTCATTTTTTTTGTTTGATTAGATTTTTTATTGTAGCTTTAACAATATTTCCAGGCATATTGTTACGATGTCTGTCTGCAGTGGGGCAGTTTTATAGCACGACGTCTAGCACTGGGGCATCATGCCGCATACACGTAGCATGATGTCCCACCCAGTTACATTATCCTGACACCAGGCCGACCAGTCCTAACACTAACCTCTTAATGCTGAGCGCAGCTGTTAGAACCGTTTGTGTAAGTCTTCGGTATGATTCGGCGGGGGATCGAACCAATGACCTCCCGCTTCCGTGGCGGATGCTCTAACCAATAGGCCACCGTAGCGGTGCAGATTAAAATAATACAACATATGGAATCAGTATTTATGTTGACACATGCCGCATGTAAATTCGTTGTTTCGTGCATATTGATATTTTAATGCAAAACGGCTTTTAAAAATGAAACGGCTATGCTAATTTGAACTTGTATATGATATGCAGCTCTCCATCATTATAATGAATCTCGGTATAACGCGATTCTGGAGATAATGTAGTTCTATGAATCTCAAATGTATCATAAATTGACATAATATGGATTGAATGAAAACAATATGAATCAGTATGGATTTTTATTACCTTGAAAATATAATTTGACAACATACGATCATTAACGCTAAACAACGGTTTGGTACATACGTTTGTACAGAGGTGGGGTCGTCGCTGTTATGTAGTTAGGTATACAGTATTCTAACTATATCGTGGTTCGGCACATAACAAATTAAGCGGTTATGTACCCGAACTGTCGCGTTGTACCAAGGAAAAGCTGTATGGAGGACAGTGGACTAGGTGACAGGCACGGGGCTTGAATATCCAATAAGCTGCCAGTCTGCTTTTGTCAATCTTATGATGCCTCACATTTTGCTATTTATAAAATGGACGGCGTTCGATATGTATCAGCACATTACATGTTCATCGTTGCGAAAATGGTGATCATCATACAAGTGAGGCTAGACTATACCTATGTATAACATATTATAAAATTTTGTCATGCATGATGAATATGGAAAAATAATTAATATATTGACTTCAAATATTATATTAATCAATATGTACTTCATACGTGGATAAATTACTAGTATGTGGAATGCAAACTCCGCAAAGTCTTCAAAATGTCAGACCCACTGTAGGAGAGTGACATCCTTATTGAAAATAAATCGTATTGATGAGTTAAATCTGCAAGCATACCATAAATATGGCTGCTGATAACTAGTTGTGAAAAAATCGCATTCATGAGGTGGTATTAATGCTGTTCCGTTATCGGATACGCGCAACTGACTAGTACGTACTTCCTGAAGGGTGAACCTCGGTCCGAGTGAATACCTTGCCAGTGTCCACTTCGACCAGAGTGAATACCTTGACAATGTCCACCGACAGCTGAACACATTCTTGTTGAATGTGCCGACATTCACCCCGTGAGACAGAATTATTTTGATATAAAAATCAATGAAAAAACTTCATGATGATTACCTTTCCGAAAGAAAGGCGATCTTTTGTCAGAAAATCATCCGTCTTTTGGGGTGCTAAAGATCCCATTCATGTGTGAAAAAATGCTTACTTGAGAATTAAAAAAAATGCTGCTAACAGCTAGGCGCTCAGCATTAAGAGGTTAGTATCAGGACTGGTTGGCTTGGTGTGATGATAATGTGACTGGTTGGGTTATTATACTATATGTCTGCAGTACGATTCCCCCAGTGCTTGACCGCACTATAAACTGTCAGAATTTAGAAGTCGAAGCGATGTGACTGAATACTTGTTAGCTATGTTAAAAATGCAACACACACACACACACACACACACACACACACACACATGGGCCAATCGACGTTTAATGTTGCATATGGAACAAGAGAAATGCCATATTGTCATTCGTACTATAGGATGGGGCCCATTCCAAACGAATTCGGTTTAACTGTTTCTGTTAGAATTGTATTGGAAATTGTTAATGATCCATCATTGATACTTGTAAATCCCTGATGTGATGTATCTGTATTTATTCTCATAAATATGTGGATTCTTCTGACACACGAGTTAAACTCAGATCACAGAGGTTGTCAACCGAGCTTTGAAGTAAAGAAGGTAACAAATAATGATTTTGGAAGGATTGTGAAGTTCGCTCACAGCGACAACTGAATCATTGCATCTCGTTATTTAAGTGGTTTGAGAAATAGCCCCCAAAATGCAAAAAAACAAATTAAAATGGCCAAGACATTACTTTCCTATCTGGTATATTTTCTCTTCATGAATTTGTGTACGAGTTGGACAGTTTGTGTCTGTACCACATTGTTTTGTATGCAGACTTAAAAAGTTGAAATCAATTTTAGAGAATGCAGCGAGAATACATAGTGCCTTAAAGTGTATGTATGTATGTATGTATGTATGTATGTATGTATGTATGTATGTATGTATGTATATGTGTGTGTGTATGTATGTATGCCACACTGTCTTTTTTGGGGGGTGGGGGGTTACGTAGCACGGTACTTTTTCTCCGTGTCAGTAGTTTCCTCAAGTAAGGAATGTACAAAAATTCTCGAGTGTTATTGTAACGAATTAAATGCCATTAACAACTTCTATTTCTTTTGTGTTCGTTTTACTTAACAATTTTTTTACAGATTATTTGTATTTAAAAAGTTGGAAAATTACATTTATAATTATTTTCACGGTCCTTTTTTAGTCACATGTTTGACACGTGTCACACGTGCTAACGGTGTGGTCAGATGGAATGTTGTGAAAGACGTTCGGCTCAAATCTAAAGTTTTGGTAAATATTAAAATTTAGGTAAAAATTATTTTATAGTTTTTACTTATTTCCTTTCGACTGTGAATGTTAGACTGTAAATCGTGCTAAGATTCAGAGCAGCGGTTGTTTCCTGGTCGAAGTTCAAGTCCACAAAATATTTTCTCAGTTGTTGAGTCCATGTGTTTTTGTTTTATATGCTCTATCTCTTCATGATCTTGCTTGTGTGTTGACGAATTCCACGACTATTATTGTTGGCTTCCGTTTAAATACTTCTGTTTTTGTTAAAACGCGCCGTGATATCAGCAAATGTCTTTCCAATGGTGTCGGCTCTAGTGTAAGCGTATTTATCCAACTTAAGATACAGGCATTAGATTACAACTTGTAAAACAATTAACATGCACGTAGCAAAAATTCCAGTCTTTAAAATACTGAATATGTATGTATGTTGTATATAATGAAATTAAGATTGTAAGATTGTTTCAACTTCAACTTTCGTTACGGTTGGGTCTAGTTTTTCTTCTGCCAGCCGATGTGAGCAGATGCAATTGCAGTCACCCTTACTGTATCAAAGACTGTGATAAGACCATTAGTTTACTACAACATGATACATGATTACAAACTTGATACATAATTACCACAGGATACATGATTATTATTGTTTATCATAAGCATTACTAAGAAGAAGTGTAAAGTGTAAATCCGACATGCCAAGAAATTGTTTGAGAATTTTGTAACAACCGTTATATAAAGTAAGCCCATCAATGAATTGGCTCAGCTCAATAATCAAAAAATAAATAGGCAGACCAGGGTATGTTCCCTTGAAATTATAAATACAGAACGAACATCATAGGCAGATAATTATTCATTCCAGAAGTCAGTGGTTCTCAACCTCTTTTGGTCGCGACAATAACAACTTTTTTCCGAGCTTCAAGACCCCGTTTCATATTCTGAGAAGTTTTGCAGTGTTAATAATTCTGGCGACCTTCCGAAACCCTATATAACGTCTTCGTGGCCCTTATTTGGGTCACAACCTGTGCTTAATAAGTCTGACCCTTGAATGAACAAAACTTTGGAAAAATTTCGTACTAAAAAGCTTTGCCCATAATAAGCTCATTCAATTTGTGCTTCGCCGACTTAGTCGCAATGTGATGCATATCACAATACGTTGGTTTCAATACATTACATATGAAACATGAGTAACATAACAATATATTTATCAATACAGACTCATAACTTATCTTTGCTTGCATTTTTTTTATGTTGCAGTGTTATCATTGCAATTGTGCGACAAGGATAACCATATTCCATAGTATGCAGTGTTGTTTAACTCTGTTTGTCATAGACCTGGAGAACTTATCGAATGATGTTCAATCTTCGTCTGTTATCAATGTTATGCCTACCTCATATGCAGACCAGCCACTTATCCCGATTTACTCGTGATCTCCAAATCATGATTTTCCCCCCTTTGGTATTCTTATTTTCATTCCACTCTAGGTGGTAGGTCTGCAAATGGTTCATCTCATGGTCTAGTTGGTTCTAAATATTAAAAAATAGTGCAGCTCAGACCTCCAATATGGCAACTGTGGTGGCTATACAAAATCTTGTTAGTGCTACTCCTTCAAAATGCATAAGGATATCTTCATGCGCTTTTCAACACACAAGAAAACAACAATAAAAACATATGTCCAGTTTGTTCTAAATAAAAATAATACCAATCTACATCCAATATGGCCACCACAGAAGCCACCTGGAAGCTCTTGAATAAAGAGTTATACTGACCAGAAGAATTCTGATATTGTGTGTAAATGTAAATGGTTCTATATGCCTGTGACAACAGTCCTCTTGAAAATAATGTTCTTGCTACTCCGAACTCATGAACCAGTGCTGTCCAACCTGTGGTCTGATTTAAATTGGTCTACCAGAGCTCGGACAATTTTTTTTATGTAAAAGAATTTCTGGCCTACTTTCATTGTATATCTTCTAATCCATGTAAACATTTGTTAATTTTTTTTATAGTCGCTGCTTTTAAGTTTTCTGCTGCAGTCCGTGGGCCACATGGTGTCAAAAAGGTTTGACAGCACTGTCCTGAATTGGCTAGTCATATCTGCACGAGTTTTTACTACAAGACTTATTGTGATGTCAAGTTCCTCCCAAATGAAAGAGAATAACCAAAAATAGATGACTTGGTTTTTGGAGAAGATATCAAAATTCTGTTTCTCTCCAGGCTGACATTGAGGCCAGGTGTCATACAATTTTTGTAGATCATGTCATGATAATGTCTACAATTGAGACTTCACCATTGTATTTTTTTAATTTGAAATGTGAAAATGATATTTTCAACCTGGTTGCCATAGAGGCTGAATAGTTACATGTACAATGGAAGACATCAAAAACAAAAGTTGCCGAACATATTGCTGGAAGGATTGACCAAATATGATTTAATTCCGATATTATTGTCAGTATGTTATGGAAACTAAGATTATGTCACATCCTAGTTTCATGAAGGACAGGTAGAAGTAAAAATCTTTGATACTGTATGTGTTGTCTCACTTCTGTGAAAATCATAGGCGCTAGAATCAGCTGTTCTTTGGCTGTTTCATGCTAAAAAAAAATGTTCTTCTGAAGAATTCTTTAGCTCCAAAGCTTCTTTCAAACTTAAAGAAAGTTATTTAAAACTGAAATTTTCAGAAAGAGCAGTATGTCAGTGTTCTTATTTCTTTTATGCATTTTTAACCCCATACCATTATAGCCTCATACAGAGAAGGTTGACAAAAATATGGTAAACATACTTAAAACACCAAAAATGTCAGTATTACATGGATTAAAGGCCAAATCCATATACATGTCAGTGAGTGAAAACCTTATAAAATTCCCTTCAAATTTTACAACTTTGATCTTGAAGGTGAGAACTAGTGAGATACAGCATTACGCTGTAAGTAACAAGAATTCTGCAGAGAATGTTAAATGCCTATCTTGTTAAGTACCAGTTCAGTAACTAAAATCTATCAGATTGGTAATAATACACAAAAGAATAGCAAAGGAACCTTTCATAATTTTATTTAAACAAGTTTTTTTAATACTTTTTAAAACTTTCTTTCCTCAGCTTTAATTGATGTACATCATGATGTTAAATTGATGTATATATCGTGATAATCATCTTCACATATGACTTAATTTCTTCCATAACACTATGTCTTGTGCAGACATGTTGTATTTCCAAACCCACAGCATGGCCACATTTTCAAAAACATGATTTTCAGTAATCATTTGGAAAATCAATACAAAACAGAAGCATTTTTTTGTACACCACTATACATGTCCCTAGCATTTAGCCAGTAATCAGTGAACAATCCTACTTAGGACTCTTTTTGTAACTATCCTCAGGACAGTTTATACAGCTGATTATCACGGAGTTAGTTGAAAGGTAAACATGGTCAGAGATAAGCAGTCACAGTTCCATACATTACTTATTTGGGTGAGAACATTTAGGATGGTGGGTGTCAGGCTCACTTAACACAGCTGGAAGAGCCAATAAGGCTAATTTGCATAGGTACAGTACCAGTGCACTAAGTGGAATAACCGAATTCGCTTGTTTTTAGTTTTAATCTTTGAGATTTTTGTTCCTTGATATCCTTGAATGTAAATGTCTAAGCCATCATTAGGACAAATTATTAGCAAGTTTGTGATCATTGGCAACATTTCTTTGAAGAAAGATTTTACTCCATATATGAAACAAAAACTTGTTTTTATTTTGGTAGGAACAGTATACATGTACAACTATGGTTAATCATTTATGTCAAAATGGGGCAATACAGCTGTGATTTAGGAAATGATAAACTATCTGCCAAAGAAATAGAACTTAGGAAAACAAAATTTAAAACTTGTTTGATTGAGTTTGATAGTGAGAAGTACAACAAGGGAGAATTTTATTTTTGTGCACACACTTTAAGCACCATATAGACATTGGCCATTCAATGGTGTACAACATCCATCAACATGGCAACTCCACACAGCATGTTTGACCAATGGAGAAGCAGATCATTTTCTATGCCAAGAAAAATTCAACAATATCTTTGGGAAGTTTGAGTGGCAAGATGAACACAAATGACAGTTGCATTACCTACAACCTCAGTTATTGAGAGCATCAAAGACTGCATATAGTTAAGAAACAATTTCACTTTCCAGTGGATTCTAAAGACAGAAACTTGGTGTGTGTTTTTTTTTCTTCATTATATGTCAGCTTGATTGTGGGAATGTGTAAATGGTGATGATAAATCTGCCAGCTATATTTGGTTTGTAGCTTGATGAAATGCATTGATGAAAACACTTTTTTTGCTATGGAAGTTCAGTAATTTTATTAAGTTGTTGTAGGGTTTAACACCATTTTTCAGCACACAATTATATTTAGGCTTATATATATATGTACATTGTATGTATATATATATATATATATATATATATATATATATATATATATATATATGTATGCACCATTCCCCTTGATAACTTGTGCACAATAGGTTCCTAATATAATTACTGCAAAATGAACAAGGGCACGAGTTACCGAGGGACCTCCCACTGGATATCGAGAATACTGCAAGACGGAGTGGATGGAGTGCGGGGATGTAAATGTTTTGTATAATGGTCGGTATTTTGTTTCTAATCACGTTGAAAATACTTGTCAATAAAGTGCTTTTTCTACTGCAGTTGTTTGTTATTCTGCATAAACTTAGTACGTTTATTTTCAAGATGCCCAACATCGTAAAGATCATTAACATTATTCCAGCTGGTTTCAAACAACGTTCACATGTATGCGAGAACATTTCTGTATTGTGCCACTGCTCTTTATTGATTAATCTGCTTTCTTGCTTCATATATTGCTTTGAAGTATGAAGCAGGGAATTCACAAAATGGGGACCAGACTAACTGCTGATACACCACAAAACAAGTTTCCTTTTTTCAAAAACTAGCAACAGTTACGTCATGAAACATTTGTCTACATCAAAACTAATTTTTTTAGTTGATCAATAAAATATTGAAGTTGTAATTTCATTGCAAATATTAGTGATACTTCTCATCATTGAGGTTATAACAAAGTAACAAATTTGGAATTCTCTGAAACTAACTCGTTTCTCCACAATGATTTGAAACACAGCTCTTTATTTAACAAAGTATTCATTGGTTGCCTTTCTATCTTGGGTTATATTTTGGTATGAGTAGGTAGTTTTACTGTAATAAGGACACAATAATATTGATAACTTGAACGTGACAATACTAAGAGGTCAGCTTTTAACTCAGAGCAACCATACAACATTTCTGTTAGTCAGATATCAAAACACTGTTGACACTTAATTAAGTTCTCTGCTGTTATGGTCGATTGACGCATTGTATATCTGAATACACATTGCATTTATGATGATTACACTTAAACTGAACTAAAGGATAGAACTAAAATACAAATTTCTCTTGTTATAAATTTGTTAATTGATATTTAGCTATTAAAATACTGCCTCAAGTAGGTGTGACATTTTCATTGATACAAATTTCATTGAATATCATTATTTAGTGTACTAAGAAGGTAATTTATAAAGAACATGTTACAATATATGATTTCTTAATAAAAGTTTTATAATGTTGATTAAAATTTCAAGGTTATATATTATTTTCAACGCTAAAATGAACGATACATCAAATGTTGCATTTACCATTTTGGTCATGTTTTTCTTCAATTTCAAGAAATAGGACTAATATTTTTTTTTTGTATTTTCTACCTTACAAAAATGGGGTCCATGCCTCTACCCATGTTATAAGCAGGTTTGTGAGTTATCTATATATATATATAAGGCATTAAGGATAAATACATACAGGACAGGATGTGTACAAACATGTGTACAGCATTATTGGTAAGAACATGATAACAATGTTGTAAACATTAGTTGTACTGAATGAAGCAAAATCATATAAATGATTGTTTTTGTAGATGACTAAGAAACTTTTGAAAGCTTGGCAGGAGACAGCTAATTTTATAAAGGTTGCATGGAATTCCTTAGTTTGGCTCCAGAAAAGCAAAACTCTTCATATAAAACTCTGAATTTTGTTAAGGTAAATATAACTTGTTGTTTAAGATGGATCTTATTTCATACAAATGTACATTTTTAACAAATTTAAAGTTGATTTTATGATAATCAGGAGCCAGGCCATGTATGAATTTGTAGACTAGTGTTCACTGCTATAATGAAAGCCACTTTATGGTTTTAAAAATATTTGTTGATGGCTTATCTAAATCGGCATCAAGAACATTTCAGTAATCTTTCCTGATTTTCTGTACCACTAAGATACAAGTACAAAATTCTAGGTGTTGCATGATATACGCATTGTAGAATATCTTCTGTTCTTGAGGGAGATAAGAATTTATTCTGTTTAAGACATAAAGCAGTGAGTTAACTTTCTTAACCTTATCAGATTGCATTTTCCAGCACAAGATATTGTCTATTATGATGCCAAGTAATTTTTCATTTTTAGACATGTTGTACATTTCTTTGAAATAATTTTTCTCAGCTTTTACTTGAGTGCCCAAGATAATCACTTTTGATTTAGCCACATTTATCTTTGTACCATTGTGCTCAACACCATGTTTTTAAACAAAATCTTTATTTAATTTAGTTATCATCTCATGACCTGTTGATCAGGTCTTATTTAATGGCTCAGTGTGATATATATTTTCAATTGGACAAAGATGCTTTTGTAGGTCACATGCACTGATTCCCCCTCAAGACCCCAAAATACACTTTTTGAAGCCTCCCCCCCCCCTCCACGTCTGAGAGTATGGCAGGGTATGCATACTACATTGATGTATTGTGACACTTATTATGCATTATGTATTGTGATATTCCTGCATTAATACATATTTTGATGTAGTACATTGTTGCAGAAAGTAACATTATGCCAGTACATAGAGATTAATAATTACTTCTTTTAAGACCCCCCCCCCCCCATTTTCCAATGGATTTACAGGGTAGGCACCTTGGACTCATTATGGGATAAATACTTTATGCCAGCAGATCAGGATCAATGAAGATCTTAGAATCATTAGAATAAATAGCAAGGTTTAGAAATAATAAGCATTCGAGTTATAGTTTAAGAAGCGACTTTTCAAAGTTATTTGTGATTAATTAAAATAAAATTGAGATTTTATGATCTTCATTACTGATTTGACTGTGCATTTTGCAGTAGCAGATCCCTGTCTTACCTGTGGCCCCAGGTCTAAAATTAGAAATACATCTGTACATTTTGTTACAACAGGTATTAAGCTGCTTGCTGTATTCATTTAAGTATTGACACTTTCAATATTACCTTTAAACTGAAATAATGGACCATGTTTCATATTGTGTTTTGCTGGTCAAGACATTGGGACAGTAAATTCACCTGTTTATTTTAAGAACAATATTAGGGGTATAATGTTACAGCAATTTCAATACATGGTTGGCCTACCTTTAAACACAAAGTCTTTGCCTGCAGATATTTTTTTTTTAACCCACAAAACAGTACAGATAGAGTAAGTGCATATTTTATAGGTATGAAACAGACAGGACAACACTACACTACCAGAAGATCAATCACCAGCAAATAAGTTTACAAGATTTCACATTAGGGTAATCAGGTGATCAAGAATTTTTTTATGGTGTTCATATTCTTTGATACTTTAAATTTATCATCAGTAATAATAGATTAAAAAGTGTTATTAGTTAGCAAAGTCAGAATTTGATTTCCTTATCGGGATTGACTCAGAAATAGGAAAATTAGGAAGGATACAGTCAGGTCTGGTTAGTTAGCATATATAGAACAAAACCACAGTCTTTTTCATATGTGCTGAGGAAAAAGCAAACTTTATACTTTTGATTCTATTTCCTTTCCAGTTAGGTGATTGATATGCTTATTATATATAATTACTAATTCAAAAATAAACATATACCGGTACATGCTTATTATGTTTATTTTACAGTTTTGGATTTTTTTATATCTCCAACAGGAACAGTATATATTTGACTCATTATGCAACATAAAGAAAAACAGATAATCCACGTGTTGGAAATTGATGCTTCTTATTGAAAGTAATAATACTTACCATATAGTATGTATATATAACTGACAGGTGTTTGATAGGTCCAAAGTCCAGTGAGTGCACCTGATGTACAAGAGGAATTTATTTTATTCTCTGTTTTTTATAGATAGAGTGATGCAGCAGCAGGCATAGGGATGAGGTACTGGAAGGCCGTGACAGGTTTGCTGGTGTTATGGCTGTGTATTATAGTCTACATGAGTTACACTGTCTTTCCAAATGGCAGTAGTGATAACAACAATGTGCTAACAGAACGGCAACTTCATCGAGCCCTAGAGGAACTCAGCAAACTTAAACTACAGAATGAAGAGCTACATAAATTGGCAAATGAGCTCAAGTAAGATGTTATCATGCAATGTAAATGTAGCATTGGATTAAAAAATTATTCAGATTGTGGGACCCAGACTCACGACAACTGCTATGGTACTTGCATGAAGCAGCAAATCGTTTAATATAAGTATTTGAGAAAATTTTGGGAGCTCTTGCAAGATTTAAATTGATTTAAGAAAATATGAGTTTGGATGTGGCATGGCTGTCATCTACTGATCTGTCCAGCCGTGCTTGCTATTTTTAGGAATTTTCCTTAGGGCATGTCAGAATTATATTTGTTGTGGTTACCTTGCAACAGTTTACCTCCCAAAGTAACCGTATGGAGAATCAATTTTCATCTTCTCCAGAAAAGCTGAGACAGTTTCAATTAAAATTGGGCTTTTTCAGAATATATTCATCAAAGTTGTGTTGGGGCAATCTCTATAGTATCAGTTCCATATCAACAATGTAGAAAATCTGTTTTCAGCTTCTCTGGAATAGCTGAGCCAGTTTTTATCAGGTCTGGTAGTAATATTCAATGGATTAGCTGCATTTTGTGCATGATGTGCTTCTTTGGTGATGATGTAGCCTTATTAGCAACTATGTGAAGAGTTTATTTCAACTTCGTTTGAGCAGTTAAGCTAATTTGATGAGAATAGTGGGGACATTATTTTTTTCAACACTGTTCAGGATGGATCACCTAATAATGGTGTGACTATTTTCAACTTTTCCAGAATAGTTGAAACCTATTTTATAAGATTTTATTGGAATGTTTCCTATGATAAGCTTTTCAAAAACGTATCCATGGTGTAGCTGTCTTAGCAACCAAATGGAAAACCTGTACTTTACATCTTCTTTAGAACATCACAGCCAATTTTGATCAAAGTAGTTGATAATATTTCTTTGGATATTCTTAGACAAAATTGTGATTGGTTGACATCCCCAGCAATGGTGAGACTTCCGTAGTGACAATGTGGAAAACCTATTGTCCGCTTTTCAAACCAGCTAGGCAAATTTTGACCAAACATGGTCAGAATGTTTCTCAGCATATGCTTTATAGATATTGTTTCCAGCAATGGTGTGGCCTCCATTAAAAAAATGGGTGTGAAATAATATTGAACTTTATCTCACAACTGCCAAGTCTGTTTTGATCAGACTTGGTTGGATCATGTCTTAGAAAACACTGTTAAAATTTGCTTTGCGATGGCTGTCCTGGCATAGGTATTGCTTTGTGATGGCTATCCTGGCAAAGGTATTGCTTTGCAATGGCTGTCCTAGCATAGGTATTGCTTTGCGATGGCTGTCCTGGCATAGGTATTGCTTTGCAATGGCTGTTCTGGCATAGGTATTGCTTTGCGATGGCTGTCCTGGCATAGGTATTGGCTTCCACAAAACTACTGTATCTCCAATTTTTATAATTCATTTCTTATGAACCTAATCATCTTATAAAGCAAAAGAACACAATTTTGGTCATTTTTTTTATTTGAAGAAATATAAAAAACAACAGTCCTAAATAATTAAGTCCTGTTACATAGACTTTAATTAGATACCAGTTAGACTGTAGCTAATATTGATGCACTACTGTGATCATTTCTGTCATGCAGCAGTCATATTTAATTGATAAATAATATTTGTGAGAGATCATGACACGAAAAGTTTAGAATATGGTTTTATAAAGAGTATGGAAATGGGAATGACTTGAGCGAAAAGTGGACAGAAATTTAGTTCATATATTTATAAGAAAACTCAACAATAGAGGTCTGGCATTTTGTGACCTCTGCAATAAAGATCTGAATTACAGTAATCACAGTTGGAGAGTTTGGAACAGCACCTACAAAAGAAGCTGCATACAGATGCCCAGAAGGCATCTAGAAAAAGTGCAGTTAACTACTATAAGAAGAAAGATGTAGCTCTGTCAGAATATGCACACTGCAAGTCATCAATACAAGCACCAGTTTGAAAGAAAAAAGGTTCTCATTGAGAAGGAAAAGAAACCATTGCACATTGAGCAAAAAAATGTCATTGGTGACAAAAAAGAAGATTAAAGAAATCTTTCCCAAAGCCGCAATAAGAGCTCAACTGGCACATTAGCAGGTTGTGTCAATTGGAGAAAAAGTCAAGTCAGTGTATGGGATTATTTGCATATAGTTGATGTACTTGGGTGTTTATATTACAGATTTGTTATGAAAAAACGTATAACATATTTACTGGAAAATTGACAAATTATTTTGGCATAATTACGATGTGAACACTGATCTGCGCATGAAATAACTTCAGCATCAATAGTATTGGAGAAAAAATTCATGTGACAATAAATATTGTAAAATTATTAAAGTAAGTTGAACAGTTTTAGTAAGTTTATTAGTTTTTTAGATGATTATTTTGGGTTTTTTAATGATCATAAGTTGCATCAAAAGCACTCTTTTATAAGTTTAATATGCATGTTTGGCTGGGGGCCTTCAGCCCCCTGGACCTCCAGATCTGGGGCAATGCCCATTAAGACCCCACGGGGGAGGACCTCCTAAACAACCTTTTAAAAATATTCAGCTTTTTAGAAGACCAACGGAAGACCAAAACCATGTTTAAAATTGTAAAGATTCTGTTCCTAGTTGTTATTGTAAATCTCTGGTCCTAGTTGTCATTGTAAAGAGATTTGTCCTAGTTGTCATTGTAAAGAGTCTGGTCCTAGTTGTCATTGTAAAGACTCTATTCCTAGTTGTCATTGTAAAGACTCTAGTTCTAGTTGTCATTGTAAGGAGTTTGGTCCTAGTTGTCATTGTAAGGAGTTTGGTCCTAATTGTCATTGTAAAGAGTCTGTTCCTAGTTGTCATTGTAAAGACTCTAGTCCTAGTTGTCATTGTAAAGACTCTAGTCCTAGTTGTCATTGTAAAGAGTTTGGTCCTTGTTGTCATTGTAAAGATTCTGGTCTTTGTTGTCATTGTAAATAGTTTTGTCCTAGTTGTCATTGTAAAGAGTCTGTTCCTAGTTGTCATTGTAAAGACTCGGGTCCTGGTTGTCATTGTAAAGAGTCGGGTCCTAGTTGTCATTGTAAAGAGTCTGGTCCTAGTTGACATTGTAAAGAGTCTGGTCCTAGTTGTCATTGTAAAGACTCCAGTCCTAGTTGTCACTGTAAAGAGTTTGGTCCTAGTTGTCATTATAAAGATTCTGGTCTTTGTTGTCATTGTAAAGAGTTTGGTCCTAGTTGTCATTGTAAAGAGTCTGGTCCTAGTTGTCATTGTAAGGAGTTTTGTCCTAGTTGTCATTGTAAAGAGTCTGTTCCTAGTTGTCATCGTAAAGAGTCTGTTCCTATTTGTCATTGTAAAGACTCTGGTCCTGGTTGTCATTGTAAAGATTTTGGTCCTAGTTCTCTTTATGAAAAGTCTGGTCCTAGTTGTCATTGTAAAGAGTTTGGTCCTTGTCATTGTAAAGATTTTGGTCTTTGTTGTCATTGTAATGAGTTTTGTCCTAGTTGTCATTGTAAAGAGTCTGGTCCTAGTTGTCATTGTAAAGATTCTGGTCTTTGTTGTCATTGTAGTGAGTTTGGTCCTAGTTGTCATTGTAAAGAGTCTGGTCCTAGTTGTCATTGTAAAGAGTCTGGTCCTAGTTGTCATTGTAAGGAGTTTGGTCCTAGTTGTCATTGTAAAGAGTCTGGTCCTAGTTGTCATTGTAAAGAGTCTGGTCCTAGTTGTCATTGTAAAGAGTTTGGTCCTAGTTGTCATTGTAAAGAGTCTGGTCCTAGTTGTCATTGTAAAGAGTCTGGTCCTAGTTGTCATTGTAAAGAGTCTGGTCCTAGTTGTCATTGTAAAGAGTCTGGTCCTAGTTGTCATTGTAAAGAGTTTGGTCCTTGTTGTCATTGTAAAGATTCTGGTCTTTGGTGTCATTGTAAAGAGTCTGGTCCTAGTTGTCATTGTAAGGAGTTTGGTCCTAGTTGTCATTGTAAAGAGTCTGGTCCTAGTTGTCATTGTAAAGAGTCTGGTCCTAGTTGTCATTGTAAAGAGTTTGGTCCTAGTTGTCATTGTAAAGAGTTTGGTCCTAGTTGTCATTGTAAAGAGTCTGGTCCTAGTTGTCATTGTAAAGAGTCTGGTCCTAGTTGTCATTGTAAGGAGTCTGGTCCTAGTTGTCATTGTAAGGAGTCTGGTCCTAGTTGTCATTGTAAAGAGTCTGGTCCTAGTTGTCATTGTAAGGAGTCTGGTCCTAGTTGTCATTGTAAAGAGTCTGGTCCTAGTTGTCATTGTAAGGAGTTTGGTTCTAGTTGTCATTGTAAAGAGTCTGGTCCTAGTTGTCATTGTAAAGAGTCTGGTCCTAGTTGTCATTGTAAAGAGTTTGGTCCTAGTTGTCATTGTAAAGAGTCTGGTCCTAGTTGTCATTGTAAAGATTCTGGTCTTTGTTGTCATTGTAATGAGTCTGGTCCTAGTTGTCATTGTAAAGATTCTGGTCTTTGTTGTCATTGTAATGAGTTTGGTCCTAGTTGTCATTGTAAAGAGTCTGGTCTTTGGTGTCATTGTAAAGAGTTTGGTCCTAGTTGTCATTGTAAAGAGTCTGGTCCTAGTTGTCATTGTAAAGATTCTGGTCTTTGTTGTCATTGTAATGAGTTTGGTCCTAGTTGTCATTGTAAAGAGTCTGGTCCTAGTTGTCATTGTAAAGACTCTATTCCTAGTTGTCATTGTACCAATGACACCTGGCCATTTTGTTACTGAAAAAGTTTCAGTAATATCAATGACACTTGGCCATTTTGTTACTGAAAAAGTTTCAGTAATATCAATGACACTTGGCCATTTTGTTACTCAAAAGGTTTCAGTAATATCAATGACACTTGACTATTTTGTTATTCAAAAGGTTTCAGTAATACCAATGACATTTGGCTATTTTGTTACTCGAAAGGTTTCAGTAATATCAATGACACCTGGCCATTTTGTTACTGAAAAGGTTTCAGTAATATCAATGACACTTGGCCATTTTGTTACTCAAAAGGTTTCAGTAATATCAATGACATTTGGCCATTTTGTTACTCAAAAGGTTTCAGTAATATCAGTGACACTTGGCTATTTTGTTACTGAAAAAGTTTCAGTAATATCAATGACACTTGGCTATTTTGTTACTCGAAAGGTTTCAGTAATATCAATGACACCTGGCCATTTCGTTGCTCGAAAAGTTTCAGTAATATCAATGACACTTAGCGATTTTGTTACTCAAAAGGTTTCAGTAATATCAATGACACTTGGCCATTTTGTTACTTGAAAGGTTTCAGTAATATCAATGACACTTGACTATTTTGTTACTCAAAAAGTTTCAGTAATATCAATGACACTTGGCCATTTTGTTACTCAAAAGGTTTCAGTAATATCAATGACACTTGGCCATTTTGTTACTGGAACAAATTATAAAATGTCTGAAATAAAGGCTTTATCTCAATAACTGATATAAATATTGTCAACCACTTAATGCTGTTATTGGAAAATATAAAGATATTTGCTGGTATGAAAAGTTACTGCACCACATGGAATCTTTTAATTATTACATTATAACAATATCTTTTAATTATTACATTATAACAAATCTTTTAATTATTACATCATAACAAAATATTTGATTATTACAATTTAACAAAATCTTTTATTACATTATTACAAAATCTTTAATTATTACAATTTAACAAAATCTTTTAATTATTACATTATAACAAAATCTTTAATTATTACATTATAACAAAATCTTTTAATTATTACATTATAACAAAATCTTTTAATTATTACATTATAACAAAATCTTTTAATTATTACATTATAACAAAATCTTTTAATTATTACATTATAACAAAATCTTTTAATTATTACATTATAATAACAGCATGATGATGTTGTTTCATCAAGACAGTATAACCTGAGAAATTCAGCGAGATATTGGATATTTCCATTAGGGTAATTACAAATATGTTGTACAGTTACAATATAAAAAGTTTTTGCATGAAATTAATTCAGCTTTAATACAAATGAGAAATTTTAAAAAATAGAAATAGCCTGCCTAATTAAAGTTTTGCACAGTACCATAGTGACATGGCTGACGTGGCCTTTCTTATGGTCTTATATATTTTGAAAATTGTACACAGCATTATATGTAGGAATTATAGTAAATAAAAAATTGTGGAACAGTAAGCATTTTATGAATTTGTACATATAGCTGTTTCACTAGGCTTGAAGGATAATTGGTGGCATATTACATAGAGACATATATGGTCAGTTAAGAAACGAAAGAGAAGTTATTTGCTTAAAACAAATGAATAACATATATTTCATTGAATGTGTGAAAATACTAAAAGTCTGAGTTGAATATTATATGTTATTCACTCATATCAAGCAAATTTTCTTCATTTATACATGAAATGTATTGACTAGCAATACGTATAACAGATTGAAGTAGCTGTTTGCTGGATCAAGCACAGTGTTGGCAGTTTACCAGCCTTGTTCTACTGTGTTTTATGAATATTCACATGAAAATCGCATAAATCTCCTTCTCAGTTCAAGTTAAAATTCGACATTGAGAAAAAGAAAAAGAATTTACACCTTGTTTGCTTTGAAGTCAGTTGATCTTATTCAGGAAGCAGTTATACTTATTTGAACAAAACAAGGTAGTCAGTGTCTAAGAACAATTTCAAATTTCCTGTTCATAATCTTATCAGTGTATACTGACAAGCATTGGAAAAAAAATAGTTTTTCAGTGATGATCTCCATCATGATTAGGATGTTTTGAAATGAATGTTATCAAGATCTCCTTGATGTATGAAATGTATTTTAAAAATACACGAGTTGTATCCAGATCTCAATGAATAGCAAGATGTATTGAAAGAATTTTATCCAGATCTTGATGAGTGGAATGTATTGAAAGAATTTTATCCAGATCTCAATAACATGTGGGATGTGTAGAAAGAATTTTATCCAGATCTCAGTGGTGAGTGGGAAGTATTGAAAGAATTTTATCCAGATCTCAATGATAAGTGGGATGTAATGAAAGAATTTTATCCAGATCTCAGTGATAAGTGGGAAGTATTGAAAGAATTTTATCCAGATCTCAGTGATAAGTGGGAAGTATTGAAAGAATTTTATCCAGATCTCAGTGTTATGTGGGAAGTATTGAAAGAATTTTGTCCAGATCTCAGTGGTGAGTGGGAAGTATTGAAAGAATTTTATCCAGATCTCAATGATAAGTGGGATGTAATGAAAGAATTTTATCCAGATCTCAGTGATAAGTGGGAAGTATTGAAAGAATTTTATCCAGATCTCAGTAATAAGTGGGATCTGTTGAAAGAATTTTATCCAGATCTGAATGACGAGTGGGATGTATTGAAAGAATTTTATCCAGATCTCAGTTATGAGTGGGATGTATTGAAATGAATTTTATCCAGATCTCAATGATCAGTGGGATATATTGAAAGAATTTTATCCAGATCTCAATGATCAGTGGGATATATTGAAAGAATTTTATCCAGATCTCAATGAAAAGTGGGATGTATTGAAAGAATTTTATCCAGATCTCAGTGATAAGTGGGATGTTTAGAAAGAATTTTATCCGGATCTCACTGGTGAGTTGGATGTATTGAAAGAAGTTTATCCAGATCTCAGTGATAAGTGGGATGTATAGAAAGAATTTTATCCAGATCTCAGTGATAAGTGGGATGTATAGAAAGAATTTTATCCAGATCTCGATGATGAGCAAGATGTATTGAAATTAACTTTATCCACATCTCAATGATGAATGGAATGTATTTGAATGAATTTTATCCAGATCTCGATGATGAGCAAGATGTGTTAAAAGAATTTTATCCAGATCTCAATAATAAGTCGGATGTACTGAATAAATTTTACCCAGATCTCAATGATGAGTTGGATGTGTAGAAATTAACTTTATCCAGATCGTTATTAATTAGTGGGATGTATTGAAATAGTTTTATCCAGATCTATATGACAAGTGGGATGTATTGAAAGAAGTTTATCCAGATCTCAATGATGAACAAGATATATTGAAAGAATTATATTGAAAGAATTGTATCAATATTGCCATGATGAATTTGATGCATGTAAATTAATGTTATCAAGAACTCCATGATGAGCAGGATGTATTATAAAAAATATGTGTACTTTATCAAGATATCCATGATGAATAGGATGTATTGAAATGAATTATTTCAATATTCCCATGATGAATAGGATGTATTGAAATGAATTATTTTAATATTCCCATGATGAATAGGATGTATTGAAATGAATTATTTCAATATTCCCATGATGAATAGGATGTATTGAAATGAATTATTTCAATATTCCCATGATGAATAGGATGTATTGAAATGAATGGTTTCAATATTCCCATGATGAATAGGATGTATTGAAATGAATGGTTTCAATATTCCCATGATGAATAGGATGTATTGAAATGAATGGTTTCAATATTCCCATGATGAATTTGATGCATTGAAATTAATTTCATGTAGAGCTCCATGATGAATAGGATGTATTGAAATGAATTTTATCAAGATCTCTATCATAAATGGGATGTATGGAGATGATTATCCAGATTTCTGATGTTTTGAATGTATTATAACATTTCATGTATTTTATCTAGATCTCTGATGAGTTTAATGTAATTTTAAATTTCACTTATTTTATCCAGATCTCTGATTAGAAGGAAGTATTACGAAAATATGTGTATTTTATGCAGATCACGATAATCTTTTCCAGACCGTGATGTAATAATGTTCACAGCTATCCGTTGATTAAAACAGATTCCTTTTGCATGAATTCACACATGAAGGAATGCTGTAAAACCATATACAAATAATACAAGTGAACATGGCCATACATAGACTGAGAGCTGGGTGAGTCAAAGTAGATATAGTGGAAATCTGATGTATTTATTGTAAAACCTGTCTTTAAGGTCATCTCTATTTAGCAGTCACCTGCCTTGAGAGGCCATATTTTTCTAATCCCAGAAGTGGCTTTATAAGTTTGACTTTATATTTGTTATGATGTCATGATGCCATGAGAAGAAAATTTGAATTTTGGTATCTGAGATTTTTTTGTGCCAATCTGTTATTGGAGGTTTTTCATGTTTTTTTACAGGGATATCAAGCTTACAGCAGGAAAAGGCCAGGTGGCTGGAGATGACAAAGGTCTGGTTGTACAAATGTTGCAGGAAAGACTAGAAAAGGCAACCAAAGAGCTGAAACAGCTGTCCTCAAACACACTAAAGCTGGGTCAAGCATACATTGAGACAGGTAACTAATTATTTAAGAGAACCATTAAGCTGGGACAGTGAGATGGGACAGGTAACTTACTGTCTAAAAATACTCCGTTCTGGAATACGGTTGATGTACTATTTTTTTGCTGTTGTAATGTGCATTTCATTAATTGCTACAAACCACAGAATTGATGACCCAATTAACTATTCTCTTTTTATGTTAAAACAATACAAACCACATTCCCATACTTAAATTTTGCCACTGATTTAAATATGGTTTTGTTACCCACTAAAATAATTGAATTTACAATAAATGAATACTAGTGCAGGTAAGACTGAGATAGTTTGATATTGGAACAGATAATTCACTTGGTTATTACTTCTAGACAATTATAATCATATATTGGAACAGATAATTCACTTGGTTATTACTTCTAGACAATTATAATCATATATTGGAACAGATAATTCACTTGGTTATTACTTCTAGACAATTATAATCATATATTGGAACAGATAATTTACTTGGTTATTACTTCTAGACAATTATAATCATATATTGGAACAGATAATTCACTTGGTTATTACTTCTAGACAATTATAATCATATATTGGAACAGATAATTCACTTGGTTATTACTTCTAGACAATTATAATCATATATTGGAACAGATAATTCACTTGGTTATTACTTCTAGACAATTATAATCATATATTGGAACAGATAATTCACTTGGTTATTACTTCTAGACAATTATAATCATATATTGGAACAGATAATTCACTTGGTTATTACTTCTGGACAATTATAATCATATATTGGAACAGATAATTCAATTGGTTATTACTTCTGGACAATTATAATCATATATTGGAACAGATAATTCACTTGGTTATTACTTCTGGACAATTATAATCATATATTGGAACAGATAATTCACTTGGTTATTACTTCTAGACAATTATAATCATATATTGGAACAGATAATTCACTTGGTTATTACTTCTAGACAATTATAATCATATATTGGAACAGATAATTCTCTTGGTTATTACTTCTAGACAATTATAATCATATATTGGAACAGATGGCTCAGTGGATTATCACATAGACTACTATAACTCGCTAGATTAAATCACAGACTGTTTATAACTCTCACTGGAATAATGCTTACAGGCTATTAATAATCAATGGATTAATACTTGTAGAATATTATTACTCATTTAATTAACATTTGTAAACAGTTATAAATTACTGGATTAACACTTATAGACTATAATTGGATTAATCTATCGACTATTATTATTAATTTAATTAACACATATATTTAAAACTCATTGAATTAACACTTACTAAAGATTAAAATTCATTGGATTAACACTTACAGACTATTATAACTCATCAAATTAACACATATACAGTTAAACTCATTGGATTAACACTTATAGATTATTATAACTCACTGGAAGTAGTATTGTAGACTATTATATATAACTCATTGGATTAACACTTTAGATTATTATAACTCATTGGATTAACACATTATATTATTATAACTCATTGAATTAACACATTTAGATTATTATATCTCATTTGGTAACACTTATAGATTGTTATAACACTGGAAGAACTGTTGTAGACTATTATTTATAACTCATTGGATTTACACTTTTAGATTATTATAACTCATTGGATTAACACATTAGATTAATATAACTCTTTGGATTAACACATAAAGATTATTATAACTCATTGGATTAACACATTAGATTATTATAACTCATTGTGTTAACACTTATAGATTGTTATAACACTGGAAGAACTGTTGTAGACTATTAAATATAACTCATTGGATTAGCACTTTAGATTATTATATATAACTCATTGGATTAGCACTTTTAGATTATTATAACTCATTGGGTTAACACTTATAGATTGTTATAACTCACTGGATTAACACTGATTGATTGTTATAATTCACTGGAAGAACTGTTCTATACTATATAGTCATTGGATTAGCACTTTTAGATTATTATAACTTATTGAGTTAACACTTTATAGATTGTTATAACTCACTGGAAGAACTGTTGTAGACTATTATAAACAACCCTTTGGATAAACACTTTTAGAACTGCTCAGGTGGCCTAGTGGTTAGAGCATCTGCCGTGAAGCAGGAGGTCATTGGCTGGATCCCTGGCCGAGTCATACCAAAGACTTACAAAAATGGTACTAACAACTGCCTCACTTGGTGCCCAACATTAAGAGGTTAGTGTTAGGACTGGTTAGCCTGGTGTCAGGATAATGTGACTGGGTGGGGGACATCATGCTACATGTCTGCAGCATGATGCCCCAGTGATAGACATAACTATAAGCTGCCTCACTGCAGACATCGTAGCAGTATGACTGAAAAATTGTTAAAGCTACGTTAAAAATCCCAATCAAACAAACAAACAAACACTTTTAGATGATTATAACTCACTGCAATAACTATTGTAGACTATTATATATAACATTGGATTAACACTCTTAGATTATTATAGCTCCTTGGATTAACACTTACAGCAGATTAAAACTCATTGGATTAACACTTAAAAGAAAACTATAATTCATTGGATTAACACTTAAAGACTATTGAACTCATCAGATTAACACTTTTAGATTATTACATCTTGTTGGATTAACACTTGTAGATTATTAAAACTGATTGGATATACTATTATAATTAGATACCAGAACATATAACTGAGTGGATTAATGCTTATAAACTATTATAGCTCACTGGATTAACACACATTTTAACTCATTGGATTAACACTTACAGAATATTATAACTCATTGGATGAACTCAAAGATTATTAAAACCAGATACTGGAATATGCAGGAAACCAACTGCAGTCTAAAAAAACTAAATGTTTCTGTACCATATACAGTCTTAGTCAGTTAGATACTGAGATAGAATGCTGGCTGTAAACCACTCTAGTCTGAACCATGGGATGCTGGAATAATGTGAGTTTTAGCTTGACAGTAATAAACATAGGTTGAGTCAAAAGACAGGCATGTTGATAATTAACTACTGTCTCAACATGGTCATAGATAACCCCCAGGCTTCAACAGACTGACAGTGATGCGGTTAACTTACAACAGTCATGGCTTCAACAGCCTGATAATGATGTTTTAAATTTACAATAAGCCAAGGCTTCAGCAGTCTAAGAGAGAAATTGTTAATTCACAGTAGCCCGAACTTGAACATTCTGACAGTGCTGTTAATTCACAATAGCACAAGGTTCAACAGTCTGACAGTGCTGTTAATTCACAGTAACCCAGGTTTCATCAGTCTTACAGTGATGTTGATTCACAATAACCCAGATTTCATCAGTCTGGTAATGATGTTAATTCACAATAACCCAGGTTTCATCAGTCTGACAGTGATGTTGATTCACAATACCCAGATTTCATCAGTCTGATAATGATGTTAATTTACAATAACCCAGGTTTCATCAGTCTGACAGTGATGTTAATTCACAATAACCCAGGTTTCATCAGTCTGATAATGATGTTGTTAATTAATAATAACCCAGGTTTCATCAGTCTGACGGCGATCATTGACAAACTTTAAAAGATTGACAATGGGATATGGAGTCATAAAAGTAATTATCCAGCTTTGAATGTTTTTTGCATCAGCATATCTAGTGAACAATATATTTGTTAACTCCTGAACAGAACATCTTGGCATTATTGATTACCCACAGAAATAGTTCACTCCAGTAGTCTTAAATTTGGATAGGTAACCTGGCATTAAGTTTTGCTTGATAATATCCAATATGTAGGGCTACGTGTGTTTTTTGAACATTTATAAAAGTTTTTTTTGTAATAATTGTGATAGTAGAGTATATTTTATAACCATATTTGTTTCCATTTTTCCTGTAGTTAGTCAAAAATAATACAGTTGTCATTTACAGAAATTATTCATTGTTGTATAAGAGGTATTGGGAGTGAGAAAAATATATGTATCCCATTACAGGAAAATCAACAGGGGAAATTATTCATTGTTGTATAAGAGGTATTGGAGTGAGAAAAACATGTATCCCATTACAGGAAAATCAACAGGGGAAATTATTCATTGTTGTATAAGAGGTATTAGGAGTGAGAAAAACTTATGTATCTCCTTACAGGGAAATCAACAGGGGAAATTATTCATTGTTGTATAAGAGGTATTGGAGTGAGAAAAACTTATGTATCCCATTACAGGAAAATCAACAGGGGAAATTATTCATTGTTGTATAAGAGGTATTGGGAGTGAGAAAAACATATGTATCCCATTACAGGAAAATCAACAGGGGAAATTATTCATTGTTGTATAAGAGGTATTGGAGTGAGAAAAACATATGTATCTCCTTACAGGGAAATCAACAGGGGAAATTATTCATTGTTGTATAAGAGGTATTGGGAGTGAGAAAAACTTATGTATCTCCTTACAGGAAAATCAACAGGGGAAATTATTCATTGTTGTATAAGAGGTATTAGGAGTGAGAAAAACTTATGTATCCCATTACAGGAAAATCAACAGGGGAAATTATTCATTGTTGTATAAGAGGTATTGGGAGTGAGAAAAACATATGTATCCCATTACAGGAAAATCAACAGGGGAAATTATTCATTGTTGTATAAGAGGTATTAGGAGTGAGAAAAACTTATGTATCTCCTTACAGGGAAATCAACAGGGGAAATTATTCATTGTTGTATAAGAGGTATTGGAGTGAGAAAAACATATGTATCTCCTTACAGGGAAATCAACAGGGGAAATTATTCATTGTTGTATAAGAGGTATTAGGAGTGAGAAAAACTTATGTATCTCCTTACAGGGAAATCAACAGGGGAAATTATTCATTGTTGTATAAGAGGTATTAGGAGTGAGAAAAACTTATGTATCTCCTTACAGGAAAATCAACAGGGGAAATTATTCATTGTTGTATAAGAGGTATTGGGAGTGAGAAAAACTTATGTATCTCCTTACAGGAAAATCAACAGGGGAAATTATTCATTGTTGTATAAGAGGTATTGGGAGTGAGAAAAACTTATGTATCTCCTTACAGGAAAATCAACAGGGGAGCCTAGTATGGAGCATGAAATAGTGCGACGTAAAGTAGAGAATGACGTGCAGGAATTCTGGTTGTTCATTAGCTCAGAACTAAATAAAATGAAGGGCTTGTCTGCAGGAAATGCCAATCTTCTGTCCAAGATTAACTCTGTGTTTGCTGACAGTGCTGGTTATCACAGGTATTTATAGAGACTGACATCATTGCGTGTTTTTAATTTTTCAACCAGTAAAGAAGGTGGAACAATCGATTCCAACCAATAATATGGTTGAGAAGGTGAATCATTAATTGTTTCCAACCAGTAATGTGCTGGAAATGGTGAAAACACTAATTGATTGCAACCAATAATGTGCTGAAGATGGTGAAAACACTAATTGATTCCAACCAGTAATAATGCTGGATAGAGTGAAATACTATTGATATCATGCAAACAAGTCATATAGATGATTCCCAATAAGGTAACTAGCAGACGATAACTAGCAGATGATAACTAGCAGACGATAACTAGCAGATGATAACTAGCAGACGATAACTAGCAGACGACATTCTGCCCATTTTACCTGGACGATGAGTTTCTCCTATATGCAGTCACTAAAATTTACCATTTTTAACAAGATACACTGAAGCAAAGTCAACTTATAAATAACAAATTTAGATACTTAGAGAAAGCTTGAATTACGTTCTGTTTATGTATGTAATTTGAATTGCGTTCTGTTTATGTAATTTGAATTGCGTTCTGTTTATATATGTAATTTGAATTGCATTCTGTTTATGTATGTAATTGTTTATGTATGTAATTTTCAAAAAAGTATCTTGAGATTGGATGAATTTATTTCAACTTCCAAATACCATATAAAGTTAATTAATGGTCAATCTGCCAACTGACCACAAATATCATGGCTGATGACATCATTCAGGAACTATCTGTTAGCAATGAGCCAGTCAGAAGGCTATTTTGTTGTCATTTGATGAGATATACTGATATCCTGCATTTTGCTTTCTGAGACTATTGGATGAAATTAGAACAGCAGTGATTTGTTTATATGAATTGGTCAGTCTTGGTTGTAATCAGTTAACAATAATTAATATCATCTGCCGATGTTGTTGGCAATTGTTATATTCAGAAATGCAAAAGGCATCTTCAATTTAACTTGGTACTTCTTTAGGATGATTTTGTGGTTACATAATCCAAAATGAATAAAGGAAACAACTTTCACATTGGGACACAAAAAAATAATTATTTTTTTCTTGACCCAGAACTTGTGAATTTTTTTATATAGTCTACATCATGTGTTCCAAGACTTAGGAAATGAACTAAATTGTGTTAAATATATTAGCAGCAGCATTCAAGTTTGTTTAGCAGTACTTGGATTATGTCAGATATCACTGTTGTGTAAATAAGAGATGTTCAATTTCGGAATTAGTATCTTTATCAATCACTCTGTACCATCATTCAATACCAGTATATATATATATATATATATATAAGTTTTCGTTAATAAAATTTATGTTTTAATGCATTTTTCGACATGTAATTTTTTTAATGATTTAGAAGGTGTCCCACAACTTATGACTGAAAAAACTCAGATGTGTCCCGAAACATACAGTGCACAAAAAAGTACTTTAAAAAAATATTTATGGTGTCCCAACATATATGGTAGATATAGTACTTTAATTAGATATGTTGTTTTTGTGGATTGTAATGCCACTTTAACACATTTTTGGGTATATCATACTTAAGAAACAGGAGTGAAATGCCTTTTCAACGGATGCAGGCAACAGAGTTTGTCTGGGCAGTATTGAACCTGTATGCTTCTTGAGTGCAAGTCTGAGCCACAAAAGCTATCTTCTTTCGAAGCTAGAGTCACTGGACTTGAAGATTTTTCTAAACTTTGTCTCCCAACTAGTCTGTTAAATTTCCTTAACACTGGTGTACCCTTGGTGTCATATGTTATTTTGTTGTTTTTATCTTAAGTTTGAGTTTCTCTTTCAAAAACCTTTGAGATTTATGATCCAGGTATCTTGCACTGAATATGATTTATGAAGTAAATATCACATTCAGTTTTGACACAGACAAAACATGAAAAATCAAAGGTACAAAATCATAATTGTGCCAGTTGTAATGCTGTCATAATTTGTGATCAGGTGGGGAATAATTTTTTTAAAATGAGGTTTTCAGACTTTACCATAAAATCTTTTGACTGTTGTGATTAACTGCCTAACCGGAAATCGCCTTGGACATTCGCTTCGGCCGAATATCCGGTTTTTCGGAAGTATACGCCTTGGCAAATAATACATGCACAAATGGTTACAAGTAAAATAATTCAATAAATATCGAACTTTTAAAAAAAAGTCTTTTAATACATAATAATTTTAGTTAATAATAAAAATTTTCATCTTATAGGCGATATATATGGAATACGGTACACAAAAAGTTTAAGCTTTGCATACGATAATGAAACAAACAGTACTCTACGGAGTTGCACCTACTACTCGGTTCGTGCTCGGATCCGGCAAATAGTACATCCAAATACTCAGATTTGGTACTCGGCGAAAATTATCTACTCGGTTAGGCCCTAATTAACTGTCTGACCACAATTACAGACTACTATTATCATCATTTTGAAGCTAGCTGACATTTAATAGACAAATGACAGAAAGTTGATAATTTGTCTTCGTTTTCAGAACATTGACAAGTGATCTGAAGTCTCTAAGTAGTGTGGATGACATGGAAGAGTGGAGAAATAATGAATCTAGAGAATTAGGAGAGCTTATTCAGAGGCGTTTTCACTACATTCAGGTATTTATCATATGACTGCATCAATGTAAAATCTCTTGAACCTGTTGCATGCTTCACTGCAGGGGTAAGATGATATTTTGGATGTACCTTCCTGCATGTCATACAAAGTGACTAATAGAGACAGGAGATACACAGGCTCAGTGGTTAGCATGCCTGACACATGATCAAATGGGTGCAGGTTCTGATTCGCTATTAGGTCACCCCGTTTCATCTATTATGGCCTGCATAGGCAAGGGATTTCACTCCAATTGAATTGGCACAAATAACCAACTGATGTTCAGCTCTAAAACATGAAATCAAACTGTTTCATACTTCAGTATTACACTGTGTAAAATTTTGTAATTCGATCACACATGGTATAATTGTAATTTTCAAGGTATGTGTATGTAATTATAGTCATACCATTAAATGTAATTATAGTCATTCCATTGAATGTTTGTATTTATGGTCATTCCATTGAATGTAATTATGGTCATGCTACATTTTATCTGTGTTCAGAACCAATATTAAATTCATATGGTAAGGTAAATAATCTGATTATTCCTACCCTTGTCTGTTTCCCAATGTCCGGTTTTAATTACTGAAAGACACGTTGATTTAATTACATTATTACATGTACCACTACCATTAATATTTATATCATTATCTTTCAATATTGTCGTTGACAGGGAATGGGCTCAATTATGTTGTGATTGAGTTTTGGGTTTCACACAGTCATTGAGTGCGTCTTTTTGATGATTATGACTGAATGTAATAAGATCATAACATGGTCAACATAGATGGATTGACACAGAACAAGAAATTTACTATGAACAAAACAGGGTACAAGACAAAGATTTGAAAAATCATGTGCCAATACATGTATCACTTCTTTTTATGAACAAAACATATTTATCTAAGCTACAAAATTTTTGTCTGCATATTTAATTTGCAATACTGTACAATTTGCAACATAGAAATTAAATATCACAAAATTTTTAATATGCAAATGGAAAATTATTACTTTAGAAGAACAAGGCCATGTTATTTGGCTTGATGACTGTGAGAGTATTCAAGAGTTCTTACCGAAAAGTTTGATGTTGGAAAGACTCTAGCAACACCATAACAGATAAGGAGACTATTCTGCGGCAGTGAGTAAATGGAGTAAATGGAAAGAGAATGATTCTAAATGCCAAGTGATGGTTTTGCTGAGATTTAAATGACATTTTTGAATGGTTTGGCAATGTGGATGCAGTATTCAATTGCACTTTACACTTAAGAATCCAGAACAATTAATATATGTTCACTTAAAAAGTCTATTCTTAAGACAAAGAGAACCTTTTAGTAATTAATTAATGTTACTTTTAAATGAAGATATTAATTGCATTGAAGTTACATTGAAATTATTACAGATAAGTACATGTACATCTTAAACTTCGCAAATAAATTCACCATCTTGTAAGGCTACTTTCTCATTGCATTGAATGTATGTAATTAAAGTCATACCATTGAATGTTTGTGATGACAGTCATACCATTGAATGTGTGTAATGATAGTCATACCATTGAATGTGTGTAATGATAGTCATACCATTGAATGTGTGTTATTATAGTCATACCATTGAATGTGTGTAATGATAGTCATACCATTGAATGTGTGCAATTATAGTCATACCATTAAATGTGTGTAATTATAGTCATACCATTAAATGTGTAATTATAACCATGCCATTGAATGTGTATTATTATAGTCATACTATTGAATGTGTAATTATAGTCATACCATTGAATGTGCATAATTAGTCATACCATTGAATGTCTGTAATGATAGTCATACCATTGAATGTGTGTTATTATAGAAATACCATTGAATGTATGCAATTATAGTCATACCATTTAATGTGTATTATTATAGAAATACCATTGAATGTGTGTAATTATAGTCATACCATTGAATGTGTGTAATTATAGTCATACCATTGAATGAGTGTAATGATAGCCATACCACTGAATGTGTGTTATTATAGAAATACCATTGAATGTGTGTAATTATAGTCATACCATTGAATGTGTGTAATTATAGCCATACCATTGCATATGTGTTATTATAGTCATACCATTGAATGTATGTAATTATAGCCATACCATTGAATGTGTGTAATTATAGCCATACCATTGAATATGTGTTATTATAGTCATACCATTGAATGTGTGTTATTATAGAAATACCATTGAATGTATGCAATTATAGTCATACCATTGAATGTGTGTAATTAGTCATACCATTGAATGTGTGTAATGATAGTCATTCCATTGAATGTGTGTTATTATAGAAATACCATTGAATGTATGCAATTATAGTCATACCATTGAATGTGTGTAATTAGTCATACCATTGAATGTGTGTAATGATAGTCATTCCATTGAATGTGTGTTATTATAGAAATACCATTGAATGTATGCAATTATAGTCATACCATTTAATGTGTGTTATTATAGAAATACCATTGAATGTGTGTAATTATAGTCATACCATTGAATGTGTGTAATTATAGCCATACCATTGAATATGTGTTATTATAGTCATACCATTGAATGTGTGTAATTATAGCCATACCATTGAATATGTGTTATTATAGTCATACCATTGAATGTGTGTAATTATAGTCATACCATTGAATGTGTGTTATTATAGTCATACCATTGAATGTGTGTTATTATAGTCATACCATTGAATGTGTGTAATTATAGCCATACCATTGAATGTGTTTTATTATAGTCATACCATTGAATGTGTGTTATTATAGTCATACCATTGAATGTGTGTAATTATAGCCATACCATTGAATGTGTGTTATTATAGTCATACCATTGAATGTGTGCAATTAGTCATGCCATTCAATGTATGTAATTATAGTCGCACTATTTAATGTAATTTTAGTCATACCAATGAGTAAAGGCCATTCTGGTGGTATAGTGATTAGAGCGTTCACCTCAGATGTGGGAGGTCATGAGATCAATCCTCAGTCAAGTCATATGAAAGACTTATAAAAATGCAACTAAAAGCTGTCTTGGTTGGCGTTCAGCATTAAGAGGTTAGTATTAGGACTGGTAGGCCTGGTTTTCAGGATAATGTGACTGGGTGGGACATCATGCTACATGTCTGCAGCATGATACCCCAGTGCTAGACATCACCATAAACTGCCACACTGCAGACTAATGCCCATTTAAAAAGATTACTGCCAATTGATGTAGACTATCAGCTATTGATATAGACTACTGCCCATTTTTAAAAAAATCTACTTATCATTTATGTAGACAAATGCCCATTGTTATAGACTAATACCCATTGATATAGAGTAGTACTCATTTATATAGTGTACTGCCCATTAATATAGTCCACAGCCCATTGATACAGACTATGGTCAATTGATATAAATAACTATCCATTGATATAGACTACTGTCCATTGATATCAAGTTCAGTCTATTGATATAGACTAACTGTCCATTGATATAGAGTTCAGTCCATTGATGTAGACTACTACCTATTGATATAGAGTTATGTCCATTGATACATACTATGGTCAATTGATATAAATAACTATCCATCGATATAGACTACTGTCCATTGATATCGAGTTCAGTCCATTGATATAGACTACTGCCAATTGATATAGAGTTCAGTCCTTTGATGTAGACTACTGCCTATTGATATAGAGTTCAGTCCATTGATGTAGACTACTGCCTATTGATATAGACTACTGCCTATTGATATAGACTACTGCCTATTGATATAGACTACTGCCTATTGATATAGACTACTGCCTATTGATATAGAGTTATGTCCATTGATGTAGACTACTGCCTGTTGATATAAGAGTTCTGTCCATTGATATAGACTACTGCCTATTGATATAGACTACTGCCTATTGATATAGACTACTGTCCATTGATATCGAGTTCAGTCCATTGATATAGACTACTACCTATTGATATAGAGTTCAGTCCATTGATGTAGACTACTGTCCATTGATATAGAGTTATGTCCATTGATATAGACTACTACCTATTGATATAGAGTTCAGTCCATTGATATAGACTACTACCTATTGATATAGAGTTCAGTCCATTGATATAGACTACTACCTATTGATATAGAGTTATGTCCATTGATGTAGACTACTGCCTATTGATATAGAGTTATGTCCATTGATGTAGACTACTGCCTATTGATATAGAGTTATGTCCATTGATATAGACTACTGCCTATTGATATAGACTACTGCCTATTGATATAGACTACTGTCCATTGATATCGAGTTCAGTCCATTGATGTAGAGTTCAGTCCTTTGATATAGACTACTGTCCGTTGATATAGACTACTGCCTATTGATATCGAGTTCAGTCCATTGATATAGACTACTGCCTATTGATATAGACTACAGTCCATTGATATCGAGTTCAGTCCATTGATATAGACTACTGCCTATTGATATAGACTAGAGTTCAGTCCATTGATATAGACTACTACCTATTGATATAGAGTTATGTCCATTGATGTAGACTACTGCCTATTGATATAGAGTTATGTCCATTGATGTAGACTACTGCCTATTGATATAGAGTTATGTCCATTGATGTAGACTACTGCCTGTTGATATAAGAGTTCTGTCCATTGATATAAATTACTGCCCATTTATATTGACCACTTCCCATTTATATACACTACTGACCATTCATATACGCTTTGACTACTGCCCATTTTTTTCTATACAGAATCCAGCAGACTGCTCAAAAGCCAAGAAGATTGTTTGTAACCTGGGGAAGGGCTGTGGTTATGGATGCCAGTTACACCATGTGACGTACTGCCTGATGATGGCTTATGCTAATAAGCGTACACTCATATTAGAGTCGAAGGGATGGAGATATGCCACAGGCGGGTGGGAATCTGTCTTCCAGCCTCTTAGTAACACCTGTAACAGCTACAGTAGCTCATCCAGAAGTTGGGGTGGCATGAGTATGTTCATTTTGACTGTAATTACAAACGACAGGCAAATAAACTTGTAAAAAAAAATCAAGCAGACTTAGGCAAAATTAATGCAGAAAAATGAGAGTTGGCAGGTTAGGATCTTTACTTTTTGTATGAAATCATGAGTAGACCCAGATTTGCTGCAATACAATAGCTGACAGATTAGGGATTACACTAAGCAGTATTACTAATTATTATGGATTTCTTTGTATTCCATTAACTCTAATGTAAAGACCCAGCAATAAATTAGCCACACAGGATGAAGACCCCTCCCTCCAAATACTGTGTTTTATCCCTAGTAATCAGTGATGCATTTTGATAGATTTTTATGATCTGGTTTAAAAATATTAGCTTTACATGTGATTGTGTTACTTTCACCCTTAACAAAATGAACTATAAAGCATTTTTAATTGTTTCAATGCACACGTATCTATATGGTATCTAGTAGCTGTAATTTCCACTCGTTGCCTTAAGTCAATATGCTGTGAGATAAGAAAGGATAAAAATAAACAAAAAATGTCATAAGGCATTCAAACACTGTTATTAGTGAAAATGAAAGAAAGAATAAATCTTAACATAAATGAAAATTGGATTCAGTGACTATTCAGATAGATTCTCTATGCATGTGAAACTGTAATCTAAAAATATTGTTGTGAAAGCACATCATAATTCATCCATGCATGCTTAATCCCAGTGAACAACATGACTGTAAAATGCTAAAACTATTACTTAAAGCATGATTGTGCATGAAACACTGAGAATATACACAAATTACTGCAGACTATTGAAGCCCACACTTTAATGATTTTCAAACAAAACCAATGATTTAACATGACATCAATAAAATCAGCTGGTACACAAAACTATTTGTTGGGTTAATAATCAGAAATCATGAATATACAAGTTCTGATTCTCAAAGCCACTTTTTTTATATCTGATCCTCACAACCGCTCTGCTTGCCTAAGTGGTATAGAGTGTCCACCTTAGATGTGGCAACTCGCAGTGTCGATACACAGCTGAGTCATACCAAAAACTTTCAAAAAAAGGTACTAGCAGCTGCCTCACTTGGCATTCAGCATTAAGAGGTTAGTGTTAGGACTGGTCATCCTGGTGTCAGGGTAATGTGACTGGGTGGGACATCATGCTACAGATTTGCAGTATGATGTCCCAGTCCTAGACATCACTATACACTGCCACACTACAGACATCATAGTGATATGACTGAAAATTGCTCAAGCTACATACAAATCTAAATTACATTCTCACATACGGAGCTTTCACTCATTTTCGTGTTAGCTGAAATTATCCTGCATCATCAGTCAGCTTCATTGACAATGTTTTAAGTCTAGTGGTTGAAATTTGTTTGTTCATGAGATGGCTTAAAAGGGTGATTCCACTGTATTTCATTTTTGAGTCTTTGCACATCAATTGGCTCTGAACACATCAAATGTTGACTCTGCTTACTAACTGTGTTGAGCAAGGGGCAGCTGGATCCTATGTTTGTCCACACATGAAATGATGACATTGTCCAAACCGACATCGATCTAAAGTGATTTGTATCATGCTGAAGACTGTTTACACCATGATGTAATTGATGATGCAGCTATGTGGACATTGTCTTAGTGAAGAGATCATACACATGTACTTAATAGCCAGTTAGTAGCTGAGCAACACATAATGATGTTGGTCATAGGTAATTTATCTTGACAGGTGTTTGATTAGTGCTTATACATGTTGAAGTACTGTTTTAATCATCAAGCAGTCATTGTTTATTGTTGTTTGTTTCTTTGCATTCTTTTTTTTGGGTATTTGTTGAGGTTAATCTATGAAACTAAAAAACTACAAATATACAAACTTTGACAGGCAGACATAAGAATGTGCCAGTAAGGATAATAGAAGGGTATATCATTGAATAGATTTGCTATAAAATGTTAATTATATCCATGTAAAAACAGAACAAGCACTTAAACGATAGTATATGTATATAAACGAATCGATTTAACATAGTCTGTGACATTAAAATTTACGATAGAAAATGACAAGGATTTTATCTTTTATATTTGTATTACTATAATAAAACAATAAGACTAGTTTGTGGTCTTCACTTTAGCATGTACTGAGATGTAGTTTTTGTTGTATAAGAAAACATAAATGAGCTTCCAAACTCATTTTAAACTGCACTTAGTTTTTTGTTACGGTGACAGACGTTATTAGGAAAACTAATGAACAAAATATTTAAAGGCATGGTCTGTGTAGTCCTTTGTCCATTTGTTAATAAGCACCAGCAGATATCGTAATGACAATAAGAGCATATGCATCAATCATTGTATTTTCTCACCAACAATTAAATATTAATTTTTGTGAAAACAAAATGGTAATATATTATTATCTATCCTTTTTGCATATGTAAATTTTCTTTAGTAGAAATTTTATGTCCAATAATTTAATGGATTTTTCGAGAAATACAAAGTGATTTGTACAAAAAATTATGATACATTTAAATAAATATGTATTGGATAACTGGATTATGTACGAAAAATTGAAGGGTACGAACAAATACATGAAATATGGTAGTCATGATTATTTGGGAGCATTATGTGGCCAGGATTACTTGAGAGTATCTTACCAGGATTACTTGACAGTATGTAGCCAGGATTACTTATATCATACCAGAATTACTTGACAGTATGTAGCCAGGATTACTTGAAGCTATGAAGCCAGGATTATGTGAGAGCTTCTTATTGGGATTACTTGACAGCGTGTAGCCAGGATTACTTGAGTGTATCTAAGTAGGATTACTTGACAGTATGTAGCCAGGATTTACTTGAGTGTATCTAAATAGGATTACTTGACAGTATTAGCTAGGATTACTTGAGCGTATGTTGCCAGGATTATGTATGAGCATCTTACTAGGATTACTTGTCAGTATGTAGCCAGGATTACCTGAGAGTATGTAGCCATGATTACTTAGCCAGCATTACTTGAGAGTATCGTACCAGGATTACTTTACAGTCTTTAGCAAGGATTACTTGAGACTATCTTACCAGGATTACTTGACAGTATGTAGCCAGGATTATTCGAGTCAATTTGCCTTTAATGTTAATACATCTATTTTATGTTCTTACCATGTCAGTGGATGGGAATTACCTACTTTTATTCATCTTGGCACTTCACATAATATTCATCTTTGATATTGTGTCTACTCAAGAACCTTTAAAGGACATAATGAATTTAAATCAAATTTGGCATGAGACTTCACATTTAGAATACATAAAACATAATTTTTATCATTTTCTGATCAAATTTGACAGTTTTGCCTACTGTTTAATTTTGAACTTTACACTTTAATTCTATCTTTTAATTTTACACTTTAATTGTATATTTTTGATAGAAGTGTCCATGTTCTATGGACACATTTCTAGTTTTCAGACTGATGATTAATCTTTTTTTCAGCAGTCAAAGATCTGAATGAGGTTCAAGTGATTGAGCTACCAATTATTGACAGCTTGCATCCTCGACCAGAGTACCTACCTCTAGCAATCCCTGATGACATTGGAGACAGACTGATTCGTCTCCATGGTGATCCATCAGTATGGTGGATCGGACAGTTTGTAAAATATTTGACAAGGCCACAGCAGCATCTTCTTGAGGAGATGGAAAAGACTAAGAGGAACCTTGGCTTTAAAAATCCAATAGTAGGGTTAGTATTGGAATTACATAATAATAATAATAATAATAATAATAATAATAATAATAATAATAAGGACTTTGTATAGCGCCTAATCTTTAAAAGTTCAAAGCGCTTTACACCATCAATAATGATAATGACTACACTACAGAACAACAAATGTCAAAAACAATGAAATTGGAAAACATAAAAACTTGCTGAAAATATATAAGATATATAGATAAGATAAAAAACATGATTAGGTCGCTAAGTTTGTCCCTGAAGTCGAAACAGGTGAGTCTTAAAAGCACTCTTAAAAGGGACCACTGTGTCTTTGTGTCTAATTTCAATGGGCAATTCATTCCACGTCACCGGACCCTGGTATGCAAACGAACGTTGTCCATATGATTTTGTTTTCACCTTGGGAACAATGAGTATACGATTATCAGAAGAAGAGCGTAAAGATCTAGCTGGTGTATACACATACATAAGATGATAAGGCAAAAGTTTTATCAGAATGAAGATATTAGTCTATTTTCACATTGCATAGTGAAGTGGTAACATTCATTGGTATGTATTGTTTTAGTGGCATCATCTTTATAACACTGAAAACCTAGGATAGTGACATAGTATGATTTTTTAGCTTTCCTTGTCAGTATGAGATGGTCTATTGTTTGTCATTTGTCATCCATCCAGCCACAAATTTGTAAGTGCTACTCTTCCTAAACAATTTGGAGGATTGCTGTGACACTTTAAACACAACTGTCTAGGCTCCAGTCAGTCCTGAAGGAAGAGGGTGCCACTTGTACATTCAATATGACAATCTCCTTGAAAATCTTGTTATTGCTACTTTTCTTTAATGCATGATTATATCAACATGCGTTTTTCACTACAAGACTTCTTATGATATTTAGTTGGTCCTAAATATAAATGGTGCCAATCTGACATCCAATATGGCCACCAGAGCAGCCACCTTGAATTTCTTATTGATATTGGATTGAATACTTCGAATAATGAAAATGTTGCCAATCTGACTTTCAATTTGGCCACATAGCAGCCATTTTGAATATTACTGCTGTTTAATAGATTGGAGTTTTGAGTGAAAGACTTCTTATGATGTCTTATTGGTTCTAAATGTAAATGGTGCCAGGCTGACAGTCAGTATGACCACCACAGCAGCTATCTTGAAAATCTGGTTAACATTCTGAATGGAAAGTCCTGTTGGCATTGGGTTTTCACCAAAAGACTGCTTATAATGTCTAGTTTATCATAAATGAAAATGGTAGAGATCTAACTTTCAATTTGGCCACCACAAGAGACATCTTGAAAATCTTATTGTCATTACTCCTCTTTAATGGATGGTCATGTCATCATGGGGTTTTCACTAAAAGATTTCTTTACCTTGTTAGTCCTAAATGAAAAATTTAACTGGTCTGATGTCCATTATAGGAATGTTGGCAGGGAGTACAAACACACAAATCAAATTTATTTTTAAAAAAGCAATGATATGTGAGAACTCCTGCAAATTTGTTCAAAGACACATCTATACAAATGCATTCTGCACAGCATACAATTTTGATTGTATTGTTAAGATAAACTGAATAAACAGGAACCTGAAAAGCATGTCCATTCCAAAGGATTCAGGTGTTGTTTAGTAAAAAATGATGCTTGGAAATCTAGCCAATTGTTTATAGCAAAATAAAATTATTACTGGATAGGTTCCACAATTGATGTCCTTACTAGTGGGGTTCTGTAATTGATTCCTTAATAGAGGAGTTCTGCAATTGATGTCCTTACTATTGAGGTTCTGTAATTGATCTCATACTAGAGAGGTTCTGCAATTGATGTCCTTACTAGTGGGGTTCTGTAATTGATGCCCTTACTTGTGGGGTTCTGTAATTGATGTCCTTACTAGTGGGGTTATGTAATTGATCACATGCTAGAGATGTTCTGCAATTGATGTCTTTACTAGTGGGGTTCTGTAATTGATCCCCATATTAGAGAGCTTCTGCAATTGATGTCCTTACTAGTGGAGTTCTGTAATTGATGCCCAAACTAATGGGGGTTCTTTAATTGATGCCTTTACTAGTGGGGTTCTGTAATTTTTCCCCATATTAGAGTGGTTCTGCAATTGATGTCTTTATTAGTGGGGTTCTGTAAGTGATGCCCTTACTAATGGGGTTATGTAATTGATGCCCTTACTAGTGGTGTTCTGTAATTGATCCCCATACTAGAGAGGTTCTGTAATTGATGTCCTACTAGTGGGGTTCTGTAATTCATGTCCTTACTAGTGGGGTTCTGTAATTGATGCCCTTACAAGCTGAGCCATGCACTTAGTGCCATGCTAGCAGGGTTTTTAATTGATGCCTTACTAGAGGGGTTCTGTAATTGATCACCTTACAAGAGGGGTTCTGCAGTTGGTGTGTCAACCTTTATCCATTTTATATGGTGAATCATTATAGTCAGTGGCTGGGCAGAACAGTATTGCTTCTATTGAACTTCTAAGTCAGTGCTAGTGCAAATGTGTAAAGTGAATGGCAGGATGAAGTGGAGTTTCTCACCAGAGGACAATAAATAAAAACAATGCCATATGCTGATGTAGATGATATCAGCCAAGGAAGAAATCAAAATTTGATGCAGAGTTTCAGAACTCTTGAATGTCACATTAGATATGGTTACAACACAACACCAAAACTGTATGTATGTTGAGTAATATTTACAGAAATCATGGGGAACAAAATGTTTATGTTAGAAATCTGCATTTTAAATTTGGACATCAATTCATATGACAAGCAGTCACCAGATAACATGGATTTTGAAACGTATAAAGTTCTTCTTTAAATACATTACCCAATCATAATACTTTAGGAAAACTACTACTGCCTCACAAATCCAGCCCTCCAAGATTAAAATTTTAAGGTAAAAGAAGCTAAACGTTATCTCCCCATCTAGATGGTGGTTGGGCAGTGATCTCCCCTTGTTATAGAGATTGGCAGCAAATCCTGTGAATATCAGTTACTGCTTCTGATCGTGCTAAGAAGCATGCTGTCATGACATGAGATCTTGCAAAGGCCTGAATCAATTTTTCTGAAGATGTACCATTAGAAGATGGAGTTTTTCACTTCTCAGAAAAGTATATGCCATCTATATTTCCAACAGTTCTCACTTTCTATACTAACAAAGTTCTGCCTTTACAATTTTCTAACAATGTTGTCTTCCAATATTTAATGATATTTAGATACTTGCATGGATAGCCTATGCAAATTCACAGTAAGTTCGTGTTATAATATTTTTTGTGCATAAAATCTCTAGTGCTTATAGAAAACTCTTAAAAAATAAAATTCCACTACAACTGGATACATACAGGTGACCTTTCTACACCAGTACATTCTTAGCATCCAACCACCAAGCTTCAATCATTTTGCAAGTACAGTGGTACCTCGGGTTACGAACGCCTCAGGTCTCGCACAATTCGGGTTACGAACAACAACTTTGAAAATTTTTTGTCTCGGGTAACGAACAGTGCCTCGGGTTACGAACGAAGGCGAGAGAGAGAGCAAGGTTCATTGGAGACAAACGATCGCGTACAGTACAAACGAAGGCCACGCACTACTAACATCGCTTAGCGCTAGCCTAGTAGCCTAGTTTTGCACGCGTGCGCAGCCTCGCTCTCATTGGCCTTACTACACAGCAGTAAAAGTAGCAGTCATCCGATGATGAGGAGCCAGTGACCGTTTCAGCTGCCAGGATTAAAGAAATTTGCAGTAAGTGGGCAGACGTCGAAGACTTCATTGTGAACCATCATCCAAACAAACTTGTTGCTAACAGGGCATTAAACCTGATGAATGATAACGCGATGGCCCACTTCAGAAAGATTCTCCAGCAAAGGAAGCGACAAATTTCCCTTGATAGTTTCTTGGTGCAGAAAGATTCCCAGTTGGCTGCCAAGAAACAGCAACAAGAAACTCCTGAAACTAATGATTCAGAATAGCAAACAAATTTCCCATGATTGTTTTCTTGGTAAGAAAGATGGACTAAATCTTTTTTTATTTTACATTTAATTTATTTGGTTGTTTTCTTTCTCTTTATTTAATACGTGAAGTACACATATTCTTTGCGTTTTGTCAGGTAAACGACCGGATGTTAATAAAAAAGAACGATCATTTCATCTTGAAACGGATTGTCTCTATTTCATTGATTTCAATGTTTCGGGTTACGAACGTTTTGGGTTACGAACCGAGTTCTGGAACGAATTAAGTTCGTAACCCGAGGTACCACTGTACAGGCCATCATTGAGCCTCTCAAAGGTAGTATTGTAATTATACTATACCTGGATTCTTCTTGGCTTTATTGTCATCTGCTGTCACTAATTTCCAGGTAAAACAATATAAGGTTTAGCTCTGCACAACATTATGTTCATACAGGGCTACACAGGTTTATAGGTTCTATTTGTCTTACAGTGGAAAGTGCGGAAACACATCTAAGGACAACATGATAAGTCTACAGGCTAACATGTCCTGAGTGTGAGAATTTTGGATGGATAAGGGATATAAATTATTAAATGGGAGGTTACCACCACATTAATACTCATACATATAGTCTTTGCTCCTCAGGGTTTTCACTCCATATCTATTTCTGAGAGTGAGGAAGTGAGCTAACCAACAAAAGTATCATCTCTCACAGCAGAAGAATGAATTGGGTACATGAATCAAACATCCCGTAACCCAACCCATCATGATCAGTCAGATGATATTCTCCCCAAAAAATGGCCAATTTATGTTATGACTGGATGACTGGACTAGGCCATAAACAAGGGATTATAAGGGTCCAAAACCACAACATATACATGATAAGTCCCCAGAAGACAGCCTGTCATCATTAATGTCAAATCCAGTCTGTATTGGCAGTTACTAAGACCTGCATACTGCTTCAAGACAATATGATGCCAAGCTTAGTACCTCAAATTCCAACAGATGTTCACAATTTTCTCTGCCCTTTTGCCACTAGAAGTGACTCTTTAATTGGTGACAGCTTTGAAATCATCGTATCAAATTTAGGGTGCTGCACAAGTTTAATAAGTGGCAGACTTCAGCACTCTTTGCCAGCTAATTCTCAAGCAGTACATGAGTTGTTGGCCTTACCTTGTGCAAAGAAAGACGACTATGGTCTCAAGTTCCTTTGTCACTATTAGACTATACATTGTTGTGGGAAGACTCAGCCTCTTTCTGAGTTTTGATTGAAGAAGTTTTCCTCCTTTTTTCTTTTGGAGTTCTGCCCTCCTCCTCCTCCTTCCACTCCATCAACTACTTGGACCAGAGCTACAGCAGCATCAGTTGATATTATGTTTAAAAAGGAAGAATCCAACCTGAGATTACTTATACAGTCTGCAGAGTTACAGACATTATGAACTGCCTACATCCTCAGTTAAAGATCCAAGCATCAGCCATCTATTTTTTTCACATCAGCGCCTACCATCAGACTTTTAACAGCAGTTTTACAATTGACATAAACCATTATTTCATTGGGAAACCGCAGCAGTCAACTGTGAAATATTTGCATTCAGGATTACAAAGCCATATTCTGTACATATGGATCGAATGACTTCTAATGACAATCAGCAGTTGGTACACAATCAGTGTTTTATCTACCAACGCGTCATGCATTAATGACACTCAACAATTTATTCACAATCAGTGTTTTATCTACCAATGCGTCATGCATCAAGTACGCAGACTTTTACAATTTGATGCACAAAGTTGTTGACTATGTAAATTGATGCACCCAATCTAGCAACAGAATTTTCCCAGAAAATCTTGAGTTTCCCCCATCTGCTCTGACAACCGAGATGACATCTGTTAAATTTCAGCCTAGAGTTTCTGAACCTGCATGTCGTGGTCATATTAAACAGGCCATAAAAAATAAACAGTTATCACAACCAGTCATAGAGAGAATGACTCTAACAAGAAGGTTCAACTTACTGAAAGCATACAAATGTAAATGGCAAATTTTCAATGTCTATCTAAAGAACATACCACACCTCTACAGGTATCTGTACCTCAAAGAGATATTTATCTCCTGACACATTTAAGAGAGAAAATTAGCACAGAGTACAATAAAAAGTCATTGCTCACAAAGATTTCTGACATTCTCTCCAACTTTGGTTATACACGGCCAAAAACATTTGCTCTGTACCTAAAGTCGAACATATCATCAGTACTGACCTGGTTGAACAAGACGCTATTTGAACCACTTTCAGGGTTATAAATTGACTCACCTTTTATGAAATTCTGTTTCGGTATACAAGGTTAGGCAGTTTCCACAAACACAGCATTTGACTGGACCTGTTCTCTGACTTTATACAGGCCATAGGATGGAGATCAGATTCCATGTTCAACTTGATCAGGTGGGATCTAGATCTGTGGCCCAACAGGTCACCTTTCCAGGTCACTGGACAGCTTCATAAAGTGTGACCTCACGACTTCTGGTGGATTCGAAGCTGCTCCCCAATAGATGGAGTCTTCTCCAGTCAGATTATTTATAAGTTGTCTCACATATCTTAGGACCAGAGATGGCATCTCCATGGTAAGAGATGTATCTCCCTCCACATATATCTTATCTATTTTCCAAAGGTATTATGGTTTGGTGATGTATTTAAAGAAGAAAGCAATTTTGTCTAGTAAAATGTTTCTTCAAGAATATTTACCCAGTCATAATACACTTGCACTCTCCCAGCTTCACCACAGTTACATCCACATAGAGAACATGCTTTAGTAACTGAGATATTCACAGAATTGGCTGTCAATCCTTAATCTAAGAGTAGATCACTCTGCCCAACCACCCCCAGGTGGGCAGATACATTTTAGCTTCTTTAGGTGAAAGGGTATCAGGGAGAGCTGGATTTGCAAGGTAGTAGTATTTCTTATAATGTATTATAAATGGATAAAAATTCTTCAGGAAGGATAATTTACTAGAAAAACTAGAATCTATAAGATATATTACCTGTGAACTTGAAAATGATACAAAACAAACATTAAATGACAGGCTGCAAGGGCGTTGTCAGCACAGACTGCTATTCATACACATGTAAAGAATACTTTAAGCTCAGAAACAGTCAGCAGATTAGTGCTTATACAACTAAGGGAGATTATTATGCGAATTTTGATTCATTTGAAACCAGAGTGAAGCAGGAAGAATGAGAGACTTTCATTTAAGTGTTGGGTAAGTTTTGATTCCCCTCACCCCATTTTTGTTCTTTCTCTCCATTTTTTTTGTGTGAAGGTAGAGGAGATAAAAACCTGATAGCATCTCATTAACATGGCCACTTTGGTGTCCATCTTGAAAGTATTGTTATCACTACAGAATGGATGGTCTATTATCATGGGGTTTTCAGATCTGCCAACCCTTCAATTTGCTGGAAGTCTTGAAAAATGACCCATGGAATACAGACTTACAGATAAGAAAAAAAACTACAGAAATCAGGTTGTAGCAGGAAAATCTGAATAATTGGCATGCCTGTGTTTGATTTGGATCCAGGTTTCACATTAGCTTTAGTGGATTAGAGAACCAGACTGCTTTTTTCGTGGTACTTGAGATACTTTTAACTGCACATATTTTTCCATGCAAAGCATCTGCATGATCAAATTGTTGAACATCATTACATGTTCAAGATGAAAGAAAAAAAATAAGCCTTTTCAAAAAGTATGTATAATCAGTACAGAAGAATAAACAGGAATATCCAGATTATTCAGAATAAAAGCAGGAAGGGACGCAATTATGTTTACATGCCATCACACATCGATTTGAGTATCTCACATGGCAGGAGATATGAATTTAGTCCTGCAAAATGAAGATTTTTTTTTCTCCCAAAACTGCATCAAGTTGCAAGATTGCAGCAAGCCATAGAGATGCATAGGTTTTGTAATGAAAGTGTATATTTACTCTACAAACATTTAAGAACATAATGCTTACCATTGATGCATCAGTTTAGAACACAGTGGCATGTATTGTTACTTAAAATGTAACTGTCAGTCATCCATGTGTATTTATTATTTTAGTACAAGTATGATAAGTAAATTGTAAGCAACACTACAAAATCCTGTGGTTTGTTATACCGAACTTTTTTTTAATATACATTTTCCAACTTTACAAATTGGTACATGATATTTTGTTACACCTTAACAGAAAGCTGATCAAACCTATGGAAAAAAATCACCTACCTTACTGAGTTGATCATGTTACGGTTCACATGTCTGGGTTTTAACTGACCACTTATGTCTAGTTGGTCTGGAAAAAATAGTGCTCAGACCTGACAGCCCTCATGATTTTGGCAATACTTTCACAACTCTCAATAGTTATTCAAGAATTCACATCACATGCCCAAAAAATTACCTATACCTAAATTCTCAGTTGACTTAAAACAAGAATAAAATGCATTTTAGCCCATTAAGTACAAGTCTAATAGCAGCAGTGGTCACTGATACCCATAATGGTCACTGATACTCATAATGGTCACTGATACCCATAATGGTCACTGATACCCATAATGGTCACGATGTTAGTGGAACTATATCCAATTATTACAGTTTACCCTGTGGCAAACATTTTAAGGATGAAATTGAATTGAGAACATCGGTTTTACAAATATTTGCAAAGAAAATCGGGGCCCAACTATTTTTTTAAAATTGGCACATGTACATACTCAGAGCAGCTGTAATTTTTTTTAAACAAATGCGAAATGAAGACAGATTTTTAGAGTGTAGGAATTTTTTACATATTGAAAGATTAGCATGTATCCTAATTTGCTTCGAGTTCATATTTTTTCGTGCATGCACCGACACCACTACTTGTTAATCATTCAACATTTCGTTAATCATTCAACGTTTCATTTTATGGATTAATACCATTTCATAATTAAGCTTCACAACAGTTAAATTGTTAACACCTCCATGAAGAAAGATATTTATACCATAAAAAGTGAAATAAAGATTTTTGTACACCAAAAATTGATCTTGCATTTAGCCATCAAACATTAATGTACATTGTATTTTTCATGCAATAATTTGCAAATTTTAGAATTGGGAGACTGCTCTGGTGGCCTAGTGTTTAGAGCATCTGCCTTAGCTGGAAGGAATGTGGGTTCAATCAATGGCTGAGTCATACCAAAGACTTATAAAATTGGTACTAACTGCTGCCTTGCTTGGCTCTCAACATAAATAGGTTAGTGTTAGGACTAGTTGTTCTGGTGTCAGGATAATGTGACTGGGTGGGACATCATGCTACATATCTGTGACATGATCCCCCAATGCTTGGCATCACTATAAACTGCCACACTGCAGACATTGTAGCAATATGACTGAAAAAAATGTTAAAGTTACATTTAAAATCCAAATCACACACCCACAGAGAATTGGGAAATGTGCCCAGAGGTTTATTGTTGCTTTCAATTTACCTGGCATGCTTGTACAAGTTTATAATATTATTATCTAGTACATGTATGACATAAATTATAAACAACGTGACGAGCCCCTGGTGGTATGTGGCAGAATGACATGAAAAAGGACACAGCTTGCAAAAAGCACATAGATATTGGAAAATATAAGAGAACACAGAATATATCAGCTCTGCAATACTTGAAGCCACCTACTCAATGTTTTAGTTTTATTTCGGGAATTTCATATAATGCTGTACTGACCATAAAAGTGGATGGAGCTAGTGTCTTGGTATAATTTGTCACTAAAAGTGTTAAAAATTCACAAATTTGTATCCCTTGTTTCACAAATTGTGAGTCTGGAGGGTTGGCCACTCTGGATACCTCTAAGACAACCAATATGGAGATCACAGTGGTCATTTTATAAATCTTTTAAGTTTTTTTCCTCAATGAACGTTCATATCAGCATGGTGTTTTCACTGAAAGACTTCTTATGATGTCAAGCTGGTTGTGAATGAAAATAGTGTTCGATTTGTATAGCTGCCTTATTGGCCAGTTTGTAAATCTTATCACTACAAGATGGCTGGTCATATCAATATTGTGCTTTCTTCAAAAGACTTCATAAGATGGTCTTGTTGGTCATAATTTAAAATGGTTCTGATCTGCTATACAGTAACACCACCATGTCAGCCACCTTGAAAATCTTGTTGTTTATTACTCTTCAAAAACGACAAGTCCTTTCAACATTGGGTTTCCACCAGAGAATTTCTTGCGATGTGATGTTGGTCCTAAATGAAAATGGTGCAGATTTCACATCCAGTATGTTCATTACAGCAACAAATATGAAAATTTTGTCATTGCTGAAGAATACGAGGTTGTTTAAACACTCTGCAGTTAGTCTAAGAATCATAAATTCCTGAAAATTATTTTGGGTCAGTACACCATGAGTCCGTTAGAAGGACTCTTATTTAGTTTTCTCCCTTTTGAAGAAATATTAAAATAATGTGACTCTGCTTTTGCTTTTCCATGTCATTATTTCATTTAAACACTTCATTATTGTCAAGCAACCCCTGTTACACTGTCTAAAATAGATTTTTAAAATGAAAAAAATTGATTTTAAATGATTTCATATTAGATACCGTAATACTTGAAAAAATGATAACTATCATATGTTATAAGATAATACTGGGGAAAATAACAACTATCATATTACCATGACAACAATTGTATATAGTGATTAATAATAACACAAGGAAAAATGATGACACAGTTACAATTCATAACATTATATTTTAGCTTTATGAGTGTAACAATTAAAATATATTGTACATGTAGTCTGTTTATTTAAAGGAAATATACTTAAGGTTGATTAAATCAAAGATAATACGTACCAATATTATACTGTATAAATATACTCAGTAGTAATTGATCAAAATAATCAGTATAAATATACTCAGTACTAATTGATTGAAATAATCAGTATAAATATACTCAGTACTAATTGATTGAAATAATCAGTATAAATATACTCAGTTGTTATAGGGTTTAGCGCCATTTTTCAGCACATGTCGGCTAGTATTACTGGTGGAGGAAGAACCCGGGAAATCTCCTGGAAAGAACCACCGACCCACGACAAGCTACTGGCAAGCTTACTCACATAACTACATTAGCCAAATCTTAGACTCAAACACACGCAGACAGAGGTGAGATGGCAGTAATCCGTAACGGAGAGCGCTTTAGACCACTCGGCCACTTGGGGCCCAATATACTCAGTAGTAATTGATCAAAATAATCAGTATAAATATGCTCAGTAGTAATTGATTGAAATAATCAGTATAAATATGCTCAGTAGTAATTGATTGAAATAATCAGTATAAATTTTCTAAGTAGTAATTAATCAAAACATGATCAGTATAATGAAATATTTAGTGTTCATTGTTAGAAAACATACTTATTGACCAGAATCTTACATGCAATGAGTGTTTTGAAAGTGAAGTATTAGAATCCTGACTTGAGATGAAAAACTTGAAAATGTAACCTTGATTGTGAGTGGCTTGGCTTTCAATCATGAATTAGTAATGTCAGAGATCATGATCAAGGTGAGAAAGACAGAGATTCACAAATTAAATATCAAAACAAGATTTGTAATACCACCATTTCAAAATTTAAATTTTAAAAATTGTTATATTTCCATCAACAAGAGGGAATGATTCAGAAGTATAAAAATTGCTCTCTAGTCTAAAACTTTTGGTTTCCCATTTGAATATATATGTTCTTCAGATGTATCAGCAATTAATAATTTTGTATGCCAACAATTGTTCTGGTTAGATTCCATTGCCTGCAGTGGAGTTAAGGTGGTAGAGGTCATACAGCTGTGAATACAGGAAAGATTTACTGAGGAAAACAAAATTATTTATTCATCCTCAGAGGTACATAAGATAAAGTTAGATCACATGAACTTCACCATTGTCACTGTTGATAGTTATGAAGAAATCTATTGAACAAAATTACTTTTGAAAAGAATTTGTTATTATGTCACTGTTTCCTTCAGAGTCCATGTGAGGCGTACAGACAAGGTTGGCATGGAAGCAGCATTCCATGAGATAGAGGAGTACATGATGTATGTAGAGGAGTGGTTCAGCATACTTGAAGCTCAACAAGTTGTTAAAAAGAGGAGGGTATATTTAGCATCGGATGACCCCGGTGTCTTATCAGATGCTAGAAAACTGTAAGTTGATCATATCAGTTTTAACAGGCTGTAAATTGAGAATTAAAAGTTCTAATACAAATTTAAATGCAGGCTGAAAATTCAAATTTCAAAACTTTGTTTCAGCTTTCATTGATTTATGCAAACCTTAGATCAAACGATGATGTGTTTACTTTTATATAAGACATAAAATTTGATTAAAAATCCATAGAAGGTATTTATACCAAACACTTTGAATGTACAAATTGAATCTTAGAAAATTTATAACCTCAAGGATTGATTCATAAAGTAGAATCACAGGTCGCAGATGTAACCTCTAAACACAATCACCAGATGTAACCTCTGAATGTAGCCCCCCAGATGTAACCTCTGAGCACAGCCCCCATATGTAACTACTCAATACAGCCCCCAGATGTTGTTGTTATAGAGTTTAATGCCATTTTTCAGCACAAGATAAGCTATACATGGCAGCCAGTATTAATGATGGTGGAGGAACCCAGGAAAACCCCAGAAAGAACCACTAACCCATGAGCTACCAGCAAGCTTTCACACATGTCCACATTGGCTGGGTCCGAGACTTGAACCCACGCAGATAGATTTGAGATGGCAGTGATCCGTAACAGTGAGCGCTTTCGACAACTTGAGTCCCCGCCCTCTTATGTAACCCTGAAATGCTTGTCAGAGTTTTTAAGTGTAAGGCTATCATCCCTAATCCAGTTTCCCAGAGTTTGTCTGCTGTCTAATACTGTATTGTCAGTTTCCCAGAGTTTGTCTGCTGTCTAATACTGTATTGTCAGTTTCACAGAGTTTGTCTGCTGTCTAATACTGTATTGTTTGTGTTGCTACAATGATCATAAGACAGCTAACTGACCAGGCCAAACTGCATCTGTTTTGTTTTTTAATGTTATGTGTGTCTCTTGATGGTATAGGAGTTTCCGGAATCAGTTCTTGGCAATAAATTTATTTTCTTCTAGACTTTTTTTTCTCAACACATTCAGTGTCCATCTGACATGTACCGTATTTTCCGGCCTATAGGTCGATGCAGAGTATAAGTCGAATTGACCAATTTTGTAAATTTTCCATCCTTCGTCCATATATAAGTCGATTCGGAGTATAAGACGAGGCCAGGTCAATAACTTGGCTTTGTATTTTATACTACCGGTAGTAACTTCCGGTTGCATGAATATTGATGGTATCGTCGTATGATATTCCATATTACCGGCAATATCCATTGCAACAAGAGCTATGATCATTCCTTCCAGTTGAAAGTTTAAACCTACGGTAATTTATTTGAGAAACTTTGTCAAATACAATTACGGTACTTTATTCAGAGAACCATGCATTGGTACATACACGTGTCTAATTTATTTATACATGTATAATCTATTGCATGAAAAGAGTATCAACACCGTGTACTCACCAGCGAATCTTGTAACATACATTGAATCCATAATACAAATATTTCCATCGAAAATATCCACACACGGATGTAAAATATTAAATAATTTTGTCACAGATCATTATTTGACTGAATTCAATGAAAAGAAAATAACAAAAATTACGTAACGGGTGTACGTAACGAATGATGAAATAGTACTTGTTCGTATATTAAATAATGGAAGTTAAAGTGTATTCTTATAATAACTACATGTACGTCTCAGGATCTTTGTCTCTGAATTCAATCATTGTAAATTTCAGCACTTTTTCCCACCCAAGCTGCTAAGTCAAAGTCCTTTGAACTTGCCGCCCAGCTAGCCCAGCTATTGCGTCATGTTCTTTTGATGTACTCTAATAAATACAGCAGGCAGAACTGGTTGTGTTTTAACCTGTACTAAAGCAATGAAAACAATGCCCATGGCTAAATTCATTACATGTATTTAGATCTAGAGAATGGAGTGGGCATCATTTATTGTTGTACTTAATCCCATTGATATTAAACACGAGTAGCGTAATTGATGCGGATTAATGATAAAGAACAATGGGGTACCGGCAATATGGTAACTAGTATCGGTAGCTAAAGCCAATATCAAGGTCGAAACAATTGCGGCAACTGGCTTTGATTGTTGTTGGAAACCAAATACAAATTTATCAACAACCGGTATAATCAAAGAGAGACACCGAAACGTCAGCTGGTTAAGAATGAATATAGGTGAAGTGTTGACATTACAATTTGCTTTAAACTGAATTGCGAAACTAAAAATCATGGATCACTGACGATCTATTAGTACTGGTAGTCCATCTATATATCTGATTTTAGTGTACCGTAGTTTAAACCTACGGTAATTTATTTGAGAAACTTTGTCAAATACAATTAGAAACATATGATTTGGGGGATTCAGTAGAATGCATGATCTACATTATTTTATAAATAATCATAGAACGCTCGAGTTAATATGAATTACATCCCTTTGTAGGATCAATTGGATCAATAAAAAAGTTATGCCGGTAATTGCTCACGTGTGTCCAACATTATACTGGAAAATCAAATATTAATGGGTCAGTTATTTCATATCTTTTTTTTTTTTTAGGAACAAACAATATGCTTAGAATTAGTACAGTACACTATAGAGTATAGACCGTAAGTGTGCTATGCGGCCCGGTGAAGTTTTTACCGGTAATTGTTTTCTTTTATTTTATGTTTGAGAAATAAGAAAAAACACGCAGAATGCAAAATAAATAATGACAAAACTTACAAATATAAATGCAGTCATATTATTTTATGACAATTTATTGACATAGTAATTTAACATGAATTTGTACTTCTATGTGACCTGTTTTCGATTATGCCGATTATAGAGCAATATCAATAGCATACCGGATACTGTAATCCATATACAAGTCGATGCAATTTCAATGACAAAATCCATATATAAGTCGATTCGGAGTATAAGACTAAGACCGAATTTTTAAGTCAAAAAGTCTCGACTTATAGGCCGGAAAATACGGTAGTAAGAGGGAGCAGGGGTATGAGTGACCATATGATATAAGTTACATTTTGCAGACTGTTGAGTATATATGAGATCCAGGGCAGACATAGAAAGAATTTTGCAAAGAATGTTGCATTTGGGAAGTGTAAGGCCACTTGCTGACCAGTCTACATGATCTGTTTGACTTAAGTCAAAGATTTTATTTGTCATATTAGAGTCTGGGATATCATCTTGGTTAAAAACATTTTTACTAAGCATTCAGCAGGCATAAAGATTAAAACAGTTATACGATTTTGAATCCTTCTGAGAAAAAGTTGTGTTTTATTTCTGAGGAAAATGCAAGGATTTATCAAGTGAGAAGTGTTAATTCAAGAACACTGAAATTTTCAGGTGACAATTTCAGAACTATGGATATTATTTATCATTACTACATCTCCCTCTCACAAAAATCGAGGTCTTATTGGAAGTACAAGCAATTTGAGGAGAAAGCTTGATAAATTAGTAAAGCCAAGGTCAAATTCTTTACTCACTTAATGCAAACCTGACATTGATGGGAGTATATCTTTAATTTAGTCCACAGGACTGTCATAGTTACAGATGAGATTGGGCAGAGCAGTTCACTCCAAAGGCTTGTTATTGTAAAAAAAGTTCTGCTTGGGCATCCAATATGGCCACCACTATGGATTTCTTGAAAATCATGATATTGGTACTCCCCTGAATATTGACATGGGGTTCACGTTGTCACTGAAAGACAAGATGGGTGCAGTACCGTTATCCAGTATGGCCATCATGGAAGCCATCTTGAAAATCTTGTTATCACTACTTTTGAACGGATGGTTCTATCAAGATGAGGTTTTCACTTAAAGACTTCTAATGAAGTCTAGTTGGGCCTAAATTAAAATCGTGCTTAATCTTACTTTTATTATGGTCATCATCACTGCCATTTTGAAAATCTAGATCTCCTGAATGGATTATCATATCGACATGGGTTTTCACCGAAAGACTTCTTTTGATGTCTAGCTGGTCTTGAATGAAAATGTTGCCAAACTGATATCCATATTATTGCTACTACAACATGGTCATGGAAGTTTCACTAAAATAATTTGTACGATGTCTACTTATTCCTAAATAGGAATATTGCCAATTTGAGTTCCAATATGGCCACCATGACAGTCATCTTAAAAATCTTGTTCCATCATTTCGTGAAAAAAAAGTCATATTGATGTGGGATTTTCACCAGTAGATTTCTTATGATGTTTAGTTGGTCTTAAATGAAAATAGTGCCCATCCAATATCCAATTGACTATCACAACAGCCATCTTAAAAATATTTTTATTGCTATTCATCCAGAATGGAAAATCATAACTTGAAAATTTTATTATCTCTGCTTCTCTCCAAATACACGTATATAGCATCAACATGGTTGAGGATACATCCAATATGATGACTGATTTTAAAATTCTGAATTTATGAACATTATGAATTAGGATCTCGACATTGTTTTAAATTAAAACAAACTGATATCCAGTATATGCACCATTGCAGAAAATTTTAAACTGTTATTTTTCTTTGAAGAATCTCAGATGGTTTCAACAGTAAACAGTTAAAAGAAAGAAATTGTTTTATCTTGAGTTCCTGGAAATTCACTTTTGCCCAGAAGAGCATAAATTCCTTCTAGTGACTCTTGATTCTTTATTTCATGTAAAATAGAATCAGACAGGTTGAATTACTTGTACATTAATATATCTATTCAGTCTGGATTATGAAACCATTGATAAAGTACTTGATCCATGCATTACCATATTTCATGTATTTTTTCATACCCTTTAATTTTTTGTACACAATCCAGTTATCAAAAATAATAATTATTTAAATGTAGCATGTTTATTAATATATATCACTTTGTATTTTTAGAAAAATCCATTAAATTATTGGACATAAAATTTATACTAAGAAGACTTATATTTACAAAAAAGATTGAATATAGCATATTTTCGTTTGTTTTTTAAACAAAAATCATTAATGAATTGTTGGTGAGAAAATACAATGATTGATGCATAAAGAATGGTTGCCCACAGCATAGGTCAAGGGGGTCATGTGATGCACACACAAATCATACTGCAAATTATATATAAATTCTGACAAATTTAATCATGTATATGAAGCTGAACATATGTCGCAGATTCAGTTCAAAACTCATAGTAAATATTAGCTTTAGTTTAAGACTGCTTATTATACTAACTCTCCTGGCTGTGACAGACTGAGCCCCCCCCCCCCCACTGCAAAGATATCCTATGGGTACACATGTGCATAATCTCTCTTATTGTCATTAAAAATTCTACTGGTGTAATTCAGCATTTATTACTACATCATTGGAAAGTACACAGCTATAAAGTTCCAAGTTTTGCTTACAAATTAAAGCATAATCATTTTACAGTGTTCTTCATCTTTCATAAATCTATCATGAGATATTTTCCAACACTGTATAATATTATCAACAAAATAGACGAGGGATGCTTTACAATGGCATATGGCACTTTGAATGGTTAATATTTCATTGCGACTTTAAATTCACTGCATAGCTTGCACACTAAGACCACAAAAATTAGTGTATTATGCACAGTAATGAATTCACTGTACTTAAGAAACAGACCAGGTTAATCACTTTATATCATGAGTTGTTTTGTGTCCTTTCAGTTATAAAAACTACGAGTTTATCAGTGACAATGAGATATCCAAATCAGCAGGATTAAATAGCCGATACACGGACGCATCATTACGAGGAGTCATTATAGATATCCATTTTCTGTCTCTGTGCGATTATCTAGTCTGTACATTCTCTTCCCAGGTAAGTCCCTAAACTCAAGCTTAGACATTGAAAGCGCAGATGTTGTACTTGGATTATACTAACCATATTTAATTGCCTAAAAGTCAAGTCCAGCATAAAAAAGTAACATCGATCCTGATCTACTGTAGCATAATTCATCAGCAGATCATGGCGTAAGTCGTTTGTTCTACTGATTACTTATAACAAATTGTACAGACCCATATCTCTGGTTTATTATGCAATGGCAGATCTGGGTCTGTGCAGTTTGTAGTTGCACTTGTCTTATAGTATATGCGGTACATAATTATGGCATTCTAGTAGACAAACCAAAAGGTAACAAGGTCCTAGAGTTCTCTGATTCTGTTGTCAGTAAAATTAAAGTTACAAAATTACAGAGTTTTTAGACTTTGAACGTAGGTACAAAACTTGGCTCTGAATGCCTAAATTAGATACAACATTTAGAGTACATCTATGTCAAGGAAGTACGACACTCTGTAAAAGTGATGAAAATTTTTAAAAAATCTTAACGCTATGTGATTTAAACTTCATTCTAATCAAAGTTAAAGACTGTCAGATTTATTTGAGACTTTGTGCTTCAGTTTCATGCTAATGAAGTGCATCTACAGCTATTAACAGCATGAACCCAGCTCATTCATTGCATAATATGCTTTTCATCATAGTCTACACTGTTAGTGTACTGTAATGCTGTTCTTTAAGGCATACAAGTATAATTTGCATTAAGAAGGTCACTTTTTAATTTAGTACATTACACACAGTAGAAATCCCTGGTTATAATGCTGTTCTGGGGGATATAAAAGTCTACAGTGTTGTAAGTGAGGTGATTTTTGTATGGATGTACATTAGACATAGTAGAACTTCCTCATTATAGTGTTGTTCTGGGGGGATATAAAAGTCAATATTGGATGTACATTAGACATAGTAGAACTCCCTCACTATAGTGTTGTTCTGGGGGATATAAAAGTCAATAGTGGATGTACATTAGACTAGTAGTGATTTCTCAGTATAGTGTTGTTCTGGCAGGCTGTAAAAGTGTACCATGTTGTAAGTGAGGCTGTCTTACACTAGGTTTGGTATCAGAATTACATTCATCCCAAAAATGTGATCCATGCATGCTCATGTTATAAGAGTGCTCTTTACTGAGATTCGTAATAGTGCAGAATGTCATTTTTAGAAATCTGAACAGTTTTCTTGTTTTTGTCTGACTATTCGTTCATCTTTTTGTTGATTGGTTATTGATCTTTTTGTTGATTGATTTGTTTTTCTTTGTCAAGTTATTAATGACATCAGTCTCTAGTTGCATTAAACAATTACATAATACATGTACAAAACATGGAAAAAGTATTTATCCTTTATCATCATCATGAGCATATTTTTTTCATGCCATTCAAATTAAATAGTTTAATACCTTTTAAACAAAAGATTACTTTTTTATACTTTTAAAACTAAAAATTATATTTTTTTTATTTTTTAAATAAAAGATTAGATTTTTATACTTTTGAAACTAAAGAAAAGATTTTCATGCTACAAGTATTAAAATAAAATGTTAGGTTTTCATACTTTTTAAATTAAATGTTAGATTTTCATACTTTTTTAAATAAAATGTTAGACTTTCATGCTTTTTAAATTGTTAGATTTTCATACTTTTTAAATTAAATGTTAGATTTTCATACTTTTTAAATAAAATGATAGATTTTCATACTTTTTGAACAAAATGTTAGATTTTCATACTTTTTAAATAAAATGTTAGATTTTCATACTTTTTAAATAAAATGTTAGATTTTCATACTTTTTCAACAAAATGTTAGATTTTCATGCTTTTTAAATAAAATGTTAGATTTTCATATGTTTTAAAATAATTTCTAGATTTTTGTACTTTGATACAAATGGTCCACAAATTGAGTTGTATGGATAAACAGAATCACAATGCAGTGTAAGAACCTCACTGGAATGAAGACCTAAAATAATCTCACATTTAACCCTTTTTATCAACAGACTTTAAACTTGTTACATTTTCAATATATATTTGCTTGTTTTTATTCTCTCTGGAGGGGGTATGTAGTGTTGCCTATTTCCTGCATTGCATCCATTTCTACATTATATACATCTGACTTTTTGCACTAAAATTGAATTAGGAGTGAAACTTTAAATTGGAAAGTCTTTTAGCAAAATAAGATGTTTGCATTTTCTCGTTTAGATTGAACAGTTAGAGTTATGGCTCTTGCTTGACTTCATAAAACATTTTTTTTTTCAAGTACACTATAATGGCATGGCAGTCATATTGCGTTTTCTAAATTTACACTAAACAAACTTCATTTAGCTAAGGGATCTTTTACATTTCAGTATTGACAAAGTAATAAATAGTACATTCATAATTTGATGGTTTTGACAAGTGTATATGTAAATAATATATATATATATATATATATATATATATATATATATATATATATATATATACACACACACACAGAGACTGATTGTTTTGACAGGGACATTCAGACTGATTGTTTTTGACAGGTATATACAGTCTGGTTGTTTTGATAGGTACATATATTCAGACTGATTGTTTTCTTTGGTAAATTCATTTTTTTTTGTCAGGTATACAGGTACAGTGATTGTTTTGACAGGTACTTTCATATTTCATAATTTGATTGTTTTGACAGGTATATTCAGACTGATTGTTTTGACAGGGACATTCATAATTTGATTGCTTTGACAGGTATATTCAGACTGATTATTTTGACAGGTATATTCAGACAGATTGTTTTGATAGGTATATTCAGACTGATTGTTTTGACAGGTATATTCAGACTGATTGTTTTGACAGGTATATTCAGACTGATTATTTTCAGAAGTCAATTCAGACTTTGATGTTTTGACAGGTTTGCCGTGTTGCATATGAAATAATGCAGACTATGCATGGGGATGCTTCTTCCTACTTCAAGTCGTTGGATGATATTTATTACTTTGGTGGCCAGAATGCCCACAATATGGAGGTGATCGAGTCACATGTGCCAAAATATGACAGCGAAATTGAGCTACAACCAAAAGACTTAATTGGCATTGCTGGAAACCATTGGGATGGATATTCCAAAGGAGTAAACAGACGGACCGGGAAAAACGGGCTTTTCCCATCATATAAAGTTCAAAATAAAGTTTTGCGTGCCAAGTTACCCACTTATGAAGAAGTAGAACATCATAGGTGATGAAATCCAGATATATTTTGTAGTATTTTTTGTACACCTTTTTATTTTATAAGGTCAGCAAGCCCTTTGAAAAAAAAATGTGCAGATATTTTTTGTAAATTACCTTACTCCTTCTTTCATAGTACAGCATAAAGTTAAAGTATTTCAAATACAAGCACAAAATAAATTAATATAGATAAAAAGAAAGTAACAAAGAAACTGATAATTTTCATTTCATATAGCTAGCAGAAGATGCAGTCATGCCCTTTGACTTGAATCTTTTTTTTTTCTTAGTTATGATTGATTGCTTTTTGACAAATCTGAGTGCCGTGTTTTGATAATTCATTTGGCCAAGTCATTAAGTGCACAACACTTAAATGGAACACTTCAAAATCTTCTTTGTAAGCACTTTTATATTATTGCTACATGCAACAAAAGCTTCGCTTTCAAAAAACTATTTAAGACGAAAATGTTCACTCCCACATGAAAAAATAACAAAACGTTTGCATGTAATTTTGCTATGGCATATGTACTTGATGTAGCTTGGACAGGTATTCATTGGGTTTACACAACTAATTTATTTTTCATTAATGTCAGTGTTAATGGTTGAGAAAATAAACTTATTAATACACTCGATAACCCAGAACACATCACATTAATGCAGTTTTCTGAAAAATCGAAAGTGTTTCAAACAAGAGATAAATATTTAACAGGGTAATCTACTTGTCTCATATCAGGTAGGTGCAGGATAATTTTCTCCTGCCCCAAAAATAATACAAACTTTGTCTTAACAATGCACTGTGAGAATCTGTTTCATGTTGATAAAGATAAATTCTTACCCTGATATTAGGGCTGTTTCAGTAAAACATACTTAGGATGCAGGGAAGGCTCTTTCAGCATGGATTAGCCAGCAGTAAATACAATTTAAAATTTGGTATTGCTTTCATTTGAAGTCATAGAGTATTCAGAGTGCATTAGAATATATATTTTTTAAATGCCATTCCTGGGTACTATGTTTAAATGGAATAGCACTTATAAATAATTTGCCTGATCTTGTTTGTAATATTAAGGACAATATCCACCATTCCCAGCAATTAAAGACTGGTGCCCTGCTCATTTAATAATTTTGGTACAAATCATATAAAAACAATCTCAGGTTGATCAGTTTTGATAGTTCTCTCGGTACAAGAAGGCTTATTGATTTTATTGGGCATGTGCAAGTATCATTTTCATTTTTATAAGAACTATGTCCTTACTACTTCTTACTAATGTGCAAATTTTGTTTTGGAAAAATCATTTCACTGCCACTTGAAAATGAGGAGTTTGGCTGGTTCAGTGGTTGGCATGCAATGACCAGAAGAGTCCAGGTTTGGTTACCATGGTGTGACCCTTGAAAAAATTACTTGCTACAATTGAATCAGCACACCAAAACTATGTATAATCATTATTCTTACTTAATAAATTGCAAAATACATCAATTTCACACCAAAATATTCATGAGGAGTTTGAAGGTTTTTTTCCACTTAGAAAAGGATTTGTATTAGACAGCACAAGCAATTGCAATATTTGAATATGTTTGACATCAAAGTTTTATTTACTGCCAGACTGATCATTAAGGACCAGGTTGCCATCATCAACAGTTGTAGAAAGATCAAGGAGGCCCTGAGTGGTCTAAAGCGCTGTCCGTTACGGATCACTGCCATCTCACCTCTGTCTGCATGGGTTCGAATCTATGATTCGGCTAATGTAGTTATGTGAGAAAGCTTGCCAGAAGCGTCTCGTGGGTCAGTGGTTCTTTCCGAGAGGGTTTCAGGGTTCTTCCTCCACCATTAATACTGGTAGCCATGTATAGCCTATATTGTGCTGGAAAATGACGTTAAACCATAACAAACAAAAAACAAACAGAAAGATCAAGTTGTCACATTTTTCATTGTCATCAAAGGATGTGTCGACTTCGAGGATATACATACAGATTTTTGCCAGCAATTCAGACCTGCCAAGCCTTACAATCTGATATGTTTCACTGAAATGTCCTTTAAATTACAGACTCGTGGAATATAACAAATACTATGAAAATACAATAGATGTGGTTAGATCTGGGTTTGGTTCAGTACTGGTTTTCTTGAGATTCAGTGCATTTGGTCAGGGAAGTAATCAACATTACAGAACACTTTAATTTGACTGAGTTGCATGTATGCAACGTTCCCTCAAAGCTGCATGTGTGCACGCGTGCAGCTGCTCAGGCATCCCTGCACAGCTGAATTGTCAATTTTTGCTCAATCCAAGGTTAAATTTTGCTCGTCTCCGTAATGCTTGTGCAGTGCAGCGAGCACTGTGCACACATCTACCAGTCACTTAGAGGGAACGTTGCATGCATGATGTATGTTTGATCAAGCATTTGCTTTTACTTTGTGATATTATCTGTAAATAATGTCCAGTATTGAAAATCTGTTGAATGCAAAAGTAACAAATTAGCTTCATAACAATTTCAAATACTCAACACAAAAGCATATAGCTTATCTTTGAGTTTTGTTGGCTTTAATGGCACTTTAATAATTATGGACTATATGAGGCAGAGGAAATGGGAACTAAATGCATTTCCCAAGAATGCACAGATGCAGCCAACCCAGACAAGTGAGGGTGGGTATAGAACTTACAACCTTTGAAATACATGTTCCACACTTGACCATCTGTGGTGAACAAAAGTTTGGAAAGGATAACTCAGATTGTTGGAGGAAGAAAGCTGGAAAGGCAACAATTACATTTATTGGACATCAAGTCATGTCAGTTGAAATACTGTTGACAGGGGGAGATAACTAATGCAACCATATGAAATTTTAAAAGAATCAAAAGCAAGTATTACAGAGGTTGAGAGATATAGCAAGTCTCAAAAACTGCCACTATTTTGGTAACTTGCAGATTCTGAAGGTTAACTTGGAGATCATTAAGTTTTTTTGATGAACATTTTATTTGAACATAATGTTGTTTTCACTCCAAGATGACATTTCTGAACTGGAATAGCAATAAATGACATTTTCTTTCACTTTACTGAAACTTGGCTTTAATTATGGGACTGTCAACTTCAAGCCAAGGACTTCTCAGACCATATGCAGAGTCAGAAAACTTGGAAAATATAACTTAGGAATTAAATCTAACTTACAAAAAAAGAAAATACAAATTACATAAAATTTTATTGCATCAATCAAACAGTGATTTTACAGGAAAACACAAATATTAATATCATTACGTGTTGTTAGGATTTGCACAAAAATGGAAGTAAACACATGGTGCACAATATAGATGGTCACTTCACTTTATGTTTGTTTATATTGAATTTATGAGTAATATTTTTAAATTATTGAATTTAAATAAATGCAGATACAAGTATTATGTTATGGATACCATCATGCAGCAGATAAACAGTGGATATCACACATGCATTTCTGAATGGGAACCAAGGCAACAAGACATAACAAATATTTGAATTGACAGTATTTTTTTATGTACTGTAAACATCTGGAGTTTCCAACACTACCCCCAGATTTATCAAATTTTTTGAACGTTGTGTTTACACGACAACCCTTCTCTGCATGAATCAAATTTTTAGTAAAATGGTTGACATATAAGTGAGTTTATATGGTATTTACCTTTATTAAGGTGTCCTTATTTGTGCAGTTTTTCAGCTAATTTATCACAGAATTTATATCAATTTTTATACCAAGTACTCTGCATGGATACCATATTTACTTACTTATAAGTCAGGGCCTATAGTGTTTGTTCTTCTAATTACTCACAACAAACTGCACAGAACCAGATCTGCCAGCACAGTTTGTAGTTGGACTCTTAAGCGAGTACATATGATAACAATTGTTCAAGATCAGGGCTGGAAATATCATAAATGTGTTTCTACCTGCCTAGAATAAAAAATTTCATAAACTTTATCAAAATTCTGGATTTATCCTTATTATTCTGAATAAATTTCAGGATAAGTAACAGAAAATTTTACCTGTCCCACACAATTTTCAACTTGTTGTATGCTCCATGATAGAAAATGTAGGTACATAGCATTTTTATGTAGAATTATAACTTGCTAATTTCTATTTCAGATTTTACTCTCATGTATGCTAATTATTAAATTAATTGTGATTTCCTTATCCTTCTGGAATTCAAATTTGACTTGCCCCAGACTAATGTTAGGTAGATTAACTGATTATGTTTGATTTTTATATTGTTATAATTTGATTAATCTCTGATGACTGCCAAATCAACCAGTAAACATGTTAATACAGTGTGTGGCCATGTAATTGTCTTTATATAATATTTATGTTGTAGTATTCCTAGGCCATGTTTTAACAGATTTATGTATAATGCACATCCATTCAAGACAGCACAGACCCAGTCAGCAGTTAAATAATGTGTAAGTGGGTGAGTTTGTGAGTTTGTGTTGTATGATATAAGTGGTCCTAGACTGTGTTTCACCATGTTTATGTACGATAAACACACCAAACTTTTAAAAGCTAAGACCCAGTCATTGTCTGTGTTGAATGATATAGTGGTCCTAGACTGTGTTTCACCATGTTTATATACAATAAACACACCAAACTTTTAAATGCTAAGACCCAGTCAGTGTCTATGTTGTATGATGGCCATGTTTTACCATATTGGATATAACATGCTCCCGAATTCAAACACTGCAGATCAGTGTTGTGCATTAAACCTTTGCTTTCAAGTGGACACACTGGATCTTGATCTGCTGTCACATTTAGTCGGGGAAAATTTGGGGTCTGTGCTGGCACATCAAGCAAGGAAATCGTGGGAATTGTATGAACACATTCAGGAAGGAAAAATTTGGGTCATTGCATTTAAAGCTAAGTCTATGTATGCCAGTAAATATGGTAGTTGATATATGTATGTGATAAATTTATATCTAGTCAGTGATTTGGATATTTATGTTATTGTAAATTTGACAATCATGTTGAAGGATTGTATGGAAAGAAATGTACTTTAAGTTTTACACCTGCTTTTCCAATGGACTAACCTTGGTTTGTTTTGCAAGTACATGTATACATAATTATTGCTGAAATTTTCTTTAAAGTGCATGCAGTAAAGCCTGTTTTAATGGACATCCAATTTAGACAGGCAACTGGTCATAATAAACTGTTTTTAATGTTATAAAGTTAACCCATCTGTAATGAAAAGATTCTGCAAGAGAACGGGTTTCTAGTAAGGGTGGAAAAGCAATAAAACTACACTAACAAGGTGACACAGGATACAGTGACCTTCTGTTAGGCGATGGCTTCAAGGGAATCACTGTACAGCTGTTGTCATTGACTATACTACTTCCATTTTCATCTTTTATGCTGATATTTAGTGTGTTAATTGAATTTACGTTAAATATCAGCATTAAACTTTAAAATTGGAAAATGAAAGTGCTTCATAGTTTTACTGTAGCATACATCTTTAAGTAGCATAAAATGGCAGAGATATCAGTTCCTTTTTAAATGTGTTGTTGCAAACATTGATTGTGATTTTTTTCACTCTCCAAAATCCATTTTTTTTCCTATGGCATCCTGACTTAATTCCATTCGGGGTGGGGGTGGTGTGTATAATGCCATTATACATTACATTAATATCTTGTCATTTAACAAGTTATTCAGAATAACATATTAATTGTTGTTATTCAACAGTGAACTTTAATGCAAGTCATTTCTGATTTGTGATTTTTTTTTGTGATAGAAATTTTTTTTATGAAATTAAATCCAATCTTTTTTATTGTTAAATTTTACAAAATTTTGTTGGCTAACGTATTGAAAATGGTATATGTTAAATTTAAAAAAATTATAAGCCAAAATTGTTTACAAAAAATGCAGGTAACATGTTTGATGTATAATGTACTGTATGTAACTTGTTTGATGTACACTTTAGACATGGATTCAATTGCTTTCATCAATTACAATTACAATTCTGATGTACTTGGAGATGTCAGTTACAATTACAATTTCAATAACTCAAAGTTATAACAGTTTAATTCCAGTTACAATTATTTTTGTGTTTAGCAATAAGAATTACTTTTTCCCCATAAAGAGACACAAAGAGAGAGAAATAATTTTGGTTTCAGTATTTTATGCATCTGTTATATGTATTTATATAATAAGTAAGCATAAATGTATTGACATAAAAATGGTTAAATTTTTTACATAATATATAAGATAAATATGTATATTATTTAATTTTTTATAAATTTTTTGGAATTAAGAACACATTTATCTTTGCTTTTGTAATATGTTTTGTAATTGAGCAATTATGGAAACCTAGACTTTAAAATACAATTACATCATATTAGTGATATTCAGTTATAATTATAGTATAATTGTAATTATTTACTCAATTGCACCACTTACAGTATAATTGAACCCAGGTTTGAGTGACAATTCCATAATCTGTATTTGAAATTAAAAGTTATCACTTTATTTGCTTACTTGTAAATTGGTTTTAAATAGAAATACTATTGGTTTGATGTTTTTTTTATTTCATTGATTTTGACAAAATAGATGCAGGAATGTTCATACATGATCCAGTTCAATTTCATAAGATTTGGGTGGATTACCTTGCATGTCAGAAGAGGAAATATTCCAAACTTTAAAGTGAAGAGTGACATGTCAACTTTTGTCAACCATAAAGATATAATTATAGGCTAGACTTGTATAAGAACTCATATAAGAAGTCTTGCATTCTGTTTTTATTGCATGTAATGTTTGCATTTTCCTTCATTAATGATTATTTTTGTTGCAAGAAATCGGGAAGGAACCTGTATTTTTATGTTGTTTTTCAACATATGCTTAGTACATTTATTGTCAATAATATCTACATGCCTTATAACAGATATGTTCAGACTGATGTAAACCCAATTACACTATCTCACTGATTCAAAGCCAATTACATTATCTCACTGATTTAAAGCCAATTACATTATCTCACTGATCTGAAGCCAGTTACACCATCACACTGATTAGATGTTAATTACACTTGATATCACTGATTGATGTTAATTACACTTGATATCACTGATTAGATGTTAATTACACTTGATATCACTGATTAGATGTTAATTACACTTGATATCACTGATTAGATGTTAATTATACTTGATATCACTGATTAGATGTTAATTACACTTGATATCACTGATTAGGTGTTAATTACACTTGATATCACTGATTAGATGTTAATTACACTTGATATCACTGATTTGAAACCAATAACACTATCTCACTGATTTAAAAGCAGTTATATGATCTGTTTTAAAGTAAATTACATGGTATCTCACTGATTCAAAGCCATTTACAGTCCTTTTCACTGATTTGAAACCAAAACTCTATATCTTGCAATTTAAATCCAATTACACTCTTTATCCTTGTTGTCAATTTTGTTTAAATCCACAGGTACAAATTGGTCATCTAATATGGTTATTATAAAGCTGAATTGTAGTTTGTGTCTGATCAAATGGTCAAGCTAAATAATATACTGAAGATTTATAAAGTTAATGGTATTATTGTATGTTGGGCTTTTATTTTCTTTCAGTTATTATCTTAGGTGTTATTTATAGTTATAATTCTGAACATTCTTACCTGTATTTTTCATTAAGTTGATCATTAATTCTATTGAAGTTGAAATCCTTTTTATTTATTCTTTTTTGTATGTTCACAGGTTCAGGTCAGGTCATTAAAGTTAATCTCAACACCTGTAGAATTCTTGTGCAGTTTAATAAGTACAATATATATATATATGAGCAGTTGGCTTTTTAATAATGCTAATCAGATTTTTTTTTAAAGATGAGAAACAATAAGAAAATGAAAACAAAGGATGAAATGGATACTTGCCCAAGACGCTGAAATTACAAGATTTGTAATTTTTATTAACTTATTCTGGATATTTTGCATGTTGGTTTGCATTACCTTGCTACAGTGATTATTCTTTATCAACCCAAAAACTAATGATACATTGGGTTTTCTTTATTTATTTGTTAGAAGAGCTTGTCAAAGAGAAATCCTGAATTGTTCTCCCTATGTGCAATTAACTATTTACACTGTGAGCATTAGAGGGCAAGGTCAGGATTGGTCAGTTCATAACCTCTTTGTATAAACAGAACATTGTACATGATTTTCTTGTTGGATAGAATCTAAAATCCAGCAATATAATTGGCTGAAATGTGTTTGACTTCAAATTTACCAATTAGATGTCTCAAGTCTAGACTTAACTTAAGACATGTTGGGGAAGTTTGATTTCACCAGAAGAGCCTAAATCTGGACCTGTAACTTAAAAGATGCCATTGGCATGATTGGCTGACATTTAAATATGATTTTTAATGAACCATTCAGATGTCTCTGGTCTGGACATTATTTTAAGACTTTTGTTGGTTAAATTGGGGCCAGGTTGATATCATCAATATTAGTTTTTTTTATTGTAATAACACAGAATGAAAGGTCTTTGAATTACTTAGTTATGCTGCTAAATATAATGGGTAGTTGTCATGATGATAACAAGATCAGATATGTAACTAGGACACTAATGATGTGTATGCATAACATTTTAAAAAGATATGGTATCGAGAAGCATTTCCACCATTATAATTAAGAAAAGCAATGGTGGGTTTAATGGAAAGGAAATAAACAGCACTAAACTGTATTCGGAAAAAAATAAGCTGGGGATGTATCTTGATTTTTCTGAAACAGGTATAGGTCCAGGCTTAAATCATTTTCAAGTAGTATATCTCTAATGGTTTATTTTTGGTTGTTTATGTAACCAAATTGTAAATCTTAAACATTAGTCCTTGTTGACAAATATGACCGAGAATGGCAAACTGTGGTTCCATTCTGAAAAAAAATCTGATCTAACAACTCTAATACTCTAGGTTTCTATCTTAAAAGCGTGGAAAGTAAAAAAACATATGCAATGATACCTCACAATAATACTGTTGAAGAGTGCTGTAGAAGTGTAGGATTTTGTATGCATGGCTTTCTTACACTGGGGTATCCATACACAGTATTGATTTAAATAATATATTGAAATCTGTTACTGTGCCTGCCTTATAACAATGTTCCTTATTGTGGGGGATCTTCCATTGTGATAGCAGAAATCTGAGTCTGTATTTATTGTAGTTGGTCTATATGATCAGCGATAAACAGTCCGTTTTGTTCATAGCTAACATCAAATGTTTTGGGGGCTACCTCAGAGATTTTTGTTTGATGAATTTGAGACAGTGAAGCTCGAGTTTGTTCTCAGTCATCAAGAACTTGTGGTGTAATATTAAAACTAATAGTTTCCAATAGTTTGACCTTTCAAGTTAATATATAGTACTGCCATAATCTGTGATCATTGGATAGTACTTGACTGTATTTCTGATTGGTTACACATTAGTGTGAGCATTGCCTGTAGATTTCTGATTGGTTACACATTAGTGTGAGCATTGCCTGTAGATTTCTGATTGGTTACACATTAGTGTGAGCATTGCCTGTAGATTCCTGATTGGTTACACATTAGTGTGAGCATTGCCTGTAGATTTCTGATTGGTTACACATTAGTGTGAGCATTGCCTGTAGATTCCTGATTGGTTACACATTAGTGTGGGCATTGCCTGTATATGAATAGAGGGGCAGATACAGTATGTACATTATGTTATCAACGAAACCAATGTTTTAATTATGTAATTTCAGGTTTAATGTTTACCTGTAGATCATACCCTAAATTTTAAATAGTCAGAAAAAGCATTGTAAAAGACAATAGAATTGCATAATGACACTTGTCATCACTAAAATAATTTTAAAATGTTGTAAGTTAAATCACTTTATTCAGAGTTCAGTAAATTGAGATTTTAGAACACCTTTCATTGTAATAATGTAAACATTGTAACAGCAGTGTCTTTTAAACAGAAAGTTATTCCTCATTCAGAAAAGGACCCAAGGGAAATAAATCTTGCTGGAAGAAATTTATCAGGACAATTATTTTTTAAAAAAGTATGTTCTGTCCTTTAAAATTAGGGTCCCATAAATGGGACTGAAACAGGAATTATAAAAGTAGCTTTGAATATGAATAATGCCAGTAATATTGATATCATTTATTTTCTAAAATATTCACAGTAAATTATATATTTTACTAGATAACAATGTACTGAAGGTGTACTGTGCAATGTTGTGGCTGTTTTGCTTTAGTCCCACCAATTACACTAGTACCAATTTTCAACATCTTGATGCATTGGGTATTGTTAGGGATCCTACACAGTTCCTAACAGCATTTTCTGATTTCCAGTATTCTTTCAACTTTGACACTAAAACTAAAGCCCTCCAGTCAGTAGTGATAACTGAGAAATATTTAAGGCTGGAAATGTTAGTAACTGAGGAGGACTCCAGTTAACAAAATCCTTGTATTCTAAGTTGATCATAATTCAAAGACTATTAAATTTGTGGGACTTTTGTTCCAGACTTCATGTTTTACACTCAAAAAAAGCTTTAATAATATACGCCCAGGTCTCCGTGTAATGTCTGGTCATATTGTTGATTTTTGTTTTTCAGTTGTAATTTTTAGCTTTTATATCCTAGTCAGCAATTTTGTATTTTTGTTCATATGCAATATAATTTTATCTAATTTAAAATATTTGTTTTAATCTTTGCCAGGATTTTACTTGTAGGCGAACTGTTAAAAAATCCTTTTTTTTATATGTTATGACTTGTATTTGATTTTTAATTTTCAAAGTAATCAATATTTGATTCACAAAAACATGTAGTATGCAAGTAAGAGATACATGATTACTCACCATGAAGGGATATTTACAGCCTAACATTTTACCAAATTTCAGATAATGCTAGAATAGTTACAGGTTTGTTAATTAATGTTCCCGTCTTTTCATGTCATATGATCTAAAGAACTTGGACTAAAATTCATGTTTAATTTTTATGTTGCAATTTTTCTAATTTCCAATTAAACAGAAACATTTTCCATAACCTTTGTCTTTTAGTCTGTTATTTGCTTTATGAGTCTTTAGTTGCTGTTTAACTAGCACAGTACTCCACAAATAAACCATATATTAACATATCTAGAGCTTGGCCAATGTATCAAATATTTTGGTGCTTTGAACTAGCAAATTCTATTGGATTTCCCAAGTTGCCTCCCTTAGTATACAGTGCCAACTAACCAAGAGCATATAACAGTAGTGTATTGTACATTGGCTGAAAATGGTGAAGACAGTGGACTTCAAAAAGATACTTTGTAAATTTAACACTGAAAGTCAGACCACATACCAGAAAGAAGCCATTACATGTGTATTGAGGGGAGAGATATATTTATGCAAACATGGACTGGCAGTGGAAAATCACTTATTAATCAGTCAATTTCAGTTGTGTGCTCCCCTTTTCTTGATCATCAACTTTGAACAACTTAATTTTGATTGAATGCATTGGTTTGCTGTATCCTGTGAAATTCCCAGACCCCAAGCACTGAAACTTCTGATGGATCTGCCAAGGTGTATATAGGTTAATGTATTTTAAACTTGGCTAGCAAAGATGTTACATAACTAGCTGCCAAGATATAAATTAGCAAAATGCCCTGGCATTTCAGCTAGTTTTTAATTTCAAGCAAATGGCATAGGCCCAGATCATGTGCATTAAACTACAGCTGATCTCTTTGTAGATTGCAGTATTTTATTTTGGTAACTAAAGTCATAACATTTTTACTGAAATTTTGCAAGTCTTGTCAATCATAATGAAAAATTTGCTATAAAATGGCACTACTAATTCACTTCATTAGATTTTAAGCACGGAGACTTTATGGTAAATAAATGTACACTAGGAATAGTATTAAGTGATTACGAATAATATAAGCTGGTATTTGTAACGAATTTTCTCATATACACAGTTTAATTTTGTAATTCTCTGTTAATGGAATCATGGAAAATAATAAAGTTTTGCCAACAAAACAAAATCTTCATTTTTCATTTACTCCTTTCTGTCTTGCTATGAATGTAGGAAATGGAGCATTAACCTTGTTAATCTGAACTTTCATCTGGAAAGTTTGTATTTAGGTCCATATGTCCTCATGTCTGTTTGTCACATCATGACAAAGTTTTGCATTTAGGCCCATCGGTATTTGTGTCCATTCATGGGAAATTTTTTCATTCAGGTATATCTGTCTACATGTCTATCACATCATGGGGAAATTTTGCGGATTCATCTTGGTCAATTTTGCGTCATCCCACCAAAATTTGGCGTCTGTAACCTCTATTTCTTGCATCAACAACTTTGGTAAAATTGTGCATTCAGTAGTAGCACTAGTAAATGAACCAGAGGTACAAGCCATGGAAATGAACTAGAAAATGAATCAGAGCTACAAGCCATAGCATTGCTCTAGTAAATGAACCAGAATTGCAGCAATGGCGATGCACTATTAAATGAACCAGAGCTGCTAGCCAAATGTGCACCACAGTGCAAGGCATTAAGCAAAGGAATTGTGCTGCATAAACAAAATTAGATGAGGGGGTGATCAGGACAAAACTATTCCAAATGAGCATGTAGAATGCTGAAATGCCAATTCATTGAAGGTCTTCAGTATGCATATGGTTGAAATATAATGTTACTCCCATATAATCTCGCTTATAAGTAGAGTCCAATTGAAAACATCACAGACCCAGATCTGCCACTGACAAAATGCACCAGCAGATTTGGATTTGTGCAGTTTGCTAGGAATATTCAATAGAACAAGCAACAGATCCTGATCTGTAAGCGCATTATGTTATGGCAGGTCAGAAACTTTGCAGTTTGATTCAACTTATAAGCATGTATATTTATGCTGCTGAAATCAAATGACCAAATGAGTCGAAGTAATCAGGGACAATAACTCTTATAAATAATGAATAAGACTGGAAATTACGTTCTTGTAAATGATAATGATCTGTCCTGTGGTTCTCTACCACATCGGACCCTTTGGACCTATTTAGTCTTGCTGGATTTTACCTTTGATGAGAGGACCTCAGTGGGATAATATTTAAAACACTAAGTCATTTTAGCAAACTATTGTTTATATCTATAAACAGACATACTAAAGTTCTGTCTACCTCTCCAAGTTCTACACCTCAGCTTAGCTACATAGTCTCTTGATATACATGTATGCTCTAATGATATCTATCTCTCTATCATCCTCTAATAAGTCACTTATGGAGTTTTCTCTTTAAAATTCATATGCCAACACACACTTCATTTTAACAATACAATTGGCTAACAATTACTAAATAAAGGATTGCCCCCTTTCCCCACAAACTTAATGTGCTGAAACAGCATTAAAAAGAAATTGACCCAGTTACCCAGGTTTGTCTTGATGCTGAACTAGAAGGATGCAACAGTTACTCCGTTTTGGCATTGCCTTCCTGAACCCCATAAACTTGCCCAGAAATGGATTTGTTTTCTAAATTCTCACATCCCACTTCTTCAATAGAAATTTGGTACATGTGACCACTGACCTGTTGCTTCTTGTCAGTTCAACCTTTTACATCTAAACTTTTCAACACACCCCACAATAAAATTGGTCATAATAAGAGATACTGGAAAAGAAATTCTTGTAAACGATAATGAGAGAGACTGGAAATGACATTCTTGTAAATGAAAATGAGGAAGACTGAAAAGTAAATTTTAAAAACTCCTCAGTTTACAGCTGTATGTCATATTTTGGTTGAATCCAGCAGTCCTACATAATGTAATGATGGGTAAGATTTTGGTTAAAACTCAAAACAGTCCTATGTAATGTTATGCTGCATGTCAGATTTGGTTGAAGTCCAACAGACCTGTGTAACAATGCTGTGTCATATTTGGTTGAAATCCAACAGCCCTATGTAATGTAATGCTGTATGCCAGATTTGGTTGAAGTCCAACAGTCCTAAGTAATGTTATGCTACATGTCAGATTTGGTTGAAATCCAACAGTCCTATGTAATGTAGTGCTGTATGTCAGATTTGGTTGAAATCCAACAGTCCTATGTAATGTAATGCTACATGTCACCTTTGGTTGAAATCCAACAGTCATATGTAATGTAATGCAGCATGTCAGATCTAGTTGAAATCCAACAGTCATATGTAATGTAATGCTACATGTCAGATTTGGTTGAAATCCAAGTCCAATGTAATTTAATGATGTCACAGATTTTGTCAAAATTCAGCAGTCCTGTGTAATGTTATGCTGTCATATTTGGCTGAAACCCAACAGTCCTATGTAATGTTATGCTTCATGTCAGATTTGGTTGAAGTCCAACAGACCTGTGTAACAATGCTGTGTCATATTTGGTTGAAATCCAACAGCCCTATGTAATGTAATGCTGTATGTCAGATTTGGTTTAAGTCCAACAGTACTATGTAATGTAATGCTGCATAAATTAAAACCTGGAGGACAGGAAATTAAGGGGCATACTTCCAGTAAATGTCCTCATGGAATGATGGAAATCAAAGGTTTTCAAGTATACTGCAGTACAAAGCTGCATTCCAAACTTGGTTCAAATCCAAACTTTATTGGAAAGTTATCTTGCAGAAAACAAATTATTGACAAACATAAGGATGAACAGAAGGATGGATGGCCAGAGTTGGTTACCACAGGCCTCTGCCAACCTTTTCCAGTGAAGATCTAATAACCAACAGAAACAATGAATGTAAGAACTAATATTTATTTCAAATGGGCATGTAAACAAAGTAGATCAAGGTTAAATAAGATTTTAGTGTTTGTCAACATAAAACAAATTATACAAAAAATTAAATGCTTGCATAAGTATACATTCAAGCATATTTCAAAAATATTTATACACATTTCTTGAATTCCATTTGCTTTCAATGTGGCATGATAATACAGTTATTTTTATAACAAATTGACTTTAGCACTAAACTGTAAAAATTATTTTCTTGTTTGATAATTGAAAACATGTCAATGGAAACCAATTTTTGAGGAATACTTCATGAAATTTTGTTTTCTCTATCATTTAAGTTCAGTCAAAAATAAGTTTCAGACTCACCTACACTGATTTAAAATCTCAAACCAATAAAGTTTTACTCAAACATATACTTTCATGTTTCATGTTAAGAAAGAAAACAGTAGTTTTACTCACACATACACTTTTGTGTCTTAGAAAGAATTTTTTTTTCTCACTATAAATACTATGTCTGATCTTTCAGATTTTTTTCTCAAAATCTCGTCTTTTTTAATCAAGCTTCAGTTAAATGATCATGTCGGATGCACATGCTAACACTTGTGCTTTAGTACATCTGCTTAATATAAGCGTTTTAATATAAGCGTTTTAATATATCTCCATAAAACTCTAGCTAAAGAAGACTTCTAATATATTCAGCCAATGCATTTGCAATGAAAATATAAAAGAAAAAAGAAAGACCATTTTCGTCAAGTCTGAGAAATTCCCTGTATAATCATACCCAGAGTTCTCTCTTCAATTGATGACTTGCACATGGACACATTTCATTTTTTCAGCCTAGAGAGATGCTTGTATTCACTAAATGATCTAGTGAAATAATTGATGTTATGGTAAATTCCATTCCCATTCCACTATAATTTCCGACTCCATAAAAATACAACAAGATGGTGTTATTGCTTGGAATGTTGTCAAAACTGCTGTCTGAGAAATAAAAATAGATTATATAACAATTAGAAGGAATAAACTTGACAACACAAGTAAAACTAAAATTGTAACAAGAAACCGATGAAGGGACATGCTCTTCTTGGCAAAAAGATTTTTCATGAATTAATGATAAAATTATTTCTTCCTTTTATCTTCTGAATTTAGCTGCTGTAGTGCAATAATGTATATCAGATTATTACCATTTTCATTTAGGACAAAGTAGACATCATTAGAAGTGTTTTTATGACACCCCAATGCCATAATGATCATTCATTCAGGGGGACCACATGATTTTTTAGACAGTGTCAGCCATTTTTTATGTATGCAAGCACCATGTTCATTTAGGTATCATAACAAGTCTACAGATGAAAACCTTGTGTTGATACAGCCATCTGTTTGGAATGAGTAGAAATGTTTTGTTGATAATGACCATCCATTCAGAAGTAGCAATTACAAGATTTTCATGGCAGACATATTAAATGTATTTTCAGCACCAATTTAATTTATGACCAAGTGGATCCTTGACAAGCATTGTAGAATAAACATGCCATGGGTCACATCAGATCTCCTCAACCTCTGTGATGTGAGGACAACACTGAGGAAGAAGTGAGGAGACATTGAAAGAGCAGTAAAATGCAAGGAGATTAACAACGGGAATAAGAAGAGTTAAAGAAAGTGAAGGAAATACCAGCATAACCTGTTTAAGCAGGAGGTTATATGTCCTCACAACAATATACAACAAACTCTATCAAACAGGAGTATGGTCTACCCCATGGACCTAGTCTCTGATCACAACTCTTCCTAAGGAAGGAAATCTGCAGATGTGACAGAACTTCTGAACAATCAGCCTCATCAGTCACACTAGCAAAGTTGTGCTTAAGATAATCCCCAACAGACTGAAACCTCAGAGTTCATCATTGCTGAAGAACAGAAGAATTAAAAAAATAAGACTAAGCTAATCCTCAATAGACTGATCCCCAGAGTTCGTCATTGCTGAAGACCAGAAGAATGGAAAATATAAGACTAAGCTAATCCCCAACAGACTGAAACCCCAGAGTTCATCATTGCTGAAGAAAAGAAGAATTAAAAATATAAGACTTAAGCTAATCCCCAACAGACTGAAACCCCAGAGTTCATCATTGCTGAAGAAAAGAAGAATTAAAAATATAAGACTTAAGCTAATCCCCAACAGACTGAAACCCCAGAGTTCATCATTGCTAAAAAACAGAAGAATTAAAAATATAAGACTAAGATAATCCACAATAGACTGAAACCCCAGAGTTCATAATTGCTGAAGAATATAATGAGGGCTGTTTATATATGTTTATGTAAGTATATAAGACATCCTCATCATTCAAGGAGACTGGAATGCCAAAGTTGGCAAAGATGCTCTTAAAGACTGAGATGATTGTTGTGGACCTTCTTGCAATGAGCTTACCAGTGAAAGAAGGAAACAACTGCTCAAGTTTGCAAGCTACAACAACTTGGTACTAGCCAACACCCTGGGGCAGCATAAAGCTTCACAATGCTGGACATGGCACACACCAAATGGAACTCGTCATAACCAAATCGACTACATACTGGATCAAAACCGTTACTGATCTGGAATCAATAGAGCAAAAACAAGGACATTCCCAGGTGCTGATGTTGAGAGTGATCACAACCTTGTGATTATGAACTTCCGAGTGAGGCTGAATAAAATGAACAAGTTAAAAAACATCAGGCTCAAATTCAACCTTGAACTGAAGGACCCTAACATCTGCAAGTCATTCCAAGCCACAATTGGGAGGAAAATTTGCTCCACTCCTTGTGATGGATGTTGATGTTAAAGTGATGACAGACACTTTCAACACAGTCATGACAACAACTGCCAAGGACATCATTGGCCTCCATCGCCGAAAGAAAAAACCCTGGGTTACAGAAGAAATTCTGAATTTGGGTGATACCAAAGAGACCTCAAAAACACCAGACACACAACAGGGACAATGGAGTACTGAGAAAAAAAAACAGAATATTAGAAAAAACTTGAAGAAAGCAAAAGAAGACTGGATTGGACAAAAGTGCACAGAAAAAGAAAGCAGTCTGATAAAAAATAACAGCAGAAAGGCATTCCAAATTGTAAAAGACTTCACCAGACAGAAGCAAGCAAGAGTCAAAACCATTCAAGATGAAAATGGAAAATGCCTCACAGAAGCGAGTGACATTGTAGAAAGATGGACTGAGTATTGTAAAGAACTATACAGCCATCAGTCCATAGGAAACCCAGAGGTGCTTGAAGTTCCAAACGCCACAAATGATGATGATTTCCCCATTCTCAAGGAAGAGGTGGAGTCAGCAATAAGAGCACTGAAGAATGGGAAGGCAGCTGGAGTAGAAAACACCCCCCGCTGAACCTATCAAGAATGGGGGGAATCTGTGATATAGCTACTAACAAAAATCTGCAACAAGATCTGGCAGACGGGTGAATGGCCAACACAGTGGACCCAGTCACTTATTATAACACTTCCCAAACAAAGCAATCTCCAGCTGTGCCAAAATTACAGAACTATCAGCCATGCTAGTAAGGTGATGCTGAAGATTATCTTGAACAGACTCAAACCACAAGCAGAAGAAAGAATTGCTGAAGAACAGGCAGAGTTCCGGAGTGAAAGAAGCACAATGGAATAAATACTCAAACTCGGGGTTCTGTGTGAAAAGTACTCACAACATTAACAAGACATCTATCATGTGTTCATAGATTTCAAAAAAGCCTTTGACAGAGTGTGACATGATGCATTGTGGGCCTCAATGAAGAATTACAACACTGGTCAATACCATCAAGCAACTGTTTGCTAAGGCTACCAGTGCAGTATTTGCTCAAGGTTCTGTGGGGGACTGTTTCCAGACAAGAGTCAGAGTATGTCAAGGATGTCTCCTGCCACCCACGCTAGTCAACATCTACTTTGCGCACATCATTAACAAAGCACTGGAAAACCACTGTGGGACAGTCAGCATTGGAGGGTGTAACATCATCAACCTACGCTTTGCAGACAACATTGATGGGCTGGCAGGCAGTGAAGACGAGCTTGCCACCTTAGTGAAGAACCTGGATGAAACATCTCCCAGATTTGACATGGAAATAAGAGCTGAGAAGACAAAGCTGATGAAAAATAGTGGATAACAAATATCAGCCAAGATTAAAGTCAGAAGACAGGAACTGGAAACAGTGGGGCAGTTCAAATATCTTAGTTATATAATCACCAAAGAGGGATCAAGAGCATAAAGTTTGTCATGAGCAGCACAAACAATGGCAGCTATGTCAAAGCTAAGACCCATCTGGAGAGACAAGAATATCTGTCTGTAAAGTGCTAGTCATCTCAATCTTTTTGTATTCATGTGAGGCCTGCTACAGAACCAACCTTGGCATACCGGTACCTTACATGGACCACATCACAAATGAAGAAGTGCATAACACCATCAGATGCAAAGTAGGCCAATATGAACACCTCCTCACCACCATTAAAAAGAAAAAGCTAAAATAGTATGACCATGTCACTAGAGCTAATAGTCTATCCGCAACAGTACTGCAGGGCAGCGTACAGAGTGGCAGAAGGAGAGGTAGACAGAAAAAAGTGGACTGACAACATCACAGAATGGACCATAAAACGTTTTGCAGAGACACATGCATTGGCACATGATTGATTCAAGTGGATGGAACTGGTCAGATATTCAGCAACATAGTGCCTCGATGATCACACTAGGTCAAGAGACTGATGATGATGATGATGATGATGATGATGATGATGATGATGATGTTTATATACAAAATTCTGAAACTAATGATAAAAACAATACACACCATTTTTAGAAACTGCAGCAAGTGAGGGTTGGTTGTCGATGATGTAGGTCTCTAAGCCATTCATTAAACAGTTCCTGATGGCTTTATTATCATCCGGCATAAAATAGGTTCTGTCCTCTGTTAAATTAAAAAGGCTCCAACCCAGCAAAAATGGAGCATTAACCATTATTGGAGCAGGCTGAAATAAAAAGTTAGGTCATGAGAAATAATTATAAAAAGTATACTATATACCAGGGGTTGCAAACATGTGGCCCACCAAGCTGTTTCCTGTGGCATGCAAAACGATTGGTGTCACAAGGTATCATGTGATATAACAAAGAGGGGGTGCAGCCCTTGGGCCATCAAAAATGCCCTCATGCAACCCCCATGGGTGGTTTGAGTTTGAGAGCCCCTGTATAGAACAACTGTCGAATTTCAAGGCAGATAGTACTTTATATTTGTTACTTAAAATCTCCACTGAAGTGCAAATGATGTCACATGCAAAAAAACATTTGTTTGAAAATTAACATGTATCATGACTAGCACTATAAAGAACAAATATTAACACTGCCAATAAAGCAACAGACTGTGCTCCATAAATGCATTAGTAAAATGACTTTCATAGCAAATTAATGACTTTATTGGGGGCACAGTCTTTAGAAACCAAGCATGGTAGAGATGTTACTAACGATAACATCTGATGGTCAAGATGAATTTCACCACAATTTATTTGATGGTAATTGCTTACATATTCCTGCTGCATCTTTATTTTAAAAGATCAAACACAAATATCTTTGATTACCTGATTGACTGTATTCAGTACTGTATCCTTCATTAGTGGAAAGCTATGCAGTTGAAGATTGGTCATATTTGTTATCAAACACCACTTTCGCTGAGGTAGCCAATAAATTGTTCTCCTCTGAAACATAAAATAGATGAGTTTTATGGTGTTCCCACATTCGAGATGGTGGATATCTGCATGATTAAGAAATGGCAAATTATGTTTGCTCTCTCAAATTTCAAGTGTACAGGGTTCCTGCAATCTTTAACAAAATTATAACTCCATGACACTTCCAAAACTTTTCCAAGACCTATTTAAAGAGTACCTACTACATGAATTTACGACCACTAATAATTAAGCAACACACATATATTCTACAGCTGGCTTTGGGCATACTTCATCCTATCAGATAGGTCATTCTCTCTTTTGAGTGCCATTAGTACAATGATTTCAGGAATCCTACTCTAACAAATCTGTTGTCAAAGTTGGGTAGTTTGGTAAAACTTTTGCATTGGCAAACAAAAATGTGACTGGATTATGGATAATGCAAAATAACCAAATTCCATGACTTTTCCAAAAACTTTGAATGACTTATGAAAATTTAAAACTTTTCAAGGTCCTTGAAATGCTTTTCTGTAATTGACAAACTTTTCAAGCATTTCTATGACTGCAGGAACCCTAAGTGTAAGTTGGCTTTCATAAACTGTCTCAACTTGAGTATGTGCTGAACTCAAAATCTTTTTTTCCCTTACTCAGTTATTTACAAAGGCAAATTAATACAAATTGCTTGTTTGAAAATATAGAATAGCAAGCTTACTGAAACATCAGTTTAATGCAACAATCCCTTTATAGTTTACAACCAGTATGTTAAATGGGAGAGTCATGTTTTCACTAAAAGCTGAAACATTTAATGGAAGCAGTACCAAAAGTCATTGGTTTGAATCACATCCAGTTTTCTTTTTTCTGCCTTATTTAAGGTGGTACCTGCAGTAAAATGGGTTCAAATCACATTGGGTTGATGTTTTTCTTCACATGCCTTACTGAAAATTTTCATACAGGATCAATAAGAATACACAAAATCCTCAGTTCTGAACACCAGTGTCTACACAGTAACATAAACGATGACAACTGAATTGTATTGGTCACAACTAAGTCAATCAAAGTCTTTTATTTTATCTATCTTGGTTATAGACCTCAAATCAAAAACCTTCTGGTGTGTCACTCACAATCTACATATTTTTTCTATCTTGTTATAGACCTCAAGTCAAAAACCTTCTGGTGTGTCACTCACAATCTACTTGTCTATCTTGGTTATAGACCTCAAATCAAAAGCCTTCTGGTGTGTCAGTCACAATCTACTTGTCTATCTTGGTTATAGACCTCAAATCAAAAGCCTTCTGGTGTGTCAGTCACAATCTACTGATTTTGTCTATCTTGGTTATAGACCTCAAATCAAAAACCTATTGGTGTGTCAGTCACAATCTACTTATTTTGTCTATCTTGGTTATAGACCTCAAATCAAAAGCCTTCTGGTGTGTCAGTCACAATCTACTTATTTTGTCTATCTTGGTTATAGACCTCAAATCAAAAGCCTTCTGGTGTGTCAGTCACAATCTACTTATTTTGTCTATCTTGGTTATAGACCTCAAATCAAAAGCCTTCTGGTGTGTCAGTCACAATCTACTTATTTTGTCTATCTTGGTTATAGACCTCAAATCAAAAGCCTTCTGGTGTGTCAGTCACAATCTACTTATTTTGTCTATCTTGGTTATAGACCTCAAATCAAAAGCCTGGGCTTATTTTATGCCTATCCACAGTGAGTAATCTGAAAATCTTATCATTCAAGGATATCTGAGATGGTTTTGAAACTGAGTGGCTAAAAAAATTGGTCTTATATTGAATTTCTTTTTGGATAGTAGAGTATTAATTCTTTCGATGGATTGTTTTTGACAGTAGAGTATTACATCTTTAAATGGATTTGTTTTTGACAGTAGAGTATTAAATATTTAAATGGACTTGTTTTTGACAAAAGAGTATTAAATCTTTAAATTGATTTGTTTTTGACAGTAGAGTTTTAATTCTTTCAAAGGACTTGTTTTTGACAGTAAACTATGATGAGAGGCAAATTAAAAAAATTAGTCAATTTAAAAACATACACACAGGCAATGGGTGCTGTAACCTACAGACTCGGGTTTAATTCTCTGTCGAGTATGAATTAAAAACTGCCCATCTTGTATTATAATGTTTTCAACATCGTGTCCAAGTAATAGTCCTGTTGGGTAAGTATACTCTGAGTCTGGGGTGTTTTTTTTATTTAAAGACACTTGCTCTAGGCCCTTGTCTGATAAAAATTTCATTGACCAAACCAATGATGCTCTTTCATATCTTACACTGGTATGGTTTGTGATGTTACAATATTTGGAATGGAACAGAAATCAAGGACATCAATTTATAGAAACTGATTTTAAAAAAAAATAAAACAATTTCAATCATTTTCTTGCACAAACACAGTGATATAACAAAGACTAAAGTCAGACGAGAGTTGAATTTTATAAATACCATGCATTACCTTTGTAAAATCCAGGAATACAGCCTGCTTTTCAAAGTGTCCATTATCTGGTGAATATACTTCAACTACTGAATCTCTGATAATAATATAGTGCAGTGTGGTTGATCCATTATTGACGTTGTAAAGCAACGTGACAACCTGGAAGTACAATATAGAATGCAATGTTAGCTGCGGTATTTATCTTTCCAATAATTATTAACTGTCATCATAAAAGGTGAATTGAAAGGTCTCCATTTCTCACCTGGAAGTCTGTAGGAGAATGCTGAATTGAGGTCAAGTGATTCTTTAACTGTAAGTTATCAACCTTTCTAGTTCCTAACGTTTGTGGACTACACATTTAAATCAAACTGCATCAAAATGACATCTTTAGTTTCACTTTTTAAAGACTCTAAATTTATTTTACCAACACTGTTCTTATCTGCCCTATGGAAGTATTAGTCACTTAGAACTGCCATAAAATTAGTAATGTCTCCCCACTCCCAACCATTTTGACCAGATTTTATTTTTAGACCTTAACTATGGAAAATATAAGGCATCAGCTGGCCATAACTATGGAAATTACCAGGCAACAGTTGGTCATAACTATGGAAATTACCAGGCAACAGTTGGTCATAATTATGGAAATTACCAGGCATCAGTTGGTCATAACTATGGAAATTACCAGGCATCAGCTGGCCATAACTATGGAAATTACCAGGCATCAGCTGGCCATAACTATGGAAATTACCAGGCAACAGTTGGTCATAACTATGGAAATTACCAGGCATCAGCTGGCCAAAACTATGGAAATTACCAGGCAACAGTTGGTCATAACTATGGAAATTACCAGGCATCAGTTGGTCATAACTATGGAAATTGCCAGGCATCAGTTGGTCATAACTATGGAAATTACCAGGCATCAGTTGGCCATAACTATAGAAATTACCAGGCAACAGTTGGTCATAACTATGGAAATTACCAGGCATCAGTTGGTCATAACTATGGAAATTACCAGGCATCAGCTGGCCAAAACTATGGAAATTACCAGGCAACAGTTGGTCATAACTATTGAAATTACCAGGCATCAGTTGGTCATAACTATGGAAATTACCAGGCATCAGCTGGCCATAACTATGGAAATTACCAGGCAACAGTTGGTCATAACTATGGAAATTGCAAGACATCAGCTGGCCATAACTATGGAAATTACCAGGCAACAGTTGGTCATAACTATGGAAATTCCAAGACATCAGCTGGCCATAACTATGGAAATTACAAGGCAACAGTTGGCCATAACTATGAAAATTGCAAGCCAACAGTTGACCATAACTGAGGAAATTACAAGGCATCAGTTGGCCATAACTATGGAAATTGCAAGCCAACAGATGGTCATAACTATGGAAATTACATGGTATCAGCTGGCCATAACTATGGAAATTGCAAGCCAACAGTTGGTCATAACTATGGAAATTACATGGCATCAGCTGGCCATAACTATGGAAATTGCAAGCCAACAATTGGTCATAACTATGGAAATTGCAAGCCAACAGTTGGTCATAACTATGAAAATTACAAGGCAACAGTTGGTCATAACTATGAAAATTACAAGGCAACAGTTGGTCATAACTATGGAAATTACAAGGCATCAGTTGACCATAACTATGGAAATTACGAGGCATCAGTTGGCAATAACTATGGAAATTACAAGCCAACAGGTGGTCATAACAATGGAAATTACAAGTCAACAGTTGGTTATAATAATGGAAATTACAAGGCATCAGCTCGCCATAACTATGGAAATTACCAGGCAACAGTTGGCCAAAAATATGAAAATTACAAAGGAATCAGTTTGCCATAACTAAGGAAATTACCAGGCAAATAACTATGGAAATTACCAGGCATCAGCTGGCCATAACTATGGAAATTACATGGAAATCAGATGGCCTTAACTATGGAAATTACCAGGCAAATAACTATGGAAATTACAAAGATATCAGTTGGCCATAACTATAGAAATTACAAGGGAATCAGTTGGCCATAACTATGGAAATTACAAGGGAATCAGTTGGCCATAACTATGGAAATTACAAGGGAATCAGTTGGCCATAACTATGGAAATTACAAGGGAATTAGTTGGCTATAATTATGGAAATTACAAGGGAATTAGTTGGCTATAATTATGGAAATTGCAAGGGAATTAGTTGGCTATAATTATGGAAATTACAAAGATATCAGTTGGCTATAACAATGGAAATTACAAGGGAATTAGTTGGCTATAATTATGGAAATTACAAGGGAATTAGTTGGCTATAATTATGGAACTTGCAAGGGAATTAGTTGGCTATAATTATGGAAATTACAAAGATATCAGTTGGCCATAACAATGGAAATTACAAGGGAATTAGTTGGCTATAATTATGGAAATTACAAGGGAATTAGTTGGCTATAATTATGGAAATTACAAGGGAATTAGTTGGCTATAATTATGGAAATTACAAGGGAATTAGTTGGCTATAGTTATGGAAATTACAAGGATATCAGTTTGCCCAGAGATGAATAAAACATATGTTATATATGTTTCTGGTTGCCATAACAATGAAAATAAGCAAGCTAGAATAAATGTTCTATTAAAAGATAAACGTTTTGGCATAAACTTTAAAGATGACATTCTTATTCAACAACTTGGAAAAGACCACAACGCCAAGAATTGACAAAAGGAAAAGAATATCAGCACGGATATTATTTCCCCAAATATATATCTTTTTATAGATAAAAAGAAGACCTTATTAAAAATATAAATGAAATAAATGTACATTATTCAGTCTTTATTCTTGTCAAAGTGAAATGATGCTAACTTCGACTGCCCGTGATATGTACATGTAATCGCTGTAAAATCTTCTCATTCATAAGGACCTTTCCCACTGTCAAAACTAGGTAAGCATTGGTAATTAGTATTCTCACACCAGCTCGGTTGTTTGTAAACACCCATACCCACCCCTAATTTTGAAAACAGAAGTCATCAAGGATATAAAAAAAAAATGCACAAAAGACGTAAGTCATTTCATTCATTGATTCATAAATTCTAGCCTGGTTGGCGCCTGGGAATGCTGCTGATTCGGGACATGGCTGCCCCCCCCCCCCTTCTCCCCCCCCACCCCCCATTATGGGCTCGTTCCACCCAAATTATAGTCTGATTCAGACCAAGTTTAATATTAAAAGAAAAACAATGGAACACACATACCTGATTTAATTATTTTCTTTTACTAATTTCGCATGCCTTATAATATAATATTAACGGTTGATATTCAGCTCTTATATTAAAACTAGAATGTTATTAGCAATATAGAGTCGATATCAGAATTGATAAGAGCTATCGCAATTAGAATTTTTAACAAAAAAATAATTTTCCAATGTTTCAAAAAAGTAAACATAATGTTAACTTTTCATAAATGAGACCAATATCAACACATTCAAACTATAATGCATACAAATTGGCTCAATGTACCTACTGATTTATGATACAAATCATGTTGCCATCGCATTATATAAATACAAGTTTGTATAAAGAGTTATTGATGAATAAAACGAAAGTACAATGTACCTCTGTTACAATTACATTTTCTCTACTGCAGACGGCATCCGTGACCTGTTTGTTATATACGGAGTAAAATCTCGAACAATTAAACCAATTTAATTTCAGTTTAGTCTATGAAACATTGTCAATATTTAATTTAAAACACGGAATAAATCCCTTCAACATTTATTTTAGAATATATACGTTTATACATTAATAGAATATATAAAATTATATATAAAATATATTAGCTCTACCATGTAGCCAATGTGTGTGTGATTTGAATTTTTAAAGTAGCTTTAAAAAAATTAAGTCATATCGCTACGATAATAAAACTACTACTACTACTACTACTACTACTACTACTACTAATAATAATAATAATAATTTAAATTTTGTATAGTGCCTAATCTTTTGAAGCTCTAAGCGCTTTACAACATATATAATGATATGACTACAAATAAACAAAACAAACACCATGAAATTAGAAACAAAAAAATGCTGAAAATGTTAAGGTGGGTAACATTATTAGGTCTTTAAATATGTTTACTGGTTCGAGATTTTACTCAAAATATAACAAAAAGTTCAAAGATACCGGTAGCAGTAGATAAAATCTAATTATAACAGAGGTATGTTGTACTTTCGTTTTATTCATCAATATTCCCGCTGACATCAGGCCGACCAGCCCTAACACTAACCTCTTAATGCTGAGCGCCAAGCGAGGCAGCTATTAGTATAATTTTTTTATTAGTCTTTGGTATTGACCCTGTGGCATGCGCAGCGGACACGTTATGGAACACGGCACTGACTGGCCGGCTAAACCACGCGTGCATGTACGTACACGAATGCATGCATACATACAATAGATACATGCATGTATGCTTGTATCATACATACATACATACATACATACATACATACATACATACATACATACCGAAGCTACGTTAAAAATCTAAATCACACACACACACACAGTAACTGTTTTGATTTTAACTACACAGAACAATACCATTACTACTCGTACAATCGGGGTTTTATTTCCGCAAATGCGTATTTAAACTGTTCAACGTACATGGGGAAAAAATGAGGAAAAAAAAACCCACACACCACATTTTAAAAGATTATAAATGTCACATTTAAATCCCAGATGAAACTTAATAATATGTCACATGGTCCGAAACATGCCAGAAATTTGGTCCGAATCAGCCTATTATCAACGTCAGAAGGTCTCAAACATAGGCAACTTGCTGGCATTTCGAATCAACTGGAGTTTCTTTAGCAACAAGATCGCACATTTGCCTGTGTCAGTCTTTTAAGCAATAAATGTGACGTAGTTCATCGTCTTTGAAAATCCCAATAATTGCGTACATTTTGGATAAACATCTGTTTTAATACGCGTGTACCAGAGTTCCTTCTATTTCCGTGTTAATTTTTCAAAAAATATTAAAGCTATACATTGCAAAAAAAAAGGACGCAGTCCACAGTGTTTTATTTTACTGAAATAGACTATCCGAATTTTTCATGTGACGTCATCACACGTGTGCATTTCTATGTCCGTCATTTTGATTCCCTAGCTACGCAAACCGGCACATATAACATTCTCTCCAGACTAGTATGTCATTGTGTGCGTAAGAATATCGTAATGCATCACATTCTGTTAGGCATATCAGCAGCACGAGACCGAATTCTTAACGTTTCTCCTTTTTTCAAATAACAACGTTGAAATCTTCAACGATCTTTGTTATTCTTTCATAAACAAAAAAGAGCCATCAACAAACAACAAAATACACAAACAAGTAGCAACATGGAATGACGTTCAAATTTCAATCATTTGCTTTTTTGTTTAAGTTAGAAACCCTATTGTTAATATACAAAGTCACATTTCTAAAAGCATTTCAAGACTTTGATAAACTGTATTTGTCAAATAATATTGTATGAGCACACCAAATATTAATATGGATTAAAAAACTTGGCTACAACAAAAGAAAATGACAACGTGACTTATAAGTTTATATATATATATATATATATATATATATATATATATATATATATATATATATATATATATATATATATATATATATATATATATATATATACAATCAAGACATAAAATGTACAACTATCGTGGGCACATCTAAGAAACGTTCTTATTAGTCCTGCCTGAAATAATATAGTATGTACATGCTATACTAAAATATATAATTTACCGATTTGTCAGGTGATTGTGACGCCCTAAGCACGTGAGCGATGACGACGACGCTCGCTAAGAGTACAAGAATAAACAGGAAGATGAGAGTGTGTTTCACTGGAAGTCTCGAACAGCAGCCTCGTACTGACAGCTTGGACACGAAAATGGACAGCTCTCTTCTGATGATGTACAGCTTGAAAGAAAAGGGAAAGCATGAACAAATGATGGCATCCCTCAATAACTTCGATAACAGCTGTCTTGGAAATCTTAGTGTCTTATGTCTCACTGTATAATTTCGAATTTATGGTAGGAGGAATGCGCCTGATTATTACAATCCTAGCATTTTTAAATTCACACATAAGCTAATTCTGTAATGTAGTTTACATTTACTTAGAGTTTGGCTTGGAAATGGGTTGACTTGTTGATGACTGCCTGTCACAGTTAGACTAGCATTGGAGAGATCAAATGTGTAACTTGGGCTGCAAATGAACGGCCGACTTGGCTTACGTAATTACACGTGTCTACTACTCAGGTAAATAAATATCTAAAACTCTAGATGGTTAAGGGGTGATGAAAAGTAACTTGAAGGCAACTAAAACACATACAACACTCTCTCTCTCTCTCTCTCTCTCTCTCTCTGAATTTTTGTGCCTACAAGTTTCAATTGCCTTCATTCATTCATTCAACAGTGCATTGTATATGCATTATAAATGATACTGAATCGATTCATCAATGGTTTTATGATGTACCTTGTGAAGTATCGGATTTTTTAATAAAAATCGAATCTTAATGTTGTTTGCGCTGAACATTAAGATTTTATCACATTTAGACAGGGGAGTCTTTGTGAAAGGTCATTTCGACCTTTATTCTCTATTTCTTTTATGTCAGTATTAAAACTTCAAAGGGGCCTGTGTTCCGATTCAATTTTAAGAGAGAGACAGTTGAACTTCCGATCCGTATCAAATAGCTATTCTTCAAAGGGAAACGTTATATAACATAGTTCAAGATTATGACTGACGAAACAAATTATTGTCTTAAGAAAATTGTTTAGAAACGACTGCTTATGATTGGCCGAGTAAAGTTAAGACTTACACCTTGGAAATGTGAATTTTAAGTGACAATCTTGATCGAAATTCTTCAGTCCGATATTTTGTGAGAGAGAGAGAGAGAGAGAGAGAGAGAGAGAGAGAGAGAGAGAGAAGTTTAGCTACGAGGAAGCCTAGGAAAAAACAGTGCTTTATTTGTTAAGCAAGAAAGGGATCAGGTGTCTGTCTTGTGAGAAAGACAGGGTTTAATGCTGGTGGCACAAGTTCTAAACTTAACAGCATTAAGGAAACAGGTTTCCGATGAAGAATGAGACTCGACAGTCCGAAGACGGAGTCCAGAAAGAAAAAATAACCGAGCAGCGAGAAGTGAAGTCCGGAAAAACGGGGAGGTGACGAGTTGGGTATAAAAAGGCGAAGTGACGAGTTCAGAGTAACGTATGGGATGTCCAAGAAGAATGAGGCAGTCCGAATAGGAAGACTCGAGGAAAAATAAAATTTGGAACACGGTCGACAGGAAGGTGGTGAAATCAGTCGTGGACATTGCGCTCTTTTCATCACTCGTTATGATGATAAAATAAATCCAAATTAGACACTTTTAAATCCTTTTGATAGTATTTAAGTTGAATTGAAATTACCACTTTTAATTTGCTTGATTAAATATGTTTCTTTTCTTGTTCAAGGGGGCTCGTATTGCATTATTTATTTCCAATAATCTTGACCAGTTCTCTGTTTATATTCTATCTTTACACTCACACCGGGTTATACTATCGAGGGAGGTCATTCCCTAGATAACGTAGCTAAATCCAGAAAACTACCCCTCTTAATAAGAGGGAGACGTTACATGCATGTTGTATTCTTAACCCAAGTTATTAAATAATCGATACAATTTTCCCTTTACAGTATTTCAAGTAATTTTTCTGGAGCTTTTGGTTCTGTTTGGGAAGCTAGACAACGTGTCGCTCGCTTGCCCAATTTCTGGGAGTGTTTCTTTTCCCCTTCTAAGGCGGGTTTTTAGTTGTACTCAGAGTTGCCAGATACGCGGTTTTCTGGCTTAATTTGGCTTGTGAAGTGCCAAATTTTGGGTCGACTCTATTAAATAACTATTAATTCTAGCCAGGTAGCCATTAGTTAGATTTACGACATATCGTGCAGAAGGGGGTTGGGGGGTGGGGGCGCCTGCAAAGGCTAGCCGACTACCCTACTAATTAACATGTTGTTTATACAGGGATCAGTACTGACCGCCGTGACCTGGGGAAAGGTTCATTTTATCGCGAAAGTGTCAGGTTTGATTTGAAACAGAGAATCGTTACTTAAAACCAAAGCGTGTCATCTTGATACGCTGATGTAAGCGACTTTTAAAGCGCGAGAAAATATATTTCTTCTGATTTGTCACTGTTGAATAGGGGGGTGTTTTACACGAGAAATCTTTAGAATATAGTATCTTACTAGCGAAATTTGCTTCAGTCTTCTGAAATTTGCTTTGCAAGAAAGCTAGTGTAGAATTATTTTGGAAAAGAGGCTCCGGATGTGATTTGAGTGAAATCCATTCGTCAAGGAAGCGTGATCGAAAAACCGCTAAAACCAACGGTTGAGAGACGCACCAAAAAACACGAGGTATTTGTCTCAAAATCCACGTTTATTGTGATGTAATTGATATAATGTTTCTTCGTTACAGATCTGCATGATTTGTTGATACATTTGTATGATTAGTTTCATTTGTTACATTAATTTAGTAATGTGCTTTTGAATTATGAATTAGAATTCTTACCTTAATTCTTAGTTAAGGATGACGTAGTGTTAACTGATGTCGTAAAAACATTATGTGGAGTTATGATAGGAAAGTGTTACGTTAATTCTTGAATTTATCATATTGTTTGAATATTGATTGTGTTCTAAGATTTAATGTTTTACTTTAATTAATGATTTACAAGAATACGTGTGAATTCACCGAATTTGGATGTCGTAGATAATTTAGCGACAGTGTATAATGTATTAGGTCAAGGCAAACCGAATTAACAGATGGTTCAACGGTATTGATTTGAAGACGTGTAGTTATCAATGATATTAATATCTGATTGTTCGAACCAGGATAACGGACAGTCTCAGCTATTGCAGCGTAACGAGAGACTTAGGTTGTTTTACTTTTCATTTGGAAGGAAGAAAGAAAATAGTTTTTATGTGGGAAGACGTGCAGTACCGAAAAAGAGAATGTACAAGTACGGGAAAAAGGGAATTGCGAAGGAGATATTGCGAGGTGTATACATTGATACAGAAGACAAGTCTGAGTTCGAGCGGAACATCCACGAGGGAAAAGTATCTCGAGAGACAGGAATTTCTGGATCAACATTGGATTGAGCAGAGAACGCAGTTCGACGACAACAGGTTATGAAAATCAAACAAGCGGATGAATTGATTGAACTCTCGATTCTGTGATGAAGTTAACTATCAGTAATAGAACGGCTAAATTTGTTTAATTCTATTTTCAATCTATATGTAATTCGGTGAAAGTTTAATTCTAAAACCGCGTGTATTCAGAATGAAAGGAAATTGCACTGTGTATGTATTTGATTAAATTGTTTATTTATCTTTACGAGGGCTCGTAATTCTTTGTTCAATATATTAGCTCAGTTTACCATATACATTCTATACTCGAACCGGGCAATTATACCATGGGCGGTCATCTCCTGGATAGCGAGTATCAGAGGGGAATGTGTTAGAGTGTTGTTATTATATGTTGTGCAATACCCTTTGACAAAGTGGGACGTAACGCTTACCCTTTGACAAATGGGGCTTATACAATATTATACGAATAACGCTCATTACCCGCGAGACTCTGACAGGGCTCCTATCGAAATTTGTTTGCGTTAAAACATTTTAGATTGTGAATTGCGTTTTTTTGGGGCTGGTTTTTTATTTGTGTCGCCGTAATTTGGGCTGCATCAAATTGCTATTAAATTCTCGCTAGTGACGATAATATCTAAAAATCTAAATGAATCCATTATTCTGGATGTATCTCCATAGATGTATCTCACATAGTTATTTTCCCTTTAATTCCGGAACATGAAGAACGAAACGCTCTTCTAATTTCAAATTTCAATTAAGCTAGCATATCAATAGCATATCTATGCTGGTAACTGTAGCCTGTAGGGCGGAGGCTCTATTATCATTCTTATAATATTGTTAAACTTATGGTATTTGGTTTTTATTTACTCTTCAGATTTTAATAGGCTGCTTTTTAAAGGTACACGGGCGGGAATCGAAAAAAGTTTCTGGCAACACTGGTTGTACTCTAGATTGCGATCTTATTAAGTCCCCCCCCCCCAACAATATATCAACTTCGCAGTGATATTTCATAATCCCAATGAAAATCACACAAGTAATCACCATTTTATAAAAAATTCTTAAAATGAATTTCCTAAATGAATATGCCCCAGCCCGCTTTTGACTTTATCAAATCATTTCCCCACTTACTGATTAATCTACGAGCTCAAAAACATAAGCCTACATACAAAGTTTGATCAAAATCGAATAAGAAATCTCTCTCTCTCTCTCTCTCTCTCTCTCTCTCTCTCTCTCTCTCTCTCTCTCTCTCTCTCTCTCTCTCTCATCATCATATATAAGGCGTCCAGAGTGGTAGCAATCTCCAGCATTTATGATTTATGTTAGCAATTTTAAACAACAAATCGACTGCCATTCAGTCCACAAATATGTGTGTATATTGGCTATTAGGTCACAAAAAGGAACCCATTTTAATTCGTGAATAAGCAATTTGCTACTTGTCTATAAAAATACTTCAATAACATTGTTGATGTAATGAAGGCATATATGCAGTTCTCACAAGGTGATCAATAATTATACAAAACCCCAAATTGATCAATTATACAACTGAGATAATGACACAATCGTGCGTAGAATATTGAAAATAGAATGACACCTGGTTCATATACCGGGCTTGAAAAACCAACCAAACAGTCCTGAAGTCCAGTTGTACCCTGATACATTGAGTAGATCTCAAAGACAGGTGGCCCCAGCCGTCGAAGTGGTCAATGGCCTTTACAGATAACTGACAGTCTACTTGTAAAGAAATATTTGTGTCTCTAACATACATTTTTATATACATAACTTTATATTACGATGCATGAAACAATGTAAACGAAAAGTTTATATATTTATAGTGACATTGTGTGTGTGTGTGTGTGTGTGTGTGTGTGTGTGTGTGTGTGTATGTGAGAGAGAGAGAGAGAGAGAGAGAGAGAGAGAGAGAGAGAGAGAGAGAGAGAGAGCTAGGTATTGATTTTAACCAACTCTATCGTCTTGTTTGCAGATGAACTCGTCAAAGAGGGCGTAGACAATTCGTGCTACGTTTAAATTTGTTTCCGTCACCGTACATAAAACCGAGACACATCTGTGTTAAGACAACTTGAGAGAAAGCGTTTGCGCGCGCTCGCGTGTGTGTGTACCAATGCACACTGATACATTGAGAGAGAGAGCAAAGATTGGCAAATCAACGGACAGAATGGATTGGGGTTTCTATGAGGCAACTATTCAAAAAAGGGGGGGGGGGCATATTATTGGTACGTTTTTAGTCTTCCTTTATAATAACTAATATGATGGACTGAAATTATTCTATAAATCAGAATAAGAGTGTTTTCCCCCATCCTATTTGGGAGCCGGAAATGTACATAAAAGACCACAGGCTCTCCACCACCACCCTCCCCCGCTAAAAAGTGAAATGACCCATTCCTGTTAATGGCTTACCCTTTTATTATAGAATCCGGTTCTTCTGTTAGGTTGAACTAAGACGATAGGGGTTGTTTCACGTTCATCAATGGTGGTGGTATTGATCTCTGAAGGACCGTTATCCCGGTTTCGATACACAGCACACCCGTGGGTTTCTGCCTGATACCCGGGGTGACTTGTCACGATAATACCGTCTTCTGAATACTCCTCCTTCATCATTTTCAAGAACTAGATAATGGCTGTCATTGTTCATCATGAAGATAACTTACAACATGCACGTCTGTGTATCATACTATATCGTACGGTTCACACAACGCAGTCTTCACCTTAGCATAACACAATTTATACCCTGTCTGCAAGCCACTTTGAACATTACCAGCTTACCTTGAGTTAACTCGCTAAAAGAAAAACTAGAATCAGTTCCGAGATTAGATTCCGTGGTCGTGTAAATATGCCTTCATATATTAATGTAGGAAGTAACAAATCGAACAACAGGGCGGTAGGGCCATTAAAATTGGTGATTCATGGGGAACCGTTTATATACACTGAACAAGAGGTTAATGTACATAAACTTAGCCAGGTGTGACTTGTACTTGGTAGTAGTACTTTAGTAGTAAGTGTATTGAGACTAATACACTCCTCAACAGGACGAAACCGGAATGTATATATCGCCATATCATATCTCAACAGGACAAATGTATGGTTTATTTTTTAAAATATTTTTTTAATTTTTTTTTCTCTTAAATTTAACTCCATGAATTGTACTTTACATGTGTCTACACGTTGGTATGCAAAACTAGAGAACTGGACCAATACTATGTTTTGCAATTTCAAATGTCGTATCCCCTACGAGAACATGTCTGGACTACTCTTTGTTTTAAAGTAATCCCGTGTCTACAAACCATAATACAGACTAGTTATTTTATCACATATGCAGAATAGTTGAACTAGAATAAAACTTTTTTCCCACTTCTTTTTATTCAAATATCTCCTCATAGCTCATACTCTTCCAGAAAATTCACTGCCAGAAGGTTGTGTTGACCCCCGGGTCATCTAAATCGTAATACATAGACTTTGCGCATTAATTACTACACGTTGACTGGATCATACCTTATAATTATTATGACAGTCTGAAGAAAATAAAAACAAGGCACAAAAAAGCAGATTGTGACACCTGCCGCGTGTTACTTTGTAACACAGTCAGCCGTGTTCCCCTTTACTGCAAATAAAGAAATCCCTTTCTTTCATACCTACCAGACAAATCTTCCCGTTTTGCACGAAACCATCGTAGAGAAAAGATGGCTGCAAATGCAGTCTCAGTTGAGTCTGATGCTGATATAAGAGCGTACTGTTTCTCCATGTAGAATTGTTCACACTAAATTTACATATTATTATAACCAAGAGAGGTAACCCATTGAGGCATTTGATCGTATCCCTGTACTAAAACATTTAAGGACCACTCACTTTTTAAAAACAAAACTATCTCTACCTATCTAGATCGTAATGTACACTGGTGTAGCACACATTGATATGCACAAAATATGACAATTGTTCGCAAAACAAAGGTTTCTTATTATCATTTGAATTTGAATTTATTATCATTTGAATTTGCCTAACACTTGTTTATAATTTTATATTTCATTTTTTTTCAGTTTATAAAATATACATAATCGAACAAAGCTACAAACTTGCTGTATTAAATCCAACAATTTTCAGAATGGTTGTTTTGATTTTAAAAATACGGCAACAGTATTTATATTGAAACATAAAATGTAAGTGTGGTCAGAGATAATTGTTGTCACGGAATTGTATAAACCCTTTTATTTATTATATACATGTACTCGAGTGTTGTTTTTGTGTACAACGATAACCGAGGGTGTATATTGAGTTGTATTTCGAAATATTGAGTTCGGTCCATCCTATGCCGCACGTACGTAGTGTTTTTGATAGGAAGAGCCGAATGCTTCTAGTGCACAGACAATATCTGTGCATGAATAAATCACCGTAGGTAAAGCTCTTTACATTGCGGAATGTCTTGTCAGTCAGCAGTCTACTTTAAGGACTTGCACATCTTCAGCTGTAGAGATATGTAGGTTTATTAATTTCTTGTATATAAGATATTACTATTGTACTACCACGTCTATTTTGCATGTTTGCTATGTAGTTTTGGTTTACGCAGTATAATGCACATATTAATATTCTTGTTTGCGACTTAGCAAGGGATTTATATTAGTAATATAAAGCTACATTTTAAAGAAGTATTTAATACAATAATATTCTTATCGAGCAGGGTTAGGTATACTTCTGAACTTGTTGCTTTGTAATTATTGTGCCGGTAATATTGTCTGTATAACTTTCCGTGTATAACGTTATTACGTTTTTATGACCGTGTCATGCATAGTACACATTGTGGATATGTTTTCAGCTGTCAGAAGTGTGTAGAGCTGTCCAGAGTGTTTGGAGTAACCAAAGCGTTCAAAGTTATCAGAGTGATCGAGGTCGGCGTGGTGCAAGCTGTAAAGCTTACAACAGGATTTAATCGTAGCAGCTGTGAAGCTAAACTGTAGCAGCTGTGGAGCTGAAATAACGTGTGCTGATGACGGCGTGTATCTCCATACATATAATCTTGTAGCCGTGTGCTAATTTTGGGGTTCGTTAAACCCTTTGTATCTTTGGGGACTGTAAAGATAAGTTGTATTTGCCCCTTTATGTTTGCATAATTTCACTATCTGAGTGAATTAATTTTACTACATGCGTAAGATTCTACGTTGTATGGTAGCTGAGTAAACAATATCCATCTTTTATTGTGAAATCGCTGTGAATCAGTGACCTCCTGTTGTGAATCCGAAAATCCCACCCAGTTATCTTGTTACAGTTATCTTGTTACAGTTGAATGAAACAAAAACATATCAGGGTATAACAATCTTGACTTGTTGATTTTCAAACGTCATATCTATCTATCTATCTATCTATCTATCTATCTATCTATCTATCTATCTATCTATCTATCTATCTATCTATCTATCTATCTATCTATCTATCTATCTACTTTCAATGGTTCTTCCCATTGTACACTGTTACAGTTTTATTTCCTCAGTTGTATTACTCCATTACTAAACGGTAAATTTCCTCTAGGTTTTGAATTGATTTTGAAAAAAATGTTTACTATATTATATTTATGAAAATTATTTCGGATACATTGTGCTTTGCACCGGCTCTGAAGTTTCTTGGAGGATGCAAACGCATCTCCTTCAAATGCTGGATAACCAGATGTTTGTTTTTCTAGAACTACGTTTTTAACACTTTTACTCAATTCATGAACAAAATTAGACTCTCAACGTTGTTTTCACATTCATTTTATTGCTGAAACTCGTTTTGATCTTTTTGAGTAATATCTACTTTTCTAGTCCAAGCATTCCATTAGATAAAATATGAATTTACCATTTCTAATACGAAAAGTTTCAGCACATTGTATTAGTTATAATTGTTAAGATCTTGAATAATCTTCAATCAGTAAGTCTAGATCAACGAGGAGTTGTATTTTGCATTGATTAGATGTGTTTTAAGTCACTTTTGCGCAATTTTCAACTCTTTAATATTCGATGTAATAATCATAAACAGTTAACTATATTGTTGTTTCGAAGAAGCACCACTCTGACAGAAACAATAATAAAAAGAAAATAATGAATTTGAAAATTACTGAAATTATTTCTCATGAGTTTCCTCTGGTTGTTTTCGGTTTCAGTGTGTGTGCGAGAGTATTATTGCTTCCGTATCTTAACTACACTTGTTGCAAAGGTTTTCATTAGCTCTTTACCATGCAATAAAGTCTCGAAAGGAAGATGGCTATGACAACACTTTGCAGTCTCATTGATTATGTTAGCCGTCTTCGATGATTCAGTTGTCCTTTTTTTCTCTCTATCATATTCCGTGATTTTATCCTAAATATCTTAGAACTGTTTTCCTTGTAATTCGTTATCATGTTTTTGACTAGTCAAAAGAGTTGCTTACTAAAAGACAAATCAAAACATGAAATGAAATAATCAGTATGATGGTCATCTTCAATAGCTCATCCAAATTTTATGAAGTTTCACTATCGGTAATTAAAGTCAGTAGAAGTGACCTAAAGTAATTTCAAAGAAATATTTTATATAGTGTTGTCTTTTAATGCATATTAGAGGCCGAATGAAATTCGGTTTCGGTTTCGGTTCCGGCGCCGAAAGTTGGCAAATGGCCTCTTTCGGCATAGTTTCTCTTTCGGACGAAGCCAAAAAGTTAGATTTTTGTTTGCTTCAGGGTTTATGTTTTTGTTTATCTTTAAACTCGGTTACATTTTTGCTTCTCCAGATTTGAATGTGTCTTGAAATCCAGTCTTTTTTCCTGATTCTACTTAAACTTACTTTTCACTAGCCAAAGTAACATTGCATTACCACCTGCAATTGCTCTTTCTTCTAATTTAGTTATTTAACTTCCCAAATTCCTTGTAAATTAAACAGAATATGACATACACACACAGAAAAAAAAATCAAATTAAAAGGGGTAGAGAAGAATCTGAAAGTATTATTCGACAAGACCAAAAGTTGCACGCGGAGTTGAACTTGATAGCACACTTGAAAAACGTCCACAAAAGAGCCAATGCTGAACGTGTGAACAAACAATAATAAAAACCTACATCACAAGACGTTGAAATAGCACTGTATAAAAGACAATGATACAAACATCAAACAAAATGATTTATTTGGTATATGATAGTTTAGCTGTTCATTGTTTTCTTGTTTCTTTCGTCGAAAATGAAAGTTATATATATTTTTCTAACTATGATGAGGTAGTTTTCTATGATGAGGTAGTTTTCTTTGTGGAAAGGTCTAATTAAGCACAACTAATAAAACAAATGCAAAGCTGTGCGTATGGCACATGCGCAGAGCATAGCACCATCACTACAATGTAAAACACGACAATACTTTGCTCAATCCAGTATCAGAAACGCTTTAACTTTTCAAGTAAATCATAAAACATCATATACTAAGATAAACATGAACTCACATCACATACATTTATTATTTTAGGTGTGTAAATAAGATCTCCACTAAACACGAAAATTATTGTCTATACAATATACAATGTAACATTAAGCTCTGCTCTTACTGTTGTCTACAACATGCTTTTGAAGAAATCTACTGAGTTTTACAGTTGGTCCACCATCAAAGATGGTTATCGATGAAGCTGCAAAACAATCGACTATCTTTACCTGAACAGCAATAACATACATTTTACTTCTTATTCAGGCATAGCTAAGGTAAATGAGAATGAAACCATTTTTAGAGAAAATTGAAATATAAACCGATACTAGAGAAATTAACATGAAAGGATAAAAATGAACATAGCAACTTTACGTTCAGTATGTTTAACCTTTACCCATATAAACGTAAAGTTATATATCACAGACTCATTGCGAGAAGGAAAAAACTATTCTACCGGTCAGTTTGAGGATAGACAAACTTCTTATTAGTTTCGTCTCTTGCAAAGCATTCATTTAGCAATACTTAAATAGTATCTCGTGTGATAATATACTTTTAAATTATTGTAATAGATACTAGATTCAATTCATGTTTTCAATTTTAAACAGTCAGTTAGCCAACCCACCCATAAACTTGGTCACATTTTAGACTGGTTTCTTTATAGACCTGATGATAATATTCTGCAATCCACCCTTGTGTCCCACGAACTTGCATCGGATCACCTCTGCATTGTATGCCATCTCGACGTATCAGTCCCTAACCCTCCACCTCTATTTGCTACTAAGAGAAACCTCCGTATGATAAATATAACCGAATTCATGCATGACATCCAAGAAAACCTAACAACTTTCTTACATCCAACAGTGGAACAACTTGATAACTGCCTGCGTTCATTGCTTGAAAAACATGCCCCAGCGACCAAATGCAGAGTATCAATATAAAAGTGTTCTCCATGGTATAGCAGTGTTAGGGACCAGCTTCGCACTGCTAAAAGACATCGCCGAAAAGCAGAAAGGCTTTGGCTTTCCACCAGACTCACTATTCATAAACAAATCTATGAAGCCGCTAAGAAGAACATCAGAAACATAGTCCATTTAGCCAAATTATCCCACTGCAGTACTAAGATCACGGAGAGTTCCAGCTGCAAAGAGCTCTTCGAGATAACTAAGAAACTAATGTCAAGGAACAAATATACACCACTTCCAACAACCTTCTCTCCACTAGACCTTCCGGACCAATTTTCAAATTTCTTCGATGACAAAGTACAAACGATTAGAGATTCGCTTGACAGCACAATTGCAACTGACTCGTCACCATACAGTTATGATGCAGAATTTCAGCGACAACCATTAGGAGCATTTGAACCTGTTTCTATTGATTTAGTACGGACAATCGTGATGAAAAGTGCACCAAAGTCTTGTGAACTTGATCCAATTCCGACATCACTGCTGCTTGAGTGCTTAGATCCAATATTGCCTTCACTAACTGATGTTATTAATATCTCTCTCTCATCGGGGGGAATTCCCATCATTTTTAAAAACTGCCATTGTAAAGCCACTGCTGAAGAAACCAACACTGGACCATAACGATTTAAAGAACTACCGCCCAGTTTCTTATCTCCCATTCATATCAAAAATCTTAGAAAAGGTTTTTCTAACCCAACTTGTATCTCATTTGAATTCAAACAGTCTTTTTAGCAATGTACAGTCTGCATATCGCCATTGCCACAGTACGGAAACTACTCTTCTGAAAGTATTTAGTGACATTCTGCTTTGGATAGTGGAAAGATTACAGTCCTCAATCTCCTGGATTTATCTGCAACATTTGACACAATATACCATGATATATTACTTCACCGTCTCCAGCATGTATTTGGCATTCAGAATATAGCGTTACAGTGGTTCAAGTCCTACTTAGTGAACAGGACACAAATTATATCTGCAAATGGAATACACTCCAGCACAGTTGACGTATGTTGTGGTGTTCCACAGGAATATGTTCTTGGACCTGTTCTGTTCATTCTGTACACTCAGCCGCTCTCAAGTGTCATAGATCATCACCCAGTGTCGCACCAATTGCATGCTGATGACACCTAAATATACTAATCTAGCCACCCAACTGAAGTTGATGCTACCATCCATGGAGTAGAGAGGTGCATTTCTGATGTGAAAGCATGAATGACATGTAACAAGCTGCAGATGAATGATGATACAACTGAGGCCATTCTGATCACAACACAAAGACTTTCTCATTCACATCCTTTACCTCAGACAATAAATATCAGCAACACCAACATTAAATTCTCACAGTCAGTACGAAACCTAGGCGTTACTCTAAATAGTACTCTCACATTGCACCAACATGTCATGAACATATGCAAGGCTGCATATCTTGAATTGAGACGCATCAGTTCCATTCGTACATTTCTTTCAGTTGATGCCACTAAAACACTTGTGTGTTCATTAGTACTTTCAAGACTGGACAAATGTAACTTAATTCTGTCAGTTTCGCCACAATATTTACTCCAGAAACTTCAAAAAGTTCAAACCACAGCTGCACGGATCATCTTTAGAGTACCTCAATCAGAGCACACCTCACCACTGCTCTGTACCCTACTCTAGCTATCAATTCGATAAAGAATCAAACACAGAATTTGTTCTCTGTGCTATGTTTCAATCCAGCCTCACCCATGTGTATACACTAGCTAGATACTTACGCTCTTCTGATAATCGTATACTCATTGTTACCACGGTGAAAACAAAGTCATATGGACAACGTTCGTTTGCATACCAGGGCCCGGCGACGTGGAATGAATTGAAATTAGACACAAAGACACAGTGGTCCCTGTTAAGAATGCTCTTAAAACTCACATGTTTCTACTGCAGGGACAAACTTAGTAACCTAATTGTGTTTTTATCTTATATGTTTTCAGCATGTTTTTATGTTTTCCAATTTCATTGTTTTTGTCATTTGTTTTTCTGTAGTGTAGTCATATCATTATTAATGGTGTAAAGCGCTTAGAGCTTCGAAAGATTAGGGGCTATACAAAGTCCTCATTATTATTATTATTATTATTATTATTATTATTATTATTATTATTATTATTATTATTATTATTATTATTATTATCAATGGCATACGTTACGAGGGTCGTTAAAACTGTCCGGTGTGTGTGTGTGTGTGTGTGTGTTTTATCTATGTCTACTATTTTCATGTAGACATTTCTTACGAACGTTCAAAAAATGGTGCCAGGGACGTTTCCAGCTGTAAAATGTTCTCTATTACAGTGACGAGGCCGCAGTAGGACTTCTAGTATTTATTTATTTATTTATTTATTTATTTATTTATTTATTTATTTATTTATTTATTTATTTATTTTTGTTCGGAACGGCGTTTTAAACCATAACATTTATGCAAACACCTTGTCTAATATAAATTTAAAATAAATGCATAGTATAAGTTGGAAAAGCAACTAAAGCTATAACATCCGCAAAAGTGAACGTCAGAAGAATATATTCATGTCTCGGCATACTTTGAACGACAATCATTTGACGTCATGAAAACACGTTGCTAGATGGAAACAGTACGACGTTATAACTTTTGCAATAGCGGCGGAGAGAGCTGGTGCACCTAAACGTCTGTAAAAGAAAATGAATTTCGTTAAAAATGATGAAATATGGTAAATATGCATGTCTGAATACATTTTAAAAGTTGATCTCCGCACATATCCTATTCAGATGAGTTGTTAATTTCCATTTGTGTATCTTTGTTGCCTTCTTCATTTTTTAGTTTTTTTCATAGCCTGTATTCTGTGCTTTAATACGTTACATGTCACAGTTGATATTTGCATACTTTAAAGCAGCACAAAACTAGATTTTACTTAGCTACATCTCATAAATAAATTTTTGGACTAGTTTTGTCCATGGCATATTGTTGACCTACTGTAGATTGATAGGTCATATTGTTGATATGATTTATATATTGATATGTCATAGGTTGACGTACTGTAGATTGATTGGTCACATTATTCCTATATTGTAGGACATAGTGTTGCCAAAAAAAAGTTCTTAAAGTTAGTAGAAGAGTTTATTACCACACAGTCATATATTGTTTCCGTTTAATTATTCCCTCGAGAAAATTTGTATTTTTGTAAGTATTGTAAAGTGGGGTTTTGTGGTCTCCGATTCATTGTTTCTTCCGAGTAATCGGAATTAAGTGAAAACACTAACTATCGATTGGTTGCAAAATTACCGGATACATCTACATGTGCTTTTCATTTTATGTGCAAACCACATCGAATGTTGGTCTATTTGTTTGGTTTTTATGTTTTTTTGTTTCCTTTTTTGAGGTGGTGGTGGTGGTGGTGGTGGTGGAGGGTGATTTTTTTTTGTTTGTTTGCAACATTATTAAGTTACTGCTAATCTATTAAAACACAAGTACAGAATCCTTACAAAATGATTGCTAGTTCACCTAGTTTTCATTTAAAAATCCCAAGTGAGATCGACAAACCTTTTTTTTTTCTAGAATGTCGTCACAAGTGGAAATCTTTTTTTAAATCCTGCCCAAGAACATATAGACTTTTTCCACATAAAAAAGATGAATTAATTCAACTTGCCAGAAAATACGATCTTTCCGAAGTGAAAGCTTCCTTAACGAAACAAGAAATAAGAAATATTTTAGTTCTGTATTTGGTAGAAAACAATGTTTTGGATAAAAGTACTCTGGTTTCGATCAGTAAATATGCATCAAACTCTGATCTAAAAGTAAAAGAATTAAAATTAAAATACAAAATGGAATTGGAGTTAAGCAAGCTCGAAGTTCAGGAATGTAAGGAAGAAAAAGAAAAAGAAATGCAGTGACAAGAAAAACAAACGCAAATGCAGTTAGATAAGAAGAAAAACAAATACAGTTAGATAAGGAAGAGAAAGAATGACAAATGCGAATGCAGTTACAAGGAAATGAAATGTAAATGCAGTTAGATAAGGAAGAAAAATAAATGCAATTTAAGAAAGAGAAGAACGAGACACAGATACTTGTCACTTTGCATCCGCATCTGTCTGTAAGAGCGGGAAAATCAATGTATAATGAAAGAAATAGAGCTGGCAAGCGAAAAGCACATTCATAGTTCAAATCCAAATTTATGTTTTGATCTTGCAAAGAACAGTAGATTAGTGCCAAATTTAGAGAAAGAGAAGTTGACAAATATTTCACTCGTTCTGAAAACGTCGCTTTAAATTTGAAATGGCCAAGAGAGCAATGGACTCAATTGTTTTCAATGTATACTCACTATTAAGGCTTGTAATATTTACTATTATCTGTCAGTTCAGCAAAGCGGTAACTAGAATGCGGTCAAAAAATACTTCTTAAAGGGGTATGCGTTAGTCCCTGAAGCTTATCGGCTAAAGTTCAGAAACTATAAAAGCAAATAGGTGGACAAACTCATGTAGAATTTGCTAGATAAAAATAGCATATATTTGACAGATAGTACTTAGCCAAGAAAGTTAAAATCGATTATGAAAGTCTCAAAAAACTTGTATTACTTGAAGAGTTTAAGAACTGTGTCCATAGTGACATTAAGACAAACCTTGACGAGTACAAGACCGAAACCTTGAAAAATGCTGCTCGTGCCGCTGATGAGTATTC